>OX451736.1:1110745132-1111945132 GCA_948472305.1 Vicia faba
TATATATATATATATATATATATATATATATATATATATATATATATATATATATATATATATATATATATATATATATATATATATATATATATATATATATATATATATATATATATATATATATATATATATATATATATATATATATATATATATATATATATATATATATATATATATATATATATATATATATATATATATATATATATATATATATATATATATATATATATATATATATATATATATATATATATATATATATATATATATTATATATATATATATACACTTATTTTATTATATATTTAGGATAAAAATATAAAAATATTACACTTTTATTTTATTATTAAATATACTAAAAAAATACTTTTTTCTAAATATATTTTATTTTTGTATATATTATTTTATTTTATTGTATATAAATAAAATACTTAATATATTTACTTTCTTAAAGAAAATTAGGGTTTTACCCTTAACCAAATAAAATTAATCTTTTAATTTATTTCTTTATTTTTTACATTAAATATTTTTACATACATAAATAAACAAAAACCTTTTTGCATAATTCATTTTATTTGATATATTTATCTATTTTGCTTATTTAAATATTGCTCATTTATTATTTATGCATTGGATTCTATTTGGATATAATAGTAAATTAGGGTTTATATTTCTTGTCAAATACCCCCATTCAAAGATTGTACCCCCATCCCCATAATCATGTTGTAATAGCTTAGGCTTTTAATTCTCGCACTTTATGCTTTCAATTATGCCATGATTAGAGATTAGGGTTTGTATGCAAAAATCCAAAATCAACAAGTAGTTTGACCTAATACAAAGACAAACATGCATGAAAATCAATACACAATGCACACTTGCACCCCTAGGGTTACAATCCACTTGTTACCTCAAAAAATGGGCCATGTTATGCATGTTGGGTACTTTGGCAAAACAAAAACAAAACAAAAGATCATAGTCCCTCGATGACGCTATCTTGGTTTCCTAAACAAAATGATCAAGTCCCTCAAAAATTTGCCAAAAATACTTAATACAATTGCTATCATGGTCTATACGATGACCCGCGTCTGTCCCGTTTAACATCCTAATACAAGGTTGTTCACCAAATGCAATGGTGAAACAACACTGTCAAAAGGGTTAAAAACATATAGGAAAGATCTTTGAGTAAAAGAAGGTAGATAACTTTTAGTTACTTGATCAAGCTTGCAAAACATCCTTGCTATTTTCAAACACACTTCACAACATAATTCCAAAACATTTCCCAAAAACAACCTTTCAAAACATTGAAATATTTTCAATAAGACAATACATCTTTGTATACATTCAAACAAAAATCATTACAAAGGTTGCCACAATGATGGCCTCTTTTCAAAACATCTTTCAAAACCATACACAAAGCACCATTTCAAACAATTGAAAAGCAAACGCAAGTGATCTAAACAAGTAACTAAGAGCCCATGGATAACCATGGATCAAAAGGGTGCTTGCACCTTCCCTTTTCATAATCTACTCCCCGAACCCAAGAAAACATCTCAAAGGTCTTTCCTGTGCTTTTTGACCTTTCCTTAGGATAAAATAAAAAGTCGGTGGTGACTTTTGCTAAACCGAAACGTTTGCGAACACAAATGCAAAACCTCAAGTCAGTTCTCCCACCGTATCACACATAGCCCCGCCAGAAAATATTATCTTGATCACAAAAGACGCGTCGTAGTAGGAGTCCATTTGCCCCTGGGATCACCTTGTGGTAAGATGATGCACTTTATTACCTAACCACCAACCTGATACACCTGAGATTTGATCGTCTTGTTAAAGGCCTTGATCACGCGCTTCTGATACATCTGACTATGACAAACAGCCGCGAGCATCTTCTCATCAATCAAATTTATTTAGTCAAGTCGAGTTTGAATCCATTCGTCTTCATTTAAACACGCGTCCTTCATAATTATCAAAGACGGAATCTAGACTTCGACAGGTAAGCCAGCCTCCATTCTATAGATGATAGAGAATGGGGTTGTTCCAGTTGATGTACATGTTGAAGTGAGATAACCATGAAGAGCAAATGGTAATATCTTATGCTAGTCTTTGTAGGTCACCGTCATCTTCTGCAAGATCTTTTTGATGTTCTTGTTGGTGGCTTCCATTGCACCATTCATCTTCGATCGATGCGGAGAGGAATTATGATGTTTAATCTTAAACTACATGCAGAGTTATGTGATTATAGTGTTGTTAAGATTGGTACCATTATTAGTGATGATTCTTTAGGGTATGCCATATCGATAAATGAGGTTATGCTTAATGAATCGGGCCACGACATTCTTGGTAACAGAGGCAAATGAGGTTGCTTCAACCCATTTTGTAAAATAATCAATAGAGACCGGGATGAAATGGTTCCCATTAGATACGGTAGGCTTAATATCTCTGATCATATCAATGTCCCACATTGCAAACAGCCAAGGATCAGTCAAGACATTCAGAGGAACCAGAGGCACATGTACTTTGACAGCATAAATCTGGCATTTATGACAAGTTCTAGAATGGCGATGGCAATCAGCTTCCATGGTTGACCAATAATAACCCACTCTCGGAATTTTCTTAGCCATTGTATGCCTTCTAGAATGAGTGCCAAAGACCCATTCATGCATATCTTCCATAATCTTTTCAGCCTCTATCTTGTCTACATAATAAAGCAGATTCAAATCATGGTTACGCTTGTACAAGATTATGCTACTCAGAAAGAATTTGGAAGAGAATCTCCGTAGGAATTTCTTATTGTTGATAGATGCTCCCTCGGGGTATTCTTGGGCTTCGAGGTATTTTTCACTTCATGGTACCAAGGTTTTTCCTCTACTCCATCAGTATCAACTTCGTAGCAATGTGTCGGTTCGTCTAGTCTCTCAATAGTAATTTGAGGAGCTTAGTTGTCCCATCTGACTTTGAACATAGATGACATGGTAGTTAATGTGTCTGCCAATTGATTCTCTTCTCGTGGAATATGTCTGAAAGTGATTTCTTCGACATATGGAATTAATGTCAACACATGCTCCCGATAAGGAATGAGATTTGAATGTTTTGTATCCCATTCTCCCTTAATATGGCTGATTATCAGGGTCGAGTCCCCGTATACATCCAAGAACTTGATTCTCATATCAATGGCAGCTTTGATACCCATGATACATGCTTCTTATTTTTCCTTGTTATTGGTACAATCAAAGCAAAGTCTAGCGGTAAACAACGTATGGAAACCTTTGGGAGAGACCATTACAGTACCAATTCCATTACCAAGCGTGTTGGAAGCTCCATCAAAAACCATAGTCCATCAGGATCCCGACTCAGGTCCTTCATACGATCCAGGTTCTTCATAATCTGTGACTAGCATAATATTCTCATCTAGGAACTGGAAAATCATGGACTGGTAGTCATCTACCGCTTGATGAGCCAAGTGATCTGCCAGTATACTTCCTTTGATTTCCTTATGAGTAGTATACTAAATATCATATTCTGTCAAGACCATCTTCCATCTTGCTATTCTTCCAGAAAGAGCTGGTTTCTCGAATATGTATTTTATTGGGTCCATCTTAGAGATTAAAAAAGTAGTATGAGTCAACATATACTGTCTTAGTCGACGAGTATCCCATGCCAAAGTGCATCAAGTTTTCATGAGTAGTGAGTATCTTGTTTCACAGTCGGTAAAATTTTTGCTAAGGTAGTATATTGCATGCTCTTTTCGACCAGACTCGTCATGTTTCCCCAATACACACCCTATTGAGTTCTCTAACATTGTTAAGTACATGATCAGATGTCTTCCTTCAACTGGTGGCATCAGAATTGCAGGTTCTTGGAGGTAATCCTTAATTGTGTCGAAGGCTATCTGAAAATCGTCGTTCCACTTCACTACTTGATCTTTCTTCAGTAAATTGAATATTGGTTCACAAGTAGCGGTCAAATGGGAAATAAATTTAGCGATGTAATTTAGTTGTCCCAAGAAACCTCTAACTTCCTTCTCAATCCAGGGAGCTGGCATTTCTTGAATGGATTTAACCTTGGCATGATCAACTTCAATACCTTTATCACTGACGACGAAACCTAGGAGTTTACTGTATCTTACCCCAAAGGTGCACTTGTTTGGATTCAGCCTCAACTTATATTTCTTCAACCTCTCAAACAGCTTATACAGGTGATTGAGATGTTCTTCTTCAGTCTGAGATATGGCTATCATGTCATCAACGTAAACCTATATCTCATGATGTATCATGTCATGGAATAGATCTACCATAGCACGCTAATATGTCGCACCGAGGTTCTTCAAACCGAAAGGCATAACCTTGTAACATAAAGTGCCCCACTGTGTGACGAAGGTAGTTTTCTCCATGTCTTCAAGTTCCATCTTGATTTGATTATATCCAGAGAAACCATCCATGAAGGAAAATACTTTATGTTGAGCGGTGTTGACAACCAGAACATCAATATGCGGAAAGTCATCTTTGGGGCTTGCTCTGTTCAGATCCCTGTAGTCTACACACATACACACTTTTTTATCCTTCTTAGGTACTGGCACCACATTTGCTTAACATCTAAGAAACTTGTGTTGAATTGCTTCATAACCTCAGCCTTGATCTTCTCTAACATCTCGGGACGCATACAACGAACCTTCTACTTAACAGGAGGATAACCTTCCTTTATTGGTAGACAGTGAACTACAATATCAATATCAAGCCTTGGAATGTCTTCGTACGACCAAGCAAAGATCTCAACATAGTCACGCAGCATTTCGATTAATCTGTTTTTGACACTGCCTTTTAGACTGCCACCTATCTTGACTTCTTTATTGTCCTCTTTAGTACCCAAGTTCACAACCTCGACTGGCTCTTCATGCGGTTTTATGGCTCTTTCTTATTGTATTAACAGCCTAGCAAGCTCTCCAAGTACTTCACAATCTTCCTCACCTTCGTCCTCGGCTTGGTAGATTGGATTTTTGAAGTCATAATTGGCAATAGCAGAATCATAATCAATGGGATCCAGAGTGGATATGGATCTGCATTTTTTTATGTGGGAGTGTATAAGAACACATATCTATTTTGAAAGCAATAAAGTAAAAGAAAGACAAAGGCCGCAAAATTTGAATGCAAACGTCCAATGATTTATTAAATGAAAATATGCTGATGAATAATGATAACCCTAACAAATGGACTGTTGTGCCCCGGGTAAGGCGCGAGGCTTAAAGTTATTGTTTAAAATTTCATATCCAAAAACTTGAAAGAAAGAAAATAAGAAAATAGCATTTACTCCTGACTAAAGGAGATTGGTATAACATCTTCAGTCTTCTAATTGCTGAGTCTGTTATCGGTGGTAGGAAAAATCCAATTGTCTAGGTCATAGTCGTTATCTGCATCTTCTATCGCGTTGACTCCATTGTTTTTGATATGGAATGGTGGTTGTGATACGGTTGGAGAACTGACTTGAGATTTTGCGTTTATGTTCGCAATTGTGCGGGTTAGCAAGAGTCGCCACAGACTTTTTATTTTATCCTAAGGAAAGGTCAAAAAGCACAGGAAAGACCTTTGAGATGATTTCTTGGGTTCGGGGGGTAGATTATGAAAAGGGAAGGTGCAAGCACCCTTTTCATCCATGGCTATCCATGGTCTCTTAATTACTTGTTTAGATCACTTGCTTTTGCTTTTCAATTGTTTGAAATGGTGCTTTGTGTGTGTGGTTTTTGAAAATGCTTTGAAAAGAGGCCATCATTGTGGCAACCTTTGTAATGATTCTTATTTGAATATATACAAAGTTGTATTGTCTTTTGAAAAGATTTTTCAATGTTTGAAAGTTTGATTTGGGAAATGTTTTGAAATTGTGTTGTGAGGTGTGTTTGAAAATAGCAAGGATGTTTTGCAAGTTTTGATCAAGTAACTAAGAGTTGTCTACCCTATTTTACTCAAAGATCTTTCCTATATGTTTTTAACCCTTTTGAAAGTGTTGTTTTACCATTGCATTTGGTAAACAACCTTGTATTAGGATGTTAAACGGGACAAGCGTAGGTCATCGCATACAATCATTGAAAGCAACTTTGTGAGACGCTCTAGCAAATTTGTAAGGGACGAGATCGTTTTATCGTAGGCAACATTGAGGGTCATCGAGGGACTACGATCTTTGTTTATCGAAGGGGCATTTGCTAGAGTGTCTCATATTCGAGGGACATGATTGCATTTCCGAGGCAATAAGCGAGGTTACCCTAGAGGTGCAAGTGTGCATTGTGTTTGTCATTTTCATGCATTTAGGTCTTGTATTAGGTCATCTAGCGATTGATTTTGGATTTTCGCATACAAACCCTAATCTCTAATCATGGAATATTTGAAAGCATAAATTGCGAGAATTAAAAGTCTAAGCTATTACAAATATATCCGGGGATGGGGGTACAAATACTTACAAATGGGGATGAGTCTCACAAGGATAACAATGTCCAAATATCAAGTGTTACAACCAAATCGAATTGTCGTAATTCAACGTAAAGCCATAACAAATTATAAAATAAGGAAAATCAATCAATTATGAAATGCATGTATTTACTTGAAAATGAAATCTATTCTAAAAAAGAAAGATTAAATATTATTATTATTTTTCTTTTTGTATTTTATTAATGTATGATAAAAAGAAAATGATTTTTAAAAAAACCAATTTATTCACAAAAAATAAAGTCTTAGAAATAATTGTTAGTATATTATTTTAACACAAAAATTATTTAAAAGAAGAAAAAGAAAATTAACCAAAATATTAATTTAATTTGTTATATAAAAAATGTATTGAGTTTTTTTTATGAACTTATTTAAAAAAAAAAGTGGATTAAAACCAATGGAGATGGGCTTAAGAGTTTGTGTTAGGCCCAAATAAAAATGAAAGAGAACAAAAAAAAAGTCAGAGTGGAGGGGGGGGGGGGGGGTACACTAGCAATTATTATGGGCTTATGGTATTTGGGTGGCCCAATGTACAAGTTAATTCGTTTTAGGGGTTGTGAACAAATTAGGGTTTGTGTGATTTCTTCACAGCGGCGTCGTTCTTTCGTTCTCGCTTCTTCTCTTCATCTCTCTCACTCTAGGGTTCTGATCCCCCTCTAAACCTAAGCCGCCGGAGCGCCCCCCCCCCCCCCCCCCCCCACACACACACACACACACTCTCTATCCTCTTCCTGACATTCAAAGGCCTTGGTTGCAAAAAGGTATGGTTCGCCTCTCTGATTTGAGTTTTACAGTTTCGTTTTTTAATCTATTGTGCTTATGCCTAAAACGCAGTAAAAGGTTTGAGAAGTATACCTGTGGGATTTTCTCTGTGATGAAAAAGAGTGGTTGGGCTGGCGGCGCTCCTTGGCGGCTGGAGGTTCGAGGAGGAGATGATGGCCAAGCTTTTGGTAACTTCTTTCCTCTCTCTTGAATGTTGATGATGATTGGCTTCTGAAACTTCTTTGTTGATGTTTTTCTGTTGATGATGAATACAATTCTGAAACTTTGTTGTTGGTTCTGAAACTCTTTCCTCTCTCTTGAATGTTGAATAATGATATTCTGAAACTTGTTGTTGATATGTTTAGATTTTGTTGTTCTGAAACTTGTTGTTGATGTTGCTTCTGAAACTCTCTTACTTTCTCTTGAATGTTGATGATGAGTACAGTTCTGAAACATTGTTGGTTTGTTGTTGTTGGATGATTTACAATGATGATGATTCTGAGACTTTTGGTATGTTTTTGTTCTTCTAGTTTGAACTTGTTGATGATGTTAACAGGCTTGTAAGTGTTTTGGTGGTTGTTCTGCAACTGGTTATGTTGATAGCTTTTGTTTGGCCATTGATTGTTACAGTTTGTTTGCAGTTTGGTAGTAACAGGTTTGGGTGTTTTGTTGCTTGTAAAATGGTGGCACTGGTTTGGAGGTTTGAGAACTGTTGCAGCTTTTTCTGGTTTACAGGTTTTTTTTAGTATTGTTGCAGTTTTGGTTATGCAGTTTTTGTAACAGGTTTAGGGTGGTGATGAAACTGCTACAGGTTTTTGGCTGTTGTTTGAGTTTGATAACAGGTTTGGGGTTTTGTGGTTTCAGGCTATGCAGTTTTACAGTTGCAGCTTGGCTAGGCAGTTTGGCTTGTTTGTGTATGTTTTTTTCTGTTTGGTTCTGCAGTTTGGCAAGCTTGCAGGTTGTGTGATTTGTTTACACAAGGTTTTGGTTGTTGTTTGAGTTTTACAACAGGTTTTTGATGTTGTGTTGTTTGGAGAGTTGTGTGTTGTTAGCAGGATGTTGGCTTTGGGTTTTTTGTAGTTGCTTTGGTATATTTTTCAGCTTAGTTCCAATTGCTAAAGGTTTTTGGGGTTTTTAACTTGTGTTCTTTTTGGCTTGGCTTGCAGTTTTGTCTTATAACAGCTCTCTCTACTTTTGGTTAGTAGGCTGCGACTTATGGTTTGTGTTTGAAACCGTTGGGCTTTTTCTTCTTGTTGTTTTTATGGTATTATATCTTGATCCCTTTTTTTAGCCAACTGTACAAATACTAAAAAGGTGCTCCCTTTTCTCTCTTTCTCTCTCAATGACAAAACAAATTTGCTTTTTGTCTTTTTTATTGTCTGAAAAGTTTGCCCTTTGACTGGAAAATGATGAAAAGCTGTGACAAGTTTTGACTTGTGATTTTGGATTACCTCTTGCCTTTTACTGCCATCCTGCTTCATTTTACTGCTATCATGCTGCATTGCTACATTTGTACAGTTTGCATCCAATTTGTTTTGTAACTCAGTTTGGGCACCTTGCGCTTTGTAGCTCAGTTTGGCACCTTGCTTGTGCTGTTTGTACAGCAGGTTCCAGTTTGCCTTTGGTTTGTAAAGTTGTTATGTTTCGTTTACTATGTTGTTTGGTTTGTAATGTTTGCATTTTAACAAATTGCTTTTGTATGCTTGCATTTTTCCTTTTGCATTTTTTATTTTTCTCTTTGTGAACCAAGAAGAGAAATCTTCTTGTGATTTGCAAAGAGGAAAATAAAAACGTGATGAACAATATCACTTCTGATTCCAGACGGAAAACTTTAATGATGAATAATTTATTTCTTTTTTCTGTTTGAAAATTCTTTTCATATTCAACTGACTGTACTAATCCCTTTTCCTTTGTCTTTTCATGTGAGCACAAATTGGACGGTGACAAAGCAGAAGAAGCCGGAGACTTTGAGCATGGGAGCGATGGAGCTTAGGCTTAGATTAGATTTTCCGTTTATTGTAATCATTTATTTTTTCAAATACTATAAGTTGTAAAACATATAGTATTCAAATAATAAATTATTTTTGTATCAACATCTGAAAAATTCTATGTGAGGCAATCTGACATTCAATAAAATCTTCTGCTGTCCAATATCTTGCAATTCTTCTTTCAAGTCTTCATTTATTATTTAAGATTCCTGATTTAAAATAACTGAAACTGCATTCCAATAATTTTAATACAGATAACTTAAACTTTAAGTAATCTAATAACTCTGCAATCTCATAACCTTGCAACAGCATTCCAAACAAAATATGCATTGTGTATTCCAACAATCAAGCAAACATGAATTCCATTAATAAGTAAACGTCTTAACAGACGCACATCATCTAGTTAACCTTGATCAGACAAAACCTGAATATTCCACATGACCATCTCAGTTCTTATTTCAGATAAACAAACCTTGAGAACCATCAGTAACCTTTCAGCAAACTTGAAAAAGTGTGAAAACATGTGACAGTTAATTGAATTTTTGAGAATTATGTTTCTTATGAGAAATGCGAGAGAAAACCCTAATTCTTGATTTACTGCCAAAGAACAGTCTATTTGATCGATTCTTGAGCCAATCTTTGAAAATCTGAGAAAACCATAGGGTTGTGATTTCTTGTGAAAAAGGGAGGGCAAATTTTGGGGTACAACAGCTGCCCCTGTTCAATCTTCTTGAACCTGAAGAGTTAGATTGGCAAGTTTTCCGTTCGCGACTCGAAGGTAAAAGATGATTGGACACTAGAGTGCCCATAAATTTGCACTCGTCAAAGCATAGTTGAGGGAATGGGATTAAAGATGACATTTGGAGATGTGACAGAATCTTGTCGGAGATGGGCTTAAAGATGTCATCCAAGAATGTTTGTTGAACTGTATATTGTAGGTGAAAGAATGAGTATCAGAAAGGTATCCATGTCTGGAACGTCTCTGAGCTGGGGGTTTGAATAAGCAATAGATTAGCATTCGTGTTTGGAGCATCCGTAAACTGTTTTCATGAGCTAAATCTGAACAAGCGATGGATTGACATCCATGTTTGGAAGCACCCGTAAACTGTTTTCATGATCCTGAAGTTTGAACAAGCAATAGATTAACATCCATGTTTGGAGTATCCATAAACTGTTTTCAATGAGCTGAATCTGAACAACGAAGAGATTGACATCCATGTTTGGAAGCACCCGTAAACTGTTTTCATGATCCTGAAGTTTGAACAAGCAATAAATTAACATCCATGTTTGTAGTATCCATAAATTGTTTTCAATGAGCTGAATCTGAACAAGCGATAGATTGACATCCATGTTTGGAAGCACCCGTAAACTGTTTTCATGATCCTTGAAGTTGAATAAGAAATAGATTAGCATCCAAATTTGGAGCATCCGTAAACTGTTTTCATAAGCTGAATCTGAACAAGCGATAGATTGACATCCATGTTTGGAATCACCCGTAAACTGTTATCATGATCCTTGAAGTTGAATAAGCAATAGATTAGCATCCATGTTTGGAGAATCCGTAAACTGTTTTCAATGAGCTGAATCTGAACAAGCGATAGATTGACATCCATGTTTAGAAGCACCCGTAAACTGTTTTCATGATCCTGAAGTTTGAACAAGCTTGCTAATCTTATCCTGAAAAGGGTAAAATATTAGCTAAAACAAAAAGTTATGTTGCATGAAATGTATGATGCAATATATGTGTTTTATCAATGTTTATGATATGTGAATGCAATGTATGCGCATGTAAGCTGATGAGATGTCTTGCTGAGGAAAATAAATCCTGGATAGCTGGAGATAATAAAATCTTTGACCGCTGTCGGGGAAGATAAATTCTGGACCACTGTTGAAGAGTATGTCTGTCTTCAAGCTTTTTAACAACCTCTGTGGGGAGAAGCTATACTGCTGGGGAAATCAGGAATTTGGGTTGTATGCCAATCTACTGGGGATTCCTGTTTTGTTGTTTGAGGAGAACTCCGTTGGGGAATATCTGAAAGCTCTGTGGAGAATTGAGAATGAGAATCTTCATTCTGCTGGGGAATTTGTGTTGAGGAGTCAAGAACGAGAATCTTTGATCTGCAGGGGATTAAAAACACTGACAAATTTAAGCTGAGAGTAAAGAAGGCTCTGGCAACTTCACTGGAGAATCAAGGATGAGAATCTTGATTTTCTTGGGGAGTAAAAACTCGGTGAGGAATAGCTATACTGTTGGGGAGTAAGCTCGGGACTCTGGGAAAAGCTTATTCCTGTTTGGAAGAAGTTCAGGAGTTTAGGTTGTACGCCACTGTGAGAATGAGAATCTTTGTTCAGGCGTTTGGGTCAGGAGGTTGGGTGTATGCCAATCTACTGGGGATTTCAAAAATGAGAAACTCTGTTCTGTTGAGGATATCAGGGGCAAACTGAATGGTTTCTGCTGGGGATTGGTAGCTCAAAGTTTACTCTCCGCTGGGGGTCTTAGCGACGTGCTGATTTGATTGGTGACTTCACTGGGGAAAAAAGTTTAAAAATAACTCTCTGAGGAATTATCTGGTTTAAAAGCGACTCTCCGGGAGAAGGGAGGAAACTGGATGGTCTTCACTGGTGTTCAAAGGTCGAAGGTTTGATTCTGTTGGGGAAGAAAGCTTCATTCTTACTGAGGTTTTGTAGTTCAAATTTTTGCTCCGCTGTGGATTGGGAACTTGAAAACTCAACTCTGATGGGGATCCTTGAAACTTAACTCCGCTGGGGATATGCATTTCAAAGCTTTAGTTCTGCCTAGGATCTGGATGATGTATTGCATGGGATTTCTCCTGGAATAGCCTAAAGACACTTTCCTACACTTCCATTATATCAGTAATTATTCTTTCTCATTTCGTTTTATTTGTAAGCAGTGATTATGTTCAAATGCATATGCTCATTTAATAAACCATTGGACGTTTTCAAATAAAACACGAGTGTAAAAAAAGAAAGAAAAGGCAAACAGTTTTCTGCACTTTGAAGTAACTTTGTATTAACTTTGTGTAAGTATTTTGTACAAAGGAGACAGACACCCTAGTAAGAGAATGTCGCCATAAAATTGGGAAAAATCTATACAAACAAAGATGGCTATGTGTAACAATTCCATGGGGTTCCTATTCTGCTATAGCCTTCGCGACTCTGAGTATCTTGTCCATTCGTTTCTTTGTCCGTAGATGATGGGATTGATCAGAAGCTTGGAGCTTGGAGCTTGTCCGTGAAGAGATTTTCCTTAAAGTGATCTGACGATACATAGTCATACGCTTTATTTCCCTAACTTTTTCCTGGATTGCCCTTTCAGGTTTTCGATCCACCGGGAAACCCTTTTTTGCCCAAGTCGCACTTTCGGGTTTTCAACTTGCTGGGTGTACGATTTTTTTTGTTTATCCCTAATTTTTTCCCGAACCGCCCTTTCGGGTTTTCGATTCGCTGGGATGCCCATTTTTTCCCAAGTCGCCCTTTCAGGTTTTCAACTTGTCGGGTCGTTTATGCGTAGTATCTTTTGACTAAGTCTGCATTCGCATGGTGCGGCAGATCATCACCGTCCATGGTGGTTAGAATCATAGCCCCACCAGAAAATATGTTTTTGATCACAAATGGTCCTTCGTAGGTAGGAGTCCATTTTCTCCTGGGATCACTTTGCGGCAAGATGATCTGCTTGATTACAAGATCTCCGACTTGATATACCTGACGTCTGACTTTCTTGTTGAAAGCCTTGATCATCCGTTTTTGATACGTCTGACCATGACAAACAACAGTAAGTCACTTCTCGTCAATCAAGTTAAGTTGATCAAGTCGGGTCTGAATCCAATCGTCTTCACTCAAACCAGCGTCCTTCATGATTCTCAGGGAAGGAATCTGAACTTCCATAGGTAAATCAGCTTCCATGTTGTATACCAAAGAAAAGGGTGTTGCCCCAGTTGATGTTCGCGCCGTGGTACGGTACCCGTGTAGAGAAAACGGTAACATCTCATGCCAGTCCTTGTAGGTGACTGTCATCTTTTGAATGATCTTCTTGATATTTTTGTTCGCAGCTTCGACAACACCGTTCATCTTTGGCCTATAGGGAGATGAATTGTGATGTTGAATCTTGAACTGTTCGCACAGAGCGGTGATCATAGTGTTGTTCAGGTTTGTACCGTTGTCTGTAATGATTCGGTCAGGAATACTGTACCGGAAAATAAGGTTCTGCTTGATGAAGCGGGCAACCAAGTTCTTTGTAACGGAGGCGAAAGAAGTTGCTTCGACCCACTTGGTAAAGTAATCAATGGCCACCAGGATGAAGCGGTGTCCATTGGACGCTGTAGGCTTGATCTCTCCAATCATGTCGATACCCCACATTGCGAATGGCCAAGGAGCTGTCAGGACATTGAGAGGACTGGAGGAATATGCACCTTGTCTGCATAGACTTGGCATTTGTGACAAGTGCGGGCATACTGATGACAGTCAGTTTCCATGGTAGACCAGTAGTAGCTTGCCCTTAGGATCTTCTTAGCCATCGTATGTCCACTCAAATGGGTGCCAAATGTACCACTATGCAGTTCAGTCATGATCTGCTCAGCTTCAACCTTGTCGCAAAACAACGAAACAGAATATAATCATGGTTGCGCTTGTATAGGATATTATTGCTCTGGAAGAACTTGGCAGCAAATCTCCTTAAGAACTTTTTGTCGTTTACTGAAGCTCCTTCAGGGTATTCTCGAGTCTTGAGATGCCTTTTAATTTCGTGGAACCAGGGTTGTTCCACTACTTCTTCGGTATTAATCTCGTGACAATGTGCAGGTTCTTCCATTCGCTCGATGGTGATTTGGGGAGCCTCATTATCCCAGTTAAGTTTAAACATGGAAGACATTGTAGCTAGAGCATCTGCTAGCTAATTTTCTTCTCGCGGGAAGTGCTCGAAGGTAATCTGCTCGAAATGAGGTAACAATGTCAGGACATGTTCTTTGTATGGGATGAGATTAGGATGTTTAGTGTCCCACTCTCCTTTTATTTGACTGATAACCAAAGCTGAGTCTCCAAACACAACCAAAGATTTGATTCCTAAGTCAATAGCAGCCTTGAGACCAAAGATACAAGCTTCATACTCAGCCATATTGTTGGTGCAGCTGAAGCAGAGTCTAGCGGTGAAAGGTTTATGGCAACCTTCTGGAGAGATAAGTATTGCACCGATACCGTTGCCAAGTGCATTTGAAGCACCATCAAAGTACAGGGTCCATCGGGATCCTTGTTCAGGTCTGTCATACGGTCTGTTACCTTCAATGTTGTCCAATGTCATAATGTCTTCTTCGGGGAAGTCGAATCTCATGGATTGGTAATCTTCGACAACTTGATGAGCTAGATGGTCAGCTAGTACACTCCCCTTTATAGCTTTTTGGGTTGTGTACTGGATATTATACTCAGTCAGGATCATTTGCCATCTAGCGATTCTTCCAGATAAAGCAGGCTTTTCGAAGATATACTTGATCGGATCCATTTTAGAAATCAGCAAAGTGGTATGTGTCAACATATACTGCCTTAGACGGCGTGCATCCCATACCAAAGCGCAGCAAGTTTTCTTGAGCAGTGAATAGCGAGTCTCACAGTCGGTAAACTTTTTGCTAAGGTAATAAATGACATGCTCTTTTCGACCAGACTCATCATGTTGGCCCAGTACGCACCCCATTGAATTATCCAAAATAGTCAGATACATGATTAACAACCTTCCTTCGACGGGTGGCATCAAGATAGGAGGTTCTAGCAAATACTCCTTGATTTTATCAAAAGCAGCTTGACAGTCATCATTCCATTCAACCACCTCATATTTCATCAACAACTTGAAGATTGGTTCACAGGTAGATGTTAGGTGAGAAATGAACCTTGCAATGTAGTTTAGGCGTCCTAAGAAACCTCTGACCTCCTTTTCAGTGCGAGGGGCAGGCATTTCTCGTATAGCTTCGACTTTAGCAGGGTCAACCTCAATGCCTTTGTTGCTGACGATGAATCCCAAGAGTTTACCAGACCTGACTCCGAAAGTTCACTTGCTAGGGTTCAGTCTGAGCTTATACTCCTTCAACCTGACAAACAGCTTTTGCAGATGGTCGAGGTGTTCTTCTTCTGTTTGTGAACGGGTTATCATGTCGTCTATGTAGACTTCGATCTCATGATGTATCATGTCATGAAACAAAGCTACCATGGCTCACTGATAGGTTGCCCCGACATTCTTCAGTCCGAATGGCATTACTTTATAGCAGAAGGTACCCCACTGTGTAACAAAAGTAGTCTTCTCCATGTCTTCGGGGGCCATTTTGATTTGGTTGTACCCTGAAAATCCATCAATGAAAGAAAATACCTTATGTTGAGCTGTGTTGTCGACCAAAATGTCAATGTGCGGTAGTGGAAAGTCATCTTTAGGGCTAGCCCTGTTTAAGTCTCGGTAATCCATGCACATTCTTACTTTGCCATCTTTCTTATGCACGGGCACAATGTTAGCAATCCATTGTGGATAGGAAGTAACAGCAAGAAACCCGATATTGAACTGCTTCATCACTTCGGCTTTGATCTTTTCATACATATCGAGCCTCATTCGGCGGACTTTCTATTTTATTGGTGGACAGTCTTCTCTTGTAGGGAGATAGTGAACCACAATATCTGTATCAAGTCCTGGCATGTCTTCATAGGACCAGGCGAAGATCTCAACATATTCATTCAATAGTTGAACTAAGCGTTCTTTGACATTTGGCTTTAGGTTGGCACCCATTTTAACCTCTCTCCTGTCTTCGGCAGTACCCAAGTTGATAGTCTCTAACAGCTCTTCATGGGGCAGAATAGCCCTCTCTTCCCGTTGTAGAAGTCTAGCCAACTCTCCAGGCACTTCACAGTCTTCATCACCTTCATATTCGGCATGATTGACCAGATCTTCAGAGTCACTGAAGGCCATAGCAGAATTGTTACCCATGGAATCCGGAGTGGATGGGTACCTGTATTTTGTGAGTGTGGGTGTGTGTAAGGGATAGCCACCTTTAAACAAAATAAAATGTAAGAAGAAATAAAATGAACACAAAAGTTTATAGATGAAAACGTCCATGATTCATTAAAAATGGCATATGAAAATGAAGAAATCAAGCCCTTACAAATGGACCTATATGCCCCGGGTAAGGCACAAGGCAAAAAGAGTGTACGAATTGTTTAATAATTATTACAGACCAATGGAAAATGTTCAAAAGATAAATTACTGATTGATGAAAGTAATGGGAACGAAGTCTTTCGCCTCCCAGTTGTTCAGTCCTCCTTCAATGGTTGGAAAGATCCAGTCTTCAAAATTACTCTCATCTTCAACATCTTTCAAAGCATGAACTCCGTGATGAGTGATCTTTAATGGTGGTCCTCCAGCCCGGGAGCGACACACAGCCTTCTGACTAGCAGCAGTGAAACCCAAACCGAACTTATCTGTCTTGAAAGGAAAATCTGGTAGCTGACCCTACACTGTACTTCCTCCTTCCTTGATCACAGCCTTCGCATCTTTAAGGGATGACATCTGGGACACAGGCTTGGTAACTGCAGGCACAAAATTTATTGTCTTGGTCGTCACAATTTCAGGAGAAACCTCTTCAAAGTGTTGGAAAGGTGTTTCTATGAATTCACCATATAACTCCACATAGCGGAAAGAGTTAAGGTGGCTTATCATATACTCCTCCTCACCATGAACTGTGATGATTTTACCCTGAACTGGGTATTTGAGCATTTGGTGTAGAGAAGAAGTGATTGCCCCAGCGTTGTGGATCCATGGTCTTCCCAACAAGCATGAATATGAAGGACGAATGTCCATCACATAAAATGTAGAGTTGAAAATTTCTATTCCCACCTTAATTGGGATGTCCACTTCTCCGTGGACCATCCGCTTAGAACCATCGAAGGCTCTAACAATGATATTACTTGGCTTTAAGGTCAAACCCTCACAGTTCAATATGTCCAATGCTTTCTTTGGTAGGACATTTAAAGACGACCCGGTATCAACCAGAATGTGAGAAAGTGTGGTCCCTCTGCACTCTACCGAAACATGGAGCGCATCATTATGCTTTCTTCCCTTAGATGTTAGATCGGCATCAGAGAAGCCAAGACAATTGTCGACGGTTAGGCTGGCTACACACTCTTGAAATTGATCCGCAGAAGTTTCTTGAGGCACGTGCACCGTCTTCAGGAATTTGATCAAGGCTTTGGCATGAGCCTCGGAATAGAGCAATAGGGCCAGCATGGAGATTTTTAAAGGGGTTTGCCCCAGTTGTTCTACGACATCATAGTCGCTCTTCTTGATTATCTTTAAAATTTCCTCCATTTCCTTTTGGGTGGTCTCGGGGATAACCAAAGACTGAGCCCTCATCCTGATGGGCGCTTCTTGGATCCCCTTACATTTATCAGTCGTAACAGCAGAGGGTACAACTTCGGGAGTAACAATTTCTTCAATCACTGGACTTCGCATAAATATCTTGACTGGCACACGAGCACTTGAGGGTCCGAAGACTGCCCTTGGAGGAGCAATCTCCGGAGAGAAGATTCTTCCACTACGAGTTATCTTACTTGTCCCTGCAATATTTCCTATGTTAGGAGTTTCTTCATCGAAACCTTCTTCGACTGATTCGATCTGCTTAACACCGTGGTAGAAGATCTCTCCTCCATAATTCCAGGGTATTGTCTTGTTGGACTTATATGGGATATGCCCCGGCATGGTAATCTTCAGCGGTACAAACTTTGGATCGGGTGTAATCTTAACAGGTCTTTTGCAGACCTTGGGAAGATTGTCGGAAATGGTGATTATAGCAACATCATTAATTGGGGTAACAGGAGTTTTCTGAAAGAGGATCTCTTGACTATCCATCAGGCGTTGGATGCCTGACTTCAATAACGGACAGTCGGATTGCAAGGTCGAACAAAGGTAACAATCTTTTTCACAGCCTGGGAAGATCCTGGCTTTCAACAGATTCATCTTGATCATTAGCAACAGAGTCATTAAGTTATCAACAGTAGCAACATACAAATCCTCTTCAATAGCATGGACATTGTGACCATGCTTGGGTGTTGGGGCAGAAATCACATTCGGCTTTTCGGGCGCATCGAATTCTACCTCCTTGGCATCTATTAAATCTTGGATCTTGTTTTTGAGGGCCCAACAGTTGTTGGTGTCGTGCCCTATGCTATCTGAATGATAAGCACATTTTGCATTGGGATGATAATGTGGAGAAGTGGTATTTGTATTCTTCGGTGCCTCTCTCAAATTAGCAAGGTTTAATTTCAGGAGATGGGGAAGGACCTGAGCAGGTGTCATGTTTATCGGGGTATATTGCTGTTGTGGCCTTTCTACCCTTTGCTGATAGGTTCTGGGTTGATCATTCCTTGGTTGACTATTTCTAGGCTGATCTGATGCGGACTTCTGAATTAATACGTCCCCCACTGCTGGCCGGTGTTCCTCTCTTTCTCGATTTCTCTGGGTGTAAATAGCAGAAATTTCCTTCTTGGCTGGGAAGGTCTTCTTGATAGCGGCGGAAGCAGATGCATCCTTCTGAATTTTACCACTCTTAATACCATCTTCGACCCTTTCCCCTGTCAGAATTAATTCAGTGAACCCTGCAGATGAGCTCCCTATCAGGTGATTAAAGAATGGACCAGACAGCGTCCCCAAAAACATATCGACAAGCTCTCTTTTAGACAATGGTGGTTGTACCCTTCCAGCCAAGTCCCTCCACTTCTGGGCATACTCCTTAAAGCCCTCATTAGAAACCATACTCATACGCTGTAGTTGAGTACGAGTAGGTGCTAAATTTGTGTTATATTGATATTGTCGGTAGAAGGCAGCAGCCAAGTCCTCCCAGTTATGTACATCAGCCCTCTCAAGCTGGTAGAACCAGTCCAAATGTGTACCCGACAAACTATCTTGAAAAAAGTGGACCCACAGATCCTTATCAGAAGAGTGAGGTTAGATCTTTCTAACATAAGAACGCAGATGCATCTTTGGACAAGACAAACCGTCCTATTTAGCAAATGTAGGCACTTTGAATTTAGGGGGAATGACGATCCCAGCAACCAACCCCAGCTCTTTGAAATCCAGCCTAGGTACCCTTTGTACCTCTATGGCTGCCAATCGCTCTTCCAGATTCTTATACCTGTCATCTGCGGGAGGGTACTGCTGCTCGGAGTAATCTTCATCCTCTTCAACTTCTTCCTCTTCAGCCTCAGACTCGGAAGGTACTGCAGCTCCTTTTCCTTTGCCAGCCCCTTCATCAGACGTCGAGGGGAAATCCAGGACTCTCCTAGCTTGGTTCTCAAATCTTCTTCCCATAGTAGCTACCCCGACTCTTTTCTTTTTCTTTTTTCGTTTTTCCTTTTCTTTTTCTTTCTCCTTCTCTAACAGTGCTTTAAGGTCCTATTGACCCTTTGCCAAGGTCAGGAGGAGTTATTGGAATTGCGAATTATGTGCTTGCAGATCTTTGACCGTCTGCTCTATATCTATCTTGGTGAAATAAACAGCAGAAAGATAAGGAAACCTGGTGTGAAGACCTGTTTATGCATATGATGAATGATATGTATTCATGTAATGCATTCAAGGATTCAGAAATTCAAGGTTGTTGCAAACAAAAAGAACACACGTCATATTAATAAGAATAACTTTGTTAGTACATAAATGCCCCATGGGCAAAATATTACAAAGTTCTTAATGTAAAAAGACGTTGCGCATCCTCTTTGGTGCGATGTAAGTGTTGAGATTCTGCTCTTCGTGGAGTTGACGGGTAAGTTCCAAAACCTTCTTCTCACTGGCGTAGAAGCTGGCTTCAAAAGTATTTCGTTCTTCCTTGAGCTGTATCCAACTCTTTTGCAAATCTTCCAATGATGTTGGCAAGTCTGGATGTAGGAGGGTGTATGGAACCTCTCCTTCCATAATAAGATCTTTGATCACAGGGAGAATGTGGGGGTAAGGCATCATAAGACTATGGGCGCGGGTTCGTACCCACTTGAGGTAAGGCTTAAGGGGGATGGAATTCTTGTGCCCCAGTGTCTTACTGTCCACTTTGTTGGGCATCCTCCAAGCTCGGATAAACCTTTGTCGAAGTCCTTGAGCGTCGTTGTCGAAGTCAAAAACCAAGTCCGGAATCAGTATGTCATGAGGGCCATCCCTTCGGGCATACCCAAATTGTCTCAGAGCTAAACAGGGGTTGTAGGTAATTCCTCCCCTAATGCCAAGTAGTGGGACATTAGGGAATTCCCCACAATGATCAATGATGATGACATTTTCTCTGGACTGAGAACACCAATGAACATCAGAATGTGTAAGAGTCATCAACCGTTGTGACCACCTCAAGCCTTGTTCATTCTTCAAGACTGACTGGGGAAGGTGATAAATAAACCACCTTGCTAGAAGAGGAGTACAGCATATGAGAACACCTCTTTTCCTCATTGTTCGTGTGTAAAATGAGTGTAGGATGTCCCCAAGCAATATAGGCACAAGATTCTGAGATATGAAAATCTTGACAGCATTCACATCTATAAGCTGGTCTGGGTTTGGGAACAAGACCAACCCATAGATGAGAAGTGCTACAATCTCCTCAAAAGCTTGTAGATCTAGAGAATTCCAGCAGTCTTGTGCCTTCTCAAACAGAAACTTTGCCAAGAAACCCTTGACACCACTTATGGTTTCCCAATGACCTTTGATATCAGATGGTTGCAAGTGTAAGGCTTGAGCAACATCTTCAGGCTTTGGCTCTCTTTCCGTACCGTTGAAGGGTAGTTGATGGAGAATAGGAATCCTCAGAAGTTGAGAAAATTCCTCCAAAGTAGGTACTAGTTGGTAGTCAGGAAATGTAAAGCAATGGTGTAGGGGGTCAAAGAACTGGAAGAGAACTTTCACCATGTCTTCTTCAATGTTGGAGTTGACCAAGTTGAGAAGTCTACCATGTCTTTCACTGAAGGGAGAATTCTCTGGAATCTTGGAAGTAAGCTCCTTGAGTAGAGGGGGAATTCTCACAAGGTTGACCTGAATAGTTTTTCTGCAGAGTGATTCCATGACCTACAAAACAGGAACAAAGATGAAGATCCAAACCCTTGAAATGGTTAGTGGATGCAAATGATTCTTCATGATGTTCATGATGTATGCACAAGTATATTTACAAGCAAATCACACAAGATCCTAGTTTCAGGCTTGCATGGGGTTTCATAGGTAAGTACCCTCTTGAAGTTTAGTTGGCTCAACCTGTCCTATAAATAGTAATCGGGTTCTAAGGAGCTTAATATCACCGGATTATTTTCTGTGTTCATTGTTTCAGTTTAGCCACTTTACTGGCGACCGAAATATTCCAAGAAAACAACCCTCCATGAGTGTAGTATCGAGTATCTACCAACTTCGGACTGCACCAAAGTCGGTCATCTTACTACCCCTAAAAAGGCCAAGTTGGTCAAGTAAAGGTTCTAAAAGTTCATTAGTGCTTCGTGACATCACTCAGCGGCCCCGTATTCTCTTTGATTGACTCAGAGGCTATCGGTACCCACAAATATGTCGCACTAATATAGCTATTGCTTCAACCATGTCGGTATACCCCGCACAGTTTCCACAACGTATTGCTATTTACCTATGAATGTTTCCCCAAATCTGGGTAGAGGATTTCAAACCCAAACAATAGAACCAAATGTAAAGCAATCAAGGCAAACAAGATAAGTATGCAAAGTTGATCTAAAACCCTAAGGTAACCCCACTTTTAGAATTTTCCCCAGCAGAGTCGCCAGTTCTGTGATACGGTGGGAGAACTGACTTGAGGTTTTGCGTTTATGTTCGCAATTGTGCGGTTTAGCAAGAGTCGCCACCGACTTTTTATTTTATCCTAAGGAAAGGTCAAAAATCACAGGAAAGACCTTTGAGATGTTTTCTTGGGTTCGGGGGGTAGATTATGAAAAGGGAAGGTGCAAGCACCCTTTTCATCCATGGTTATCCATGGGCTCTTAGTTACTTGTTTAGGTCACTTGCTTTTGCTTTTCAATTGTTTGAAATGGTGCTTTGTGTGTGTGGTTTTTGAAAATTCTTTGAAAAGAGGCCATCATTGTGGCAACCTTTGTAATGATTCTTGTTTGAATATATACAAAGGTGTATTGTCTTTTGAAAAAAAATTTCAATGTTTGAAAGTTTGATTTGAGAAATGTTTTGAAATTGTGTTGTGAGGTGTGTTTGAAAATAGCAAGGATGTTTTGCAAGTTTTGATCAAGTAACTAAGAGTTGTCTACCCTATTTTACTCAAAGATCTTTCCTATACGTTTTTAACCCTTTTGACAGTGTTGTTTTACCATTGCATTTGGTAAACAACCTTGTATTAGGATGTTAAACGACACAGGCGCGGGTCATCGCATACAATCATTGAAAGAAACTTTGTGAGATGCTTTAGCAATTTTGTAAGGGACAAGATCGTTTTATCGAAGGCAACATCGAAGGTCATCGAGGGACTAAGATCTTTGTTTATCGAAGGGGCATTTGCTAGAGTGTCTCATATTCGAGGGACATGATTGCATTTCTGAGGCAATAAGCGAGGTTACCCTAGATGTGCAAGTGTGCATTGTGTTTGTCATTTTCATGCATTTAGGTCTTGTATTAGGTAATCTAGCGATTGATTTTGGATTTTCGCATACAAACCCTAATCTCTAATCATGGCATATTTGAAAGCATAAAGTCCGAGAATTAAAAGTCCAAGCTATTACAAAAATATCCGGGGATGGGAGTACAAATATTTACAAATGGGGATGAGTCTCACAAGGATAACAATGTCCAAATATCAAGTGTTACAACCAAATCGAATTGTCGCAATTCAATGTAAAGCCATAACAAATTATAAAATAAGGAAAATCAATCAATTATGAAATACATGTATTTACTTGAAAATGAAACCTATTCTAAAAAAGAAAGATTAAATATTATTATTATTTTTCTTTTTGTATTTTATTAATGTATGATAAAAAGAAAATGATTTTAAAAAAAACCAATTTATTCACAAAAAATAAAGTCTTAGAAATAATTGTTAGTATATTATTTTAACACAAAAAAATAATTTAAAAGAAGAAAAGAAAATTAACCAAAATATTAATTTAATTTGCTATATAAAAAATGTATTGAGTTTTTTTTATGAACTTATTTAAAAAAAGTGGATTAAAACCAATGGAGATGGGCTTAAGAGTTTGTGTTAGGCCCAAATAAAAATGAAAGAGAAAAAAAAAGTCAGAGTGGAGGGGGGTACACTAACAATTATTATGAGCTTATGGTATTTGGGTGGCCCAATGTACAAGTTAATTCGTTTCAGGGGTTGTGAACAAATTAGGGTTTGTATGATTTCTTCACAGCGGCGCCGTTCTCTCGCTCTCGCTTCTTCTCTTTATCTCTCTCACTCTAGGGTTCTGATCCCCCTCTAAACCTAAGTCGTTGTAGCGCCAGCCCCCCCCCCCCACTCTCTATCCTCTTCCTGACATTCAAAGGCCTTGGTTGCAAAAAGGTATGGTTCGCCTCTGTGATTTGAGTTTTACAGTTTCGTTTTTTAATCTATTGTGCTTATGCCTAAAATGCAGTAAAAGGTTTGAGAAGTATACCTGTTGGATTTTCTCTGTGATGAAAAAGAGAGGTTGGGCTGGCGGCACTCCTTGGCGGCTGGAGGTACGAGGAGGAGATGACGACCAAGCTTTTGGTAACTTCTTTCCTCTCTCTTGAATGTTGATGATGATTGGCTTTTGAAACTTCTTTGTTGATGTTTTTCTATTGATGATGAATACAATTATGAAACTTTGTTGTTGGTTCTGAAACTTTGTTGTTGGTTCTGAAACTCTTTCCTCTCTCTTGAATGTTGAATAATGATATTCTGAAACTTGTTGTTGATATGTTTAGATTTTGTTGTTCTGAAACTTGTTGTTGATGTTGCTTCTGAAACTCTCTTCCTTTCTCTTGAATGTTGATGATGAGTACAGTTCTGAAACTTTGTTGGTTTGTTGTTGTTGGATGATTTACAATGATGATGATTCTGAGACTTTTGGTATGTTTTTGTTCTTCTAGTTTGAACTTGTTGATGATGTTAACAGGCTTGTGAGTATTTTGGTGGTTGTTCTGCAACTGGTTATGTTGATAGCTTTTGTTTGGCCATTGATTGTTACAGTTTGGTAGTAACAGGTTTGGGAGTTTTGTTGCTTGTAAAATGGTGGCACTGGTTTGGAGGTTTAAGAACTGTTGCAGGTTTTTCTGGTTTACAGGTTTTTATAGTATTGTTGCAGTTTTGGTTATGCAGTTTTTGTAACAGGTTTGGAGTGGTGATGAAACTGCTACAGGTTTTTGGCTGTTGTTTGAGTTTGATAACAGGTTTAGGGTTTTGTGGTTTCAGGCTATGCAGTTTTACAGTTGCAGATTGGCTAGGCAGTTTGGCTTGTTTGTGTATGTTTTTTTCTGTTTGGTTCTGCAGTTTGGCAAGCTTGCAGGTTGTGTGATTTGTTTACACAAGGTTTTGGTTGTTGTTTGAGTTTTACAACAGGTTTTTGATGTTGTGCTGTTTGGAGAGTTGTGTGTTGTTAGCAGGATGTTGGCTTTGGGTTTTTTGTAGTTGCTTTGGTATATTTTTCAGCTTGGTTCCAATTGCTAAAGGTTTTACAGGTTTTTAACTTGTGTTCTTTTTGGCTTGGCTTGCATTTTTGTCTTATAACAGCTCTCTCTACTTTTGGTTAGTAGGCTGGGACTTATGGTTTGTGTTTGAAACTGTTGGGCTTTTTCTTCTTGCTATTTTTATGGTATTATATCTTTATCCCTTTTTTTAGCCAACTGTACAAATACTAAAAAGGTGCTCCCTTTTCTCTCTTTCTCTCTCAATGACAAAACAAATTTGCTTTTTGTCTTTTTTATTTTCTGAAAAGTTTGCCCTTTGACTGGTAAATGATGAAAAGCTGTGACAAGTTTTGACTTGTGATTTTGGATTACCTCTTGCCTTTTACTGCCATCCTGCTGCATTTTACTGCTATCATGCTGCATTGCTACATTTGTACAGTTTGCATCCAATTTGTTTTGTAACTCAGTTTGGGCATCTTGCGCTTTGTAGCTCAGTTTGGCACCTTGCTTGTGTTGTTTGTACAGCAGTTTCCAGTTTTCCTTTGGTTTGTAACGTTGTTATGTTCCGTTTACTATGTTGTTTGGTTTGTAATGTTTGCATTTGAACCAATTGCTTTTGTATGCTTACATTTTTCCTTTTGCGTTTTTTATTTTTCTCTTTGTGAACCAAGAAGAGCAATCTTCTTGTGATTTGCAAAGAGGAAAATAAAAACGTGATGAACAATAGCACTTCTGATTCCAGACGGAAAACTTTAATGATGAATAATTTCTTTCTTTTTTCTGTTTGAAAATTCTTTTCATATTCAACTGACTGTACTAATCCCTTTTCCTTTGTCTTTTCATGTGAGCATAAATTGGACGGTGACAAAGCAGAAGAAGCCAGAGACTTTGAGCATGGGAGCGATGGAGCTTAGGCTTAGATTAGATTTTCCGTTTATTGTAATCATTTATTTTTTTCAAATACTATAAGTTGTAAAACATACAGTATTCAAATAATAAATTATTTTTGTATCAACATCTGAAAAATTCCTTGTGAGGAAATTTGACATTCAATAAAATCTTATGTTGTCCAATATCTTGCAATTCTTCTTTCAAGTCTTCATTTATTATTTAAGATTCCTGATTTAAAATAACTGAAACTGCATTCCAATAATTTTAATACAGATAACTTAAACTTTAAGTAATCCAATAACTTTGCAATCTCGTAACCTTGCAACAGCATTCCAATCAAAATATGCATTGTGCATTCAAACAATCAAGCAAACATGAATTCCATTAATAAGCAAACGTCTTAACAGATGCACATCATCTGGTTAACCTGGATCAGACAAAACCTGAATATTCCACATGACCATCTTAGTTCTTATTTCAGATAAACAAACCTTGAGAACCATCAGTAACCTTTCAGCAAACTTGAAAAGGTGTGAAAACATGTGACAGTTAATTGAAATTCTGAGAATTATGTTTCTTATGAGAAATGCGAGAGAAAACCCTAATTCTTGATTTACTGCCAAAGAACAGTCTGTTTGATCGATTCTTGAGCCAATCTTTGAAAATCTGAGAAAACCCTAGGGTTGTGATTTCTTGTGAAAAAGGGAGGTTAAATTTTGGGGTACAACAGCTGCCCCTGTTCAATCTTCTTGAACCTGAAGAGTTAGATTGGCAAGTTTGTCGTTCGCGACTCGAAGGTAAAAGATGATTGGACACTAGATGCCCATAAATTTGCACTCGTCAAAGCATAGTTGAGGGAATGGGCTTAAAGATGCCATTTGGAGATGTGACAGAATCTTGTCGGAGATGGGCTTAAAGATGTCATCCAAGAATTTTTGTTAAACTGTATATTGTAGATGAAAGAATGAGTATCAGAAAGGTATCCATGTATGGAACGTCTCTGAGCTGGGGGTTTGAATAAGTAATAGATTAGCATCCGTGTTTGGAGCATCCGTAAACTATTTTCATGAGCTGAATCTGAACAAGCGATGAATTGACATCCATGTTTGGAAGCACCCGTAAACTGTTTTCATGATCCTGAAGTTTGAACAAGCAATAGATTAACATCCATGTTTGGAGTATCCATAAACTTGTTTCAATGAGCTGAATCTGAACAAGCGATAGATTGACATCCATGTTTGGAAGCACCCGTAAACTGTTTTCATGATCTTGAAGTTTGAACAAGCAATAGATTAACATCCATGTTTGGAGTATCCATAAACTGTTTTCAATGAGCTGAATCTGAACAAACGACAGATTGACATCCATGTTTGGAAGCACCCGTAAACTGTTTTCATGATCCTTGAAGTTGAATAAGAAATAAATTAGCATCCATGTTTGGAGCATCCGTAAACTGTTTTCATGAGCTGAATCTGAACAAGCGATAGATTGACATCCATGTTTGGAATCACCCGTAAACTGTTTTCATGATTCTTGAAGTTGAATAAGCAATAGATTAGCATCCATGTTTGGAGCATCCGTAAACTGTTTTCAATGAGCTGAATCTGAACAAGCTATAGATTGACATCCATGTTTGGAAGCACCCGTAAACTGTTTTCATGATCCTGAAGTTTGAACAAGCTTGCTAATCTTATCCTGAAAAGGGTAAAATATTAGCTGAAACACAAAGTTATGTTGCATGAAATGTATGATGCAATATATGTGTTTTATCAATGTTTATGATATGTGAATGCAATGTATGCGCATGTAAGCTGATGAGATGTCTTGCTGAGGAAAATAAATCCTGGATAGATAGAAATAATAAAATCTTTGACCGCTGTCGGGGAAGATAAATCCCGGACCACTGTTGAAGAGTATGTTTGTCTTCAAGCCTTTTAATAACCTCTGTGGGGAGAAGCTATACTGCTGGGGAAATCAGGAATTTGGGTTGTATTCCAATCTACTGGGGATTCATGTTTTGTTGTTTGAGGAGAACTCCGCTGGGGAATATCTGAAATCTCTATGGGGAATTGAGAATGAGAATCTTCATTCTTCTAGGGGAATTTGTGTTGAGGAGTCAAGAACGAGAATCTTTGATCTGCAGGGGATTAAAAACTCTGAGAAATTTAAGCTGGGAGTAAAGAAGGCTCTGGAAACTTCACTGGAGAATCAAGGATGAGAATCTTGATTTTGTTGGGGAGTAAAAACTCTGTGAGGAATAGCAATACTGTTGGGGAGTAAGCCCGGGACTCTGGGAAAAGCTTGTTCCTGTTTGGAAGAAGTTCAGGAGTTTAGGTTGTACGCCACTGTGAGAATGAGAATCTTTGTCCAGGCGTTTGGGTCAGGAGGTTGGGTGTATGCCAATCTACTGGGGATTTCAAAAATGAGAAACTTCGTTCTGTTGAGGATATCAGGGGCAAAGTGAATGGTTTCTGCTGGGGATTGGTAGCTCAAAGTTTCCTCTCCGTTGGGGGTCTTAGCGACGTGCTGATTTGATTGGTGACTTCACTGGGGAAAAAAGTTTAAAAATAACTCTCTGAGGAATTATCTGGTTTAAAAGCGACTCTCCGGAAGAAGGGAGGAAACTGGGTTGTCTTCACTGGTGTTCAAAGGTCGAAGGTTTGACTCTGTTGGGGAAGAAAGCTCCATTCTTACTGAGGTTTTGTAGTTTAAAGTTTTTCTCCGCTGTGGATTGGGAACTTGAAAACTCAACTCTGATGGGGATCCTTGAAACTTAACTCCGCTGGAGATATGCATTTCAAAGCTTTAGTTCCGCCTAGGATCTGGATGATGTATTGCAGGGGATTTCTCCTGGAATAGCCTAAAGACACTTTCCTACACTTCCATTCTATCAGTAATTATTCTTTCTCATTTCGTTTTATTTGTAAGCACTGATTATGTTCAAATGCATATGCTCATTTAGTAAATCATTAGACGTTTTCAAATAAAACACGAGTGTAAAAAAAGAAAGAAAAGGCAAACAGTTTTCTGCACTTTGAAGTAACTTTGTATTAACTTTGTGTAAGTATTTTGGACAAAGGAGATAGACACCCTAGTAAGAGAATGTCGCCATAAAATTGGGAAAAATCTATACAAACAAAGATGGCTATATGTAACAATTCCATGGGGTTCCTATTCTGCTATAGCCTTCGCGACTCTGAGTATCTTGTCCATTCGTTGCTTTGTCCGTAGATGATTGGATTGATCAGAAGCTTGGAGCTTGTCCGTGAAGAGATTGTCCTTAAAGTGATCCGACGAGACATAGTCATACGCTTTAATTCCCTAACTTTTTCCTGGATCGCCCTTTCAGGTTTTCGATCCACCGGGAAACCCTTTTTTGCCCAAGTCGCCCTTTCAGGTTTTCAACTTGTCGAGTGTATGATTTTTTTTTTATCCCTAATTTTTTCCCAAACCTCCCTTTCGGGTTTTCGATTCGCCGGGATGCCCATTTTTTCCCAAGTCGCCCTTTCAGGTTTTCAACTTGTCGGGTCATTTATGCGTAGTATCTTTTGACTATGTCTGTGTTCGCAGGGTGCGGCAGATCATCACCAACCATGGTAGTTAGAATCATAGCCCCACCAGAAAAGATGTTTTTGATCACAAATGGTCCTTCATAGGTAGGAGTCCATTTTCCCCTGGGATCACTTTACGGCAAGATGATCTGCTTGATTACAAGATCTCTGACTTGATATACCTGACGTCTGACTTTCTAGTTGAAAGCCTTGATCATCCGTTTTTGATACGTCTGACCATGACAAACAGCAGTAAGTCGCTTCTCGTCAATCAAGTTAAGTTGATCAAGTCGGGTCTGAATCCAATCGTCTTCACTCAAACTAGCATCCTTCATGATTCTCAGGGAAGGAATATGAACTTCCATAGGTAAAACAGCTTCCATGCCGTATACCAAAGAAAAGGGTGTTTCCCTAGTTGATGTTCGCGCCGTGGTATGGTACCCGTGTAGAGCAAACGGTAACATCTCATTCCAGTCCTTGTAGGTGACTGTCATCTTTTGAATGATCTTCTTGATATTTTTGTTCGCAGCTTCGACAGCACCGTTCATCTTTGGCCTATAAGGAGATGAATTGTGATGTTGAATCTTGAACTGTTCGCACAGAGCGGTGATCATAGTGTTGTTCAGGTTTGTACCGTTGTCTGTAATGATTCGGTCAGGAATACCGTACCGGCAAATGAGGTTCTGCTTGATGAAGCGGGCAACCACATTCTTTGTAACGGAGGCGAAAGAAGCTGCTTCGACCCACTTGGTAAAGTAATCAATGGCCACCAGGATGAAGCGGTGTCCATTGGACGCTGTAGGCTTGATCTCTCCAATCATGTCGATACCCCACATTGCGAATGGCCAAGGAGCTGTCAGGACATTGAGAGGAACCAGAGGAATATGCACCTTGTCCGCATAGACTTGGCATTTGTGACAAGTGCGGGCATACTGATGACAGTCAGCTTCCATGGTAGACCAGTAGTAGCCTGCCCTTAGGATCTTCTTAGCCATCGTATGTCCGCTCAAATGGGTGCCAAATGTACCACTATGCAGTTCAGTCATGATTTGCTCAGCTTCAACCTTGTCCACACAACGAAGCAGAACACAATCATGGTTACACTTGTATAGGATATTATTGCTCAGGAAGAACTTGGCAGCAAACCTCGTTAAGAACTTTTTGTCGTTGACTGAAGCTCCTTCAGGGTATTCTCGAGTCTTGAGATACCTTTTAATTTCGTGAAACCAGGGTTGTCCCACTACTTCTTCGGTATTAATCTCGTGACAATGTGCAGGTTCTTCCATTCGCTCGATGGTGATTTGGGGAGCCTATTATCCCAGTTAAGTTTAAACATGGAAGACATTGTAGCTAGAGCATCTGCTAGCTGATTTTCTTCTCACGGGAAGTGCTCGAAGGTAATATGCTCGAAATGAGGTAACAATGTCAGGACATGTTCTTTGTATGGGATGACATTAGGATGTTTAGTGTCCCACTCTCCTTTGATTTGACTAATAACCAAAGTTGAGTCTCCAAACACAACCAAAGATTTGATTCCTAAGTCAATAGCAGCCTTGAGACCAAAGATACAAGCTTCATACTCAGCCATATTATTGGTGCAGCTGAAGCAGAGTCTAGCGGTGAAAGGTGTATGGCAACCTTCTGGAGAGATAAGTACTGCGCTGATACCATTGCCAAGTGCATTTGAAGCACCATCAAAGTACAGGGTCCATCGGGATCCTTGTTCAGGTCCGTCATACGGTCCGTTACCTTCAATGTTGTCCAATATCATAATGTCTCCGTCGGGGAAGTCGAACCTCATGGATTGGTAATCTTCGACAGCTTGATGAGCTAGATGGTCAGCTAGTACACTCCCCTTTATAGCTTTTTGGGTTGTGTACTGGATATCACACTCAGTCAGGATCATTTGCCATCTAGCGATTCTTCCAGATAAAGCATGCTTTTCGAAGATATACTTGATCGGATCCATTTTAGAAATCAGCAAAGTGGTATGTGTCAACATACACTGCCTTAGTCGGCGAGCAACCCATACCAAAGCTCAGCAAGTTTTCTCGAGCAGTGAATAGCAAGTCTCACAGTCGGTAAACTTTTTGCTAAGGTAATAAATGGCATGCTATTTTCGACCAGACTCGTCATGTTGGCCCAGTACGCACCCCATTGAATTATCCAAAACAGTCATATACATGATTAACGGCCTTCCTTCGATGGGTGGCATCAAGATAGGAGGTTCTAGCAAATACTCCTTGATTTTATCAAAAGCAGCTTGACAGTCATCATTCCATTCAACCACCTCATCTTTCATCAACAACTTGAAGATTGGTTCACAGGTAGATGTTAGGTGAGAAATGAACCTTGCAATGTAGTTTAGGCGTCCTAAGAAACCTCTGACCTCCTTTTCAGTGCGGGGGGCAGGCATTTCTCGTATAGCTTCGACTTTAGCAGGGTCAACCTCAATGCCTTTGTTGCTGACGATGAATCCCAAGAGTTTACCAGACCTGACTCCGAAAGTTCACTTGCTAGGGTTCAGTCTGAGCTTATACTCCTTCAACCTGACAAACAGCTTTTGCAGATGGTCGAGGTGTTCTTCTTCTGTTTGTGAATGGGCTATCATGTCGTCTATGTAGACTTCGATCTCATGATGTATCATGTCATGAAACAAAGCTACCATGGCTCACTGATAGGTTGCCCCGGCATTCTTCAGTCCGAATGGCATTACTTTATAGCAGAAGGTACCCCACTGTGTAAGAAAAGTAGTCTTCTCCATGTCTTCAGGGGCCATTTTGATCTGGTTGTACCCTGAAAATCAATCCATGAAAGAAAATACCTTATGTTGAGCTGTGTTGTCGACCAAAATGTCAATATGCGGTAGTGGAAAGTCATCTTTAGGGCTAGCCCTGTTTAAGTCTCGGTAATCCACGCACATTCTTACTTTTCCATCTTTCTTATGCACGGGCACAATGTTAGCGAACCATTGTGGATAGGAAGTAACAGCAAGAAACCCGACATTGAACTGCTTCATCACTTCGGCTTTGATCTTTTCATACATATCGGGCCTCATTCGGCGGACTTTCTATTTTATTGGTGGACGGTCTTCTCTTGTAGGGAGACGGTGAACCACAATATCTGTATCGAGTCCCGGCATATCTTCATAGGACCAGGCGAAGATCTCAACATATTCATTCAACAGCTAAACTAAGCGTTCTTTGACATTTGGATTTAGGTTGGCACCCATTTTAACCTCTCTCCTGTCTTTGGCAGTACCCAAGTTGATAGTCTCTAACAGCTCTTCATGGGGCAGAATAGCCCTCTCTTCCCGTTGTAGAAGTCTATCCAACTCTCCAGGCACTTCACAGTCTTCATCACCTTCATATTCGGCATGATTGACCAGATCTTCAGAGTCACTGAAGGCCATAGTAGAATTGTTACCCATGGAATCCGGAGTGGATGGGTACCTGTATTTTGTGAGTGTGGGTGTGTGTAAGGGATAGCCACCTTTAAACAAAATAAAATGTAAGAAGAAAGAAAATGAACACAAAAGTTTATAGATGAAAACATCCATGATTTATTAAAAATGGCATATGAAAATGAAGAAATCAAGCCCTTACAAATGGACCTATATGCCCCGGGTAAGGCACAAGGCAAAAAGAGTGTACGAATTGTTTAATAATTATTACAGACCAATGGAAAATGTTCAAAAGATAAATTACTGATTGATGAAAGTAATGGGAATGAAGTCTTTCGCCTCCCAGTTGTTCAGTCCTCCTTCAATGGTTGGAAAGATCCAGTCTTCAAAATTACTCTCATCTTCAACATCTTCCAAAGCATGAACTCCGTGATGAGTGATCTTTAATGGTGGTCCTCCAGCCCAGGAGCGACGCACAGCCTTCTGACTAGCAGCAGTGAAACCCAAACCGAACTTATCTGTCTTGAAAGGAAAATCTGGTAGCTGACCCCACACTATACTTCCTCCTTCCTCGATCACAGCCTTCGCATCTTTAAGGGATGACATCCGGGACATAGGCTTGGTAACTGCAGGCACAGAAGTTATTGTCTTGGCTGTCACAATTTCAGGAGAAACCTCTTCAAAGTGTTGGAAAGGTATTTCTATGAATTCACCATGAACTATGATGATTTTACCCTGAACTGGGTATTTGAGCATTTGGTGTAGAGAAGAAGTGATTGCCCCAGCGTTCTGGATCCATGGTCTTCCCAACAAGCATGAATATGAAGGAAGAATGTCCATCACATAAAATGTAGAGTTGAAAATTTATGTTCCCACCTTAATTGGGATGTCCACTTCTCCGTGGACCATCCGCTTAGAACCATCGAAGGCTCTAACAATGATATTACTGGGCTTTAAGGTCAAACCCTCACAGTCCAATATGTCCAATGCTTTCTTTGGTAGGACATTTAAAGACGACCCGGTATCAACCAGAACGTGAGCAAGTGTGGTCCCTTTGCACTCTACCGAAACATGGAGCGCATCATTATGCTTTCTTCCCTTAGATGTTAGATCGGCATCAGAGAAGCCAAGACCATTGTCGGCGGTTAGGCTGGCTTCACACTCTTGAAACTGGTCCGTAGAAGTTTCTTGAGGCACGTGCGTCGTCTTCAGGAATTTGATCAAGGATTTGGCATGAGCCTCGGAACAGAGCAATAGGGCCAGCATGGAGATTTTTAAAGGGGTTTGCCCCAGTTATTCTACGACATCATAGTCGCTCTTCTTGATTATCTTTAAAATTTCCTCCATTTCCTTTTGGGTGGTCTCGGGGATAACCAAAGACTGAGCCCTCATCCTGACGGGCGCTTCTTGGATCCCCTTACCTTTATCAGTCGTAACAGCAGAGGGTACAACTTCGGGAGTAACAATTTCTTCAATCACTGGACTTCGCATAGATATCTTGACTGGCACACGAGCACTTGAGGGTCTGAAGACTGCCCTTGGAGGAGCAATCTCCGGAGAGAAGATTCTTCCACTATGAGTTATCTTACTTGTCCCTGCAATATTTCCTATGTCAGGAGTTTCTTCATCGGAACCTTCTTCGACTGATTCGATCTGCTTAACACCGTGGTAGAAGATCTCTCCTCCATAATTCCAGGGTATTGTCTTGTTGAACTTATATGGGATAGGCCCCAGCATGGTAATCTTCAGCGGTACAAACTTTGGATCGGGTGTAATCTTAACAGATCTTTTGCAGACCTTAGGAAGATTGTCGAAAATGGTGATTATAGCAACATCATTAATTTGGGTAACAGGAGTTTTCTGAAAGAGGGTCTCTTGACTATCCATCAGGCGTTGGATGCCTGACTTCAATAACGGACAGTCGGATTGCAAGGTCGAACAAAGGTAACAATCTTTTTCACAGCCTGGGAAGATCTTGGCTTTCAACAGATTCATCTTGATCATTGGCAACAAAGTCATTAAGTTATCAACAACATCAACATACAAATCCTCTTCAATAGCATGGACATTGTGACCATGCTTGGGCATTGGGGAAGAAATCACATTCGGCTTTTCGGGTGCATCGAATTCTACCTCCTTGGCATCTATTAAATCTTGGATCTTGTTTTTGAGGGCCCAACAGTTGTTGGTGTCGTGCCCTATGCTATCTGAATGATAAGCACGTTTTGCATTGGGATGATAATGTGGAGAAGTGGTATTTGTATTCTTCGGTGCCTCTCTCAAATTAGCAAGGTTTAATTTCAGGAGACGGGGAAGGACCTGAGCAGGTGTCATGTTTATCGGGGTATATTGTCGTTGTGGCCTTTCTACCCTTTGTTGATAGGTTCTGGGTTGATCATTCCTTGGTTGACTATTTCTAGGCTGATCCGATGCGGAATTCTGAATTAATACGGCCCCCACTGTTGGCCGGCGTTCCTCTCTTTCTCGATTTCTCTGGGTGTAAACAGCAGAAATTTCCTTCTTGTCTGGGAAGGTCTTCTTGATAGCGGTGGAAGCAGATGCATCCTTCTGAATTTTACCGCTCTTAATACCATCTTCGACCCTTTCCCCTGTCATAATTAATTTAGTGAACCCTGCATATGAGCTCCCTATCAGGTGATTAAAGAATGGACCAGACAGCATCCCCAAAAACATATCGACAAGCTCTCTTTCAGACAATGGTGGTTGTACCCTTCCAGCCAGGTCCCTCCACTTCTGGGCATACTCCTTAAAGCCCTTATTAGAAACCATACTCATACTCTATAGTTGAGTACGAGTAGGTGTTAAATCTGCGTTATATTGATATTGTCGGTAGAAGGCAGCAACCAAGTCCTCCCAGTTATGTACATCAGCCCTCTCAAGCTGGTAGAACCAGTCCAATTGTGTACCCGACAAACTATCTTGAAAAAAGTGGACCCGCAGATCCTTATCAGAAGAGTGAGGTTGGATCTTTCAGAAATAAGAACGCATATGCATCTTTGGACAAGACAAACCGTCGTATTTAGCAAATGTAGGCACTTTGAATTTAGGGGGAATGACGATCCCAGCAACCAACCTCAGCTCTTCGAAATCCAGCCCAGGTACCCTTTGTACCTCCATGGCTGTCAATCGCTCTTCCAGATTCTTATACCCCGACTCTTTTCTTTTTCTTTTTTCCTTTTTCCTTTTCTTTTTCTTTCTCCTTCTCTAACAGTGCTTTAAGGTCCTCTTGACCCTTTGCCAAGGTCAGGAGGAGTTGTTGGAATTGCGAATTATATGCTTGCAGATCTTTGACCGTCTGCTCTATATCCATCTTGTTGAAATAAACAGCAGAAAGATAAGGAAACCTGGTGTGAAGACCTGTTTATGCATATGATGAATGATATGTATTCATGTAATGCATTCAAGGATTCAGAAATTCAAGGTTGTTGCAAACAAAAAGAACATACGTCATATTAATAAGAATAACTTTGTTAGTACATAAATGCCCCATGGGCATAATATTACAAAGTTCTTAATGTAAAAAGACGTTGCGCATCCTCTTTGGTGCAATGTAAGTGTTGAGATTCTGCTCTTCATGGAATTGACGGGTAAGTTCCAAAACCTTCTTCTCACTGGCGTAGAAGCTGGCTTCAAAAGTATTACGTTCTTCCTTGAGCTGTATCCAACTCTTTTGCAAATCTTCCAATGATGTTGGCATGTCAGGATGTAGGAGGGTGTATGGAACCTCTCCTTCCATAATAGGATCTTTGATCACGGGGAGAATGTGGGGGTAAGGCATCATAAGACTCTGGGCGCGCGTTCGTACCCACTTGAGGTAAGGCTTAAGGGGGATGGAATTCTTGTGCCCCAATGTCTTACTGTCCACTTTGTTGGGCATCCTCCAAGCTCGGATAAACCTTTGTCGAAGTCCTTGAGCGTCATTGTCGAAGTCAAAAACCAAGTCCGGAATCAGCATGTCATGAGGGCCATCCCTTCGGGAATACCCAAATTGTCTCAGAGCTAAACAGGGGTTGTAGGTAATGCCTCCCCTAATGCCAAGTAGTGGGACATTAGGGAATTCCCCACAACGATCAATGATGATGACATTTTCTCTGGACCGAGAACACCAATGAACATCAGAATGTGTAAGAGTCATCAACCGTTGTGACCACCTCAAGCCTTGTTCATTCTTCAAGACTGACTGGGGAAGGTGATAAATAAACCACCTTGCTAGAAGAGGAGTACAGCACATGAGAACACCTCTTTTCCTCATTGTTCGTGTGTAAAATGAGTGTAGGATGTCCCCAAGCAATGTAGGCACAGGATTCCGAGATATGAAAATCTTGACAGCATTCACATCTATAAGCTGGTCTGGGTTTGGGAACAAGACCAACCCATAGATGAGAAGTGCTACAGTCTCCTCAAAAGCTTGTAGATTTAGAGAATTCCAGCAGTCTTGTGCCTTCTCAAACAGAAACTTTACCAAGAAACCCTTGACACCACTTTTGGTTTCCCAATGACCTTTGATATCAGATGGTTGCAAGTGTAAGGCTTGAGTAACATCTTCAGGCTTTGGCTCTCTTTCCATACCGTTGTAGGGTAGTTGATGGAGAATAGGAATCCTCAGAAGTTGAGAAAATTCCTCCAAAGTAGGTACTAGTTGGTAGTCAGGAAATGTAAAGCAATGGTGTAGGGGGTCAAAGAACTGGAAGAGAACTTTCACCATGTCTTCTTCAATGTTGGAGTTGACCAAGTTGAGAAGTCTACCATGTCTTTCACTGAAGGGAGAATTCTCTGGGATCTTGGAAGTAAGCTCCTTGAGTAGAGGGGGAATTCTCACAAGGTTGACCTGAATAGTTTTTCTGCGGAGTGATTCCATGACCTACAAAACAGGAACAAAGATGAAGATCCAAACCCTTGAAATGGTTAGTGGATGCAAATGATGCTTCATGATGTTCATGATGTATGCACAAGTATATGTACAAGCAAATCACACAAGATCCTAGTTTCAGGCTTGCATGGGGTTTCATAGGTAAGTACCCTCTTGAAGTTTAGTTGGCTCAACCTGTCCTATAAATAGTAACCGGGTTCTAAGGAGCTCAATATCACCGGATTATTTTCTGTGTTCATTGTTTCAGTTTAGCCACTTTACTGGCGACCGAAATATTCCAAGAAAACAACCCTCAATGAGTGTAGTATCGAGTATCTACCAACTTCGGACTGCACCAAAGTCGGTCATCTTACTACCCCTAAAAAGGCCAAGTTGGTCAAGTAAAGGTTCTAAAAGTTCATTAGTGCTTCGTGACATCACTCAGCGGCCCCATATTCTCTTTGATTGACTCAAAGGCTACCGGTACCCACAAATATGTCGCACTATAAAGCTATTGCTTCAACCATGTCGGTATACCCCGCACAGTTTCCACAATGTATTGCTATTTACCTATGAATGTTTCCCCAAATCCGGGTAGAGGATTTCAAACCCAAACAATAGAACCAAATGTAAAGCAATCAAGGCAAACAAGATAAGCATGCAAAGGTGATCTAAAACCCTAAGGTAACCCCAATTTTAGAATTTTCCCCAGCAGAGTCGCCAGTTCTGTGATACGGTGGGAGAACTGACTTGAGGTTTTGCATTTATGTTCGCAATTGTGAGGTTTAGCAAGAGTCGCCACCGACTTTTTATTTTATCTTAAGGAAAGGTCAAAAAGCACAGGAAAGACCTTTGAGATGTTTTCTTGGGTTCGGGGGGTAGATTATGAAAAGGGAAGGTGCAAGCACCCTTTTCATCCATGGTTATCCATGGGCTCTTAGTTACTTGTTTAAATCACTTGCTTTTGCTTTTCAATTGTTTGAAATGGTGCTTTGTGTGTGTGGTTTTTGAAAATGCTTTGAAAATAGGCCATCATTGTGGCAACCTTTGTAATGATTCTTGTTTGAATATATACAAAGGTGTATTATCTTTTGAAAAGATTTTTCAATGTTTGAAAGTTTGATTTGGGAAATGTTTTGAAATTGTGTTGTGAGGTGTGTTTGAAAATAGCAAGGATGTTTTGCAAGTTTTGATCAAGTAACTAAGAGTTGTCTACCCTATTTTACTCAAAGATCTTTGTTTTTAACCCTTTTGACAGTGTTGTTTTACCATTGCATTTGGTAAACAACCTTGTATTAGGATGTTAAATGGGACAGGCGCGGGTCATCGCATACAATCATTGAAAGCAACTTTGTAAGGCGCTCTAGCAATTTTGTAAGGGACGAGATCATTTTATCGAAGGCAACATCGAGGGTCATCGAGGGACTACGATCTTTGTTTATCAAAGGGGCATTTGCTATAGTGTCTCATATTCGAGGGACATGATTGCATTTCCGAGGCAATAAGCGAGGTTACCCTAGATGTGCAAGTGTGCATTGTGTTTGTCATTTTCATGCATTTAGGTCTTGTATTAGTTCATCTAGCGATTGATTTTGGATTTTCGCATACAAACCCTAATCTCTAATCATGGCATATTTGAAAGCATAAAATGCGAGAATTAAAAGTTCAAGTTATTACAAAAATATCCGGGGATGGGGGTACAAATATTTACAAATGGGGATGAGTCTCACAAGGATAACAATGTCCAAATATCAAGTGTTACAACCAAATCGAATTGTCGCAATTCAATGTAAAGCCATAACAAATTATAAAATAAGGAAAATCAATTAATTATGAAATGCATGTATTTACTTGAAAATGAAATCTATTCTAAAAAAGAAAGATTAAATATTATTATTATTTTTCTTTTTGTATTTTATTAATGTATGATAAAAAGAAAATGATTTAAAAAAAACAATTTGTAGTTGTTTAGGTATTGGCTTGCATTTTTGGTAAAACCCAAGTGTATGTGTGAATGTCATGACTGATGTCATAACATTCTAGTTTAGTTTGTACTGACTCATTAGGTACCTTTGCAGAAAAATATTGTGATACAGGTACTGATGTTTATAAGTGTGTATCTGAGCATTTTGCAAAATGATCACATTTTCCTAAATCAGTAGACAGGTTTCTCAGATGTCATAACAGATGTTAAGACATCCTGTTCTGAACTAACAGGTATGCAGGTTGGTTAAATTCTGAGTTTTTTCAGGAAAATAACTCAGTCTTTCCAGAACAGAATCCTGCGTTTTCTTTGGGTTAACCTAGCTCAACCCTAACCTGGTTAATAAAGTCCTATGACCTAGTCTTAAGGTCAAACGGAATTAACCCTAGGTTTTTGTGGAAACCCTAACTGAAGTTGCAGCTACTATATATTCAACAGAGCTGCTGTTTTGCAAGGCATCCCTTTTTGGTCAGAAGATCATTTGTAAACTGTATAGATTTAATTATTGTACTCCAAGCAATTATCATTGTGATAAGTGACTTGGAATAGGTTTTTAATTGTAAGGGTTGTGTAGCACTCAAAGCTTTGAAGCATGAGTGTTTGAATGTTTCTTGACTATAGCTGTGAAGCAGAGTCAAGTTAAGTTTGTGTATCACTCAAAGCTGTGAAGCAAGAGTGGTTGTGTTGCTTGATTAAAAAGCTGTGAAGCTTAATCAAGTGTATGTTTTTGAAGAGTGTCTTCATCAATTCATTAGTCAAACTGTTTTATGTATCACTGCTGTGATTGAGGGGGAGTGAGTAGGAACTCAGGTTTAAGTTGTACTTAGATTGAAATTGCATTGGGTAGGTCTTAAGTGAAGGAGATAAACTGGTTGGTTTATTCCTGAATTAACATCTCTTATAGTGGATTTCCTCCCTGGCTTGGTAGCCCCCAGAGTAGGTGTTGTTGCACACTGAACTGGGTAAACAATTGACTGTGTTCTTTATTGTTTTTGTATTTACTGTCATATAGTAAGTCAGATACGGTGTCATAACATTGAACGTGACATTGAGTATCTGCAGCCAGAATTTCACAATTTATTCACAAAAAATAAAGTCTTAGAAATAATTGTTAGTATATTATTTTAACACAAAAAAATAATTTAAAAGAAGAAAAAGAAAATTAACCAAAATATTAATTTAATTTGCTATATAAAAAATGTATTGAGTTTTTTTTATGAACTTATTTAAAAAAAGTTGATTAAAACCAATGGAGATGGGCTTAAGAGTTTGTGTTAGGCCCAAATAAAAATGAAAGAGAACAAAAAAAGTCAGAGTGGAGGGGGGTACACTAGCAATTATTATGGGCTTATGGTATTTGGGTGGCCCAATGTACAAGTTAATTCGTTTCAGGGGTTGTGAACAAATTAGGGTTTGTGTGATTTCTTCACAGCGGCGCCGTTCTCTCGCTCTCGCTTCTTCTCTTCATCTCTCTCACTCTAGGGTTCTGATCCCCCTCTAAACCTAAGCCGTCGGAGCGCCACCCCCCCCCCACTCTATATCCTCTTCTTGACATTCAAAGGCCTTGGTTGCAAAAAGGTATGGTTCGCCTCTCTGATTTGAGTTTTACAGTTTCGTTTTTTAATCTATTGTGCTTATGCCTAAAACACAATAAAAGGTTTGAGAAGTATACCTGTGGGATTTTCTCTGTGATGAAAAAGAGAGGTTGGGCTGGCGGTGGCCCTTGGCGGCTAGAGGTACAAGGAGGAGATGACGGCCAAGCTTTTGGTAACTTCTTTCCTCTCTATTGAATGTTGATGATGATTGGCTTCTGAAACTTCTTTGTTGATGTTTTTCTGTTGATGATGAATACAATTCTGAAACTTTGTTGTTGGTTCTAAAACTTTGTTGTTGGTTCTGAAACTCTTTCCTCTTTCTTGAATGTTGAATAATGATATTCTGAAACTTGTTGTTGATATGTTTAGATTTTGTTGTTCTGAAACTTGTTGTTGATGTTGCTTCTGAAACTCTCTTCCTTTCTCTTGAATATTGATGATGAGTACAATTCTGAAACTATGTTGGTTTGTTGTTGTTGGATGATTTACAATGATGATGATTCTGAGACTTTTGGTATGTTTTTGTTCTTCTAGTTTGAACTTGTTGATGATGTTAACAGGCTTGTGAGTATTTTGGTGGTTGTTATGCAACTGGTTATGTTGATAGCTTTTGTTTGGTCATTGATTGTTACAGTTTGTTTGCAGTTTGGTAGTAACAGGTTTGGGAGTTTTGTTGCTTGTAAAATGGTGGCACTGGTTTGGAGGTTTGAGAACTGTTGCAGGTTTTTCTGGTTTACAGGTTTTTTTGAGTATTGTTGCAGTTTTAGTTATGCAGTTTTTGTAACAGGTTTGGGGTGGTGATGAAACTGCTACAGGTTTTTGTCTGTTGTTTGAGTTTGATAACAGGTTTGGGGTTTTGTGGTTTCAGGCTATGCAGTTTTACAGTTGCATCTTGGCTAGGAAGTTTGGCTTGTTTGTGTATGTTTTTTTATGTTTGGTTCTGCAGTTTGGCAAGCTTGAAGGTTGTGTGATTTGTTTACACAAGGTTTTGGTTGTTGTTTGAGTTTTACAACAGGTTTTTGATGTTGTGCTGTTTGGATTGTTGTTTGTTGTTAGCAGGATGTTGGCTTTGGGTTTTTTGTAGTTGCTTTGGTATATTTTTCAGCTTGGTTCCAATTGCTAAAGGTTTTACAGGTTTTTAACTTGTGTTCTTTTTGGCTTGGCTTGTAGTTTTGTCTTATAACAGCTCTTTCTACTTTTGGTTAGCAGGCTGGGACTTATGGTTTGTGTTTGAAACCGTTGGGCTTTTTCTTCTTGCTATTTTTATGGTATTATATCTTGATCCCTTTTTTTAGCCAACTGTACAAATACTAAAAAGGTGCTCCCTTTTCTCTCTTTATCTCTCAATGACAAAACAAATTTGCTTTTTGTCTTTTTTATTTTCTGAAAAGTTTTCCCTTTGACTGGAAAATGATGAAAAGCTGTGACAAGTTTTGACTTGTGATTTTGGATTACCTCTTTCCTTTTACTGCCATCCTGCTGCATTTTACTGCTATCATGCTGCATTGCTACATTTGTACAGTTTGCATCCAATTTGTTTTGTAACTCAGTTTGGGCACCTTGCACTTTGTAGCTCAGTTTGGCACCTTGCTTGTGTTGTTTGTACAGCAGGTTCCAGTTTGCCTTTGGTTTGTAACGTTGTTATGTTTCGTTTACTATGCTGTTTGGTTTGTAATGTTTGCATTTGAACCAATTGCTTTTGTATGCTTGCATTTTTCCTTTTGCATTTTTTATTTTTCTCTTTGTGAACCAAGAAGAGCAATCTTCTTGTGATTTGCAAAGAGGAAAATAAAAACGTGATGAACAATAGCACTTCTGATTCCAGACGGCAAACTTTAATGATGAATAATTTCTTTCTTTTTTCTGTTTGAAAATTCTTTTCATATTCAACTGACTGTACTAATCCCTTTTCCTTTGTCTTTTCATGTGAGCACAAATTGGACGGTGACAAAGCAGAAGAAGCCGGAGACTTTGAGCATGGGAGCGATGGAGCTTAGGCTTAGATTAGATTTTCCGTTTATTGTAATCATTTATTTTTTCAAATACTATAAGTTGTAAAACATACAATATTTAAATAATAAATCATTTTTGTATCAACATCTGAAAAATTCTTTGTGAGGCAATCTGACATTCAATAAAATCTTCTGCTGTCCAATATCTTGCAATTCTTCTTTCAAGTCTTCATTTATTATTTAAGATTCCTGATTTAAAATAACTGAAACTGCATTCCAATAATTTTAATACAGATAACTTAAACTTTAAGTAATCCAATAACTCTGCAATCTCGTAACCTTGCAACAACATTCCAATCAAAATATGCATTGTGCATTCCAACAATCAAGCAAACATGAATTCCATTAATAAGCAAACGTCTTAACAGACGCACATCATCTGGTTAACCTGGATCAGACAAAACCTGAATATTCCACATGACCATCTCAGTTCTTATTTCAGATAAACAAACCTTGAGAACCATCAGTAACCTTTCAGCAAACTTGAAAAAGTGTGAAAACATGTGACAGTTAATTGAATTTCTGAGAATTATGTTTCTTCTAAGAAATGCGAGAGAAAACCCTAATTCTTGATTTACTGCCAAAGAACAGTTTTTTTGATCGATTCTTGAGCCAATCTTTGAAAATCTGAGAAAACCCTAGGGTTGTGATTTCTTGTGAAAAAGGGAGGGCAAATTTTGGGGTACAACAGTGGTCTTCCAGCACGAGCACGATGAAAAGCCCTATGAGCCTCTGCAGTGAAACACAAACCAAATTTATCAGACTTTTAAGGAATGTCGGGAAGCTGGCCCCAAGTAGTGCAACCGCCTTCTTCTACCATAGCTCTAGCGTCTTTTAGAGAAGCCATTCTGGGCGGAACCCTGGTAACCTTAGGAATAGCCGAAACGTCTTTAGTAATGGTAGTTGTCTGAGGAATAGCTTCAAAGGTATCGTAGGAAGTCTCTATGAATTCGTCGTCCATTTCAACATACTTTAAGGAGCTCAAGTGGCTCACCATGTATTCTACTTCACTGCAAATATTGAAGTACTAACACATTTGGGAATACTGAAAATTCTCATTTTAATAATAACTTTGGAATGGATTACAACTTTTAGTACAAGTTTCAACAATCCTAAGTAAAAGAGAATAAAGATAGAATTTAAAAATTCTAAGGAGCTAAAGCTGATGAAGATCTCTCCAGACACTGACTCTTTCCCTTGAATCTTGCAATCTGAGCCTTCAACTACTTGTTCTCTTCTGCATACTTGTCGGTGAAATCTTTGCAATCACCAAAATTAGAGAATGGGTGACCGGGACTTGGATGATCTTAGAGGAAAATAAATCCTCTTACTTCTCTATTATCTCTACAGCACGACTCTCAAGAATCTCGATCAAGTCATCCTTCTCTTTCAATTTTATTGAGTAGGACACCTCCAAAGTCGGGTACTTGTTCTTCCATGCTTCCTTCTCTTGCTTCATCCTAACCAAGGAAAGATGAAGTTATTCCATATCATCTAAGATATGAGGATTAGTCCTCATAAAAATATCACACATAGGTTCTTCACGAGAATAAGGCATCTTCAACTGAATTTCCCTTGCTTGTACCCAACGAAGATGAGGCTCCAAGAAAATAGCTCTTCTTGTTCCCAAATCCTTTCTACTCTTTCTATGGATATGTGTTGTACCCCAAAATTTGCCCTCCCATATTTCTCAAAACATTTTAAGAAAAATTCACAAGTCCAACCCGGCGCATCATATTCAGGTGTTCTTTCCCCAAGATATCTCTGATAACGTATTCTCAAATTCAGGTTCGGCTCAAGAGATAATTCTTTAAAGAAGGTATCCGAATGTGTGAGTTTTCTCGAAGAAATATGGTGAAAAAGTGTGCTGAAAGTGCAGTTTTTACGCGCTAAAAAATTCATAACTTGAAGATCGTGGCTCGTTTTGAACCCGTTCTGATGGCCAAAATTCCGTCTTGACATTATCTACGTTTTCATCCCTCACGGCTGGAAGCCAATTTCGACCAGAAGGTCTTCAAAAATGTGGATTTATCAAGTATTTTCGTGCAGAAAATTTGTGACAGAAATTTATTTACGTCATGTTCAAAAAATCATAACTTGGTCGATTTTCATCGTATCGAGCTGGTTCCGGTGCCAAAATCTCACAAATTGAGTTGGCTACATTTTCACAGAAGGTATTAAGTTCAAACGGTATTCAAAAGGCCTTCGTTTTTTGCTCAGAGTGCGTGACACGCTGAAAATCCTGAATGCTGAATATTATTTCATCTGAGCCGAAACTTCGAAAATTCATAACTCGGTCAATTTTTATCGGATTGGGCTCATACTTTTACACAAGGTCCCTGACTCATAGATCTACAACTTTGCTTCAAAAGTCGAGACCAAATTATGCACCGATCAATACCAGTTTTTTATTGAAGAACGTGTCAGAGTCGACACTGGAGCCCAAAATAAGTTTGTCTGAGCTGAAACTTCAAAAATTTATAACTAATTCACCGTTTATCCGATTGAGTCGATTTTCGGACAGGAGTTAGTTCTCGATGTCGGCTACATTTTGTTTTCACATTTCAACTTCAAAAATTGCACTTAAGTCCCTGCGATTTAGCCTTGAAAGTGACGAACTCAAGTGAACATTGGAGGCCCAATTGCACATTCAAAGCCCATTTTCTTTACCCTAATTTTCATTATATAATCACCTTCTCTTCACACAAACCAGAGAGGAGAAAAAGAGAGAAAAAAAGAAGGAGAAAAAGAGAGAAAAAAAAAAGGAGGAAAAGAGAGAAAAAAGACCTTGCCACAACAAACCTTGAAATCCTTATTACAAATCTCTCTCTCACTACAAACAAGCCATCTCAGTTACAAACCAACACCTCACTACTTCTTCAGTAAGGATAAGGCTGGCCTGATCTCCATGATCCTAATTTTCCAGTAGGGCATAAAAGCATTCATGTCACTACTTTTCCAGTAAGGGTAAGGTTGATTTGATCTCCGTGATCAAAAGGGTATAATCATTCATACATGCCATATTGTGCCTAAACATTAAATTTCTTCATATGTTGGTTTTATTTGAATTTTTATGATTTTATTTAATGTGTTCTTGAGGTTCAACACTGCAGATTTAGACAGGATCCCACGTTCATTAAGGAACGTTGAGGCCAAAAGGCCAAAAGCCAAATGGCCAAAACAGAACATTTTATGCATGACACCAATACATGGCGAGGCAGACATTAAGCCAGACATTAAAGGAATGTTGAAGCCAGAACACAAAAAGCCAAAAGCCAAAACGCAAATGGCCAAAAGCCAAAAGCCAAATGGCCAAAGTAGAACAACTTATGCATGATGAGGCCAGAACACAAATGGCCAAACCACTCCAATTCACCTCCAAAAAGGGGACAGAAACCCCCCAAGGTATTGTATTTTTTTTCTTTTCCTTATTTTATTTATTTCAATTATTTCTTTTTTTTAATTAATTCTTTTAATTTAACTTATTTTCATAAAATATAAAAAATAGTAAAAAACAGAAAAGTCATAAAAATCAAAATATATTTGTTTAATTAATATTTTTTGTAAATAAATTTCACTAATAATAATTATTTATTTTTATAAATCAAAATTGCATGTAAATAATTAGATTAATTTTAGGTTTAATTTTAACATGTTTTTCTTAATAAATAAAAAAATTAGAATTAGGATTAATATTTTAATTTCATTTAATTCTCATAAAAAGCCATAAATATAAAAAACCTCAAAAATAATTTCTTTTTTATTTTAATTTAATTAATTTGCTCAATATAATTTAATTTCATTAAAAAGGGTCCAACGCCCTCGCTTTCAATTTCAATTCAATTCGCGCATCTTTATTCCTTCTTTTAAATATTTATGTAATTCTCCCAAAGCCATGTAACTCGGACATTTTATATTTCTCGCACTTTAGTTCTTTATTTTTTGTCAAATCGGGTCCTGGATTTTAATTTGGCGATGTGGACCCGCGCCTTTGTAATAGTTTAGGAACTTTAATTTCCGCAACTTTTTTAACTGTTAATAATTGCATGCAAGAATGAATGTCTAAATAAAAACAAACGCATAGATCACCTTGACATGAATAAGACAAAATAACTGAACATGACACACAAATCACACACCACCCCTAGGGTACGCCTCACTGTTGCCTTGCCTCGAAAGGTGATCGTCGAGTAGAGGATGTCTTAGTAAGTCCTCATGATCCGGGAACCTGGCATGAGGGTAGCTTCTAAGGTGTCTTCCCATTGCTCTGGTGATCACCATGTCCCGAATATCGAATTGACCCGAACACCTCCAACGGTGGTGCTACCTACCTCTCAATGGTGGGATGGCACTACTTTAAAGGACATTTACACAGACGAATTCCTTAGGGTAGGTAGACGACTCTAGATACTTGCTCTAATTCAAAACAAAACAAATCAAAATCTTTTCACACCGACACTTTTCAAAAGCTTTCAAAGCAATTTTTCAAACACTCTGACACAAGAGTCGATCTGAAACTTTCAAAGAAACTTTTTAAAACCCACAGTTGAAAAGCAAACAAACCATTTTTGAAAACACAATGAGCAAGTATCTAAGAGCCCATGGATAACCATGGATAGAAAGGGTGCTAACACCTTCCCTTTCTATAACCTACCTCCCGAACCGAGAGCAATCTCTTTAAGGAATTTTTCTGTGCTTTTGTCCTTTCCATTTGGAGAAAATAAAAGATGGTGGCGACTCTTGCTTCCGCGACATTTCGCGAACCAGCGTTAAACAGTCAGTTCCAGATCCACCGATCACAGAACTGGCGACTCTGCTGGGGACCCTTTATAAAGTGAGGTGTACCTTAGGGTTAGTTCATAACTGTGTTTTCAATTGCTTTCCTTGTTTGCTTTAAATTATGGGACTGTCTTGGGAGTTCTATAGATCCTAACCCGGATCTGGGGATACCTTCTTAGAAAGTAGCAACAAGGCTGCGAGGGAACTATGCGGGGTATACCGACATGGTTGAAACAGTCTGCTACGTTGATGTGGCACTTTGGTGTGTACCGGTAACCCTTGAGTTTAGTCAAGGAGAGTACGGGGCCTCCGCGTGGTGTCGTGAAGCATCAACAGACTTTAGGAACCTTAATTGAACTATCTTGGCCTCTTTAGGGTAGTGAGATAACTGACTTTGGTGCAGTCCGAGGTTGGTTGATACTCGATACTACACTCAATTGAGGGTTGCTTTCCTGGAATATTTTGGTCGCCAGTTCAGTGGCTAAATCGAAACGATGAACAATGAAAGCAATCCCACGATATTGGGACCCTTAGAACCCGGTTACTTCTAATAGGACAGGTTGAGCCCACTAACTTCAAGAGGGTAATACCCAGACCCCATGCTGGCCTAAACTCTAAGGGTTTCTCTTGTGTGACTTGTGTGCCTTCGTACTTGACTATTTGCATGCTTGTTGTCTGACACCTGAGTTTCTTGCAGGGTTTGTTTTAGTCCTTAATTGGGGCTCATAACAAAGTTTACTAAGTTACTTGCAGGTTTTGTTCATAGTCCTTAACTAGGACTCATAACAGGGTTTACTGAATTTCCTGCAGGTTTTGTTCATAGTCCTTGACTAGGACTCATAACAAGGTTTACCGAGTTTCTTGCAGGGTTTGTTTTAGTCCTTAATTGGGACTCATGACAGGTTTTACCAAGTTTCTTGCAGGTTTTGGGTTTGTGGTCCTTAATTGGGACTCATAACAGGGTCACCTACATTACCCCATGCATCATAACATCATACCATTGCATACATCCTAACCCATTTCAAGGATCTCAAGGGCTTGTGATGCAGGTCATGATAAACCAACATGTCTAGCAAGGGGCAAAGGGGATTTATTTTCCCCTAGCCAGGGTTGTCAGGGGCTATGACCCACTTGATATGGTGAGCCTTTGACCCTTGAAGAAGGACTCTCAATAATATGCAGTTCCGTCAATCAAGCTACCAGACCCAAATTCTAACCAATTTTCTTGTTTACCCTGCGAGGTCCTTGAAAACATTGCATGCATATCATACATATCATTGCATGACAGGTACCCTTGTTGCAGGTCACTTACCTTTCCCGCTGTTTATTTCAGCAATGGCTTCCCAACAAGACAACCAGGACTTTCTTGCTCAAGAGACCAGGTTCGGGAAAATCCTCTTGAATCTATCCAAGGGGCAGGAAGAGCTAAGGACACTTCTCATGGAGACCTTTGTCAGGAACAGTGCTGAGGATGAAAGGCTGAAACACCTACAAGCTGAGGTGGATGCATTGAAGGTCCAGATGCTGGGGCAGGTGACTGCCATTCAAGGGTTAGCTCAAAGACAAGATGAGCTCTGGTTTCTCGTCAACCAACTGCTTCAGGGTAACCAACTGGGGCAAAAGTCTAAGGGTAAAAAGCCAGTCATCGTTCAACCACCTTTGAGACAAGGAGGTAAGGGGAGAGCTCCTCAAATGGCTCCAGTATCCCAAATTCAACATCACAACCAACAAAAGAGCGAGAGAAGGCAGTTCACTCGGCTCAGCATGACCTTATCCCAGATATTGCTACAGTTGCTGGAGACCAAGCTGGTAACTCTAAAAGAAGCTCCGAAGAACCAAAATACAACGTCACCGAGGTACAATCCCAATGCTCGCTGCGCCTATCATTCCGACAGCCCGGGGCATGATACAGATGACTGTTGGACTTTGAGAAATAGGGTTCAAGATCTGATTGATGCAAAGGAAGTCCAACTCGGCTCTCCAGAGGCTCCCAACGTGATCATTGCTCCCTTGCCAAAACACGGCTAGGATTGAGAAATTTTTGTTCATTCGAATGTTCAAGTTGCAATTCTCTTTTGTTCAAACATTTACTCATGTTAAACATTGTTATTTCATTAATGCATCGCATATGTCTGTTCTAAAGCAATATATTCGTATTCACTATACGCAAATTATTTTCATATTTTTTCTGATGTCAACTCTTGATCTAAAATTCTAAGCCTCTTGAGGGAGGATGACGAAAACGATACCACGATCTACAGTATGCTTTTGAACAGACCTAGCTGATGAGGTACAGGCATTGTTTCAATCCCTAAACACTGGAGTTATAAGGATGATAATCCCTCGTCAACCCCTCTGAGCCAAAGAAGTAGGAGTTTTTCTTTTCGAAATTTAAAACCCTTAATCATAACCTGGGGCAGGGTAGTCTCTCAGTTGATCCAAGTGCATAACGAATGGCACCAAAAAGATCCTTACAAAACAAAGAAAGACAGTGATGGTTCCGAATAATCAATAAAGAAATGCAGTCATTATCTCAAAAAATAAAAAACCCATTAAGTCCAAACCCATGAAGGAGACTTACAAAACTGGGGCATCCCGCTGACTGTAATTCCAAAAAAGGAAACAGTTCAGGCAAAAAAAAAGAAAGGGATAACAAAAATCAAGAAAGAGGTCTTACAAACCCTCAACAAAAAAGGAATGACTGCCTATTCAAAATAAGTTAGCAATATCCGAATCATCACCGGAAAATCAGAGCAAAGACTCAAACAAGGTCTAACGTATGATCAACTGAGTTTAGGTTTGGAGAACATCACGAAGAGCGGGTGGGTACAAATAATTTGAGCCTTTATCCTTTGTTTCTTAAACCGTGAACCAAGCCACGTTATAACCCTTAAAAGTCCTAGCTGAAGCATGGGTTAGTTCGAAAGCATATTGTTACGAAAGGTATCCTGACTCCTTAAGGCCTATGGTAAATACGGAGTTGACATCACGTTTTACAAACATTCACTTGTTTTATGAAAAGAATGCATTTTCAAAATCTTTAAGACAGACACAAGCTTTGCATTTTTAACATAACTTTGTTTGCATATGACTTTTCGTTTGAACAGCAGGAAAATTCGCACGACGAATGCCTAATGAACAGAAGTACCTCCAATCAAGGGGCATGACATGATCGTTGTCCACAATCTGGGGAAGTCCAGTCAAGATTCAGAGAATCTCTCAAAAGGCCAAATAGCCTGGGGCAAATCTCCGCCTGAGTCGCTTGGGTCATCTCAACAACGAATCTTGCCTGATCAAACACCTTCTGGTGGCAGGACAACACAATTCTAACAGGGGCAACTCCCTACATTCTGAGAGCGTGGACATAGTCGAAAAAGATACTACGCGTAATCAAAGACCCGCTAGGTTGACATACCTAGGCAAAAATTAGGGCTTCCCGGCGAACCAAAAGGGTTCGGGCAAAATGAGGGGTGAAATGAAAAAATCTGTACACCCGGCAAGTCGAAAACCTGAAAAGGCGGCTTGGGCAAAAATGGGTATCCCGGTGGACTGAAAACCCGAAAGGGCGGTCCAGGCAAAATTTAGGGATCAAAAGCGTACGACTATGTCCTGTCATCTTATCACCTGCCTACCAGAAGAAGGTTTGTCCATCAACCACTATCAGCGCCTCACAGGCCTTCCTCTCCCACCTCAGAAACAGGAGCAATAAAGAGTTGTCCCAAATGATCTAATTGCTCTGTCCACAAGGCACAAGGTATGATCAGCTGAAGAAGGTAGCCAACATATCTTAATTCCCCCAGAGAGTGAGCCAGCAAGTCAGTACACTCTTCCGCAAGCAAAGTTATCAAATCTTAAGGAAGTTGGGTATACTCCCGTAGGTCTCAACATTCCCCAGCAGCAATACATATATTCTTAACAAGCATCCCCGGCAGTTTCGACCTAAAGATTGTTCCCCGGCGGCATATCAAATATTCAAAGGAATCACTTCCCCCGCAATTCAAAACTCCCCCAAGAGAATACAATCTAGTTTCCCAGGAAATTTAGAATTCATATCCCCAAGCAATAAGCATATCCCCAGTAGATTCTGGAAGCTTATCCCCTCGCAGAACGCGAACGCATCGTCCGGCTTGATTTAAAGAGTTATTTCCTTAACAGGATATAATTGGGTTATCCTCAGCCAAAAGCCACGGAAAGAGCGTCATCGACGAAGCCTTCTCATCCCCAGCGAAGTCTATCAACACTTCCAACAACAAAGATGTCCTCAGCAAATTATTATCAACACTCAGCAAGGCATCCCTCTTCCCACAGAGTATTGCTTCCCAGCATGGTCGCTAGAGTATCTTTTCTCCCCGCAGAATATTCCATTTGCCAAGTTTATTCTGCAACGGAGTCATCTTCTCCTACCGGTGTTCTTGCAGTCATCATCCCCAGCGGAAGCAAAATCTATTCTTCAACATCAGCCCAGGATACGACTTCCCGGCACCCGTCAAGGATTCAATTTCCTGGACAAAAACATACATAAAACATCACATACATCATTATAACATGCATAGACACATCATATCATACAAGTCTCATTTATATTGAGAACATCATTGCTTGATCCATATCATGCATTACATATGACTGACCTTTACCTTTCAGGAAAGATCCAGTTAAGTTCTCAACCATATTCCAAGACCTTAGCCGGTTCAGTTAAATCGACCCTAAGATTTTCCTGATGCTTATCCAGTCAAAGGCCTTCTCTGGTTCAGTCAGATCGACCCTAAGATCTCCCTGATGCTTATCCAGTTGAAGATATTCCAAGACCTTGTCCGGTTCAGTTAAATCGGCCCTAAGATTTTCCTGATGCTTATCCAGTCAAAGGCCTTCTCTGGTTCAGTTAGATCGACCCTAAGATCTCCCTGATGCTTATCCAGTTGAAGATATTCCAAGACCTTGTCCGGTTCAGTTAAATCGACCCTAAGATTTTCCTGATGCTTATCCAGTCAAAGGCCTTCTCTGGTTCAGTCAGATCGACCCTAAGATCTCCCTGATGCTTATCCAGTTGAAGATATTCCAAGACCTTGTCCGGTTCAGTTAAATCGACCCTAAGATTTTCCTGATGCTTATCCAGTCAAAGGCCTTCTCTGGTTCAGTCAGATCGACCCTAAGATCTCCCTGATGCTTATCCAGTCGAAGATATTCCAAGACCTTGTCCGGTTCAGTTAAATCGACCCTAAGATTTTCCTGATGCTTATCCAGTCAAAGGCCTTCTCTGATTCAGTCAGATCGACCCTAAGATCTCCCTGATGCTTATCCAGTTGAAGATATTCCAAGATCTTGTCCGGTTCAGTTAAATCGACCCTAAGATTTTCCTGATTCTTACCCAGTCAAAGGCCTTCTCTGGTTCAGTCAGATCGACCCTAAGATCTCCCTGATTCTTATCCAGCTGAAGATATTTCAAGACCTTGTCCGGTTCAGTTAAGTCGACCCTAAGATTTTCCTGATTCTTATCCAGTCAAAGGCCTCCTCTGGTTCAGTCAGATCGACCCTAAGATCTCCCTGATTCTTATCCCAGTAGAAGACACTCAAGATTCTCTCAGCGTTCCTGTTGGGGTAGTAATCGTCCAAGGTTCACTTATCATTCATGCTAAGGCAGTAACCATCCCTGGTTCATTCATCGCCGTTTGAAGCTCCAGACTCAGCTCCTGTAACCAGTCAGGACACATCTATACCAAGCATCTGAAAACCAGCTCCTGCAACGTGTCAGGTACTCATTTGTTCTTTTGCAGGTATGCAGGTTCTCGCTAAGGAATCTCCTACGCGATCAACATCCAGATGGCATCTATAAGCCCATCATCCTATCCAGTAATCTCCAAATGGCATCTATAAGCCCATTCTCCCATCACACTGCTAACATGTGAGCGCAAATTTCTGGGCACTCTAGTGTTCAATCATCTTCCACCTTCGGATTACGAAAGGCACGTCAGCCAATCTGCATCCTCAGGTCTAAGAAGATTGAACAGGGGCAACTGTTGTACCCCAAAATTTGCCCTCCCATATTTCTCAAAACATTTTAAGAAAAATTCACAAGTCCAACCCGGCGCATCATATTCAGGTGTTCTTTCCCCAAGATATCTCTGATAACGTATTCTCAAATTCAGGTTCGGCTCAAGAGATAATTCTTTAAAGAAGGTATCCGAATGTGTGAGTTTTCTCGAAGAAATATGGTGAAAAAGTGTGCTGAAAGTGCAGTTTTTACGCGCTAAAAAATTCATAACTTGAAGATCGTGGCTCGTTTTGAACCCGTTCTGATGGCCAAAATTCCGTCTTGACATTATCTACGTTTTCATCTCTCACGGCTGGAAGCCAATTTCGACCAGAAGGTCTTCAAAAATGTGGATTTATCAAGTATTTTCGTGCAGAAAATTTGTGACAGAAATTTATTTGCGTCATGTTCAAAAAATCATAACTTGGTCGATTTTCATCGTATCGAGCTGGTTCCGGTGCCAAAATCTCACAAATTGAGTTGGCTACATTTTCACAGAAGGTATTAAGTTCAAACGGTATTCAAAAGGCCTTCGTTTTTTGCTCAGAGTGCGTGACACGCTGAAAATCCTGAATGCTGAATATTATTTCATCTGAGCCGAAACTTCGAAAATTCATAACTCGGTCAATTTTTATCGGATTGGGCTCATACTTTTACACAAGGTCCCTGACTCATAGATCTACAACTTTGCTTCAAAAGTCGAGACCAAATTATGCACCGATCAATACCAGTTTTTTATTGAAGAACGTGTCAGAGTCGACACTGGAGCCCAAAATAAGTTTGTCTGAGCTGAAACTTCAAAAATTTATAACTAATTCACCATTTATCCGATTGAGTCGATTTTCGGACAGGAGTTAGTTCTCGATGTCGGCTACATTTTGTTTTCACATTTCAACTTCAAAAATTGCACTTAAGTCCCTACGATTTAGCCTTGAAAGTGACGAACTCAAGTGAACATTGGAGGCCCAATTGCACATTCAAAGCCCATTTTCTTTACCCTAATTTTCATTATATAATCACCTTCTCTTCACACAAACCAGAGAGGAGAAAAAGAGAGAAAAAAAGAAGGAGAAAAAGAGAGAAAAAAAAAAGGAGGAAAAGAGAGAAAAAAAACCTTGCCACAACAAACCTTGAAATCCTTATTACAAATCTCTCTCTCACTACAAACAAACCATCTCAGTTACAAACCAACACCTCACTACTTCTTCAGTAAGGATAAGGCTGGCCTGATCTCCATGATCCTAATTTTCCAGTAGGGCATAAAAGCATTCATGTCACTACTTTTCCAGTAAGGGTAAGGTTGATTTGATCTCCGTGATCAAAAGGGTATAATCATTCATATATGCCATATTGTGCCTAAACATTAAATTTCTTCATATGTTGGTTTTATTTGAATTTTTATGATTTTATTTAATGTGTTCTTGAGGTTCAACACTGCAGATTTAGACAGGATCCCACGTTCATTAAGGAACGTTGAGGCCAAAAGGCCAAAAGCCAAATGGCCAAAACAGAACATTTTATGCATGACACCAATACATGGCGAGGCAGACATTAAGCCAGACATTAAAGGAATGTTGAAGCCAGAACACAAAAAGCCAAAAGCCAAAACGCAAATGGCCAAAAGCCAAAAGCCAAATGGCCAAAGTAGAACAACTTATGCATGATGAGGCCAGAACACAAATGGCCAAACCACTCCAATTCACCTCCAAAAAGGGGACAGAAACCCCCCAAGGTATTGTATTTTCTTTCTTTTCCTTATTTTATTTATTTCAATTATTTCTTTTTTTTAATTAATTCTTTTAATTTAACTTATTTTCATAAAATATAAAAAATAGTAAAAAACAGAAAAGTCATAAAAATCAAAATATATTTGTTTAATTAATATTTTTTGTAAATAAATTTCACTAATAATAATTATTTATTTTTATAAATCAAAATTGCATGTAAATAATTAGATTAATTTTAGGTTTAATTTTAACATGTTTTTCTTAATAAATAAAAAAATTAGAATTAGGATTAATATTTTAATTTCATTTAATTCTCATAAAAAGCCATAAATATAAAAAACCTCAAAAATAATTTCTTTTTTATTTTAATTTAATTAATTTGCTCAATATAATTTAATTTCATTAAAAAGGGTCCAACGCCCTCGCTTTCAATTTCAATTCAATTCGCGCATCTTTATTGCTTCTTTTAAATATTTATGTAATTCTCCCAAAGCCATGTAACTCGGACATTTTATATTTCTCGCACTTTAGTTCTTTATTTTTTGTCAAATCGGGTCCTGGATTTTAATTTGGCGATGTGGACCCGCGCCTTTGTAATAGTTTAGGAACTTTAATTTCCGCAACTTTTTTAACTGTTAATAATTGCATGCAAGAATGAATGTCTAAATAAAAACAAACGCATAGATCACCTTGACATGAATAAGACAAAATAACTGAACATGACACACAAATCACACACCACCCCTAGGGTACGCCTCACTGTTGCCTTGCCTCGAAAGGTGATCGTCGAGTAGAGGATGTCTTAGTAAGTCCTCATGATCCGGGAACCTGGCATGAGGGTAGCTTCTAAGGTGTCTTCCCATTGCTCTGGTGATCACCATGTCCCGAATATCGAATTGACCCGAACACCTCCAACGGTGGTGCTACCTACCTCTCAATGGTGGGATGGCACTACTTTAAAGGACATTTACACAGACGAATTCCTTAGGGTAGGTAGACGACTCTAGATACTTGCTCTAATTCAAAACAAAACAAATCAAAATCTTTTCACACCGACACTTTTCAAAAGCTTTCAAAGCAATTTTTCAAACACTCTGACACAAGAGTCGATCTGAAACTTTCAAAGAAACTTTTTAAAACCCACAGTTGAAAAGCAAACAAACCATTTTTGAAAACACAATGAGCAAGTATCTAAGAGCCCATGGATAACCATGGATAGAAAGGGTGCTAACACCTTCCCTTTCTATAACCTACCTCCCGAACCGAGAGCAATCTCTTTAAGGAATTTTTCTGTGCTTTTGTCCTTTCCATTTGGAGAAAATAAAAGATGGTGGCGACTCTTGCTTCCGCGACATTTCGCGAACCAGCGTTAAACAGTCAGTTCCAGATCCACCGATCACAATATGGATCCAAGCCTTTTCAATCTCTTCCTTATATGCCTTGTGATATTCTCCTTCTTTGAGAAATAAGCCACTTAGATGAATATTGTTTGGCTTGTCTCTCATTGGATATCCAAGCTGACGATGCGCAAGAACGGGATTGTAGTTAATTCCTCCCTTTGTACCAAGAAGAGGTACATTGGGGAAACTACCATAGCTATCAATAATCTCCACATCATAATAAGCTTTATGATACTAATCAATGTAAGAATGGGTGAGATCCATAATCTTCGGTGCCCAACGCGGTTCTTTCTTAATATCCCAAAAAGCAACACACCGAGGTAAATGAGAAATAAACCACTAATATAAAAACGGTGTGCATCATATGACTATCCCTCCCTGATATAAATTCCGAAGATGGATGGAATAATAAGTATCTCCTAGCAGTATATGGATTGGGTTCCCAATCAGAAAAATCCTAATGGAATTAACATCCACAAATTTGTCGATGTTAGGAAACAAGAACAACTCATAGGCAAGAAAATAAAAATTAGCATCAAAAGTAGTTCTACTCTTCATCTTGACAAAGTAACGAGCTTTCTCCAATAGAAACTGAGCAGGTAAACCCCTGATTCCTCCTTTGTTAGTCATGTTAGCCTCAATCTCAGACTTCCTCAACTGAGTTATGGTAGCAATCTCATGAGACTTAGGCTCTTATTCTAAGCCGGTGAAAGGAACATAATCAGTAATAGGTAAACCTAGTAAGTAAGAATATTCTTCCAATGTGGGTATCAGCTGATAATCAGGAAAAGTAAATCATTGGCGTAATGGATCATAGAACTGGACCAATGTAGAAAGAATACCCTCCTTCTTCTTGAGCTTAATAAAAGGCACAATGGCTCCATACTTCTTCTGAAAATTTGTAGAACTCTCAATATCAGGAATCAAACTCATCAATTCTTTTATCTTAGGATCCTTGAAGCTGTACTTTCGAGTTTTTCTCCTTCCAAAATCCATGGTCAAAAAAGTACCTGAGATATTTTCAAAAGTCAACCTTAAGTTCCTTGAATCAATTGCTTAAAGCATGCTCATGGGTGCATGAATGCATGATGCAACAATCACACACAAGATCGCAAACATGGGGGTTCATAGGTTCAACGTCACGAGCATGAAGTCAAAGGTTCTACCCACAAGGTATGGACTAATAGTTTATCACCTGCCGAACAAGGTTCTAAAAAGTTCCCAGAGTCTACATTCTTCCTTCAGATATTACCAACATCCCTATTAGCTCAGTAATTAGTAATATTCTTAGGCAAAACTCGTCTAAGTGTAGCATCGCGTGACAACCACTTCCGAATTGCTCCGTCATAGTCTCCTCACTACACCTAAATGTCTATATGGGTTAAGGGTTCTACGGTCCTTAGCTTCAGCAGGCTCCTTGGTCGAAAGCAGCACGTCTTCTCAATTGCTCGGTAAACAAATACTATAGTCAAAGAGACCTCTATTGAGTGGGCATATCATGTATCCTTTTTTGGGATTCCTCCATCAAAGTTAACATGACTATACCACTTGTCCTATCTTAAGTTTACAAAAGTCCGGGTAGGGGACTTATGAGAAATCACCAAGCACCCTAAAAACCAGGAAAATCCAGACATACATATATACAATAAATAATATACAACAAATAATAGCACATATACAAATAAACAAAGATAGGCTCAAACCACTTAGAGAACTTATTTCTTCCCCAGTGAAGTCTCCATTTTTTTCTATAGAGGTAGAAATATTGAGACTAAGCCATTGGATTGACTTAACTCACACAGATCAAATAAAAATTTCCACAGTATTTTATTGTTTCCAAAGGAAATGGGAAAAGAGCGAATAAACCCAAAAAAGAGGGGGGAGAATCTAGGTACGGGGGTTGGTTATGCAAAGGGAAGGTATTAGCCCCCTAAACATCTACGGTACTCCACAAGAAACCTCTTTGAAAATCTTTGTATTTTGGCTATAAAAGGTGTATACAAAAATAGATTATGGAGATGAGAAAAGAAGTATTTTTTACAATTTTTGGACCCATCGCGGTTGCGAACCTTTAGTGTCTACGTACCACCTTTTGTTCAATAGGGGATCAGATTACTCATAGTTCACCTCAAAAAATTTAAAACGCATGTGTGTTGGTTAATTTTAAGAGAAGAAACATCATCGTCATATCCGAGTGGAAGACTTACTTACTTTCCACGATTATGAGAAAGAAGAATTTTCATCATCTCAAAGTGGAGGATATAAATTGGATTTTAAAATCAACAAAGCCTCACTCGAGACCCAAGTGAAAAATATCTCACTTCACTACATATCGTAGAAGTATAGTAGCTCGTATCACTAAAAGAATCAACAAGAGTCTGATCTTTTGAGAAAAGTTTTAAATTAAAAAGCCAAAGTGGCAAAATGGTTTGAATGAGGTTAATGACTTTTAGTATTTTAAAAGATGTCAAAGTATGGTTAAATTTATTAAAGTTTGATTAAGAAATGATTTTGAAAATGCATGGACCTAAGTCCAAATTTATTATAAAAGTGATTCAAGTTAGAAAACAAGAAGAGTTTTGAAAAGGAGGGAAAAGATTTTTGAAATTAAAGAAGGTAGGAGAAGATGAAGGGAATATCCTAAAGCATAAGGTAAAAGCTAAGGAAAAGAACAATCTAACCCACAAGAAGCCACCACTTGACATAATAAGTCAATGTAGAATTCACATCCTTTGGATTCAAACCAAGAAAGTAAAAGTACTAAACCTCTAAGGAATACTAAGATTCAGATGAATTAAGTCTTCATAAAAATTGGGCAGAGTAACAGATGTATACAGAGGAATTCTTAATCACAGAAAAAGCATATAATCATAATAATCTGCACACAAAGAAAATCAACCCAATTCCTTGGAGTAAACCCCAAGAACTTTAGACAAAATAACAACAGAGAAACAAAGTCCCAAAGTATCAAGGCTTATAATCCTAAGTCTGAGAGATCCACAACTCCACAATGCCAAGGATAGTAACCAAGTAGTCCAAGTAACCTTAAAGTTTTTTAATGTTCAAATTGATTATTAAGTGTCTTTAAAAGAAAAGAAAAGCTCAAACGAGAAAAGATAAAATTTCATAAAGATAAATGCTCAAGTGAGAAAAGATAAAATGAAATAAAGATAAATGCTCAAGTGAGCAAAGATAAAATGACATAAAGATAAATGCTCAAGTGAGCAAAAGAAAAATGGTATGGAATGTAAATGCTAAAATAAATGGTACATGAAAGTAAAGGCATAAAATAAAGGCATAAAGTAAAGTCAAATGTTAGTTAATTAGAATTTAGAGGTTAGTTGAATGACCATCTTGAAGCTTGTATTCGAAAACTCATTAGAAGATTGCTAAAATTAAATCTTTTCAACAACAAGTCTCATTTTCGTTTTGTCAAGTATATCATTCATTTTAAATACTCAAAGTAACCACATATGATCAACGATGTTCAAATGATTCACTTAGACTAAAGTTCATGAAGTTCATTAGAGGATTGATAAGATCAAAGCCTCCTAACAATGAACTTCAAAGTTATTGAATTAAAGTTTTCAAATTAAACATACTTGAGCTTGCAAATATAGATTTGGACCACGAAAGATCATTTTTCGAATCGGGACAAATTTAGCACTTTGTTAAGCAATCGTAAATGGACTTATGTAGAAGTCACATCTATTTTGAGGTTGGTCAATATCAACCTATGTACCAACATGTTAGAGAAATTATATGTATATTATTCTCCAAAAACATGTAGCACAAGTAAAAACAAGAAATGGATAACATGAAGAGAGAGGGGATGTATCAGATGCATTAGGGTTTCAAATATCATCAACACCATTCATCCACTTTGGTGGATCTGGTTTTTCAACCTATCTTCACCCAAGATCCTATGAGGTTGAGGAACTTATCCCAAAATGATACTCAAATCAGGACAAAACAAAAATAATAAAATATATTTAATAAAACTATTTAAATGATTAATAAAAGGGAAATAATTGGTAAAATACACAAAATGTATTAAAGCACCAAATAAAAATTTTCTAAAAAAAATATATCATAAGTCAAACATGAGTCAACAAGTGTTGACAAAAAATTTCTGTATTTTTTAAAGTCAAACTATTTTTAAAATTTTAAGAAATAAGCAAAATAGACCAAAAATTGTGAAAAATATTTATAAAAAAATGAGGTCACCAATATTTTTCAAGAGGTCATTGGATCTTTCCCTAGTTTTTTCATAATTTAAAAATCAAGAAAGGTATTTTTAAACAATTAAAACAAGTCAAATAAAGTGAAAAATCATTAAAAAAAATACCAAATCTCAAAATAAAATTGTGAAAAAATAAAAATCAGAAAGAGAAAAATCAACAGTATTTTTGATAATTTTTTCATAATTTTAGAAGTTAAAATGAATTTTGTATGATTTTTTTAAGTTTAAAAAAATTAAATCAAAAATAAAAATATAAAAAATGATATCAAAGTAATGTCACACGTGTGATTTGAGTTGACTATGCATAGTAATCACATCAAACGATCCAGAGCGCACGTGTACCATGGGAATTATTGCATTAAAAGCAACCAAGCATTTGAAAGGCAAGGTCAAAATATTTACAATGTACCAAGAAAGACTCCATTTGGATAATTGAGCTGGAAGTTATGATCTATTGAAATCGTGAAAAACACATTGACTTTTGTACTTAGAAATATTTCTAAGTATGGGACCTCAAAATGACCTATAATGTTCTTCAAAATTACATGATCTTTCACTTAAAATTAGGTCTTAATATATGAAGACGAGATGAAGTAGACCTCTTGAATTGAATTGTGGAATTGAGATCACTCAAAAATCATAAAAATTTAAAGGTTATGGTCTTTGGAAGATGGTGAACAAATTTGGGAAAATTCACAAAAGACCTATAATATTTTCAATTCTCAAACAACTTTCCAAGAATTTTCAAGTCTTGTACATTGAAACAAAGTTGTAGTAGACATTCCAAATATTATTGTGGAAAAAGAATAAGCTCAAGGAAATAAAAATTGATCATGTTATGATCATTTGAAGTCAAACCCTAAAATTCAAAGGCTTTTCATAGAGACTTGTAATCTTTGTCAACCATAAGTGACCTTCCATTCAAAATTAGCCTTAGATCCCTGAAGAGAGCTTGTTAAGGACCCTTTAAAGAGAATCATGGCTTTGGAATCAATCAAAAATCTCAAAAAGTTAGCAAGATATGGTCCTTGGAAGTCAACAAACCCTAGCTCAGAGAGTGTCAAAATGACTTGAAACTCCTTTCAACTTTTGATGATTTTTCTTGCACAATTGGATCTTGTCATGTGAAGAGAAGTTGTCGTGGATGATGATAAGAATCCATAGCAAAAATAACTAACTCAAAATATTGAAAATTGAGAGAGTTGTGCACTTGTGATCACTGAATCAAGCACTTGCTCAATTAAGTCAAACTTGTTTAACCAACCTTGAATCTTCTGATCTTTCTTGGCAAAAGAAATCATGATGAATCACAATAGGCCTTAAAATGATGTTTTCTTGAAGCACACTCAAATATTGAGCTAAAGTCTCAATGAAACTTGTTGAAGAAAGCATGGAAATAAACACGTGAACCTATGAATCTTCTTGATGAATTACACCACCAAATTTGAGGAAAGTTTAACCTAAATAAAGTGAGGGAACTCTTTAAACCATAAATATTTGATATCATAGACATATCCTTGAAGCTTGAACTCTTCCAATCTGTTGAAGAACCATTTGACTGAGGACCACACATCAAACCCTAGGTTAGATGGTGATATGAATGCAATTGTGTCATCACCTACACTATGAACATTCAAAGAGACATATATACACATTTTGATGTTAGTCTAAGAAAACTTGAACAAGATACATAATTCAAGGTGCTTGTTGATCCCTCAAAGGCAAAATTAAATATAGGATAACATAGAAAGGGAGACCTAACCCTAATGTGTGATCTTGATGTATTGATGATATGAGATGATGAGAGATCTTAGGGGCAAAAATTGGGGTATAACAGTTGCCTTTATTTAAGTGTCTTATATCCGGAGATATGAAGGTTAGAGTCTTTGTCTAGACACGGATGAAGATACTTAAATACAAAAAAAAACCTTATTTTTTTCCCTAAGATGCCATGAAATTCTTATTATTATGAATGCAAACAACTAACTCCATGGGTGACACGGAACACCACAGAGGAAGCGAAAAATGAAACAAACAGACCAAAAAGAGAGTTCGACCAGGAAAATAAATCCCTGGGGAACAACAAGACTCCGAGCATGGCTATAAATAGGTAAAGCCAAAAAATCACGATTAAAGAAACAAAATGCATTGTAAGATTTCAATGCAAGCAACAAACTATCAAGGAGGTAATCATTAAGAAAGGGTTAACGGCTTGACTAGAGGAAATAAACTCAACTCTAATGGAGGAAAATCAACTATGTTGGTGAAAAGAAGACTCAACTCTACTGAGGTTAAGCCCAAAGAGGAGACAAAGTATCGCCAACTCAATAAATGAGGAAAAAGCAATGGATAACAATGATGGATAGATAACTGTGAACTACCTATTCATAGAGGAGATAGAAAAAAGAGAGTAACATTGACTCGCAGGGGGTCATAACCTACCAACCCAAAGGACGTGAATAGAAACGGTAAGACAGTATTGGCTCAGAGATAACGGTAAACATCAACATCGAGACAGATAATGAATGATTGATGTTAATACTTATGAATGGAAAGAAATCTTTGACATCAGTGTTTATGACTGGGAACAAAGTTTGACATCAACACTTATGGCTGGGAATAAAGGTTGACATCAGCACATATGGTTGGGAATAATGGTTGCCACCAGCCCTTATGGCTGTGAACAAAGGTTGACATCAACACTTATGGCTGAGAACAAAGGTTGACATCAACACTTATGGCTGGGAACAAGGGGTTGGCATCAGCATTATGGCTGGGAACAAAGGGTTGACATCAGCACTTATGGCTTGGAACAAAGGGTTGGCATCAGAACTTATGACTTGTGTTGTACCCCAAAATTTTCCCTCTCAATTATCAAATATTTTCTCACAAAGATCTATCTTAGTTCAAGACTACACTAGGATTGATCAGCTCAAGACACCTCCTTAAGCACCGATGACCAAAATTAGGGTTTGAGATTGCACTAGGATAATTGAACTTTCAATGCTTCATATGACTTTCATGGATCATTATGGACCCCCAAGATTACTCATGTCAAGTTTCAAGCCTTGGATCACACTTTTACTCAATCAATTGAGCAGTTGACCTAAAGTCAAGTGTATTGGGGGAAAAGTCAACTATGGCCAATTTACAGTCAAACTTCATAATTTTTGATCCACATCAATATTATAAACTCATATGTATCATTTGATCAAGTTTGTACCTTAATTCCTCAAGAAATTTGATCAAATCATCAAAAGGGCAAAATGGTCAAAATTAGGGTTTTGATTGAGAAAGGACAATTTCTGATTTTTGACCTAGCAAATGGTCAATTGGTTTGAAGAATAGTCTCAAGAGTTCAATTGCATAATTTTGAACTAATGGCATGACCCAAAACATTGCTCAAGATCAATTGGATTGACAGTGAATTTTCAGTCTACTGATCAAAAGTCAATTGTACACTGAAAAGTCAAACTTTGACTTTTTGGTCAAAATCCAATGTCAAAGATCACAATTCATAAAAACATGTCAAAATATGAAACTTATTAATCAAGAAATCAAAAAGTCAAGATTTCATTTTGAAAAGTCAAAGGTTTCTAACTTAGAAATTTTTCTAAGTGTTTAAAACTTCATGTTTTTTCATAACTTTGAGCCAATTTTTCACCATGATGAAAGAGGATTCAGAAGAAACTTTCAACATGAAAGTTGTATATCTCCATGATATCTACAACACTTATTTACACAACTTCTTATAAAAATTCTTGGATCTCAAGTTATTAATTCATAAATTCAAAGTTTTGAAATTGAACACTTAGTAACATTTTGCCCTAGTTTTGGTCAGGATTTTGACCTAACTTCATGGCACTTTTTCATATAGTTCCAAATGGAATTTTCAAAATTGATCAAAATAGAGGTTGTAGAGCACACTACAAGCTTTCCAAAATGTCCAATAACTCCTTGAGATCATTCTTGAGCAGGGAGAATCGAAGAGAGGAAGTTAGGGTTTTCAAACTTGAAATACAAGTCATTTTGTGATGAACAAGAATTCAATTTCAAACCTATTTTGCACAATATTGCTTTGCAGGCCTCTAAACATCAAGATCTCTCCATAATCATAATATTACACTTGCTTTTGAGCTATTATCCACTTGATTCAAGCTTTATCCAAGTAAATTTTCCATTTTATGGCACAAAGTAACCATTCCATTCTTCTAAAGAAGCTTTAATCACAAAGTCAATGCATAGAGCTTTGAACTTGTTCCTTATGATCACAAGAAATGTCAAAGGCAAAAGAAACATGTCTAGAGCCTCCCATAAACTCAGGCCATGCTTGTACTATGCCTTGAAATCATATTGTCACTTTTCTTCAAAATCAAGTAACATAGCCATAAGTCTAGATCTTGTGTTTCTGACCTCCTCAAGTGCACCAACCTTTTCCATATAATTATACAAGTGTATTGCAGCATGACACACGATTGAAAAAGCTCCCAAACTCCCTGAAAAACTCAGATTGCACAAAACCTCCACCTTTCTGTCATTTCTGATTTTGAACTTAAATCTTCAAAACCACTCGTGCATTTCTTGGCCTTTTAGTTTCAAAAGCTTCCTCATATCAAATACAAACCATCCATGTCCCTGTTTGCAGACTGTAACATCATCTTCATCAACTTCCATATCCAAAAACAGAGTATTGCAGTTGGAATTCTCCAGGCTATTTCATCCACTCTCAACTCAAGTTAAGCATTGCATTAGCTTCCTAGAGGTCCAAGAAAGCTAACCTGATCATCACCACCGCCTGAAACAAGCTCAAATCCATTTCACGATTTCCAGTTTTTAGGTATTTTTCTTGAACTTCTATCTTCATATTCAGGCATTATTTGAATTTGATTTGTGAAGATAAAATGTAGATAACATTGCCACGAAGCTGTACATATCCATAGTTTGCATTTATATGGTCTGAGCTTAGAGAATTTTAGAGTTGAAGTTTTCTGAAATTTTTAGGTTTTGAATTAGGGCCAGAAAAATTCTCTTTCATCTTTGACTGTTAACTTAAGTTATTTATATGGTTGGATTCGTGGGAAGAAATGCCACAACTTTCATGTTTGAACTTTTCATTTTTGTTGAGAGATGAAGAAGATACAGGTCCTTTGGCTGGAGGTTGAAGATTAAGTATAATTAGGGAGAATTTTGTATTATATATTTATTGTTTCAGTTATATTAACGGATGTACAGCCACCCCAGTGGTAAGGCAGCGCGCTGGTAACCTCAAGGTCACGGGTTCAAGACCCAGCGCTGCCTTTTGCTTTTTTTTCTTTTCACATTTTCACTTTTTGTTTGTTTGCAGCGTTGGGCTCCCCTTTGCTGAGCCTAATCATTTTTTTTCTCATATTACTCCTTGTGTTACTGATCCACCCCCTTGCTTTTCTTTACATTTTTTTATTTTATTTTATTTTTCTTTATTATTATTATTATTATTAATATAATTATTATTATTACTATTACTATTATTATTTTCATAAACCATAAAAAATCCAAATTTTTTTATTATTTATTATTTGTACTTATATATTTTATTTTCTCCATAAAATAAAATACTAAAAATATTTTCTTAAAGACAAATTAATTTCTTTTTCCTTAAATAAATTCTTAGACTTCGGAAAAATTAATATATTATTTTATTTTTTAGATAAAATTAATTTAGAACTTAGGTTATTTTAATTAATTAATCTTCATTTTATTTTCATTAATTTAAAACCTTTTCATAAAAAACCTAAAAATCCTTTTCAAATTAATTTCTTTTCTTAATTAGTTTAAGTTAATTTTATTTAATTTTAATTAATCATTTTCTTTAATTAAGTCAAGACAAAAAAACCCTTTCATAAAAACAACAAAAATCATTTCTTTTTTCCATTTATATTCTTGTATTTTATTTTCAATTTTGTACAATGTTCAATATGGTTGTAATAGATAATTAGGTTTAATTTTCTTGCAATCTCCATTTGTAAATTTGTACACCCCCCTCCCCTAATGATGTAATAGCGTAGTAATTTTACTTTTCGCAATTTATCGCTTTATATAATGCTAGTAATTAGGGTCTGTATGGAAAGACTAAAACCAATCAATTAGAAAACCCTAATCAAAGACAAATAAAGCATGAAAATCAATACATAAGCACACAAGCACCCCTAGGGTAAATCCACTTGGTTGCCTTATAAAAATGGCCATATTATACATGTGAGATATCTTAGCAATAACAAGCAAAAATACAAGATCATAGTCCCTCGATGACGCTATCAAAAGTTGCTTTTCAAAATGATCTTAGTCCCTAAAGAAAGATGCTAAGATACCTTGCAACATTATTAATCATGGTTATACGATGACCCGCGCCCATCCTGTTTACATCCAAAGATAGGGTTACTTACCAAATCAATGGTAAGATGACAATGTCAAAGGAAAAAGGAAATAAACATGAAAGGCTTTTGAGTAGGTAGATCGTTTTTAGTTGCTTGTTCAATTTCAAAACAAAACATCCTTGCTATTTTCAAAACAAACACCAACACTTTCAAAAACATCTTTCAAACTTGAAAACATTTTCAAAAGATCAACACTTTGTATACATTCTTACGAACGAGAACTATTATAAAGTTTTCCTAAACAATGGCCTCTTTTCAAAAATACTTTCAAAAAAACCACACAAAGCATATTTTCAAACAAAAGCAAGTGATCTAGCAAGTAACTAAGAGCCCATGGAAAACCATGGATGAAAAGGGTGCTAATACTTTCCCTTTTCATAATCTATCCCCCCCCCCGAACTCAAGAAAACATATCAAAGGTCTTTCCTATGCTTTTTCACCTTTCCTTTTGGATAAAAGAAAAGTCGGTGGCGACTCTTGCTAACCGCAACATTTGCGATAAAACGTAAAAACAACCAAGTCAGTTCTCCCACCGTATCACAGAACTGGCGACTCTGCTGGGGAGAATTCTAAAAGTGGGGTTACCTTAGGAATAGATCACATTTACTTGCTTTCATTGTTTGACTTGTATGCTTTACATTATAGTTCTTTGTTTGGGTTTGAATCCTCTACCCGAATTTGGGATACCTTATAGGCAAGTAGCAATACGTTGTGGAAATTGTGTGGGGTATACCGACACAGTCTAAGCAATAGCTATGTTAGTGTGACATATTTGTGTGTACCGGTAGCCCTTGAGTAGTCAAGGAGAATACGAGGCCGCTGAGTGATGTCATGAAGCACTAATGAACTTTTAGAACCTTTACTTGGCCAACTTGGCCATTAGGACGTAGTGAGATGACCGGCTTTGGTGCAGTCTGAAGTTGGTAAATACTCGATACTACACTCATTGAGGTTTGGTTTTTTGAGATATTTCAGTCCGAAGTTGGTAGATACTCGATACTACACTCATTAAGTAACTCTTGTATCTGTCCTCAAGAGTGTATGAAAAATTTGTTTTGAAAACCTTTTGAAAGTGTAGGTGCGAAAAGTTGTTTTTATTTGTTTTGAAAAGAGCAAGTACTTAAGAGAATCTACCTACCCTAAGGAATTAAGTTGTGTAATAGTCCTTTAGATAGTGCTATCCCACCATTGAGAGATAGGTAGCACCATTGTTGGAGGTGTTCGGGTCAATTCGATTGTAGGGACAGTGTGGTCACCAAAGCAATGGTAGGATACCTTAGAAGTAACCCTAACGTCCTAGATCCTTTTATCCGAGGCAACCGTTTCGAGGCAACTGGATCTTTAGACGAAGGGCGACCTCTAAGACATCTTATACTTGATGACCACGTTTCGAGGCAACGAGTGAAGCGTACCCTAGGAGTGGCATGTGCTTTGTGTGTTGTATTCAGTTAATGTTTGTCTTTGTAATTAGTGAGCTACAAGTTGTTTTTATTTACCATACATTCTTGCATGCATTTAGCAGTTAAAGGGTGCGGAAAGTAAATTACGGAAACATAAATCCTACGCTATTACAAGGCGCGGGTCTATACATCGCCAAAAATACAAAAGACCCGTTTTTGGTAAATGAGTACGGAAAGTAAATAAAAATAGTAAAAATCCTAATTACTATTACATCCGGAGGCAGTTACATAATAATCAGAAATAAGGAATTAAAACTGAAATGCGCGCGAAGGAAAGAATCAGGAATGTCTTAAGGGTGTTGACCCTTTTTAGAAAAGAAATTGATTTTTTTTGTCTTTTTTTGTAATTAAAATGAAATTAAAACTAACTAATCACTAATTAATTAATTTAATTAAAAGAATATATTTTTTGTTTTTATGTTTTTTATGAAATAAAATAAAAAGAAAATAAAATTAAAAGTTAATTACCTAATTCTAAATCTATTTTAATTATTAAGAAAAGAAATTAAAATTGCCTAATTAAACTATTTCAATTAATGTTTATTTACAAAATAAAATGAAATTAATGATGTTAATAAATGTTAATTCTATTTTTTTGATTTTTTATGAAAATATGTTAATTATGTTAATTATAAAAAAAAATAAGGCAAATAAATAAAAGAAAAGAAAATGACAAAACAAAATAAAATAAGAAAAAAGTAAGTAAACCCAAGGGGGTGTGGGCTGGAATTTGAGGGTGCATTGTTGAGATTTGAGGCCCATTTGAGCAAGCCACGTTTGACTTTCCTTGATTTCCTGCAACATGCTTGACTCCAGAGTATGGTGTTCTACACTTTTTTGTCCTTTGGATCTGCACTGGTGACACATGGCACGTTGGATGTGTGAGGCTTATGGTACACCTCATCTTGAAATCTGCACAGGAAAGCATTTGACAAAATAATATGGAAATTATAGGGGGACCTGGGAATCGAACCCAGGTCCGAGTGGTGAACGAACACGTTTCCCACCACTCAGCCAACTGCAATTGTTTGTAAACAAAATAGATAATGACAATAATATGCAAAACAACAATTATGCTGGGAATTTTAAAAAGGCGCGCCATATATTTGAATGCACCAATCAAATTCATCCACGCATCATCTTCTTCATCTGAAACAGAAAAAACACAGGCAAATAACGGGGGTTTTAAACCCCCACTAATTTCAACAGTAAAAATAGCGATTAGAAATTGGGACAACATAAAAAGGGCGCGATAGGTCCATCTTGTTCGTCTTGTCACGCTGATTTCGACTGTATGTGTTTGGAGGATTAATTTTGCACTATGTGAGAAACCCCAAATTTCAAGTTCTGAAAACCTAGAAATCAACCATGGCACTTTGCGTTTTACAACATCATAATCAAATTAAACTACATAGAAAGCTTTGTAACAATGTCAGCAATACATAACCATGACCAAAATGGATTAATGAGGCATAAAAATGGAATTTCGATTCTCAAAATTTGGACAAACCGTGTGACTTGTGTAGCGTGATTTATTGAGGTTTTGCGCTTAATTCTGATGGCAAGAGGTTCCTGGAAGGGTCAGGAGTATGTTTGGATCGAAGGAGAGGTTTGAATGATGCTGCAAAGTCGTTTTCAGTTTGTGAATTTTCTCTTGAAAATTTAAAAGTGGTTTTTCCGTTTTGGAGATTTTTAGGTTGTGCATTGTGTTGGGAAAGCTTGCATATATGGTTTTGAATGAGTATCAATCCATATAATGAGCCTTGAAGCCTTGCAATTATGCTTGAGATTTTGCCATAACCTCCATTAAAGCAACTTACCATTCTTGTCAAAATTTGAATTTCTTGCTTGGAATAGGCCTTGCACGAATTTGGAAGGTGAATGATGGTGTATCAAAGCTATTCAAACTCAAAGATATCCCTCCATTAATTTTCTTCATTTTTATTTGAATTTTAAAGATTTAAAATGATTTAAATCAAATAAAATTAAATAAAAATGGAAAAAATTAATTTTTAATCTTGAAATAAATTGTGGGACACGTGGGAGGCATGGCCAAGCTGAACCAAGTGGAAAAAGTGGGGCCCTTTTGTCAAAAATGAAATTTCAAGGATAGTTGACTTTGGCCATTTCACAAAAATTTCCCAACTTCTCCAATGCATATCTTGCTCAATTTTAAAGCTATGAACATGTTCTTGGACATTTTGGAAAGCTCCTGAAGTCCTCTAACCAATGCCTTTGGTCCCATGTCATTTTGAATTACCAATCTCAAGTTATGGTCTTTGACTTAAAGTGCCTTTTTGTTGACTTTTGAAAATGACCTATAATGTTGAAATTGATAACTTTTTGTGAGAGCATTTCTTGGACTTGGAATGTGAAGATGAGTTGTAGGAAGTGTCTTCCCCTTCAAGATGAGCATTGGATGGGATTTTTCTGATGAACCATGAAAAAGTTATGCCTTGGTCAAGTTACAGTTGACTTTTCAACTATCCAAAAATAGAAACTTTTGACACCTTGATGATTTTTGAGCCATTCTTGTGAAATCATGGTCAAGACTTGACCAAATGATGATTGTGGCTTCAAAATAAGATGTTGACCAAAAACTTTTGACTTTTGACTGCCAAATGACCATTTTGCCCCTACAGTTGATTGTGAAGCAATTAGGGTTTTTGACTGTGCAACTTGACCTTGTGAACCTTGAAACTTGACATGTAGGTGCTTGACAAAGTGTATGAGCATATGGGACTTGATTGGGCCCTTGAAAACCTCAACTTCCTTGCAAGAACCAAAACCCTAATTTGACTGGCTTAGGAGGCAATTGAACTGTGCAATCCTTGAGAGATTTTGAAGCATTTGAAGATGATGCTTGTCAAAACTTTGAAGAATATGGGAGGGAAAATTTTGGGGTACAACAGTTGCCCCTGTTCAATCTTCTTAGACCTGAGGATGTAGATTGGCTTGTGTGCTTTTCGTGATCTGAGGGTGGAAGATGATTGAACACTAGAGTGCCCAGAAATTTGCACTCACATAGTAGAGTATCAGCAGTGTGATAGCGGGAATGGGCTTAAAGATGCCATTTGGAGAGGTGGTGGATAGGAGGATGGGCTTAAAGATGCCATCTGGAAGATGTGACAGAACCTTGTCGGGAATGGGCTTATAGATGCCATTTGGAACTGTAATGGATAGCTGCGTCCGAATAAGAAATAGAATGGCCTCCATGTCTGGAGCATATCTAGTCTGTGTTTGAATGAGTGACAGTATGTCATCCGAATCTGGATCGTATCTGGACTGTCGTTTGAATGAATCTGGACTAAACAATAGAATAGCATCCGGGCTGGAGCATCTCTAAGTTGTCTTTGAAAAGAACTCTGAATAAGCAAAAGAATAGCGTCCATATCTGGAGCATTTCCCAGCTATATCTGAAAGGAAACTCTTGAATAAGCAAAAGAACAGCATCCATATTTGGAGCATTTCCAAGCTATCTCTGAAAGGAAATCTGGAAGAAGTATCAGAACGTCGCCATGCCTGGGTCACATCTGAACTATCTCTAGAAGGAGTCTTGAATAAGAAAAAGAACAGCATCCATATCTGGAGCATTTCCAAGCTATCTCTGAAAGGAAATCTGAAAGAAGTATCAGAACGTCGCCGTGCCTGGGTCACATCTGAACTATCTCTAGAAGGAGTCTTGAATAAGCAAGAGAACAGCATCCATATCTGGAGCATTTCCAAGCTATCTCTGAAAGGAAATCTGGAAGAAGTATCAGAACTTCGCCATGCCTGGGTCACATCTGAACTATCTCTAGAAGGAGTCTTGAATATGCAAAAGAACAGCATCCATATCTGGAGCATTTCCAAGCTATCTCTGAAAGGAAATCTGGAAGAAGTATCAGAACATCGCCATGCCTGGGTCACATCTGAACTATCTCTAGAAGGAGTCTTGAATAAGCAAAAGAACAGCATCCATATCTGGAGCATCTCCAAGCTATCTCTGAAAGGAAATCTGGAAGAAGTATCAGAACGTCGCCATGCCTGGGTCACATCTGAACTATCTCTAGAAGGAGTCTTGAATAAGCAAGAGAACAGCATCCATATCTGGAGCATTTCCAAGCTATCTCTGAAAGGAAATCTGGAAAAAGTATCAGAACGTCGCCATGCCTGGGTCACATCTGAACTATCTCTAGAAGGAGTCTTGAATAAGCAAAAGAACAGCATCCATATCTGGAGCATTTCCAAGCTATCTCTGAAAGGAAATCTGGAAGAAGTATCAGAACATCGCCATGTCTGGGTCGCATCTGAACCATCTCTAGAAGGGAATCTGGAATAAGCAATAGAATAGTATCCGTGTCCGGAGCATTTCTAAGCTATCTCTAGAAAGAATTTCTGAATAAACAATAGAATAGCATCCATGGTTGGAGCATCTCTAAGTTATCTCTGAAAAGAAACCCTGAATAAGCAACTCTGAATAAGAAACAGAATAGCGTCCATCTCTGGAGCATTTCCCAGCTATATCTGAAAGGAAACTCTTGAATAAGCAAAAGAATAACATCCATTTCTGGAGCATTTCTAAGCTATCTCTGAAGAGAAAATCTAAATAAGCAAAAGAACAGCATCCATCTCTGGAGCATTTCTAAGCTATCTCTGGAGATAAATCTGAATAAGCAAAAGAACAACATCCATATCTGGAGCATTTCTCGGCTATCTCTTCAATCTCTTTAATGTAGATATACCCTGGCTGGATACAGGTGTCGAATCTACTCACAGATATGCCCTGGTTGGATACAGGAATCGAATCTGGAATTGCGATAGTTGATAGTAATTATCTTTGGATTGACCTTTTTCCTGAAAAGGAAAAACATCAGTTGTATGCAATGTCATGATGTATGAAATGCATGACGTCATGATGTTCTCAAAAAATAAATGAGATAGTGTGATATGATGCGTATCATGTATGTAAGCAGGATGTATAAAATGTGAAATGTTTATGAATGTATTTTTGTCTAGGAAAGTAAATCTTTGACGAGTGTCGGGAGTTGAATCCTGGGCTGATGTTGAAGAGTAGAGTTCTCCGTTTCCGCTGGGGATGATGGTTGCAAGAATAAACCGGTAGGAGAAGATGACTCCGTTGGGGAATAAACTTGTTGGAGAGATTACTCTGCAGGGAATACTCTGTGGGAAGAGATACTGCGCTGAGATTTGATGATAACTCCGTTGGGGATACCGTTAATGAGTTTTGTTGGAAGATTTGATGAACTCCACTGGGGGATAGGAAGAATTTCGCCGAGGACGATCTTTCTGTGGCAATTGGCTGAGGATAACCCAGTTATACCCTGGTGGGGAAATAACCTTTAAATAAAGCCGGGGAGACGCGTTCGCTCCGCAGGGTATAAGCTTCCAGAATCTACTGGGGATAAGCTTCCAGAATCTACTGGGGAGATTGATTCAACTCTCTTGGGGAGACTTTTGGACTGTACTGGGGAATGGCTCCGCTGGGGTGTCTGGTATTCCGCCGGGGAACAATCTTAGAATAAGACTGCCAGGGATGCTTGTTAAGGAATATCTGTATACTCCGCTGGGGAATGTTGAGATTTTCTGGGGATACCCAACTTCCATAAGGCTGACTGTAGACTAACTCTGCTTGGGGAGAGTATTGTTGGCTTGCTGGAGATATTGTGCCTTGTAAGGCTTATGGGAGACCAACTCTGCTTGAGGAGAGTATTGCTGAGTCCTGACTTACTCTACGGGGAGCGAAGGTATCCTGATCGTTCTTCAGCTGAACCTACCTTGGTACCTCGATTGATAGAGCAGTCAGATCGCTTAGACAGTTCTTATTGCCCTGGTTTCTGTGGGAGAAGGTACCTGTGGAGGCGCTTGATGACTGCCGGTTGACAAATCTTCTTCTGGTAGGCAAGTGACGAGATGACGGAACTTATTCGTACGCTTTTGATCCCTAACTTTTTCCTGGACCGCCCTTTCGGGTTTACAGTCCACCGGGATACCCATTTTTGCCCAAGCCGCCTTTTTAGGTTTTCGACTTGCCGGGTGTACAGATTTTTTTCATTTCATCCCTTATTTTTGCCTAGGTGTGTCAACCTAGCGGGTCTTTGCTTATGTGTAGTGTTTTTTTTTACTATGTCCACATTCTCGGAATGTAGGGAGATGCCCCTGTTATTGTGTTGCCATGCGACCAGAAGATGTTTGATCAGTAAGATTCGTAGCTGAAACTCATGTCCAATGCCCCAGGTGACTCAGGCGGAGATTTGCCCCAGGCTATTAGGCATTTGAGGGATTCTCTGAATCTTGACCGGACTTCCCCAGATGATGGACAATGATCATGCCCTGCCCCTTGATTGGAGGTGCTTTTGTTCATTAGACATTCGTCGTGCGAACTTCTCTGCTGTTGAACAAATAGTCATATGCAAACAATATTATTTTAAGAATGCAAAGCGTATGTCTGTCTCGAAGTTTTTTTTTTGCAAATGTATTTTTCAGTAAAAACAAGTGAATTTTGTAAACTGTGATGTCAACTCGTTATTTTACCGCAAGCCTTAAGGAGTCCGGATACCTTTCGTAACAGTATGCTTTCGAACTAACTCATGCTTCAGCTAGGACTTTTAAGGGTTGTAACGTGGCCTGGTTCACGGTTTAAGAAACAAAGGATAGAGGCTCAAATTATATTTGTACCCACCCACTCTTCGTGATGTTCTTCAATCCTAAACTCAGTTAATCGCACGTTAGACCTTGTTTGAGTCTTTGCTCTGACATTCCGGTGATGGTTCGGATATTGACAATTTATTTTGAATAGGTAGTCACTTCCTTTTGTGTTGAGGGTTTGTATGACCTCTTTCTCTCTTTTTATTTTATTTCGTTATCCCTGTTTTTTGCCTGAACTGTTTCTTTTGTGATTACAGTCAGCGGGATGCCCCAGTTTTGTAAGTCTCTTTCATAGGTTTTGACTTATTGGGCATTTATTTTGAGGGATAATGACTGCCCGTCTTTATGATTATCCAGGACCATCACTGTCTTTTATTTTGTAAGGACTTCTTTGGTGCCATTCGTTGTGCACTTGGATCAACTGAGAGAACTACCCTGCCCCAGGTTATGATTAAGGGTTTTAATTTTCGAAAAGAAAAATTCCTACTTCTTTTGGCTCAAAGGGGGTAACGAGGGATTATCTTCCTTATAACTTCAGTGTTTAGGATTTGAAACAATGCATGTACCTCATCAGCGGGGTCTGTTCAAAAGCATACGGTAAATTGTGGTATCGTTTTCGTCATCCTCCCTCAAGAGGCTTAGAATTTTTCAATCAAGAGTTGATCATCACAAAAATATGAAAACAGTTTGCGTATAGTGAAAATAATTGGATTAATTCAAAAATAGACATATGCAGTGCCTTAATGAAATAAAAGAGTTTGCTATGACATTAATTGTTTGTATAAACAAAAAAATACAACTCGGAAATTCAAATAAACAAAAGCCTTCAATGATTGGGCAAAGGAGCAGTGATTATGTTTGGAGTCTCTGGTGCTTCAAACTGAATCTCTCCGGCGTCAATCATGTCTTGAATCTTGTTCTTCAGAGGCCAGCAGTTCTCCGTAGTATGCCCCGGGCTATCAGAGTGGTATGCGCACCTATCGTTGGGATGATAGTTAGGAGCAGAAGTGTTTGGATTCCGGAGAGGAGCCCTTAAGGTAATCAGCCCTGCCTTCAACATTTGTTGTAGCGCTTGATCCAATGTCATGTTGATCTTAGTGAACTGTCTCTTGGGTGCGACCTCCTTACGTTGTTGCCCCTGTCCTTGTTGAGCAGGCCTAGGATTAAAGATCTGGGTTGCCCCTACATGTTGATCATGGCGACCCTTTTTACTATGCACAGCATTGGACTCCTTCTTCCCACTGTAAGGCTTTTTATGAGCATCCGCAGGTGCAGCTTCTTGAATCTTTCCAGCCTTGATACCAGCTTCAATCCTCTCCCCGGTCAGGATCAAATCTGTAAACCCAGCAGAAGAATTCCCAATCAGATGGTTGAAGAAGGGACCAGACAGGGTCCCCAAGAACATGTCAACGAGCTCACGGTCAGTCAAAGGCGGCTGCACCCTTCCAGCCAGATCTCTCCACCTTTGCACATACTCCTTAAAACCTTCACCCGTCCCCAGTGACATACCCTGGAGTTGGGTACGCGTAGGGGCGAGGTCGGCATTATACTGATATTGCTTATAAAAAGCAGTAGCCAAGTCCTCCCAGTTACGAATAGTGGTTCCATCCAGCTGATAGAACCATTCGAGTTGAGTCCCTGAAAGACTCTCCTGGAAGAAATGGATCCATAGATTCTTGTCTGCCGTGTAGGGCTGGATCTTCCTTGTGTAGGAACGGAGGTGCAACTTAGGACAGGAAGCCCCGTCGTACTTTACAAAGGCAGGTGCCTTGAACTTGTGAGGGATCACCACCCCAGAAGATAAACCTAGGTCCCCAAAGTCCAACCCAGGCACACGTTGGATATCCATAGCATTTAACCGGTCCTCCAGCTGTTTGTACCTGTCCTCAGTAGGAGGGTATTGTTCGTCATTGAAATCTGTCTCGGTGTCAGAGACTACGGGACTAGGAACCCTTCCCTCTTGGTGATTGTCTTCCCCAACAGATGGAGTAGTCCGCTCAGCTTCATTCTGCAGTGTATTCCCAGATCTGCGTCTAGGGTTGAACAAAACAGTCCTCTTCTTCTTCTTCAAGAGCAGAGTCTTCAATTCCTGTTGTCCTTGTGCTAAGCTCATGACCAGCTCCTGGAACTGGGCGTTCTGAGCCTGGAGGGCCTTGATAGCTTGTGCATTGGATGATTCAGGATCCATGATGACTGCTGAAATAAACAGCAAAGAAGGTAAATGACATGTACAAAAGGTACCTGTAATGCAATGATATGTATGATATGCATGCAATGTTTTCAAGGACCTCGCGGGATAAACAAGAAAGATTGTTAGAACTTGGATTTTGTAGCTTGATTGAAGGAACTTCATTTTGTTGAGAGTCCTTCTTCAAGAGTCAAGGCTCACCATATCGAGTGGGTCATAGCCCCTGACTCAAGTCATTAACCTGGCTAGAGGAAAATAAATCCCCTTTGCCCTTTGCTAGATATTTGGTTCATCATGACCTGCATCTCAAGCCCTTGAGATCCTTGAAATGGATTAGTCTTTATGCATGATGCATGCAATGGTATGATGTTATGCTATGCATGGAGTGATGTAAGTAGGCCCTGTAATGAGTCCCAATTAAGGACTGTAAATAAAACCTGCAAGGAACCCGTGTTGTTAGATAACAAGTATGCAAGTAGTTCAAGTATGAAGGGACACAAGTCACACAAAAGAGCCCTTAGAGTTTAGGCTAGCATGAAGTTTGGGGTACTACCCTCTTGAAGTTAGTGGGCTCAAAACCTGTCCTATCAAAAGTAACCGGGTTCTAAGGATCTCAATATCATTGGGTTATTTTCTATGTTCATTATTTTGATTTAGCCACTGAACTGGCGATCAAAATATTCCAAGAAAACAACCCTCAATGAGTGTAGTATCGAGTATCAGCCAACTTCGGACTGCACCAAAGTCAGTTATCTCACTACCCCTAAAGAGGCCAGGATGGTTCAATTAAGGTTCCTAAGGTCAGTTGATGCTTCACGAAACCATGCGGCGGCCCCGTACTCTCCTTGACTTGACTCAAGGGTTACCGGTACTCACCAAAGTGCCACATCAACATATCAAACTGCTTCAACCGTGTCGGTATACCCCGCACAGTTCCCTCACAGTTTGTTGCTACTTTCTAAGAAGGTATCCCCCAGATCCGGGTCAGGATCTATGAAACTCCCGAAACGGGCCCACAATAGTAAATCAAGCAAAGAAAGCAATTAAAAACATGATGATGAACTATTCCTAAGGTACACCTCACTTTCAATATCCCCAGCAGAGTCGCCAGTTCTGTGATCGGTGGAAATAGAACTGACTGTTTTTAGCTGGTTTCGCGAAATGTCGCGGAAGCAAGAGTCGCCACCATCTTTTATTTTCTCCAACATGGAAAGGACAAAAGCACAGCAAAATTCCTTATTCGAGAATGTTTCTCGGTTCGGGAGGTAGATTTATAGAAAGGGAAGGTGTTAGCACCCTTTCTATCCGTGGTTATCCACGGGCTCTTAGGTACTTGCTCTTATGTTTTCAAAAATTGCTTGCTTTTCAAGTGTGTGTGGGTTTTGAAAAAGTTTCGTTTAAAAAGTTTCTAAGTAACTCTTGTATCTGTCCTCAAGAGTGTATGAAAATTTTGTTTTGAAAACCTTTTGAAAGTGTAGGTGCAAAAAGTTGTTTTTGTTTGTTTTGAAAAGAGCAAGTAGTTAAGAGAATCTACCTACCCTAAGGAATTAAGCTGTGTAAGAGTCCTTTAGATAGTGCTATCCCACCATTGAGAGATAGGTAGCACCATCATTGGAGGTGTTCGGGTCAATTCGATTGTAGGGACAGTGTGGTCACCAAAGCAATGGTAGGATACCTTAGAAGTAACCCTAACGTCCTAGATCCTTTTATCCGAGGCAACCGTTTCGAGGCAACTGGATCTTTAGACGAAGGGCGACCTCTAAGACATCCTATACTTGATGACCACGTTTCGAGGCAATGAGTGAAGCGTACCCTAGGAGTGGCATGTGCTTTGTGTGTTGTATTCAGTTAATGTTTGTCTTTGTAATTAGTGAGCTATGAGTTGTTTTTATTTACCATACATTCTTGCATGCATTTAGCAGTTAAGGGGTGTGGAAAGTAAATTGCGGAAACATAAATCCTACGCTATTACAAGGCGCGGGTCTATACATCGCCAAAAATACAAAAGACCCGTTTTTGGTAAATGAGTACGGAAAGTAAATAAAAACAGTAAAAATCCTAATTACTATTACATCCGGAGGCAGTTACATAATAATCAGAAATAAGGAATTAAAACTGAAATGCGCGCGAAGGAAAGAATCGGGAATGTCTTAAGGGTGTTGACCCTTTTTAGAAAAGAAATTGATTTTTTTTGTCTTTTTTTGTAATTAAAATGAAATTAAAACTAACTAATGACTAATTAATTAATTTAATTAAAAGAAAATATTTTTTGTTTTTATGTTTTTTATGAAATAAAATAAAAAGAAAATAAAATTAAAAGTTAATTACCTAATTCTAAATCTATTTTAATTATTAAGAAAAGAAATTAAAATTGCCTAATTAAACTATTTCAATTAATGTTTATTTACAAAATAAAATGAAATTAATGATGTTAATAAATGTTAATTCTATTTTTTTGATTTTTTATGAAAATATGTTAATTATGTTAATTATATAAAAAAAATAAGGCAAATAAATAAAAGAAAAGAAAATGACAAAACAAAATAAAATAAGAAAAAAGTAAGTAAACCCAAGGGGGTGTGGGCTGGAATTTGAGGGTGCATTGTTGAGATTTGAGGCCCATTTGAGCAAGCCACGTTTGACTTTCCTTGATTGCCTGCAGCATGCTTGACTCCAGAGTATGGTGTTCTACACTTTTTTTTCCTTTGGATCTGCACTGATGACACATGACACGTTGGATGTGTGAGGCTTATGGTACACCTCATCTTGAAATCTGCACAGGAAAGCATTTGACAAAATAATATGGAAATTATAGGGGGACCTGGGAATCGAACCCAGGTCCCAGTGGTGAACGAACACGTTTCCCACCACTCAGCCAACTGCAATTGTTTGTAAACAAAATAGATAATGACAATAATATGCAAAACAATAATTATGCTGGGAATTTTAAAAAGGCGCACCATATATTTGAATGCACCAATCAAATTCATCCACGCATCATCTTCTTCATCTGAAACAGAAAAAACACAGGCAAATAACGGGGGTTTTAAACCCCCACTAATTTCAACAGTAAAAATAGCGATTAGAAATTGGGACAACATAAAAAGGGCGCGATAGGTCCATCTTGTTCGTCTTGTCACGCTGATTTCGACTGTATGTGTTTGGAGGATTAATTTTGCACTATGTGAGAAACCCCAAATTTCAAGTTCTGAAAACCTGGAAATCAACCATGGCACTTTGCGTTTTACAGCATCATAATCAAATTAAACTACATAGAAAGCTTTGTAACAATGTCAACAATACATAACCATGATCAAAATGGATTAATGAGGCATAAAAATGGAATTTCGATTCTCAAAATTTGGACAAACCGTGTGACTTGTGTAGCGTGATTTCTTGAGGTTTTGCGCTTAATTCTGATGGCAAGAGGTTCCTGGAAGGGTCAGGAGTATGTTTGGATCGAAGGAGAGGTTTGAATGATGCTGCAAAGTCGTTTTCAGTTTGTGAATTTTCTCTTGAAAATTTAAAAGTGGTTTTGCCGTTTTGGAGAATTTTAGGTTGTGCATTGTGTTGGGAAAGCTTGCATATATGGTTTTGAATGAGTATCAATCCATATAATGAGCCTTGAAGCCTTGCAATTATGCTTGAGATTTTGCCATAACCTCCATTAAAGCAACTTACCATTCTTGTCAAAATTTGAATTTCTTGCTTGGAATAGGCCTTTCACGAATTTGGAAGGTGAATGATGGTGTATCAAAGCTATTCAAACTCAAAGATATCCCTCCATTAATTTTCTTGATTTTTATTTGAATTTTAAAGATTTAAAATGATTTAAATAAAATAAAATTAAATAAAAATGGAAAAAATTAATTTTTAATCTTGAAATAAATTGTGGGACACGTGGGAGGCATGGCCAAGCTGAACCAAGTGGAAAAAGTGGGCCCCTTTTGTCAAAAATGAAATTTCAAGGATAGTTGACTTTGGCCATTTCACAAAAATTTCCCAACTTCTCCAATGCATATCTTGCTCAATTTTAAAGCTATGAACATGTTCTTGGACATTTTGGAAAGGTCTTGAAGTCATCTAACCAATGCCTTTGGTACCATGTCATTTTGATTTACCAATCTCAAGTTATGGTCTTTGACTTAAAGTGCCTTTTTGTTGACTTTTGAAAATGACCTATAATGTTGAAATTGATAACTTTTTGTGAGAGCATTTCTTGGACTTGGAATGTGAAGATGAGTTGTAGGAAATGTCTTCCCCTTCAAGATGAGCATTGGATGGGATTTGTATGATGAACCATGAAAAAGTTATGCCTTGGTCAAGTTACAGTTGACTTTTCAGCTGTCCAAAAATAGAAACTTTTGACACCTTGATGATTTTTGAGCCATTCTTGTGAAATCATGGTCAAGACTTGACCAAATGATGATTGTGGCTTCAAAATAAGATGTTGACCAAAAAATTTTGACTTTTGACTACCAAATGACCATTTTGCCCCTACAGTTGATTGTGAAGCAATTAGGGTTTTTGACTGTGCAACTTGACCTTGTGAACCTTGAAACTTGACCTGTAGGTGCTTGACAAAGTGTATGAGCATATGGGACTTGATTGGGCCCTTGAAAACCTCAACTTCCTTGCAAGAACCAAAACCCTAATTTGACTGGCTTAGGAGGCAATTGAACTCTGCAATCCTTGAGAGATTTTGAAGCATTTGAAGATGATGCTTGTCAAAACTTTGAAGAATATGGGAGGGCAAATTTTGGGGTACAACAACTTGCAACCATCTGATATCACAACTAATTGGGAAACAAGGAGTGGTGTCAAAGGTTTCCTAGCAAAGTTCTTATTTGAGAAAGCCTAAAACTGTTGGAACTCTTTGGATTTGCAAGCCTTTGAGGAAATTGTGGCTCTCCTCATCTATGGGATGGATTTGTTTCCAAATCCTTACCAACTCATAGATGTGAACACCGTAAAAATCTTCATGTCTCGTAACCCAGTGCCTACTTTGCTAGGGGACATCCTACATTCCTTTCACACTCACACTATGAGGAAAAGAGGTATCCTTATGTGTTGTACTCCTATCTTGGCAAGATGGTTTATTTCACATCTTCCTCAATCTGTGTTGAAGAACGAGAAAGGTTCAAGGTGGTCACATAGGTTGATGACGCTCAGACATTCAGATATTTATTGGTGTTCCTGCTCTTTGGAGAATATTACTATCATCGACCGTTGTGGAGAATTCCCTAATGTCCCTTTGCTTGGCATTAGGGGAGGTATCACCTACAACCCTTTCTTATCCTTAAGACTGTTTGGTTACACCGAAGGGATGGTCCACACGAGATGCTTATTCAAGGTTTGGTATTTGACTACGAGAACGACGATCAAGGTCACCGCCAGAGATTTATCCGAGCTTGGAGAATGTTAAACAAGATGGATAGCAAGACACTAGGACACAAGAATTCCATTCCCGTCGAGCCTTACCTCAAATGGGTACCATCTCGTGCTCAGAAACTTGTGATGCCTTATCCCTCCATCTTACCAGTCATCATGGAGCCTGTGGTCGAAGGAGATGTTCCCTACACTATCCTCCATCCTGACATGCCTATCTCTCTCGAAGACTTACAAAAGGGTTGGATCCAGCTGAAGAAAGAACGAGATACTTTCGAGGCTCAATTCTATGCTAGTGAAAAGAGGGTCTTGGAGCTTACAAAGCAGCTACAAGAAGAGAAAAGTGTGAACGCTTATCTCGCGCCAAAAAGGATGCGTTCAGACTTTTTATCTTAGAAAGTTATTTTGTAATCCCAAGAGGCATGATGTAATCTTTCTTGTTTTGTCTAATGAATATTAATGTTTGTTCATTCTTTTTCCTATACAAATTTAAATCTCATTAATCCTTGAAATCATTTGCATGTACATATTCCATGCATCATAACATGACAGGTTTTTGCATAACAGGTTTCCTTAACTTTCTGTTGTTTATTTCAGCAAGATGGATCTAGAGCAAACTGTGAAGGATCTCCAAACCCAGAATTCTCAGTTTCACGCAACTCTACTGGCCCTAGCCAAGGGGCAGCAAGATATGATGGCTTTGATGGCCGTTAAGAAGAAGCCAAAGAAGAAAGCTCTACTCAACATGGGTAGAAGGTTCAAGGAGACAATCTGTCAAATCCCAATAGGAGGGGACTCATCTGAAGAGGACGAGAACCAGGTCGGTGAGGTCAAGAGTACTCAGGCTGAATGTGCTAATGATCAAGAATCTGATGATGATTATGTCAATGGGCAGTATCCACCCGCTGATATCAAATACAAGCAGTTAGAAGACAGATTGAAAGATGTTGAAATCCAAGCCGTCCCCGATTTAGATTTTGATGATTTGGGTTTGATCTTTGGGGTAGTTATTCCCCACAAATTTAAAATACCAATCTTTGTGAAGTATGATGGGGTTTCTTGTCCAAAACTCCATTTGAAATCTTATGTGCGCAAGATACAGCCGCACACTGCTAATAAGAAGCTCTGGGTTCATTTTTTCCAAGAAAGTTTAGCTGGAACACAACTTGAATGGCTTTATCAGTTAGATGGTTATCGTATCAATACTTGGGAGGATTTAGCTACTGCCTTCTACCATCAGTATCAGTACAACCCCGACTTGGCGCCAACGAGGGTTCAATTGCAAGATATGACCATGGGGAAGAATGAAGGATTTAAGGAATATGCGCAAAAGTGGAGAGACTTTGCTAGTAGGGTCCAACCTCCCTTGACTGATAGAGAGCACATCGACATGTTCATGAGCACTTTGTCTGGTCCTTTATTTAATCTATTGGTTGGCCGCTCTTCTTCTGATTTCACCAAATTGATCTTAACCGGTGAAAGAGTTGAAAGTGGCATCAAAAGTGGGAAGATCTCTGTGGCATCTACCTCCACTCCAAATCCTATCAAAAAACCTTTTGCTGCAAAGAAGGAAGTCAATAATGTGTATGGGGCAAGAGCCCATATCAAGAAGAACGATCACCCATCTGTCAATGTTGTCCGAATCTCCAATCCAACTCCTACTTCAAGACCATCTGCAAATCATCAACCTTTTGAAACTCCAAGACGATGATTTACGAGGTTAGGCATGTCACTGTCTCAAGCCCTTCAACATTTGCTCAATTCTAATTTAGTGACGTTGCGCGATCCTCCCGCCAACCCTGACACCTCGTCACCAAAGTATAATCCAAACTCTAAGTGTGCTTACCATTAAAACAGCCCCCGGCACGAGACTGACCAGTGTTGGGCCTTGAAGAACAAAATCCAGGATTTAATTTACAACAAGACTATTGAGTTTGATCCTCCTCCAACACCGAATGTAATTACCGCTCTGATGCCAAAGCATGACAAGAGTGTTAATGCTATTGAAGATACAATTTTTGTTGCCTCTGTTGAAGAATTGACTACTCCGCTGAATGTAATCAAGAATAATCTGTTGAAAGCTGGGATCTTCCCTGGCTGTGTAAAAGACTGTGTGTGTTGTACAAGACAACTTAATGGATGTGAAGGGATGAAGAAAGGCATACAACGCCTGATAGATAGCCACGAAATTATATTTGAAAAGAATCCACTTGCCAAAAGTTTGATTGACAAATGTGAAGACCTCTCCATTATTACCATCTCAAACAAGCCTCTTAGGATCACCTCCAAAGGTCCTATTAGGATTTCAAATGAACCCACTGTTGCTCCCTTAATAATTACCAATCCCGGACTGATTCCCTACTCTTCAAATAAGGCAGTACCATGGAATTATGGTGTTGGGGTGTTCTATCATGGGATTAAACAAGACGTATGGATCGAAGAATAAAAAGATGACAATGTTGGCAACATAGCTGGCTCAAGCAAAGTAACTAGAACTGGGAGAATATTTTCACCCAATATCTCACCACCAGTGGTTACAAAGATGTCCATCTGCATTATTGTTGCCAAGCCAAGTACCGATACAAGAAGGAAGGAGAAGGTTGTTGAGCCTGATATGATTGAAGTACCCTCTAAGGACGTAGTTGATGAAGAACCCTCCACTCGCGAGATGGACGAGATTTTGAAGATCATAAAAAGAAGCGACTTCAAGATTGTAGAACAGTTGGGGCAAACCTCTTCTAAGATTTCAATGTTGTCATTGGTGCTTTGCTCCGATGCCCATGCTCGAACATTAATCAAGTTTCTGAAAAAGGCTCATGTCCCCCATGAGACGATAACAGACCAATTTGAGAATTGCGTGGCTAGCCTGACAGCTCATAATGGCTTGGAATTTTCAGATGCTGATTTAACACCTCTCGGGAAGAATCACAATAAAGATTTACATGTTTCTATCGAGTGCAAAGGGACTACCCTAGCACATGTGCTAGTCGACACTGGCTCTTCTCTGAATGTATTACCCAAGGGGGCGTTAGACCGTCTAGACTGTGAGGATTTAGTCTTGAAGCCAATTGATATCGTTGTAAGGGCGTTTGATGGATCAAAGAGGACTGTTCATGGGGAGGTAGATCTTCCAATCAAAGTGGGCTCCCAAATCTTCAACTCCACCTTTTATATTATGGATATTTTTCCTGCCTATTCTTGTCTGTTAGGTCGCCCGTGGATCCATAAAGCTGGGGAAGTAACCTCAACCCTCCACAAGAAACTCAAATATCCATTCAAGGGCAGAATAGTCACCATTTGTGGAGAAGAGGAGTTTATGGTGAGCCACCTTAACTCGTTCAAATACGTAGAGATAGATGGAGAATTCATTGAAACCCCGTGTCAAGCCTTTGAAGTCATGCCACCGATGATCGCTGCTACCAAATGTTCTTCTGATGAGTCTAAAGTTGTTAAGGCCATGCCAAAGATGGTTTCAGTCAAGGATGCTCGCGTGGCAATTGAAGAAGGAAATTGTGATACTTGGGGGAAACTCCTCGATATCCCATTTAAAGCGGACAAGCTTTATTTGGGCTTCACCGTCAAAGCTCAGAAGGAAGTGAGGCGTGCTCGTGCTGGAAATCCACCTCTCCGCATTGGAAGCCATGTAGTCAACGCCATGGATGATTCTGATGAAGAAGCTGCATTTGAAGATTAGGTGTACCAAACTACAACAGAGCTGAAGAATTGGCACGCGAAGGACTTTGTGCCCATCTCCTTCATTGAGGAGTAATCTACTTGTTATTACTTTTCTTTCAATTCAAGAACATGTTGTCTGTAATATTTTAACAATGACTTTTCAGCCATTTTCCTGGCCCGGGGCACTTTGGTACATTTGTCAAGGGTTTTATTTATGTTCATCTAATCATATGATCATTCAGTACATTGGACTCTTTTGCATTCAAATATTTGTGTTCATTGTCTTTCCTTTCTTGCAAATACATTTTTCAAAAAAAAAAAATAGCCATGTATCTTACATGCATACACACACACTCTTGCAGGTCCACATCCACTCTAAATCCTATTGCCAATGACTCTACTATTGCCGACTATGACTTTGAATGTCCTATCAACCAAGCTGAAGAAGAAGGTGAGGAAGATTATGACATACCGGGAGAACTAGCCAGACTTCTATTACAAGAGGAAAAATCTATTCAATCGCACGAAGAGTCAGTTGAAGTCATCAATCTGGGTACTGAGGCGGATAAGAAGGAAATCAAGATCGGCGCTAACTTGGAAAGCGGTGTCAAGAGCAGGTTAGTTCAGATGTTGCATGATTATGTGGAAGTATTTTCTTGGTCTTATGAAGATATGCCTGGGTTGGATACCGACATCGTAGTTCATCGTCTACCAACGAGAGAGGACTGCCCTCCTGTTAAACAAAAGGTTCATCGCATGAGGCTTGATATGTCTGAAAAGATCAAAGATGGAGTGATGAAACAGTTTGATGTAGGATTCCTAGCTGTGACATCCTATCCTCAATGGATTGCCAATATGGTGCCAGTGCCAAAGAAAGACGGGAAAGTTCGCATGTGCGTAGACTATAGGGATCTGAATAGGGCAAGCCCCAAGGATTACTTCCCTCTAGCACACATTGACGTCTTAGTTGATAATACTGCTCAGCATAAAGTCTTCTCTTTTATGGATGGCTTCTCAGGCTATAATCAAATAAGGATGGCTCCCGAAGACATGGAGAAGACTACTTTCATTACGCAATGGGGTACCTTCTGCTACAAGGTCATGTCGTTCGGATTAAAGAATGCAGGGGCAACATATCAAAGGGCTATGGTAGCTTTATTTCATGACATGATTCATCATGAGATAGAGGTATATGTGGATGATATGATTTCCAGATCATAAACCGAAGAAAAACATCTCGATCACCTGTACAAATTATTCAAGAGGTTGAAGAAGTACAAGTTGAGGTTAAACCCTAACAAGTGCACGTTTGGAATACGATTTGGAAAGCTTCTAGGTTTTGTTGTCAGCAATAAAGGCATTGAAGTTGATCCTTCCAAGGTAAAGGCCATCCAAGAAATTCCAGTCCCTCATTCTGAAAAAGAAGTCAGAGGATTCCTAGGTCGTCTCAATTACATTGCTCGCTTCATATCACACTTAACTGCTACTTGTGAGCCAATCTTCAAACTCTTGAAGAAGGATCAGGTAGTCAGATGGAATGATGAGTGCCAGATTGCCTTTGACAAAATCAAAGGGTACCTACAAGAACCTCTTATTCGCATGCCACCAGTTGAAGGAAGACCCTTGATCATGTACTTGATATTACTAGAGAACTCTATGGGGTGTGTTTTGGGCCAACATGATGAGTCTGGCCGAAAAGAGCATGCTATTTATTACCTGAGCAAAAAGTTTATCGACTGTGAAACCAGATATTCACTGCTCGAGAAAACTTGTTGCGCTCTGGCATGGGCAGCTCGCCGGCTAAGACGGTATATGTTGACTCATACCACTCTGTTGATTTCTAAGATGGACCCAATCAAGTACATCTTAGAGAAACCTGCCCTTTCTGGACGAATAGACAGATGGCAAATGATCTTGACCAAGTACGACATTTAATACACGACTCAAAAGGCCATCAAAGGAAGTGTACTAGCAGATCATTTGGCCCATCAATCTGTGGATGATTATCAGTCAATGAACTTCGACTTCCTTAATGAGAACATCATGTTGGTAACCGACTGTGTGTAACCTAGACCGTATGACGGACCTGAACAAGGATCCCGATGGACTATGGTCTTCGATGGGGCTTCCAACGCCTTAGGTAACACAATTAGTGTTGCAATCATCTCTCCTGAAGGTTGCCATACTCCCTTCACTTCCAGACTATGTTTCGACTGCACAAACAATATGGCCAAGTATGAAGCATGTATCTTAGATCTGAAAGCTGCTATTGACTTAATGATCAAATATTTGGATGTGTTCAGGGATTCCTCCCTAGTGATCAGCCAAGTAAAAGGAGATTGGAACACTAAACACCCTAATAATATCCCTTACAAGGAACTTGTGCTATCCCTAATTCCTTACTTCGAAGAGATCACTTTTGAGCACTTCCCTAGGGAAGAAAACCAGTTGGTTGACGCTTTGGCAACCATGTCTTTAATGTTCAAGGTCAGATGGGACAACAAAGCCCCTATGATAACAATTGAAAGATTCGATGAACCTACACATTGATATGAGCTTGACATCGATGCGGAAAATCCATGGTACCATGAGGTGATGAGATACCTTGAAGAACAAGAGTATCCAGAGGGGGCATCTGTCCATGACATAAAGTTCTTGCAAAGATTTGCAGCCAAATTCTTCTTAAGTAACGGGATATTATACAAGCGCAACCATGATTCAACTCTACTCCGATGTGTGGACAAGAAGGAGGCAGAGGAAATCATGGAAGACATGCACGATGGCCTCTTCGGTACTCACTCAAGTGGACATACGATGGCTAAGAAAATCTTAAGAGTCGGTTACTATTGGTCAACGATAGAGACTGATTGCCATCAACATTCAAGAACTTGTCACAAATGTCAAATCTACGCTGACAAGGTCCATGTGCCTCCTATCCCTCTGAATGTCATGACCGCTCTGTGGCCATTTGCAATGTGGGGCATTGACATGATTGGAGAGATCAAGCCCACCACTTCCAACGGACATGGCTTCATTCTTGCTGCTATCGACTATTTTACCAAATGGGTCAAAGCCGCCTCATTTTCCTCAGTCACCAAGAATGTGGTAGCCAGATTCATCAGACACAGCCTCATTTGCCATTATGGTATCCCCGAAAGGATCATCACCGACAACGGGACTAACCTCAACAATGCTATGATCACTGGGATTTTCACTCAGTTTAAGATCAAGCATCACAATTCTTCTCCGTATAGACCGAAAATAAATGACATAGTCGAAGCGGCCAACAAAAATATCAAGAAGATTGTGTAGAAAATGGTAGTAACCTATAAGGATTGGAATTGGATGTTGCCGTTTGCTCTACATGGCTACCGTACTTCAGATAGAACATCAACTAGGGCAACTTCCTTTTCTCTAGTCTATGGCATGAAAGTTGTTTTGCTAGTGGAAGTTCAGATTCCCTCGTTGAGAATCATGAATGAGGCAGGCCTAGGCGAAGGCGAGTGGATTCAAACGAGATTGGATCAGCTGAACTTGATTGACGAAAAACGGTTAGCTGCTGTTTTCCATGGTCAGACGTACCAAAAACGGATGATCAAGACTTTCAATAAAAATATCAAGCCTCGAGTATATCAAGTTGGTGACTTGGTGATAAAACGCACCATTTTACCACAAGGCGGCCCCAGAGGCAAATGGACTCCCACCTATGAAGGGCCATTTGTTGTCAAGAGAGTTTTCTCTGGCGGTGCCATGATGCTGACTACCATGGATGGTGAAGATTTCCCACATCCTATAAACGCAGACATAGTTAAAAAATACTACACATAAGAGACCCGTTAGGTTGACACACCTAAGAAAAATAAGGGCATCCCGGCAAACCCAAAGGTTTGGGAAAAAATTAGGGATATATGCAAAAGATTATACGCCCGGTAAGTTGAAAACCCGAAAGGGAAACTTGGGTAAAAAAGGGTATCCTTGTGGGCTGAAAACCCGAAAAGGAGGTCCAGGCAAAAATTAAGGATTAAAAGCGTATGACTATGACCCGTGGAATCAAGACAGTCAATTTTATCACCAAGGTTCAAGTTCAAACGGTCCAAAATCAACTTCTATCAACGGGAAGGGGCATTCGAAGACATTGGGGAAGTAGTAGAGTTGGAAGGCAATGAGATCATTTCACATGGCTATTTTTTTCATTCTCAATTTTGTTTTCCTTTCGATGATTTCCTCTTACTAGGATCTTTGTCTCTCTGTACAAAAACGCCCATTCATGGGCAAAATATCAATACAAATATACTTTGAAGTGCAAAATTTCTGTCTTTGTTTTGAATGCAAATTTGTCCAATGACTAAAATTGAATGAACATATGCATATGAACATAATTAAAACTATTTGGCACATGTGTCCTGCTAAGCAGCAACAAGCATCTCTTTAATGTATATGAAGTGTCCCCATAGAGTTATCTCATTATCATTATCCCCATAAGGAAGGCTACGATAAACCTTTCCCCAACGGAGTTGCCCACCAAGTCTCTTTGCATAGGATAATCCCCAACCAGAGTTTTAATCTCTTGGCAGCTCTCTCTCCAACTAAGTTAATTTTTGCAAGTTGAAGCCTCGTGGAACTTTTCCTAAAAGAAACTCACTTCCCCAACAGGGTTTTATTTCCCCAACAACAATTGAGGAATCACAAAATTCTCCAGCCGAGTACATCCTCCCCAATCGAGTCTGTATTCCCCTGGCATAGTCTATCTTCTCCAACAAACAACGAGATAGCATAACTCCCCAGCCGAGTTCAAATTTCCCCAACATACAACAATAAAGACACCACAAAATTCCCTAGCTGAGTATTTCTTCCCCAGCCAAGGCTATTATCCCCAAGCAGAGTCTATCCTCCCCAGTTGAGTGTATTATCCCTAAGCTGAGTTTGTCCTACCCGACTGAGTCCACACTCTTCAGTTTGAATTTTCCTTTCAGATTATTGCGAGTCATAGAGCCACAACCCCTGATCCCCAATAAAGCCATCAGCAAAGCCTTTACTATTTCCAAAAAGATACTATGAAGCCTGGACCTGACCAGATATTAGCACAATTTTCAAGTTATTACTGAAGCCTGGACCCGACCAGATAATAGTTTGAATTCTTCAATTTCCGAAGCTTGGGCCCGAACAGATAGCAGTTTAATTCCTACAAAATCATTAGCAAAACTCCTCTTCTCCAGTAGAGTTTGCCAATATCCCTAGTAAATCACTGAAACCTGGACCCGACCAGATAACAGTTTGAGTATCTGAAACCTGGACTCGACCAGATAATAGTTGATCTCAATTTCAAGATACTATGAAACCTGGACCCGACCGGATAATAGTCTAACTCTTCAAAGATATAGAAGAACCTGAACTCAACCCGACCAAGGTTTAACTTATTTTCCCCAGTAGAGTTTGCCTCTACCCCAACAAATTACTATGAAACCTGGATCCGACTAGATATCAGTTTTCAATTTCATCTTCTCAAAGCAAGTTGTTGTGAAGCCTAGATCCGACCAGATAACAATTACCCTCATAGATTCATTGTGAAACCTGGAAACCGACCAGATAACAATTAAATCCCCAAAGAGTTTATTGTTAAGCCTGGACCCGACCAGATAGAAATTGACCTCATCAACCTCAGAAGTCTGCAAAGCCTGGACCCGACCAGATGATAGTTTTTCAAACAATTTATTGTGAAACCTGGAGCCCGACCAGATAACAATTAACTATAATCCCCGGAGAGACACTATAAAGTCTGGACTCAACTAGATAATAGTACAACTTTCCAAAAACCATGAAACCTGGACCCGACCAGATAATAGTTACTGCTTCAAGTTACTGTAAAGCCTGGATCCGACCAGATAACAGTTAACTTCTGTATCCCCAGCAAGTTGTTGTGAAGCCTGGATCCAACCAGATAACTATTCAATTTCAAGAAAATTTTGCAGAGCCTGGAATCCGACCAGATAACAGTTAATTTGTCTCTTTCTCCAGTAAGTTGCCGGGAAGCCTGGATCTGACCAGATAGTAGTGGACTACTTCATCCTTAGCAAATCGTGAAGCCTGGATCCGACCAGATAACAGCTGACATGCAAGATATATTCTCCAGTAAAAGCATCCCTTCAACAAAGTTTAAAGATATGCATATTCTTCATCCCCAACGGTAATCAAGGATTCAACCCCCCAGAATTTCCTCAGCAGCAGTCAGGGATTTATTTTCCCGGACAAAAACATTCATCTCACATTCATGCATCATAGCATGTACATACCATATGCATTTAACATAATACCACATCTGGTGAACATCATGCAGGCCGAGGTAAGTGAGAAATAAACCACTGATATAAAAATGATGTGCAACATATGACTATCCCTCCCTAATAGAAATTCTGAAGATGGATGGAATAATAAGTATCTCCTAGAAGTATAGGGATTGGGTTCCCAATCAGAAAAATCCTAATGGCATTAACATCCACAAATTTGTCGATGTTAGGAAACAAGAACAAATCATAGGCAAGAAAAGAAAAATTAGCATCAAAAGTAGTTGTACTCTTCATATTGACAAAGTAAAGAGCTTTCTCCAATAGAAATTGAGCAGGTAAACCCCTGATTCCTCCTTTGTTAGTCATGTTAGCCTAAATCTCAGACTTCCTCAACTGAGTTATGGTAGCAATCTCATGAGACTTAGGCTCTTCTTCTAAGCTGGTGAAAGGAACATAATCAGTAATAGGTAAACCTAGTAAGTAAGAATATTCTTCCAATGTGGGCATCAGCTGATAATCAGGAAAAGTAAATCATTGGCACAATGGATCATAGAACTGGACCAATGTAGAAAGAATACCCTCCTTCTTCTTGAGCTTCATAAGAGGCACGATGGCTCCATACTTCTTCCGAAAATCTGTAGAACTCTCAATCTCAGGAATCAAACTCATCAGTTCTTTTATCTTAGGATCCTTGAAACTGTACTTTCTAGTTTTTCTCCTTCCAAAATCCATGGTCAAAAAAGTACCTGAGATATCTGCAAAAGTCAACCTTAAGTTCCTTGAATCAACTGCTTAAAGAATGCTCATGGGTGCATGAATGCATGATGCAACAATCACACACAAGATCACAAACATGGGGGTTCATAGTTTCAACGTCACGAGCATGAAGTCAAAGGTTCTACCCACAAGGTATGGACTAATAGTTTATCACCTTCCGAACAAGGTTCTAAAAAGTTCCCAGAGTCTACATTCTTCCTTCAGATATTACCAACATCCCTATTAGCTCAGTAATTATTAATATTATTGGGCAAAACTCGTCTAAGTGCAGCATCGCGTGACAACCACTTCTGAATTGCTCTGTCATAGTCTCCTCACTACACCTAAATTTCTATATGGGTTAAGGGTTCTATGGTCCCTAGCTTCAGCAGACTCCTTGGTCGAAAGCAGCATGTCTTCCCGATTGCTCGGTAAACAAATACTACAGTCATAGAGACCTCCATTGAGTGAGGATCTCATGTATCCTTTTTTGGGATTCCTCCATCAAAGTTAACATGACTATACCACTCGTCCTATCTTAAGTTTGCAAAAGTCCGGGTAGAGGACTTATGAGAAATCACCAAGCACCTTGAAAACCAGGAAAATCCAGACATACATATATACAATAAATAATATACAACAAATAATAACACATATACAAATAAACAAAGATAGGCTCAAAACACTTAGAGAACTTATTTCTTCCCCGGTGAAGTCGCCATTTTTTCTAAAGAGGTAGAAATATCTAGACTAAGCCATCAGATTGACTTAACTGACACAGATCAAGTAAAAATTTCCACAGTATTTTATTATTTCCAAAGAAAATGGGAAAAGAGCGAATAAACCCAAAAAAGAGGTGGAGAGAATCTAGGTACGGGGGTTGGTTATGCAAAGGGAAGGTATTAGCACCCTAAACATCTATGGTATTCCGCCGGAACCTCTTTGAAGATCTGTGTATTTTGGCTATAAAAGGTGTATACAAAAATAGATGATGGAGATGAGAAAAGAAGTATTTTTTACAATTTTTGAACCCATCGCGGTTGCAAACCTTTAGTGCCTATGTACCACCTTTTGTTCAATAGGGGATCAGAGTACTCATAGTTCACCTCAAAAATTTTAAAACACATGTGTGTTGGTTAATTTTAAGAGAAGAGACATCATCGTCATATCCGAGTGGAAGACATACTTACTACCCACGATTATGAGAAAGAAGAATTTCCATCATCTCAAAGTGGAGGATATAAATTGGATTTTAAAATCAACAAAGCCTCACTTGAGAACCAAGTGGAAAATATCTCACTTCACTACATATCGTAGAAGTATAGTAGCTCGCATCACTACAAGAATCGACAAGAGTCTAATCTTTTAAGAAAAGTTTTAAATTAAAAAGTCAAAGTGGCAAAATGGTTTGAATGAGGTTAATGACTTTTAGTCTTTTAAAATATGTCAAAGTATGGTTAATTTTATTAAAGTTTGATTAAGAAATGATTTTGAAAATGCATGGACCTAAGTCCAAGTTTATTATAAAAGTGATTCAAGTTAGAAAACAAGAAGAGTTTTGAAAAGGAGGGAAAATATTTTTGAAATTAAAGAAGGTAGGAGGAGATGAAGGAAATATCCTAAAGTATAAGGTAAAACCTAAGGAAAAGAACAATCTAACCCACAAGAAGCCACCACTTGACATAATAATTCAATGTAGAATTCACATCCTTTGGATTCAAACCAAGAAAGTAAAAATACTAAACCTCTGAGGAATACCAAGCTTCAGATGAATTAAGTCTTCACAAAAATTGGGCAGAGTAATAGATGTATGCAGAGGAATTCTTAATCACAGGCAAAGCATATAATCCGAATAATCTGCACATAAAGAAAATCTACCCAATGCCTTATAGTAAACCCCAAGAACTTTAGACAAAATAACAACAGAGAAACAAGGTCGCAAAGTATCAAGACTTATAATCCTAAGTCCGAGAGATCCACAACTCCATAATGCCAAGGATAGTAACCAAGTAGTCCAAGTAACCTTAAAGTTTTTTAATGTTCAAGTTAATTATTAAGTGTCTTTAAAAGAAAAGAAAAGCTCAAATGAGCAAATATAAAATGTCATAAAGATAAATGCTCAAGTGAGCAAAGATAAAATGATATAAAGATAAATGCTCAAGTGAGCAAAGATAAAATGACATAAAGATAAATGCTCAAGTGAGCAAAAGAAAAATGGTATGGAATGTAAATGCTAAAATAAATGGTACATGAAAGTAAAGGCATAAAATAAAGGCATAAAGTAAAGTCAAATGATAGTTAATTAGAATTTAGAGGTTAGTTGAATGACCATCTTGAAGCTTGTATTCAAAAACTCATTAGAAGATTGCTAAAATTAAATCTTCTCAACAATAAGTCTCATTTTATTTTTGTCAAGTATATCATTCATTTTAAATACTCAAAGTAACCACATATGATCAACGATGTTCAAATGATTCACTTAGACCAAAGTTCATGAAGTTCATTAGAGGATTGATAAGATCAAATCCTCCTAACAATGAACTTCAAAGTTATTGAATTAAAGGTTTTAAATTAAACATACTTGAGTTTGCAAATTTAGGTTTGGACCACGAAAGATCATTTTCCGAATCGGGACAAATTTAGCACTTTGTTAAGCAATCGTAAGTGGACTTATGTAGAAGTCACACCTATTTTGAGGTTGGTCAATATCAATCTATGTACCAACATGTTAGAGAAATTATATGTATATTATTCTACAAAAATATGTAGCACAAGTAAAAACAAGAAAGGGATAACATGAAGAGAGAGGGGATGTAACAGATGCAATTAGGGTTTCAAATATCATTAACACCATTCATCCATTTTGGTGGATTTGGTTTTTCAACCTATCTTCACCCAAGATCCTATGAGGTTGAGGAACTTGTCCCAAAATGATACTCAAATCAGGACAAAACAAAAATAATAAAATATATTTAGTAAAACTATTTAAATGATTAATAAAATGGAAATAATTGGTAAAATACAAAAAATGTATTAAAGCACCAAATAAAAAATTTCTATAAAAAATATCATAAGTCAAACATGAGTCAACAAGTGTTAACAAAAATTTTCTGTATTTTTTAAAGTCAGAAACTATTTTTAAAATTTAAAGAAATAAGCAAAATAAACCAAAAATTGTGAAAAATATTTATAAAAAAAATAAGGTCACCAATATTTTTCAAGAGGTCATTGGATCTTTCCCTAGTTTTTTCATAATTTAAAAATCAAGAAAGGTATTTTTAAACAATTGAAACAAGTCAAATAAAGTGAAAAATCATTAAAAAAAATACCAAATCTCAAAATAAAAATGTGAAAAAATAAAAATCAGAAAGAGAAATATCAACAGTATTTTTGATAATTTTTTCAGAATTTTAGAAGTTAAAATGAATTTTTATGATTTTTTTAAGTTTAAAAAAATTAAATCAAAATATAAAAAATGATATCAAAATAATGTCACACGTTGGATTTGAGTTGACTATGCATAGTAATCACATCAAACGATCCAGAGCGCACGTGTACCATGGGAATTATTGCATTAAAAGCAACCAAGCATTTGAAAGGCAAGGTCACGATCTTTACAATGTACCAAGAAAGACTCCATTTGGATAATTGAGCTGGAAGTTATGATCAATTGAAATCGTGAAAAACACATTGACTTTTGTACTTAGAAATATTTCTAAGTATGGGACCTCAAAATGACCTATAATGTTCTTCAAAATTATATGATCTTCCACTCAAAATTTGGTCTTGATATATGAAGACGAGATGAAGTAGACCTCTTGAATTGAATTGTGGAATTGAGATCACTCAAAAATCATAAAAATTTAAAGAGTTATGGTCTTTGGAAGATGGTGAACAAATTTGGAAAAATTCGCAAAAGACCTATAATATTTTCAATTCTAAAACAACTTTCCAAGCATTTTCAAGTTATGATTATTTGAAGTCAAACCCTAAAATTCAAAGCCTTTTCAAAGAGACTTGTAATCTTTGTCAAACATAAGTGACCTTCCATTCAAAATTAGCCTTAGATCCCTGAAGAGAGCTTGTTAAGGACCCTTTAAAGAGAATCATGGCTTTGGAATCAATCAAAAATATCAAAAAATGAGCTAGATATGATCCTTGGAAGTCAACAAACCCTAGCTCAGAGAGTGTCAAAAGGACTTGAAACTCCTTTCAACTTTTGATGTTTTTTCTTGCAAAATTGGATCTTGTCATGTGAAGAGAAGTTGTCGTGGATGATGATAAGAATCCATAGCAAAAATAAATAACTCAAAATATTGAAAATTGAGAGAGTTGTGCACTTGTGATCACTGAATCAAGCACTTGCTCAATTAGGTCAAACTTGTTTAACCAACCTTGAATCTTTGGATCTTTCTTGGCAAAAGAAAGCATGATGAATCACAATATGCCTTAAAATGATGTTTTCTTGAAGCACACTCAAATATGGAGCTAAAGTATCAATGAAACTTATTGAAGAAGGCATGGAATTAAACACGTGAACCTATGAATCTTCTTGATGAATTACACCACCAAATTTGAGGAAAGTTTAACCTAAATAAAGTGAGGGAACTCTTTGAACCATAAATATTTGATAGCATAGACATATCCTTGAAGCTTGAACTCTTCTAATCCATTGAAGAACCATTTGACTGAGGACCATCCCTCATACCATAGGTTAGATAGTGATATGAATGCAATTGTGTCATCACCTACAATATGAACATTCAAAGAGACATATATACACATTTTGATGTTAGTCTAAGAAAACTTGAACAAGATACATAATTCAAGGTGCTTGGTGATCCCTCAAAGGCAAACTTAAATATAGGATAACATAGAAAGGGAGAACTAACCTTAATATGTGATCTTGATGTATTGATGATATGAGATGATGAGAGATCTTAGGGGCAAAAATTGGAGTATAACAGCTGCCTTTATTTAAGTGTCTTATATCTGGAGATATGAAGGTTAAAGTCTTTATCTCGATACGGATGAAGATACTTAAATACAAAAAAAAACTTATTTTTTCCCTAATATGCCATGCAATGCTTATGTTTATGAATGAAAACAACCAACTCCATGGGTGACACGGAACACCACAGGGGAAGCGAAAAATGAAACAAACAGACCAAAAAGAGAGTTCGACCAGGAAAATAAATCCCTGGGGAACAACACGACTCCGAGGATGGATATAAATAAGTAAAGCCACAAAATCACGATTAAAGAAACCAAATGCATTGTAATATTTCAATGCAAGCAGCTAACTATCAAGGAGGTAATCATTAAGAAAGGATTACCGGCTTGACTAGAGGAAATAAACCCAACTCCAATGGAGGAAAATCAACCATGTTGGTGAAAAGAAGACTCAACTCTACTGAGGTTAAGCCCACAGAGGAGACAAAGTATCACCAACTCAATAAATGAGGAAAAAGCAATGGATAACAATGATCGATAGATAACTGTGAACTACGTACTCATAGAGGAGATAGCGAAAAGAGAGTAACATTGACTCGCAGGGGGTCGTAAACTACCAATCTAAAGGACGCGAATAGAAACGGTAAGACAATATTGGCTCAGAGATGACGGTAAACATCAATATCGAGACAAATAATGAATGATTGACATCAATACTTATGACTTGAAACAAATGTTTGACATCAGTGTTTATGGCTCGGAACAAAGTTTGACATCAACACTTATGGTTGGGAACAAAGGTTGACATCAGCACATATGACTGGGAATAATGTTTGACATCGACCCTTATGGCTGGGAACAAAGGTTGACATCAACACTTATGGCTGAGAACAAAGGTTGACATCAACACTTATGGCTGGGAACAAGGGGTTGGCATCAGCATTATGGCTGGGAACAAAGGGTTGACATCAGCACTTATAGCTGAGAACAAAGGGTTGACATCAGCACTTATGACTAGTGTTGTACCCCAAAATTTTCCCTCTCACTTATAAAATATTTTCTCACAAAGATTTATCTTAGTTCAAGACTGCACTAGGGTTGATCAACTTAAGACACCTCCTAAAGCACCGATGACCAAAATTAGGGTTTGAGATTGCACAAGGATAATTGAACTTTCAATGCTTCATATGACTTTCATGGATCATTATGGACCCCCAAGATTACTCATGTCAAGTTTCAAGCCTTGGATCACACTTTTGCTCAGTCAATTGAGCAGTTGACCTAAAAGTCAAGTGTATTGGGGAAAAAGTCAACTATGGCCAATTTATAGTCAAACTTCATAATTTTTTTGATCCACATCAATATTATAAACTCATATGTATCATTTGATCAAGTTTGTACCATAATTCCTCAAGAAATTTGATCAAATCATCAAAAGGGCAAAATGGTCAAAATTAGGGTTTTGATTGAGAAAGGGCAATTTCTGATTTTTGACCTAGCAAATGGTCAATTGGTTTGAATCATGGTCTCAAGAGTTCAATTGCATCATTTTTACCTAATGGCATGACCCAAAACATTGCTCAAGATCAATTGGATTGACAATGAATTTTCATTCAACTGATCAAAAGTCAATTGTACACTGAAAAGTCAAACTTTGACTTTTTGGTCAAAATCCAATGTCAAAGATCACAACTCATCAAAACATGTCAAAATATGAAACTTATTAATCAATAAATCAAAAAGTCAAGATTTCATTTTGAAAATTCAAAGTTTTCTAACTTAGAAATTTTTCTAAGTGTTTAAAACTTCATGTTTTTTCATAACTTTGAGCCAATATTTCACCATGATGCAAGAGGATTCATAAGAAACTTTCAACATGAAATTTGTAGATCTCCATGATATCTACAACATTTATTTACACAACTTATTCTAAAAATGCTTGGATCTCAAGTTATTAATTCATAAAGTCATGGTTTTGAAATTGAACACAGTGAAATTTTGACCTAACTTCATGGCATTTTTCATATAGTTCCAAATGGAATTTTTAAAAGTGATTCAAATAGAGGTTGTATATCACATTACAAGCTTTCCAAAATGTCCAAGAACTCCTTGAGATCATTCCTGAGCAGAGAGAATCTAAGAGAGGAAGTTAGGGTTTTCAAACTTGAAATACAAGTCATTTTGTGATGAACAAGAATTCAATTTCAAACCTATGCTGCACAATCTTGCTTTGCAGGCCTCTAAACCTCAGGATATCTCCATAATCAGAAGATTACACTTGCTTTTGAGCTATTATCCACTTGATTCAAGCTTTATCCAAGTAAATTTTCCATTTATGGCACAAAGTAACCATTCCATTCTTATAAAGAAGCTTTAATCATAAATCCAATACATAGAGCTTTGTACTTGTTCCTTCTGGTCACAAGCAATGTCAAAGGAAAAAGCAACATGTCTAGAGCCTCCCATAAACTCATGCCATGCTTTTACTATGCCTTGAAACCATATTGTCACTTTTCTTCAAAATCAAGTAACATAGCCATAAGTCTAGATCTTGTGTTTATGACCTCCTCAAGTGCACCAACCTTTTACATATAATTATACAAGTGTATTGCAACATGACACACGATTGAAAAAGCTCCCAAAATCCCTGAAAAACTCAGATTGCACAAAACCTCCATCTTTGTGTCATTTCTGATTTTGAACTTCAACCTTCAAAACCACTCGTGCATTTCTTGGCCTTTTAGTTTCAAAAGCTTCCTCATATCAAATACAAACCATCCTTGTCCCTGTTTGCAGACTGTAACATCATCTTCATCAACTTCCATAGCCAAAACCAGAGCATTGCAGTTGGACTTCTCCAGGCTATTTCAGCCACTCTCAACTCAAGCTAAGCATTGCATTAGCTTCCTAGAGGTGCAAGGAAGCTAACCTGATCATCACCACTGCCTGAAACAAGGTCAAATCCATTTCACAATTTCCAGTTTTTAGGTATTTTTCTTGAACTTCTATCTTCATATTCAGGCATTATTTGACTTTGATTTGTGAAGATAAAATGTAGATAACATTGCCACGAAGCTGTACATATCCATAGTTTGCATTTATATGGCCTGAGCTTAGAGAATTTTAGAGTTGAAGTTTTCTGAAATTTTTAAGTTTTGAATTAGGGCCAGAAAAATTCTCTTTCATCTTTGACTGTTAGCTTAAGTTATTTATATAGTTGGATTCGTGGGAAGAAATGCCACAACTTTCATGTTTGAACTTTTCATTTTTGTTGAGAGATGAAGAAGATACAAGTCCTTTGGCTGGGGGTTGAAGATGAAGTGTAATAAGGGCGCATTTTGTATTACATATTTATTGTTTCAGTTATATTAATGGATGTACATCCACCCCAGTGGTAAGGCAGCACGCTAGTAACCTCAAGGTCACGGGTTCAAGACCCAGCGCTGTCTTTTGCTTTTTTTTCTTTTCACATTTTCACTGATTTTGTTTGTTTGCGGCGTTGGGCTCCCCTTTGTTGGGCCTAATCATTTTTTTCTCATATTACTCCTTGTGTTACTGATCCACCCCCCTGACTTTTCTTTACATTTTTTATTTTATTTTATTTTTCTTTATTATTATTATTATTATTATTAATATTATTATTATTATTACTATTATTATTTTCATAAACCATAAAAAATACAAATTTGTTTATTTTTATTTATTATTTGTACTTATATATTTTATTTTCTCCATAAAACAAAAGACTAAAAATATTTTTCTTAAAGACAAATTAATATCTTTTTCCTTAAATAAATTCTTAGACTTAGGATAAATTAATATATTATTTTATTTTTTAGATAAAATTAATTTAGAACTTAGGTTATTTTAATTAATTAATCTTCATTTTATTTTCATTAATTTAAAACCTTTTCATAAAAAACCTAAAAATCCTTTTCAAATTAATTTATTTTCTTAATTAGTTTAAGTTAATTTCATTTAATTTTTAATTAATCATTTTCTTTAATTAAGTCAAGACAAAAAAAAAACCTTTCATAAAAACAACAAAAATCATTTCTTTTTTCCATTTATATTCTTGTATTTTATTTTCAATTTTGTACAATGTTCAATATTGTAATAGATAATTAGGTTTAATTTTCTTGCAATCCCCATTTATAAATTTGTACACCCCCTCCCCTAATGATGTAATAGCATAGTAATTTTATTTTTTGCAATTTATCGCTTTATATAAATGCTAGTAATTAAGGTTTGTATGGAAAGACTAAAACCAATCAATTAGCAAACCCTAATCAAAGAAAACAAAGCATGAAAATTAATACACTTTCACACAAGCACCCCTAGGGTAAATCCACTTGGTTGCCTTATAAAAATGGCCATATTATGCATGTGAGGTATCTTAGCAAAAACAAGCAAAAATACAAGATCATAGTCCCTCGATGACGCTATCAAAAGTTGCCTTTCAAAATGATCTTAGTCCCTAAAGAAAGATGCTAAGATACATTGCAACATTGCTAATCATGGTTATATGATGACCCACGCTCGTCCCGTTTACATCCAAAGATAGGGTTACTTACAAAATCAATGGTAAGATGACAATGTCAAAGGAAAAAGGAAATAAACATGAAAGACTTTTGAGTAGGTAGATTGTTCTTAGTTGCTTGCTCAATTTCAAAACAAAACATCCTTGCTATTTTCAAAACAAACACCAACACTTTCAAAAACATCTTTCAAACTTGAAAACATTTTTAAAAGATCAACACTTTGTATACATTCTTACGAACGAGAACTATTACAAAGTTTTCCTAAACAATGGTCTCTTTTTAAAAATACTTTCAAAAAAACCACACAAAGCACATTTTCAAACAAAAGCAAGTGATCTAGCAAGTAACTAAGAGCCCATGGAAAACCATGGATGAAAATGGTGTTAATACCTTCCCTTTTCATAATCTACCCCCTGAACTCAAGAAAACATCTCAAAGGTCTTTCCTGTGCTTTTTCACATTTCCTTTTGGATAAAATAAAAGTCGGTGGCGACTCTTGCTAACCGCAACATTTGCGATAAAACGCAAAACAACCAAGTCATTTCTCCCACCGTATCACAACTAGGAATAAAGATTGACATCGACACTTATGGTTGGGAACAAAGGGTTGACATCAACACTTATGGCTGGGAACAAAGGGTTGACATCAGCACTTATGGCTGGGAGCAAATAGACATATATACATATTTTGATGTTAGTCTAAGAAAAAATGTACAAGATACACAATTCAAGGTGCTTGGTGATCCCTCAAAGGCAAACTTAAAGATAGGATGAACTAGAAATGGAGAATTAACCCTAATGTGTGATCTTGATGTATTGACGATATGGGATGATGAGAGATCTTAGGGTTAAAATTTGGGTATAACACTCCTAAATGTATTAGAGGCATGCAACAGTCTTCCCCTAGGTATATGCAACGCCAAACCTATCAAAATATCACATCACGGTTGAAACTCCTAAGGAGAAATTATTAGGAGAGGAGTATTTCCAAACCATTAGGTCGAACCTCTATTAATCTCTGGTGCATATTTCACTCCCCTTACCTCTTTAGATTTCAATTATTTACTCCAGCTATATTTATTTGCATTTGATTTTATTTATTATGCTACTTTTTATTTATTTGTTTTACAAACTCATTTTTAACTCTGATTTTATCAAAGATTTTTATTGAAACGTTGGTTTTCAAACCCATTCAATTCAACCCCCATTTTATGTTTGGAGTCACTTCTCCAACAAGTCACATCAGAGTCTAACTTTTGTTCAAACTCTAATCGTCTTAGGGGGAAGATGATTACTACAAATGATTTTGGTTTTAAAAAAAGGTCTTTCCATATATACATCTCCACCGTTTGATGATAATATGTTTAAATTACGGTAAGCTAGATTTTGAAATGTGGCATATTTTAGTCAATGGTATGCTTATTCCTACATTCTCCTTTAATGATAAGGTAATCAATAAACATTGTTTTCATTGAACCAAATAAGATAAGGGAAATTGCAACTTAGTTTTAAAGTCAAACAACTTTTGATCAATGATTTAAGTTACAATTAATTTTATTATGTATTTACCTATAAGTCCTCCTAGGAAGTGTGGGACCCTCTTGAGATGATTCAAGAAGTTTCTTCGAGTATCAAGTAAGAGAGAATGAGCAAATGAATATTAACTTTTAAGAAAATATGTGGGTATTAAATTTTAGCTAGGCTATTAGTTTCTTGCAATTCATCATCTAGCTGTAGTTCAATTAGACAATTTCATATTTTAAGCATTTCCTTCATGACTTTCTCCATTATGAAGTGAAACCTAGTCTTTATATGCTTGATCATATCATGTAAAATTGGATTCTTTAAGAAATGCATGGTTGCCTTGCTGTCAATCATAAGTTTTAATGGCTTCAGCACTTTATATTGCAGCTTCTTTAGCAATGAATCCAAGCAAATTACTTGACATGAAGCAAATAAGCGAACTATGTACTCTGCCTCACTTGATGGCAGAGTTATGATATGTTGTTTCTTTATACACCAGGAAATGTCAACCTTATTTTACATGAAAACATAATACGGGGTTCTTCTTTGTCATTTCTTTCACCAAACCAATTAGAATCTAAATAACTCATCAATCATGCCTTTTATCCTTCATAATAGTCGGAAATAACAAGGTGAGTCTCATGGTTCTCTTCAGTTGCTTGAGTATTCTATCTACAGTCACTAGATGAGCTTTACTATGTTCAATCATGAACATGTTGATTATACTTATCACATAGCATATGCCATGTCTGCTATTGCATAAGTATCTCAATGATCCAACAATGCACTTGTAAATTTTTGCTTCTACCTTCTCTTAATTTTTGCATTCATCAATATTTGTATTTGCTTAGAATGGATTCATGATTGTGTTGCAATCATTAATTTCAAACATATCTAATAACTCTTTCATATACTTTTGCTTATTCATTACTATGTCTTCTTTGATTTCCACAAATTCCATTCCAAGGAAGTATGAGAGGTTAACTAAGTTAGTCATCTCTAACTAACTTTCATTAGGTTATTAAAATTCTCAATCTCAGATGAATGTCTAGCAGTGAAAATAAAATTATCCATATAAAAACATATCGTCATGATTCTTGAATGGATGAAACCTTGCACATAGACACTATACACAATTATGCACTTTTTGAATCCTAGTTAAATAATTTTTTATATAAATTGTCTTGTTTTAGGTTCCACGGGCTTTGCTTAGCTGATGCAAGGCTTTGTGAAAATTGTATACCATATGTTTTTTGTATTTCATCTCAGAACCTTGTGATTCAATGACAAAAATTATTTCTTGCAAAGTAGCATTTAGGAATGAAAACTTTACCTCTAAATGGTAGAGGACTGGTTCTTGCTACTAGATATTTCCACTACAATTCTCATTATATTAAGTATGGCCACAAGATAAAACAATTAACTATAGTCAATAACTTACTTCTTCTAGAAGCATGTATCTACTAGCCTTTCCTTATGCTTTGAAATTGATCCATCTAGATTCAACTTTACTTTGAACACCCATTTCACATCAATAGTCTTTTTTTCTTTTAGGTAAACTAAATTGCTTCCAAGTGTGATTATTCTCAATTTATTTGAGTACCTCTATCACGGCGTCCATGCAAACCTTACACTTTATTTCCTTATCAAGAATGATTTTCTCAATACTAGTTAGCATAGAAAAAGTATAAGATATGTGGATCTATGTGCTTGCGGGTATAATGATTGCAATAACCTATTTTGTTTTGATGACGACAACACTCTAAAGTGAATAATTCATCAGAAGTGATGGTTAAGGACATCTGATTTTGATGATGACAACAATTTGAGGTGAAGTCGTCATCTAATGTGAAGATCAAGTTGCGGTTCTTGGAGATCAAGATTTCAAAGACTATCTTTAGTGGTCAACACCTAATATTAAGCAGCAGTCGATGAAGTCAATGAATATCTTTGGTCAAGAATTATCTATGATGGTGTCTCTCATCCTGGGTTTCCAGAAAGCCTTATTAGGGAGAACATTCAAGGTTTGAGTAAAGTGCTAATGTCAAAAATAATGTAGCAAGGATCCCAAATGTTCATATTTGTAAAAGAGAGAAGTTTTGAAAGATCGTCTTTCCCGTTTTAAGTGATCTATGTATATAAAGGTATAGTATTGACTCTTTAATTTACTAAGATAAATTGCACACACACACACACACACACTTCCAAATAATCGAAAATCTTCTACAGTTTTATTGAAACATCCAGAAAATGTTTTTGTGCTTGGCTAATGGGTTAGCGACTCATTCCAATAAATTAGAAGAGTATTTTCTATATGGAACAATCGATTATACCATTAGATTTAGTCAATTATCACCTTTGTAACCTTAATAATCGATTAGGTCTTATAATCGATAGTGATATAGCCATTTAAAAAACTTCTTTTTTTGTATCACATTTTCTATTATGTGATGCACATAATCGATTATAGACATTAAAATTCTCATGTATCCTTTCCAAATTTGATCCACACATTTTCCTATAAATAGTTGGATCATCTCTCTCTTTTTCATCTCTCTCTCTCTCTCTCTCTCTCTCTCTCTCTCTCTCTCTCTCTCTCTCTCTCTCTCTCTCTCTCTCTCTCTCTCTCTCTCTCTCTCTCTCTCTCTCTCTCTCTCTCTCTCTCTCTCTCTCTCTCTATTTATTCACTTTTCCTTATTGCTTTTAACAGTGAATATTTTATTTCTGAGGTATTTGGTAATGGTGTGGAGGAATTATTTTAATATATCCATTGTATGATGTTTGTTTTTGGTTGTGAGTTAAACCAATTGAAAAAATCTTGTTGGATTGTTGAGATAAACTTTTTAAAACATATGTTTGATTTGTTAGATTATCTCTCATTTAGTTCTAGATTATAATTATGGTAAAAAAATTGGTTATGAGGTATTTGTAGTTAATCGTGTTTGGTTGGGGGGGTAGCCAATATTAAACTCCAGTTCTTTTGTAAGGAGGTTTGTAGGAAAATCTTTTTAAAATCTCATATCATAGTGGAAACTCTCAAGAATAAATTCCCAGGAAGATGAGTAGGCCAAATAATTAGGCCAAACCTATATAAAATTTTGGTGCATCATCTCTTACCTTATCTCTCTACATTTATGTTATTTACTTCTGATGCATTTATTTCTCTCCAATTTACATTATTTTGTTGCTTATATATCATTTGTTTTATAAATGTGTTTTAAATTCAAATTTTATTAAAGATTTTTATTTGGAAACCATTTTTCAAACCTACATAATACGCTCATTCTTTTGTTTGGAGTCACTTGTCCAACTTAAAGTACCTTTTCAATAAGTGTATTTTTCTCATCTTTTCTTCAAATTACAATGTCGCATATGCCTTATGCTGCAAGATAAATGCTATTTGCAAGTATAACATTGGTTTTCACGCTTGAAACAAATTTTTTAAGTCATTTCTTATGTCCAGACATATGATTTGAACACATTGAGTCAAGATATCATCACTTACACATAGGATTTCCTTCACATGTTGTGTCCATTAGGAGGATCACTTATGAGTCATATTCATCATCACGAGCTATGTGTGCATCTTCATCACTTCCTTGGTTCTTCTTCCATTCTTTATTGTTCCAGTATTTATTAGAATTTTTTTGAAATTTTCTCTATTGTAGCACTTCAGTTATCTTTTAGAAAACTCATTCTTCATTTATTGCTTTATACTAGAGCCTCCTTCCCCTTTGGAGGATTTAACTTTTCCATCGACCTTTGATTTGTAATTTGTTGGACAAACTTCCACTCTTGAAACTTCATTTTCCTTTCTTCCTGAACTTTCTTTCATAACGATCTTTCTTCACCTACGTATGCCAAGCTTATTGAACTAACCTCTGAGTTCCTATATCAACCACCATGAGTTCAAGAGCCTCCAAAGAACTCTGTAATTCGTAAATTTTCATGGTACAAATCTTTGGATTCTTGAATTATCATCATTATGAAATCAATATCTCATCAACTTCTTTACCACTTACTTATCGTTATTTATATGACCACATGTCTTTATTTGATTCACAACTACAATCAACTTAGAGAAGCAGTTACCTATCTTTTGGTTCTCGTCCATATGCATAAGTTCATAATTACTCCTAAAATATTGATGATTCGCTTGCTTCAGCTTTTCTCCAGCATCATGATATTTATAACACCTCACTTTTCCACAATAGCAATTACATTAACATATATCAGAGTGCATAAGCAGGATATCACATACTTCAAATATTCATAAAGTTTAAAGTCACTTTATTACTTTTTTTATTCAAACATAATCAATTCGGCGGTGGAATAATAAAATTAGTTCAATTCCATGTCATTACACCTTTAACAACAAATAAAACTCCATAAATGTGTGGTTCAACATAAGTAAAATGGAAGATACATAACAAATTAAATAAAGCAAAACATAACCACAATTCTTAGTTCCAGTGTTACGTATCAGAGTGACTCCTAGGACTCAATCAGGTAACATTCACTCCAAGCACTACTCAGGTACCTGATTATCTGTACTCCCAGGGAAGCACAGACACAACAACACAAAAGGGGTGAGAATTTCATTCAATAAATATACGATGAATATCACATGCTAAGGAATAATAATCACGCAATACTTTGCAATGTAACCCATCATTCACATAATACATCATCAACTCAAAATAATGCAATGTAATGAGACCGACGTCAACTCAAAGCATGTGGTACCATCAGGGCATAAGCCCTCATCATAATTGCCAATTTGGGAAATAACAGGGCATAAGCCCTCATCACAACACCATTTACAGACCAACAACAGGGCATAAGCCCTCATCACTATGCAACATGCGACATCATATGTAACAACATGATTATGCAACTACAAGGCATAAGCCTTCAACATTCGTCAATACAGACCATCATCATCATCATCATCATACAACATAAATTCCATATAAAATCCCATGTTTTAAACTTAATTTATTATTATTAACAGCCTTTGTATGTCCACCTAAGCCTTACTAGTCATTATGGATCGAGAGAATACACTCCGCACGCGAAAAAGGGAATAAATTGCGAAAACGGGAATTTTTGCACCTTCGCCTGCCCATACGCGTAATGTTGCCTGATTATGTGTATTGCCTTACTGCCTGCCCTGCCTTACGTGTAATGCTGCATGTATTACGCGTAACAGCAGTCTGCAACCAAAAAAACTTTGTTTTTGAATCAGAACGATTTCCACTCGCTTTAAGCACTTTTAACCTCCAAAATTGGGTCTAAAACATCATTCTTTCACATATTAACTTATGGATTTAATTCTACTTCATTATTCTACAATTCTACACCAATTTCTACATCAATTCCTCCAATTTTTGTCACATCCCTAGATCTACCATTTTTCAGATTTGGGATTTTATGAACAACACAACAACAGTAAAAACTAGCAGCAACAACATGTTCATTGTATATATTAGATCACAAATTTTGCATAAAAATCACATGGAATCACAAAATTCAAACCAAGAAGACATTCATCAATTCATTCATGAAAAACCTAAAGAGGAAAAAGAACTCTCACTACACTCTCATGTTAATATCACCAATTTAGAGAACTCGTTCACCCCCTTACCTTAATTTGCAACTTTGATGCTTCAACAATGGAGAATTTTCCTTTGCCCTAGTTCTCTCTTCTCTTCTCTGTTTTTACGTGACAATAGTTTTTTTCCCAATTGGTCTAACCCTATTCTATTGTATTTTATTATTACTAACACTTAACTAATAATAATAATGATAATAATGATAATAATATTAATAATAACATTAATAACAATATTAATAATCTTAATAATAATTATAATATTAATAATAATAGTATTATCCCTTAATTCCATTATCATCAATATTTCCCTCAAAACTAAGTTTCACCATAAAAATGCCAAAGAAATTCAAATTCAACAAACAATGACTAAGAATTTAAATGGGGCGTTATAATATTTCTCTAAAATATCCTAAGCCTATTTTGATCTTGTCACCTTTGAAACATTTTCAAAATGATGAACATCTAGGTTTTGTTGAATGTAGAATAAAACCTTATAATCCTTCTTCTTTAACTCTTTGAATGTTCCTCATTGTGCATCTATAAGTTCTGCTCTCAATTTTTCAAAGTCAGGATCCCAAATCTTCATATTGTCAAAGACAATATAGCAAGGATCCCTCAATGATTTTATTAAAACAACTAGAAAATGTTGTTATGCCTAGCTAATGGGTTAGTGACTCATTCTAATCAATTGGGAGAGTTTTTTATATGGCATAATCGATTATGCCTTAGGGTTATTCGATTATCACCTTTGTAACCTTAATAATTGATAGTGACGAAGCCATTTAAAAACTTTCTTTTTTTCTATCACATATTATATCATGTGATATGCATAATCGATTATAGACATTAAAATGCTCATGGATTATTTCCAAATTTGAGCCACACTTTTTCCTGTAAATAGATGGATCATTTCTCGATTTCATTTGCACTAGAAAACATATTTTAAATCCACTTTCCCTCTCCCTCTCTCTCTCTCTCTCTCTCTCTCAAATTTACATAATTTCCCCTTCTTTTGTTTGGAGTCACTTATCCAACACAATGCACCTTTTCAATAAACATGAGATTTGAACAAAGTTTTAACGCTAGAAACAAAGTTTTCAATTCATTCCTTATGTCCAACCATGTGATTTGAACAATATGAGTCAAGATATCATATCTTACACATAGGATTTCCTTCGCATGTTGTGGCCATTAGGAGGACTGCTTCGGAGGCATATTCATCATCATGAGCTATGGGTGCATCTTTATCACTTCCTTGGTTCTTCTTCCCTTATTTATGCCAATATTTATTAGCAAATTTCCAAAAACAAATGCAATTGTAGAATTACACTTATCTTTTAGAAAATTCTTTCTTTATTAATTGGTTTATGCTAGAGCCTCCTTCTCACTTGGAGGATTAACTTTCTCATCAACATTTGATTTGTAATTGTTGGACCAACTTCCACGATTGGAACATCCTTTTACTTTTTTCTTGAACTTCTTTTCATAGCCATCTTTCTTCATCACCTAAGCGTGCCAAGCTTGTTGAACTAACCTCTGAGTTCCTAAATCAACTACCATGAGTTCAAGAACCTCCAAATAACTATGTAATTCCTCTTTGGATTCTTGAATTGTCATCACTATAAAATAAAATTTTGAATTTAATGATGTCATCACCTTTTCAACCACTTATTGATCAGTATTTACGTGATCACATGTCTTTATTTAATTCACAACTGCAATCAACTTGGAGAAGTAGTTACCTATATTTTGCTCCTCATCCATATGCATAAGTTTATACTTACTCCTAAAATAATGGTGATACACTCGCTTCACGTTTTTTCCGCCATCATGATATTTCTCTAAAATTTCCTATGCTAATTTCGATCTTGTCTCATTTGAAATATTTTCAAAGTCATGAAAAAATATATTTTGTTGAAGGTAGAATAAAAATTTGCAATTCTTTATAGCTATTTGGCACCATCTTAAACATTTCTTGATCTCTAAACAACAATTTTATCAAAGAATTTCTTCTTTCTCAATTACTTCCATCAATAACATTTTTTTTTAGGGAAAGCCATCATTTGTGTCAATTTTTTTGACCGAGAACAATTAAAAATCACTCCTCACTCAGTGTTTTCCAATGTTTTGACCCCTCACAATTCTCTTGTGTTTCCCTTTATCAACACCAACCCAGGTACTAAACTACTCTTTGGCATCATAATCCAAATCACTCTCAAGTATCGAAATAATCTTGATTTGGTTACAAAACAACACACATTGTATCAAAACAAAAGTTTCCTTTTATTGAACCAAACTCTAGATGCTAATTGTTGGCGCAACTATCAATTTTTTACCGTGCAAATAAGATTAAAAAACCCACAAAAAATTACATATGAAATGTGTAATAATCAATACAAAATCAAATTATTATGTTTGTACAACTCATTAAGAATTAGGATTAATGTAATTAATTAGCTATTATTTCATGTTCTTTTCTGTAATTAGAATTAGCATTCATGGGAAATTAATTCCCCCGATTCTTAGGTCATATTTGTATTTCAAATCCTGCCTTATGTATTCTATAAATACATCATATGTAATTCTCATCAAATATAAGGAAATATAAAATATATTTCTACATGGTAGAAGAGCACGATTTGAACCATCCCTAACCTAGCGCCGCCAAACTATGAGGGATCCCAAATTTGATGAATCACTCAAAATGGAGATTGGATCGTTTCAGACCAGTTCACACGAAGGCCTCACTCACCTCATCGCATGCCATAAATTAAATGGTCAAAACTATACCCAATGGGTAAAGTCAGTCAGATCTTCCTCGAAGGAAAAGGAATGGAAGGCTACACCACAAAAGATTCTAAATGTTCCGAAAAAAGAGACAATAACTTTCAGAAATGGAAACTTGAGAACAACCAAGTGATGTCATGGATGCTCAATACCATGACAAATGAAATTGGTGAAAATTTCATGTTCTATGACACCGCAAATGAGATATGGGATGCAGTGAAGGAAACATACTCAAATGTTGATAATACATCTGTCGTATTTGACATTAAAAGCATTCTTCATGACCTTTGACAAGGAGAATCTTATGTTATTGAGTATTTTAATATACTTAACAAACACTAGTGGAAACTCGACATATATGAAGAGGTTACATGGTGTTGTACAGAAGATCAAAAGAAGTATAAGGAGCTGGTGGAAAAAGATAAGATTTACAAATTCCTATTGGGGATAAACAAGGACCTAGGTGAAGTTCGTGGAAGGATCCTTGGAACCAAACCACTTCTCAAAATTCGAGAAGCGTTTTCAGAAGTGAGAAGGGAAGAAAGTAGGAGGAAAATCATGTTGGGAACACCCAACTCAGTTCCATACAATAAGAGATCTACAATGGCAGCAAGAGGGAACCAACCTCTGCAACCACAAAAGGAAACCCGCCCCTGGTGTGATCACTGCAAGAGACCAGGCCACACAAAGGAAACATGTTGGATCATACATAGAAAACCTTCAGATACAAAATTATTCAAAGGCAAGAAAGGCAGAGGCAACCCAACATTTAACAATCAAGAATATGAGGTATACTCTAACTCATCTTTTTTTAGCAAAGAACAAACGGAGGCTTTTCAAAAACTCTTTCAGCAAACCATGTTAACTGTAGAAAAAGGTGGTACTGCCGTAGTGGATCAAAGAGGTAATTACTTGCATGCTCTAAACACTAGTAAGGAAAAAAAATTATCATGGATTGTTGACTCGGGGGCTTTAAATCACATCTGGATATTTTTCTTTGTTTAATAGTTATTATCCATGTTACTATAACTATAATGTTTGAATAGATGATGGTACACATTCTAAGGTCATGCGTAAATGATCAATTATTATTTCACCAAAAATTACACTTTACTCTATTTTGTATGTGCCTAAACTGGATTGTAACTTGCTGTCTATTAGCAAGATTACAAGAGCTTTGAAATGTGATACTAAATTCTTCTCTAACTTGTGTGAATTTCAAACTTTGGAGTCGGGAAAGATGATTAGCAATGCTGAAGAGTGTGATGGACTCTACCTCCTTCAAGTGGAAAAATCAGAAGAAAAACTCAAGAATAATTATCATGTTGCAACTTCAATTTCAAGTGATAATAATCATGTAATGATGTGGCACTATAGATTAGGCCACCCAAATTTAATATAATTGGAAAAGATGTTTCCCTCTTTATTCAATAAAAACAAGGAACATTTTAGTGTGAAATTTGCCAATTGTCTAAACATACTCAAAACCATTACTCACCACAATCCTATAAGCCCTCTAAACCTTTTTCATTAATTCATAGTGATGTATTGGGACAATCACGAGTCCACAACATTACATGCTCGAGATGGGTTGTCACCTTTATTAATGATCACACACGTGTAAGTTGGGTGTTTCTAATGAAGGAAACATCAGAAGTAGGGAGAATATTTGAAATTTATCATAAGATGGTACAAACATAATCCCAAAGAAATATCTGGTTACTTATAACTGACAATGGTCATGAGTATTACAACCTTGCTCTAAATTCCTATCTTCAAAAGGTTGGAATTGTTCACCAAAGCTCGTGTGTGGACACTCCCCGACAAAATGGAGTAGCAGAAAGGAAGAATAAACACCTTTTGGAAGTGACTAGATCAATCATGTTAGCCACAAATGTCCCACGGCGCTTTTGGGGAGAATTTTTCCTTACAGCAACTCACCTTATAAATTGAACGCCCTCTCATATCCTTAACTTTAAGACCCTAATCTCCACACTTCAAAACCTATTTCCAACCAGAAAAATATTTTCCTCTATTCCATTAAAAGTATTTGGATGCTCACCTTTTGTCCATAACCTCAACCCTCATCGAAGCAAATTAGACCCAAAATCCATCAAATGCATTTTTCTTGGTTACTCTCCTCACCAAAAGGGATATAGGTGTTACTCTCCCCATACCAAATTTTTTTACCATGCTATGGATGTAATCTTATTTGAAAATCAACCCTATTACAACAAAACTGGTATTTAGGGGAGCAATCATACATACATCATATCGAAAATTCAGAATACCAATTTTTGCCTCTTGAACTAGCTGAACCTATGCCTAAACTAGCTGAAAAATTACCAGACCAAACCTCTAACATTCAACCGAGTGAAAGGACAACATAATTTGTGACAAAAACATGACCAATTATAGTTTCAACCACATCTCAACATGATTGTGATCCAAAAATAGGTAATTGGAATGGTTTTTGTTATAAAAGGAGGAGGTAGAGTCAAGCATAGCTCCAATGCAAGGCCATGAGTAAAATCAGACTCTAGAAAATGAAGTTCCCACATGTAATATTCTTCCTAACTCTAAACATATTGATACAACAGATATTGATATTCCTATTTCTATGAGAAAAGGGGTTAGAACTTGCACTAAACACCCTATTGAAAAATATATCTCCTATAGAGAACTATCACAAAGTTACAAGTCCTTTGTAGAAGTTGTTGACAACATAGAAATTCCAAATAATATTCAAGAAGCATTGCATAAATCATAATGGACATCAATTGTAATATAAGAAGTTCAAGCACTTGTAAGAAATGGCACATGAAAGATCATTGTTATACCAGAAGGGAAGAAAGCATTAGAATGCAAGTGGATATTTTAAATTAAGCACAATGCTGATGGGAGTATAAACAGGTACAAAGCTCTGTTGGTTGCTAAGGGGTTCACACAATCATATGGGGTGGGTTATGAGTAAACTTTTGCATATGTTGCAAAGCTCAATTATGTCTGGGTTCTACTATCTCTGGCAGCAAATCTAGATTGGCCCCTACACCAACTAGACATAAAGAATGAATTTCTAAATGGAGAGTTAGAAGAAGAGGTATATATGCAAATTCCTCCGAGACTTGAATCACCTGGAACCTCCAACATGGTGTATCGAATTCAAAAATCTCTATATGGCCTCAAACAATCACCAAGGGCACAGTTTGATAGACTAACAAAAGTGATCAAGCAAGATGGTTTTGTTCGATGTCAAATAGGACATATTATGTTTGTCAAGCACTCTTTGGATGGGAAGATAGCTTTGTTTATTGTATATGTTAATGATATCGTAATTACAGGAGATGATGATGAATAAGTCAACTAGTTAAAGAAACTTCTAACAAAATAATTTGAAGTCAAAGACTTAGGAAACTTAAGTATTTTTTAGGGATGGAAATTGCACGGACAAAGAATGGTATTTCAGTTTCTCAAAGGAAGTATACTCTGGATTTACTTCAAGAAACGGGTATGCTTAGATACAAAGTTGCCAATACTCCCATAGAACAAGTAAAAAGGAGTGAAGATGAGAATGTACTAGCAAATAAAGATATATATCAAAGTCTAGTCGGAAAACTAATATATCTAACTCACACCGGACTAGATATTGGTTTTGCTGTAAGCACGACTAGTCATTATATGTCAAATCCAACTGAAACTGGCATGAGAAATGTGAGCAGAATTCTCCAGCACCTGAAAGGTACGCCAGACCGAGGACTTTATTTTCAAAAGAAATCAAACAAAGATATTGAAGTCTACACTGATTCTGATTGGGCATGGTGTTTATCTAATAAGAAATTGACTACGGGCTACTGCATGTTTGTATGGGGTAATATGGTAACTTGAAGAAGCAAGAAACAATCTGTTGTGGCTAGGAGTAGCGTATAAGTAGAATTTAGAGCTATGTCACAAGGTATTTGTGAAGGAATTTGGCTTAAGCGAATGCTAGATGTGATCAAAATTCCTACCAATCACCCCATGAAGATATTATGGGATAACAAGGCTGCTATTAGCATTGCGAAGAACCTGGTACAACATGATAGAACAAAGCATATGGAGATAGACTGAAACTTCATCAAGGAGAAAATTGATCATGAAATTATAAGTGTTAACCATATTCCATCATGCCAGCAAAATGCAGATTCTAACAAAAGCCCTTCCAAGGAACATATACGAGAATATCATATCCCATATGGCTATAATAGACATCTACCACCCAGATTAAGGGGGAGTGTAGAATAATCAATACAGAATAAAATGATTCTCTTTGTACAACTCATTAAGGATTAAGATTAATGTAATTAATTAACTATTATTTCGTGTTCTTTTCTGTTATTAGAATTAGCATTCATGGGAAATTAATTCCCCTTATTCTTAGGTCAGATTTCTCTTTCAAATCATGTCTTATGTATTTTATGAATACATCATATGTAATTCTCATCAAAGATAAAAAAATATAAAACATATTTTTACATGAAAGATTATTTTGGATGTTGCATTTGTGCATTGAATTTATTAACTAATCAAAACTAAAAGACATAATTATACGAGAGATCCTTTAAATTATTTTATTGTAATAAATTGGTCCCTTAAGTTTTTTTTTTTTTGATAATAATTTAATCCTTTAAGTTAACAAATGTATGCATAATTACCCTTTTTACCTTTTTTCCAATCTTACATTAAATTAATAACTCAAAATACATAAAATTACAACAAAATACATATATTAACATCCTTAATACCTAAAATAGCATCCTAAATACAAAAAAAATAAAAAAATACAACACGTTTTCTCTTCTAAATTTAAATGCTACATGTACTGTACTTGAGTTTCTTCGGCAAGTTATAATTTTGGGCACAACTCTTTGTTGAGTCTTTATTTGCGTGCTACATTAATTGTCTACTACTATTTCCGTGTGCTACATTTACTGCTACTACTTTCCGTGTGCTAAAAATTCTTTCGTGACTACAACTGGTCCTTTTGTACGGATAATAGCAACAACTATGTGGAACTTTTTCATGTCAAATTTTGCATCGGCCCGCTTTTAATTACTCTCGATCTCCTAAAAATTATTCTATTTAAATTGTATGCTAATTTATGTTTAAAACATTTTAATAATTATAATTAATTAAATATTTAAATATATTGAAAAATAGTAAGTAAAGTTGTATTAATGAAACTAAATTAATTTTTAATAATTAATTTAAAATAAAAATTATCTTGAGATGTAAAAGTATTATAATTCATTTGTATGAAATAGAGTGAGATGACTTAAAATTAGTATTAATTATATCATGTCTAATCTTAAATTAGTAGTAGGAATAATAATCGACCGGTGTCATGATCTTTCAACATAAATTCTAAATTATTAAAGTTTTAGATTTTTCAAAAAAATAATACTATTTATTAATAACTAAAATTTCAACCCTTAAAAATGAATAAGGGTATAATTTAGTTTGTGCCCCTACAATCAAAATTTATACATAACTATTAATTGAATCGATTTAATAGAATTGATACTAAAAACGGCGACAATGTTTCTACTATTATGATTTATTTTTAAAAAAATGATTATTTTATTATTAATGATTAGAAAAATACCAAAATCAATTACAACAATTTACTAAATAAATCAATATTACATATTTATAAACTCAAATTCAAATAAAACATATTAACTAAAATTTAATGGACATGGTAAAAAATAGTTGTACATATTTATATTATATATAAAGGTATTAATTTTCATGTTTTTTTTATCATTGTTGAATGAAATTCAATAATTTGAATGTTGTAACCGGTTAGTATGGAGGAGTAATCGGTTATAATTGGAGAATAAGCACTTCTAGAAATTTGAAAAAGCTGTTTTGAGTGGTGGTAATCTCACTCCCTTTCTCACTATCTTCTTCTTCATAAGCCTTTGTTCATCAATTGTGTGATTGTATGTTCTAACATTTGGTATCAGAGTTTGGTTTCGAGTAAGGAGATCGGCTTACTTGTATCAAAATGCTCGTAGGAGGTGTCCTGTTGAAGAGAGTCAACAATGATACAAGTGTATGTGGAAGAAAGAGCTTCCACTTGAGAGGGAGTATTGTGGATAGACTCACACTTGAGGAGGAGTGTTGAAAAAGAATTACAAGTGTAAGTAGTATGTGGAAGTCCCACATTGGTTAGGAATATGGATACTTAAGCATTTATAAGTGGGAGAATTCTCTCACATATCACCTTAAGGTTTTTGGTGAATATGTGATGTGTCTCTCACAAAGGTGTGTTGCTTAAAAGGAAAAGTCTCCAATGTAAAAATGCTCCTTGTTTGACCCCTCTCCCCCCCCCCCCCCCCAAATTGCACTAGCAAATGGAATCAGAGACTGATTTTGATCTATTATCTGTTGTGCAAACATGCATAATGTCTTCAATATAGTGTCCCTATAAACATACATCTCCTTAAATCAAAGAATTACGACAAATGATGTAAGCAAATGAAGGTGTTGTTTGGCTATCAAGATGTTCTTGAAGTGACAAGAATTGTGTGATTTTTCTTGTCAAAGGTGTAACGGATGCACAAAAGGATGCTTTCAAGGAAGAAAATAAGAAAGATAACAAAGTGTTGTTTTTGACTCACCAACGTGTTAATGGTGACAACTTTGAGAAAGTTGGTGATTGCGGGTCAGCAAAGGAAGCGTCGGAAATCTTAGAAAAGGCATATGCATGGGGATGATAAAGCAAAGATGGTGAGGTTAAAAAATCACACACTTTAATTTGAATTGATTCAAATAGAGAAGAAGGAGACAATCAACAGTTACATGATGCGAATTACGCGGTTGGTGAATCAAATTAAGTCTTATGGAGAAATTGTTTTTGAGTAGAATGTTATGTTAAATCATGCGTTCTTTGATGACAAGATTTGACAAAATCGTAGTGGTGATATAAGAGACTAAGGATATTCTAGCATTGAGCAAAGAGGAGCTTCAAAGCTCTCTTGAGGCTCACGAGCTAATGATGGATGATAATAGTAACGACAAGGCAAAAGTGGATATCACTTTGCAAGCAAAATGAAATGAGAAGAGCAAGAAGTCGAAAGGAAAATAGTCCATAAAGAGTAAAGGGAACTTTTTAAAATTATGGTGGAAAAGAGTCCCAAAATTCAAAGAGTTTAACTTGTCAAAAGGGTGAGAGCAGCTGCAACAAAAATAATGGTCAAGACAACTTTAGAGGTGACAAGAAATTTGACAAGAGTAAGGTACAATGCTTTAAGTGTCAAAAGCTTAGTCATTTTACAAGAGAATACAATGCGAAACATAGGAAATCTCAAGTAGATGAAGCTAAGGTTGCTAGACAAGAGGTGGATGATGAGTATACACTCCTGGTCATGATTACGAAAGGATAATGCAGTAGCAGTTTCAAAAATGCTGCAGAAATATTTGCGGGAGAAAATGTTATGGTGACTGAGAGAATGAGTCTAACGCAACAAAGAATGATGTTTGGACTATGGATGTTCTACACATATGACAAGGAGAAAGGATTGGTTTTTCAAAATCAATTAAGCCACAAATAATAAAGTGAAATTCGTGGATGACACCACTTTAGCGACCGACGAGATGAATGTTGTTTTGATCATGAGAAGGGATGGTGGAAATTTCTTGATTAAAGATTTATTATACATTTTTGGAATCAAATGTAACCTTTTAAGTATTGGTCAATTACTTGAGAAGGGTTATAATATTCGCATGGAAGATTAGACTTTATGCGTTATGGGCAGAAACATCGTTTTGGTTCTTAAAGCTCTTATGGTTGCCAATAGAATTTTCAAGATTGAGTTGAAGGTGATGGAGCATAGGTGTCTTGCTACAATGGCAAGTCAAGAAGAATGGTTGTGGAACTACCATCTTATGCATCTCAATTTTAGAGATCTCAATGCATTACAAAGAAACGAAATGGTAGTCGGGTTGCCGTCCATCAATATTTCAAGTGAGATTTGTGAAGAGTGTGTGCAAGGGAAGCAACACAAGGGTAAATTTAACAAGGATGCACGTTATAAAACCAAGCATCACCTTGAGGTGGTGTATTCCGATGTGTGTGGTCTAATTCAACTTGATTCATGTGGTGGAAATAAGTATTATTCCCGTGTAGAATAAATATTCGACCGACTTCCCAGAAGACAACTAGGGAGAGCCTACTGAAGTGAGTTTATGATATGATTGAGGGATTTTGGAGCTACGATAGTGATGCGTGCATCCCAAGATAAATGTCTTGCTTATCCCTCATGTGGGAGCCCCTTTATATAGTGAGTATATTTGCTTCATCAAGAGCCTCAGTTAATGAGTGACTCTAGAGGTCCATAATTGTGTAACCATCGTCATCTCCATGAATGAAGATGATTAGTGTTGTATAAAATAGAAATTAATACGCCGCTGGTAGTTATAGGATTTAATGAGCCGATATGATGATCGGTCACGGGCATGTGCTACCCGGTTATCCACTTCGTTTGAGTCCAGTGTGAGGGCGAGTTGCTACCCGAGTCCATGGATTATCTGATAATCCCTTAGTCGAGTTGCACCTTGGGTGCCCTCACCCTAAGCCGACTATTAATTTGTCCTTTTCCTTTGTCAGTTATGCTACCCAATAGGGTCTGTTATTTTCTGGATGTACATAAGCCCCCTGAGTTCAAGTCCTCTCTTCGTGAGGACACCGTATTTGATCACGTAGTCACATAAGGTAACCTAGGAACTGTCGGATTGCTGCCCTTTTCTAACCCACGTGTCATGGAGCGAAGAGTAATTATTTTCTCTTTCCTAAGGTAATGTTGACCTCCACCTAAACTATTGTTCATTGGGCAACGCTTCCCATGCCTAACACACTTTCCCCTGAGCTCTATTAAAGGCCCTATTTTCTTCTTTCCTTTTCCATCTTGGTAATTGCAGAAGATGATTATCTTTGCAAAAGAACATTTTTACTCTCCTTCAAGTGTATCTCCCTTTTTCCAGGTATTTCATCTTTTACTATTTCATTTACGTTTTTGCTTTTTTTAGATTATGATCGTATTGAGAGAGTGTGACGATGAGGGAAACACTGTGAAACCCTCTAGTGTTGAAGAAAGGAGAGAGTTATGGGACCAGTGTATGCGAGAGATAAGCGGTGCTCTAGGTCAGAAGGAGTTTAATCGGATCACCCAAGAGGTTTATGGTTTTACCCTTTCTTCTTTGAGTGATTCTGACCATGATTCTTCCTCCTTTGGTTCTGTAGAGCTTCTGATGGCCGCCTCCGCTCCTTTTGACGTTGAAGTCATGGGTTACAAGAACGTTGTGCTTGACGATACAAAGATCTCAAAAATTAGGTCTTTGATGAGGGTCTCCTCGATTGGAGAGAAAATCAATGTTATCCTGGAGTTATGTGTCTCAGGGGATTGCGTGTGTGTGCTTTGTAGGAAGGACACTGATGAAGACTTCTTTTATTTCTACGATGGGTTTTTGGAGGATTTCCAAGTCCGTATACCCTTTTCCGAGTTTGAGGCCAATGTCCTGGAGGCCATGAACGTCGCGACCTCACAGCTTCTCCCTAACAATTGGGGTTTTATAAAGGCCTTTGAAATCGTTTGTGAAGTGATGGACATCGTTCCTACGGTCGATTTATTCTTCTACTTCTATGAGGAAAAGGGGACCGAGAAGATTTCATGGATCCAAGTCAATGGCCTTCCTCACAGAAGCTTCCTTCAGGTGTATACCTCTAATTACAAAGGTTTCAAAGAACGGTTCCTGAAGGTGAAGTATGGGTCGAGGTGCCTCCAAGTATTGTACTATTTAGGCGGGCAACCCTGTTTTCCTTTTTTCTGGACACGAGATACTTCTCCCATATATGGCTTTACATTTGATAAGCTGAGTGACTTGGAAGTCCAAGAATTAACCGTTCTTGACTCCTTCAGTATAATAAAGGTTAAAGACTTATTGTCCTTACCCGTTGAACAGATTCCCGACTCCCTTGGTAATAACCTTTGTATTTGTTTAGATCATCATATATTTTTATGCAATATTTTCTCATTGTCTCTTTCTATCTTTTTTAGATAAGATAACATACCTTTCTGTGGCCGAGCAGAAGAGGTTGATGATGGAGGAAGCCCGAAGGACTGCAGGCGGGTCCTTCGTGATTAAGTCGGAAGTATCTGGGTTGCAGACTCATACATAAAAAAAAGCGTAAATGGGGAGGTTCAAAGGCTACTTCTAGTATGCCTGAGCCCTAACCTTCCGTCTCGGCTATCCATAAGGAGGTTCATCAAAGCACTCCTAAGAGGATGAAGACCCTGATGAGTGATGAATTCTGTCGAGCTGACATGGAAATTACTTCTCTTATGGGAGAGCCTGGGAATAATCATGCTTCTGGGGAATTTAAGTTTTGGTCCAATAGCTTCGATGGGCTCCGCTTCTTGTATGATCATCTCAATGCTACCAAGGACGTTAACAAGATGAAGTCCATTGGTCGTCAGAAGATGACACAGAATCTTAGCTCCTATCTCATGAGGTGTGTCGTCTTGACATGTGACCTCATTGAGTTTGTGGATTATCATGAGGAGATGAAGAAGAAGCTAAAGGAGGAGATAACTCGCTTGAGGGAAACCCAGAAGGTTTAGTCTGAGAAGTTGTCTGCCGCGGAGAAGACCTTGGTGAAGGAGAAAGAGTGTTGAGAGACTCTAGAGTCTGAGAATAAAGCCACTATTACCCAGCTTGATGAGTGGTTGAAGGCATAGAAATCCACCAACGATGAACTGAAGGCTACTATTGCTGAATTGAAAGAAGCTCTGAAGAAGTCTCAGGTGGACGTTCTTTCTGATGCTGATGAGGCTTTTGAGCGAGCAAAAGATCAAGTTTTATGCCTTCATCCCGACTTGGCCATATCAGAGATGGACTTTTTTCAAGATAGTGCAGGATGGTCGCCTAATTAATCTTGAAGAAGTGGAGAAAACTCTCTCTCCTCAGGCCGAATCCCGAAGATCCTATTGTCGAGGAAAATGTCAATAATGATGTCGAGAAGGAAAACCCTTATTTATGATATTCTGATGTTGTTTTGTTTGATTTTGTTAGTCATCCGATAAGGATGCACTTATGTAATGCTTTTTGTGAGGACTGGTTTTTGCCATCCTTTTTGTTGATCTTAAACTATTGTCTCTAGACTTTGTACTTTTGATGGCTCTCTACGGCCTTTTATGTAATCGTTTCTATTCATTTATCTGAGCTCTTATCTTTATGCATTATATGCGTTTGTTTTTGAAGATAACCCGATATATGTATAAGCCCCTCGGATAAGAAGTCCATTGGGTTGAACATGTTTGATCATGTATTGTCGGCCATTATCTTTACTAGCATTTTTAGACATTTGTTATATCGTACAACATGTTCCATTTGAAATATGGTCATATCTGGCTTGTTATTGCGAGTAGATTCATGGAGAGACCATATGTGTCTCACTTGACAGCAGTTAACAGAATCATGAGATGTGTCAAGGGGTCTATTGGCTACGGAATTTTCTTTCCCGCGGCGAACATAAGTATAAAATGTAATTTGCTTGGTTTTATCGATTCTAATTGATGCATGGATAAAGATGATCGTAAGTCTACAACTGGATACATCTTTATGTTCGATGGAGCACCAATCTCATAGTACTCGAAGAAGATCCAATAATTGCACTCTCGTCTTGTGAGGCCGAGTATATTGTCAATTCGTTATGTGTGCTAACTCGTGTAGCTAATTAATCTATTGAAAGAGTTGGGCAGTAATGAAGGTGAGGTTGTCACACTCTTGGTTGATAATGTTTCAGTCTTTAATCTTGCTAAGAACCCCAATTGCACATGAGAGGAGCAAGTACATTGAGATGATGTTTCACTACTTGAGGGGGCTTGTTAGTGAAGAGAAATTAAGATTGAGATATTGTAGAAGTGAGAAGCAAGTTGCTGATTTGTTACCTAAAGGAGTCACAAATGATGTGTTCAAGAGATTGAAGATGAGCATGCGCATGGAGAACTTGGAGCCGTTGAATTAAGGTGGTGTGTTGGATGAAATACAATAATTCAAGTGCTTTAACCGGTTAACACGGGAGTGTAACCGGTTATAGCTAGAGAATAAGCACTCCTGGAGACTTGAAAAAGTTGTTTTGAGTTATGGTAACCGGTTACACAAACGCGTTAACCAGTTACAACTATTTTTGTATAGTTTTTTGTTGTTTAGTGGTAATTAGTTGTGTTAACCGGTTACAGCAAGAAATTTGGTTTTTTCTTGTGTTTTAAGATTTTGTTTTAGGCCTCAATTGTTATAATACTTTTGTATAAATGTTTTGAAGACATCTCATCTCAAAAGTTAATGATATTGTTCATTCTCATCCTCAATCATTCTCTCTCTCTTTAATTATCTCTTCCTCTTTCACTATCTTCTTCTCCACAAACCCTAAATCTCCATTATTGATCAATTGTGTGATTATATATTCTAACAAATATCACAATGAATTAAGATAATATGGGATTATTGAATATCACTTTAAAATTATTTCACTCTTTTATTTTGTCTTAATTTTGTAAAAATATAATCACTACATTAAAAAAATAATTACAAATTTTGTCTCCTTTAAGAAAAACAGAATACTTTAATTACAACAATTATTCTTTATTTGCCGTAACAACTCCAACCTTATTTAACTTTGTGTTGTCTCTTGCCGAACTAAATGAGCTACAAGAATTCTCCAAGCCGGCCGGCACCCATCCTTTTCAGTGAGTAACAAACCTGCAACTAAATGGCCGCGTGGTTTCGCTGACGACTACCCTTAGACAATTTACTGCTGACATGGCCAAACATCTGGACCCATCCTGTCGGCCATTATCCTTCATCTCTACGTGTTTTTGGTCCCACATGTCTCCTCTTGATGTTCACAATAACAATTGCTTTTACTTTTTCTGTCTCCTTAACCCTCCATTAAATCCTTATACGTCCTTCCAAGTGTACTATAATTCTTCCGGCTTGCCTACGTGGCGTATCATTAACCTGGATGTTGATGAAGTGGTTATAAATACCTCTTCCTCCTTCCTGCATTCTTCATTCTCTCATCTCACTCACATTTACAATTCACTTCCTTTGCGCCTCATTCAAGCTACTTCTTCCTTCATCATGACGGTTCAATCTGAAATCTTTCTAGAACCTCCTTCTTCGGTTGACGAGAACAGCTTAAGGAATTCTCTTCAATTCCTTGAAGAAATGACAATAAACACCGACCCTGCTCAAGAGAATGTTCTCGCCGAGATTATCTCCCAAAATGCTGAAGCCGAGTACTTGAAACAGTTTGGACTCAACGGTGCTACTGACCGTGAAACATTCAAATCCAAAGTCCCCGTTAGCACCTACGACGATCTGTTACCATATATTCAACGCATTGCTAACGGTGACACTTCTCCTATCTTGTCCTCTCATCCAATTTCTGAATTTCTCACAAGGTTCATATCTCTCTCACTTTATTTACAAGGCATTAATATTTTTTTTTTTTAATTTTGCAATCATGCTTCAATGAGTATGTAATAAATAATGTAATATTAAAAGTAAATTAATGAAACGGTGTGAAAACTACAGCTCAGGAACTTCTGCTGGTGAGAGAAAACTGATGCCTACAATTCATCAAGAAATGGACCGTCGTCAGTTACTTTACAGTCTACTCATGCCAGTGATGAATCAGTAGGTTTTTGTTGTTTTCTATTCATAGTTTCGTACTAGAAATTACTACTAATAAAATTAGTTTGTTAATTGTTGATTTGGTTTTATGAAACAGATATGTGCCAGATTTGGACAAAGGAAAAGCACTTCATTTCCTTTTCATCAAAGCAGAAACAAAAACTCCAAGTGGGTTAGTAGCACGTCCAGTTTTAACAGCTTACTACAAAAGTGAACAGTTCAAGAAAAGACCATATGACCCTTACAATGTCCTCACAAGCCCAAATGAAGCTATCTTGTGTCCGGATTCATTCCAATCCATGTACACACAGATGCTTTGTGGGCTCATCATGCGCCACGAAGTCCTCCGAGTCGGGGCAGTTTTCGCTTCCGGGCTTCTTCGGGCCATTAGGTTTCTTCAGCTGAACTGGGCTCAATTAGCCCATGATATCTCCACCGGTACCCTAAACCCAGCAATCACAGACCCTTCCATCATAAAATGCATGTCGAAAATACTGAAACCAAACCCCAAACTCGCTGATTTCATAACACAAGAATGTTCCGGAGAGAATTGGGAACGTATTATCCCTCGTATTTGGCCTAACACAAAGTACCTTGAAGTTATAGTCACAGGTGCTATGGCTCAGTACATTCCAACTCTTGATTATTACAGTGGTAACCTTCCAAAACCATGTACAATGTACGCTTCATCCGAATGTTATTTTGGTCTTAACCTTAAACCTATGTCAGAACCTAATGATGTTTCTTACACTATTATGCCTAACATGGGTTACTTTGAGTTTCTACCCCATGATGACTCATCACCTATAACTCTCTCACGTGACTCACCACCTAAACTCGTCGATCTCGCTGACGTGGAACTCGGTAAATTCTACGAACTTATCATAACAACTTATTCTGGTCTTTGTCGTTACAGAGTTGGTGATATCCTTCAAGTCACCGGATTCTATAACTCCGATCCACAGTTCAAATTCGTGAGGCGAAAGAACGTGTTGTTGAGCATTGAAGCTGACAAAACCGACGAATCAGAGCTTCAAAAAGCCATTGAAAACGCTTCTGAGTTGTTGAAGGACTTCAACACGAGTGTCGTCGAGTACACGAGTTTCGCCGATGCCAAATCCATCCCTGGACATTATGTTATATACTGGGAGCTTCTGATAAAGGATTCATCAAATCCTCCTAGTGATGAAGTTTTGAATCAATGTTGTTTGGTTATGGAAGAGTCTTTGAACACTGTTTATCGACAAGGACGAGTAGCTGATAATTCTATTGGACCACTAGAGATACGTGTGGTGAAGAATGGGACATTTGAAGAATTGATGGATTACGCTATATCTCGTGGTGCATCGATTAATCAGTATAAAGTTCCAAGGTGCGTGAGTTTCACGCCCATAATGGAACTTCTTGATTCTAGGGTTGTTTCCTTTCATTTTAGTCCTTCTCCACCTCATTGGACTCCAGAACGACGTCGTTGAAGGGGTTGGCAATTGGCATAACGTGTGTAACATGCAGACATGTATTACACCAGATCTAGTAGTAATAATAGTAATAAAAGGGTAAAATGGGAAATTTACCAGATGGATTGTGTAAGAAAAGTACCTTGTATGTGTAATTTTTGTTGAGTTGATATTTCAAAAGTGTTTGATCATGTTTTTTCTTTATGCTTTTGTATGTTTTTTTGTTGTGTCTTTGTTAAAAGTGTTGTGTTTTTATTTTTTAACTTTTTGTGTGTGTGGTGTTAGAGTTCAATGGTTTCAAATGGGTGTGCATGATGATGTTATTTATGTCGTGCAAATGCTTGTTTGTTTTTAGTCAGGAAGTGATGTATCTTATCAAAGTTAAAAGGCGTTTAATTAGAATTGGAAATGACGTTTAAAGCTAAAATTATCGAAACCGTTAATGTTTAGTGCGTTTGGATTTTATAAGAAACACTAAAGTCTTGATGTGATCAATGATCAAAGTATTGGATATAACAGTTTCTTAAGATAATTAGTTACACTAACACTCTATTTGGCTAAAAAAAAGTAGTACCTAGTTTATGATAACCTAGTTTAAGAGGAGTCAGTTTATCATGTTTAAAAAAAAATTAATGATTGAATTAGTTGATAAATATGAAAATGTTGGAAGAATATGAAAAATTGAAAATGTAACAAACTTTACATCTTTTATTATAAAGTTTGAAATTTGATGCAATTATGATGTTTTTGAATAGGCTCTATGTGGGTGTATTTTTGTGCACGTGCTATATATTCTGTCTGTGGCACTAGGTTTGTAATTAAATAAAAAGATAATATAATATTATGAAAATAAAGTAACTAAATTTCTTGTTTGAGGCATAATGTTTTTGGAAGCATTGTCACAAGTCACAAGAGCTTTAAGGCAGTGGTGCAGACGGTTTAGTGTGTGGCAGTGTGAAGGGAGGTTGATTACTGTCACATTTGACAGCCTTAAAGATTATTTTGCAATAGATACTCTGTTAGTTAAGATTAAATCTTTTAGCCTTTTTAACTAACATCTTTGACTCTATCTACCTTATCATCTTATCATCTTATCATCTCATGTAATAATAGGGAAAAGAAAACAATGCAAATAATGAAGTGGAGGTCACATGTTCTGCATCATCTATAAATGGCAAAGAGTGGAATGTTAAGAAGTGTTCATGAACTTAAAATAAACAAAAAATAAAATTTATGTTTATAGACTATTTCAGCAAAACTTGTTAATGCACTTAGCAAAACTTTGAGTGTACTCTCTATGACGTTTCCTATATGATAGTTGTTTATTTTGGATTGACTGTATTATGTAAAATAATATAGTTTGTTCAAGTTGTTTCTAAGAAGTACATATGTATATGTGGAAATAGATATTTTAGTTTGTACGGAACGCATATTTATTACTTGTGCAGTAAGGATTGTTGCTATTTTTCAGTAATTAAATTTGTTTGATTATCTAATGAAGTTAAATTTAAATTAAGGATATTTAAATTTGTTTCAAATCAATTTTTTTTTTTATGGAAATGATTTGGAGAAACAAATTTCAACTATATTTTCAGTATTTCTTGACAAAATTAAATTAAATATCCAAAGGAGAAAAACCCATAATTGATTGCTATACAAATGACTCCTTCCATGTCTTGGAGAATATGAGCTTTGAATATTATTTTAGACGGAGTCTTTTGTTTGTGTTAATTGTACACCACGTTATTGCTTTAGTCACTTGACATAGTAGTTGGTTTGTATAGTTGAGTTGTAATTTAATATTGATCATCTTGATTATTATTGTAGGTCACTTGGAATTAGTGATTGAGAGAAAGTGATAAGGAGCTTCTCATATTTAGAGGAGACCTAAATTAAAGGACATTGAGGGTAGAATTAAGAAGAGAATCATTGAACAAGGGGTTTGTTCATCTAAGATACTTTGTACGAATTCTATTAAAGAGTGAATTTCTTTTATTAGGTAGAGTGGCCTTCTGACGTATGTGTGATTTCATCGAACTGGGCTAACAAACCTTATGTGTTCTTTATTGCTTTTGCTTAGAATCATTATTACTGTCATATTGTATGTTATCTAGTATAACAAGTTGGAAAAATTGTCCCAGACATCTGGTCTAATATATGTCCCATGAGAAACATAATTTCAATTAGCATCAAAGCAGGTACCCTGTTCTGTTTATGTGAACTCCAGGGAATATATTTTCTGATCAAATGGATAACACAAAAGATGGAGGGTCTGTCAAGAGACCCCATGTTCTAGATGACACCAATTTTGATTATTAGAAAGCTAAGATGGTTTCCTTTCTCAAATTCATAAACAACAAAACTTGGAAGGTTGTGATTAAAGGTAGGAAACATCCTGTGATTACTTCTCAATATGATACAACAAGTTTGAAGCCTGAAGTTGATTGGTCCAAAAATGAAGGTGATGAAGCTCTTGAAAATGACAAAGCGTTGAATTCCATATTCAATGGTATTGAATATTGGGTGAAAATATGATGTAAGAAAATAATTTAGAGGGGAGGGGGGTGAATAGACTTGTTCAAATGAATCAACCGATTTTTTGACATCAAAGTTTTATAGGTTTTACACCGTATGCACGCGAAAGTTGTAAAGCGAAATAAAGTGAACTATACTTGAATATAAATTAATACACATAAACATGTAATTGATGTACAATAATCACAAATTAAATTAATGATGATACATACGGTATTCAATTGATACCACTAATATAATTAACACTAGATGCTTATAAATAATTCAATTAGTGAATTCTAAACTCAACAATTTTTTTTAGATTTTAGTCACCACTAAAGCTCGATTAGGTCCAAATTCCAACAAAACATAATCTTAAGCAATAAATTGATATCAATGCAATAAACAATAAAATATTCTATAAATGAAAAACCTAGGAATGCAATATACTATGAAATGTAAATGCAAGACTAAAAGGTAGAGAGATGACACTGAGATTTATAGCGTTTCGACTTTGTCGTCCTCGCGTGAGTCCACATGCACTTTTCAATGAACCTGCATAATTTCATTAGCTTGTTAAATATTCAAAGAGTTTATACAATTACTTATCCATAATAATGCTGAAGAAAATGAAACTTCAATTCTGGATCTTGACTTGTGTACAACTTCACGCCAAACTCTTCTGTGTAATCTTTACTCGATCGACACAGTCTTCCAATATCACTAGTTCTATTCCAAGCCTTCGTTTGTAGCAACCAATCCTTTGATTTTATCGATTCCTTGAGCAGTGAATTGTCTAAAGATTTGAGAAAAACTATTCCTTATTCGTAGTCTTTCACACAATCAATACTAAGGCAATCTAGAGAGAAGAACCTCCTTTTTTTCACCGGAATTTGTCAGTATTAGTGACAACTCCTCAATCTTGCAACAACCTGAAAACCTTTAACCAATCTCCAAGAACAGTTAGTTTCAAGACAGTTTTGGACTTAAGACTTCACACACAATAGGGGTGAATTGTGTGGTTTTGAAAACTTTTCAAGATTAAAATCAGAGTTTGAAAACATTTTTCTAAATCTAAACAACGAAAAATAAATATTGAAATAAAATTCAGAATTATAAAGAGTTAAGGGAAGAAGAAAAACACCAAGAGTTATAGAGGTTTGATCACAAATAAAAGACACATTCCTCTACCCAAGAATTGATCTTGAGAGTTTTCATTATATACTTGAGAAATTTTAGTAGTTAAAACTGCCGAACCTCCTATACAAGGAAATGGTGGTTGTCCTACAACTAAAATATTACAAGACGAGAGATATGATAGTCTGTATCTTCTCCATTGAAATTGTTGAGATTTAAGTGGCCAAGCTTCCTTCCCAACTGTAGATTAAAGTGATTAGTCTTCTTTTCATAAAGCGGTTCTTGTAGCGGTTAGTCTCCAAGTTCCACTAAAATATCTGAGCTCAGTTTGGTTTAACAGGATAACCAATAACCTCTTGAGATTTTAATAGGTTGATCTTCTAACTTATGGTTTTAACCGGGCTAACCATGAACCTAATGCTAAGTTCATCAATACCTATAATCTCCATTCTTAAAATAAATAATGCTTTCTAAGATCCTTAAGGGAAGTTCATCAATATTGATAATCTTCAACATAAATAAAATATAGGAACTGGTCACACAATCATCAACCAAAGCTTATAACGAGTTTAGCTTGTAACCACATATTTTATCCCTAAATTAATTGTGTTCATCCAAGATGTATAAACAACATTCTTGGAGAACTTATACAATACTATCCATCTAGAATTACAAGAACACCTCAATCACAATTTGTGTTCTAGGTGAAATGAAACGAGTGTTTGCAGTGTATGTGTAGTGTGTGTCAATACACGATTTATTTTCTGGGTGAAATGAAACGAGTAATGAGACCTCTATTTATAGGTTTGAAAATCCCAAAAAGAGAAAATAACATAAAGCCAAAATGACTGTTGTTAATCGATTAAGCCCATCAATTAACTCATTTAAATGTCACATATATGATTTCCAAAATAGGAAGGAAGTGATATATAGTCATTGTTAATCGTTTGAGGGAATTAAAATTTCCTTATTCCACAAAAACATGTTAATCTAATTGATTGACACTTTGTTCTAATCGATTAGATCCAGTAAAAAAAATACTTTTTGACTTTTTGAATGCTCCCATCATTTTCTATGCAACTTCTATATATACTTTTTAAGGTTTATTATTTTCAAACCATTTTGTAAAAAGGTTTTAAGTGTGTGTGTGTGTGTGTGTGTGTGTACTTATAGCCATATACTTTTACAAAGAAATAACTTTTGCTTTTACAAAAGTTTTACTCACTTACTAAATTAGGAGATTAACTCCTCTAAGTTTTTCTGATAGATTCTCTTATGTTGGCACTTGCTTGATATTTCTTTTGAGGCTTTTTATATAATTTGTTTGTTTGCCTTTGTCTAAAATTTTGTTGATGTCTGAAACTTTGTCAATCCTTTATCAAACGTCATGGCTTGCATCTTTAACCGCTTAAGTATATTGATTAACTTTATTAATGGTTGCATCTTTACTATGATGAGTGTTACCTTTTCTGATCTTTTGGAATTGTCGTCATTTGCATCTTTACTATACTGAGTGTTATCTTTTCTGATCTTTTACAATTGTCATCATTTGAATCTTTACTATGTTGAGTGTTATATTTTCTGATCTTTTACAACTATCCTCATGTTGTATCTTTATCATGCTAAATATTAATTACGTTTCTTCACAGTTGTCACCATCAAAAGAAAACCTATTACCTACAAAAGAAGGTTTCCACATTTCCCTCTTTTTGATGATAACAACGCATCTCTCAGGGAAGATGGTAAAAGAAACAAAGAAATATATATTTTTGGAGTGATAATACTCCCCCTGAGTTAGATGGAGTGTATACCCTCCCCCTGAGAGTATACTTCTCCCCCCTTTTCAAAATAAAAAAGGTAAGTAAAAGATGCAAATATGCACACATGTTCTATAAATCTATAAAATATCATGGCATGTTAAAAGAGGAAGATCAATGTAGTAATACATGGCATAATGCATTTTATCAAATATCATAATTATCATAAGCAAGTATATGTCATGTGAAAATAACACCATTTGAATCATTTAAGAACAAGTAGTGATGAGAGATACTCATGAATGACAAAGATTTTGAATTCTACCACGTCATATAAAGAAGCATGTGTTTTTCCTAGAAGATATTACTAAAAGATGTCTAAGGTAAGATTTCCTAAAATATGTTTAGGCATAGCATAACAATTTATCAAATGCAATTATGAACATACATGTTATACATTCCTTTGATAAAAACAAAGGTTTTTGCTCATGGCATAATGCAGAAAATATCATACTTAGTGGGAAATAACATATTACCATAAACAGAGTTTCATGGTCTTTAGGCATGGCATATGTGAAAGATATGAAACTTGTATACATGTGTTGGCTAGGATTTTCATAAAGAGAGAAATCCAAACCAAAAGAAAAAAATGATCTTTTAAGATCATTAAAGAGCATTAAATCATGAGGAGTCGACTACCAAAGCATATCGACCATGGTTAATTTCACAGGCAGGCGACCAAGATTTCGTAAGCGCAATCGACCAGAGAAAAGTTCATGGTGAATGGATTAGGCCCAGGGAGGTGAGAAGTCCAAAAGAGTTAAAAGGCCAATAAGCGCCTAAACTGTAAAGACGAAACGTTATGGAGGGAGAATATGGGTTCGACTACAATGGAGAAAGTGGGTTCACAAAGAGAAGTTACAATAGATAATGTGAGTTCGTGAGGGGAAGTTACGAAGAACACGTGGCATGCAAGGAAATTAAGCCCACTTAGAAAGTAGTTATTTATGTGTATTATAAATAAAGCAGTTAGTGTACTTTTGTAAGAGGTCAAACTTTTCACATTCCTGCATGCTAGTCACTCAAAGTAACCAAGCGAACGAGTGAAATGAGCCAGGCAAAGGCAATGTATGTTTAAACCAACCCATTTTACAACTTTCTTTAATGTTATGTAATTATCTTTTACAACTTAAAAAGCTTTTTCGTTTCCTTTACTTCATCTTTTTGTCCTTATCTTTTTCAATCTAAATACGTTTGGTTCCCAGTCAAACGCACCCTTTTTGAAAACACTTACACAAACTGAAGCACTGCTCAGAGATTCCCTGGTCGATCTCACACGTAAACTTATTTTCAAGAGATCAGCGTTGTTTACCAAATCCAAAGGTAAACAAATTGGCACACTTGGTGGGACCGTGCTAATATTTTTGCGTGTAGTTTCACAAAGTTCTTATAGTTAGTGTGTGTATGAATTTAAGGAGTGGTAAACTTTTGTCTAAGTCTAGAATGCCACGCTCTGACACAAACAATACACACGCATAAATTTCTACACAAAATATGGATGTTATACCGGTAATTACCATAACTCAAAGCGCGATAGTTTTATCTCCTGTAAGATCGACCACAGTTTCTGGTTCAGTGACGACAATCACAATGACAGAACCTAGGCATGGGGTATCACCATTTGTCCCAAATCGAGACCACTCTTTCCAGGGGGTCCAGGGTTATCATTTGTCCCTCACCAATATGGTATGACTTATTCCACGATGGTTAGATTACAGTCGGATCCTACCACATATACAGAAAATGCAGTTGCCACTGGAAACTAAGGCCGTTATGCCCCAAGTGATCGACTAGGTGGTGTTAGTTATGTCCCGCAGTCGACGATATCTTTGAATACTACATCCATTATGGCTTTAAGAAAATATATGGATGAAAGTAATTTAGAATTATTGTTGCACCCCCAGAATTTCCCTCCCATTTTCATTCAAGATATTCTCCTAGGGTCCTCAAATGCTCAAGGTTGCTCAAGAATTGATCAGACAAATTCTCCTCCTAAGCAAAGGGTCCACAACTAGGTTTTGGTATCTCGCAAGGAAGATTGGGTTTCCAAGGTCTCAATTGGTTTTCATGGGTCCTCATATGTATTCAAGGATGCTCATATCAAGTTTCATGCCTTGAATCACAAGTTTGCTCAATCAATGGCTCAGATGATTAAAAATCAACTGTATTGGGTGAAAAGTCAATTGTGGTCAACATATAATCAAACCTCAAGATTTTGGGTAAACATCAAGATTTTGAAGTCACATTCATCATTTGATAAAGAGTTGATCATGATTCCTCAATAAAATCCCTCAAATCATCAAAAGTCAAAAGTTGCCAAATTAGGGTTTCCTTAGGAGAAGTCAATTGAACTTTGACCAAGCATAACTTTCACATGCTTCATCATACTTTCCCCAAATAAAGCCTATTTTGAAGGGAATTGAATTCTATACAACTTTTTCTCTCTAAGCTCAAGTCCATAAAATGCATCATTTGAGAGATATAATCCAATACATTACAGGTCATTTCAAAAGTCAACAAAAAGACACTTTTTGTCAAGGCAACTTACATCAATATAAGGTCTTCAAAATAAAAAATTATCAATATATAGGTTGTATAGGACATCTTGAGATTCCAAAAAGTCCAAGATCACCTTCAAAATATAAAAATTGAGTGAGTTATGACTATTGCAAGTTGGGAAATTTTTAGCAAATGCATGAAATCTCAATTGAGCAAATTTGTGATTTTGGACTATTGGGCCAAAAATATTAGATCCAAACATGTTCATGACATATCTAAGGACCTATAATTCCATTCATGAATTTTTTTTATTTGTATTTCTTTTCATTTTGATTTTTATTCATTTAAATTCAAAATAAAATCAAATAAAATGCAAGGTTAATGAGTTAGGTGTGCAAGGCTTTTGTTTCAATCATATTGGAGGCCCAATATTACATATACAAGTTGTCAAATTCGTGTAAGAGTGATTGGTGAAAGATTGAGCCAAAAATAGCAAGTTTCCATGTAAATTTCCAAATCAAATCAAATCTCTTAATGCAAGATTTCCTTCACTATTGTTAATCTAATTTGATTGTCCTATATATATCTAACAAGACACGTGAAAGGTGCCTCAAAAATCCCTAGTGAATTCTCAAAAATTTCAAGGAATTAGGGCAAATTCAAACTCTCATATCTAGCCCTTGTCAAGCAATTCCAATGATCCAATCATCTCCCTAAAGGTTCCAGGAGATCATCCCTACCCTCTTTGAAGCCAAAAGCACGCAGGAAGGCCGCGTTCCATTCTCATCATTTTGGTATGATTTTTCAAATCCAAAACTTACGATTTATGCATTGTTAATTAACTTGGTGTGTTTGAATGTGTTTATACCCATCATTAGAACAGATTGGACGCATAACATGTGAGATCTAATGCCAGAATGACCAAGTGCCATTATTAGGGCATCGAGCTCGTGAATTCTTGAAACCCTAGTTACAGGCTATTTCAATCAAAACAAACGTCACCATTAGATTTGTGAGGCCTCAATTAGTGGACAATGATGTTTTTTATTCTTGCTTTGTGTTGTACCCCAAATTTTACCCTCCCATTTCTCAAGAAAATTACCCTGGATTCTCAAGTTTTCTCTTATACAGATCTAAGCTTTGAATTATCATTTCTTTCCAAGAAAGCCATTCATAAGGGCAAAGTGGTCATTTATACGCTGGGAGGTCAAACTTTGACTTTTGGATCAAAATTAAATCTCAAAAATCATATTTCATCAAGACATATTGGAATATGAAGTTTGTTTCGTCAAGAAGTTCAAAAGTCAAATTTTACCTTGGAAAAGTCAAATTCTAAATACTTGGAATTTTTCTAAAGTATTTAAGAAAAATGACACTTCAGAACTTCTGAGACAACCTCCAGGCAGGAGCAGTCAGAAGTTGTAAATGTGGTTCAACACATAACCTTCAGTCAGAACATGGCTTTTTCAGCATCTACACAAGTTCAGTCAGAGTTTGCTAGAGTAATGCAAAGAAAGCAACGAAGCTTGAAAGCTCCTACAGAACATGTTGGAGTCAGAAGGTAAGAGGATCAAAAGATTGGATGCTACACTGAAGCAGAACCTCTAATTCAGAGTTTTCAGAGGCAAATCAAAGAAGTTTACTGGAAAACTGGTGAATCCTTCAGAGCTTGCTGAGGAAACAAAGAACAAGGATCAAAAGTTGGATGTTTGTCCTAAAGGGAACTTTTGGCTCAGATTTAAGTAATGATGCAAATCTCATATTACAAGATTTCTGATTTTGACAAATCTCATCACCATTTAATGCTCATTAATGCTCACAACCACTTTTGAGTCTTTGTCCAAAGGGTCTCTCCACGTGTAGCATAGAAATACCTTTGTAAAGATTTAGGTATGGGTCCATGCGCTACTTTTCGCTTATGGGTGTCACTTTTCCTTAATCCTTGCTTACTAATCCAGCCTAGGCTAAAAGTTGTCAATCATCATAACCTTTTTTGAACTTTCTTCAAGAGTAAGTCAGCATCTAGTGCATGATATTGGCGCCACTTGACATTTTAAAACCCACAAAGCTTTGCCTATAAATAGAATGCCATTGGTCACTGAGAAAAGGTCCAGAAAAATTGCTGAAAAGAGACAGAAAATTTGAGCAAGAAAAAAAACCTTGAATCTCTGCCCAAAATTCCTAGAGTTTCAAAAACTGTAAACACAACATACAAAAAACCGTTAACTTTGGATCCCCTGATTTCAAACTCCATTTGTTCTTAAAATATTTCTTGACTAAAGAACACCCATACAGTTTCTGACCCACACGTTGGAAACTGCCATAACTTATGTATTCATACTACTATATACCCTCCATCCATCCATTCAAAGAAGCTATTCAGAACATCATCAGAGTCGAGGCTAACTCCAGTTCACAGAACTTCTTCCAGCTGCAAGGTAAGCATCTGCTGACTCTCACCACATTGCTTAAGCATCACCAAATTTGCATGCTCAAAAAACACAATGTAGATATCATGCTTCTGATGTTGTACATGTTCTGAGATTTTCACGCATCTGTATGCTTAAGTAGAGAATGAATCAGTTCAGAACTTCCTTGAAGAAAATAAAACTCAGAGTTAGGATTAGCAAAGGCATACTTGCCTCTGATTTTGGTTCTGATTTTCCTTATTTCTGAAGCGCCATGACACCTGCTGAAACTGTCATAGGCATGTCTTCTATTTTGTGGAGAAATAACCAAATTGTAGATGTTCTGACTAGCATAGAGGGAGACCAAGTTCTGACATTGGCACTAGCGCCTCTGGAGCCTGTTTTGTTATCAGTAATATTAGAACTTCTGAAGATTATTGTGTTCCCAGCAGGGTCAGAACCTTTGACCTCATACATTTTCACTAACAGGTTTCTGTTTTGCAGCGTGCCAGGGTCAAAACCTCTGACTTATACATTTTCACTAACAGGTTTCTGTTCTGCAGCACGCCAGGGTCAGAACCTCTGACTTCTTTTTAGCAGCACGCTGATCCTCCTTTTTTTCTTCCCCTTGTTATTTTCTTTTTCTTTATTTTTCTCGCTGGTACTCTCCATTTCATTAATCAGTAAAACACCAAAAATATTTCGTTCACACTTTATTTTATTTCTTAAAACAAAAGGCAAAAATATTTTCTTGAAACAAAACAAGTTTATTTAATATTTTCTTGTATGTATTTCAATATGGTTGTAATAGTAATTTAGGGCTTTATTTTCATTTGCAGTCCCCATTCATAAATTTGTACCCCCACCCCCTAAATATTGTAATAGCGTAGGACTTTACATTTCTACAATTTATCGCTTTCAAATGTAAATGCTAGTAAAAGATCAATCAAATAGAAGACCATAATTCAAGATAAAATCATGCATGCAATCAAACACACTTGCACACAAACACCCTTAGGGTTTCTCCAATTGGTTGCCTTATACAAAAATAGCCATATTACGCATGTGAAGTATCTTGGTAAAACAAACAAAATCAAAAGATCATAGTCCTTCGATGACGCTATTCTAAGTTGCCTTATAAAATGATCTTAGTCCCTCGAAATGCTAAGATACTTTGCAACATTGCTAATCATGGTTATACGATGACCCACGCCTGTCCCGTTTACATCCAAAGATAGGGTTGCTTACCAAATAAATGGTAAGACAACAATGTCAAAGGAATAGAAAATGCATAAGAAAGACATTTGAGTAGGTAGATTGCTTCTAGTTACTTGCTCTATTTTCAAACAAATATCCTTTCTATTTGCAAAACAAACACACACATTTCCAAACAACTTACAAACATTGAAAACATTTTCAAAAAGACAAACATCTTTGTATACATTCTTACGAATGAGAATCATTACAAAGATTTCCTAAACGAGTGGCCTCTTTTACAAAATACTTTCAGAAACCACACAAAACACAATTTCAAAACAAAAAGCAAGTGATCTAGCAAGTAACTAAGAGCCCATGGAAAACCATGGATGAAAAGGGTGATAACACCTTCCCTTTCATAATCTACCCCCCGAACTCAAGAAATAATCTCAAAGGTCTTTCCTGTGCTTTTTCACCTTTATTTTTGGATAAATGAAAAGTCGGTGGCGACTCTTGCTAACTGCAACATTTGCGATAAAATGCAAAACCCTCAAGTCAGTTCTCCTACCGTATCACAGAACTGGTGACTCTACCGGGGATAATTGAAAAAAAAGTGGGGTTACCTTAGGGCTAGATCATATTTACTTGCTTACATTGTTTGATTTGTTTGCTTTACATTACGGTTCTTTATTTGGGTTTAAATCCTCTACCCAGATTTGGGGATACATTATAGGTAAATAGCAATATGTTGTGGAAACTGTGCGGGGTATACCAACATGGTCTAAGCAATAGCTATGTTAGTGTGACATATTTGTGGGTACCGGTAGCCATTGAGTAGTCAAGGAGAATACGGGGCCGCTGAGTGATGTCATGAAGCACTAACGAACTTTTAGAACCTTTACTTGACCAACTTGGCCTTTAGGATGTAGTGAGATGATCGGCTTTGGTGCAGTCCAAAGTTGGTAGATACTCGATACTACACTCATTGAGGGTTGGTTTCTTGGAATATTTCGGTCGCCATTAAAGAGGCTTGAGCTGAAACAATGACCAAGGAAACAATCCGGTGATATTGAGCTCCTTAGAACCCGGTTACTATTACTAGGACAGGTTTAAGCCAACTAAACTTCAAGAGGGTACTTACCTATAAAACCCCATGCAAGCCTAAACTAAGAACTTGATTGCTTTGCTTGTATATGCATACTTGTACATAACATCATGAACATCATATGCATCCACTAACCATTTCAAGGATTTTTGGAGATTCATATTTGTTCTTGTTTTGTAGGGATATGGATTCACTTCGCAGGAAAACTATCCAAGTCAACCTTGTAATAATTCCTCCACAACTTAAGGAGCTAGCTTCAAGGATCCCTGAAAGCTCTCCTTTCACCAAGAGACATGGTTGTCTACTCAACTTGGTCACCTCCAACACGGATGAGGATATGATGAAGGTGCTCTTTTAGTTCTTTGATCCTTTGCACCATTGCTTCACATTTCCCGACTACCAGCTTGTGCCTACTTTGGAAGAATTATCTCAACTCTTGAGAATTCCCATTCTCAATCAACTACCTTTCAAAGGTATGGAAAGAGACCCAAAGCCAGAAGAGATTGCTCAAGCTCTGCACTTGCACTCGTCTGATGTCACAACTCATTGGGAAACTAGGAGTGGTGTCAAAGGCTTCTTAGCGAAGTTTCTGCTTGAGAAAGCCCAAAGCTATTGGAATTCCCTAGACTTGCAAGCCTTTGAGGAAATTGTGGCTCTCCTCATCTATCAGATGGTTTTGTTCCCCAATCCTGACCAACTCATAGATGTGAGTGCCGTCAAAATCTTCATGTCACGTAATCCGGTGCCCATATTGCTAGGGGATATCCTACACTTTTTTCACACTCGTACAATGAGGAAAAGAGGTGTCCTAATGTGTTGCACTCCTCTCCTGGAAATATGGTTTATTTCTCATCTTCCCCAATCAGTTTTAAGAATGAGCAACGTTTAAGGTGGTCACAAAGGTTAATAACGCTCAAACATTCGGATATTCATTGGTGCTCTCGATCCAAAGAGAATGTTATCATTATTGACCGTTGTGGGGAATTCCCTAATATCCCACTACTTGGAATTAGGGGAAGCATCACCTACAAGCCATGCTTAGCTCTAAGACAGTTTGGTTATGCCCGAAGGGATGGCCCGCACAAGATGCTGATTCAAGGCTGGGTATTCGACTACGACAACGACGATCAAGGTCTTCGCCAGAAATTCATCCGAGCTTGGAGGATGCTAAACAAGGTGGATAGCAAGACTTCGGGACATAAGAATTACATCCCTATTGAGCCTTACCTCAAGTGGGTATGAACCCGCGCTCAAAGTCTTATGATGCCTTATCCTTCCATTCTCCCGGTAATCATTGAGCCTGTTAAGGAAGGAGAAGTTCCATACACTATCCTACATCCTGACATGCCCACATCTCTTGAAGACCTACAAAGGGATTGGATACAACTCAAAGGAGAGCGGGATACTTTCGAAGCCCAATTCTACGCAAGCGAGAAGAAGGTTTTGGAACTCACTAGGCTACTTCATGAGGAGCAGACTCTAAATGCCTACATAGCACCAAAAAGGATGCCCACTACCTTTTCATCTTAGAGTTTTGTATTATTTTGCCCAAGGGGAATTGATGTACTCAAACTCTACCTTATTAATATAACGTGTGTTCCTTTTTGTCTAAAATGAACTTGAATCTTTAAAAATCCTTGAAAACATTACATATGCACATCTCATTCATCATAACATAAACAGGTCTTTTGCAACAAGTTTCCTCATCTCTCTACTGTTTATTTCAGTAAGATGGATCTCGAACAGACAGTCAAAGATCTTCAAGTTCAAAACACGCAATTTCAACAGTTACTTACAACCTTGGCCAAAGGATAAGAGGAGTTGAAGACTCTGTTGGCCAAAGAAAAGAAGAAGAAAGAGAAGAAACCAACCGGTGTTGTAATCATGGGGAGAAGGTTTCAGGGACAGACTAGAAGAACCTTGAATTTCGCAACAACCTCTGATGAAGGAAAAGGAAAGGAAACAGCGGTTCCGTCCGAATCTGAAGAAGAGGAAGACTACTCCGAAGAACAGTATCCTCCAGCAGATGATAAGTACATATATCTTGAAGAACGCTTGAACGCTATGGAAATACAAAGGGTACCAGGTCTAGACTTTGAAGAATTGGGACTAGTGTCGGGAATTGTGATCCCACCGAAGTTCAAAGTGCCGTTGTTTGCAAATTATGATGGGGTGTCATGTCCTAAGATGCACCTCCGGTCATATGTAAGAAAGATCCAGCCGCACTTCTCCGAAAAACACTTGTGGGTGCATTTTTTCCAAGATAGCCTATCGGGAACACAACTCGATTGGTTTTACCAATTGGAAAGGGCCAATGTCCACAACTGGGAAGATCTTGCCACAACTTTCTATAAGCAGTATCAATATAATGCATATTTGGCGCCTACCCGTACTCAACTTCAGAGTATGACTATGGCTTCCAATGAGGGTTTCAAAGATTACGGGCAGAAATGGAGAGATCTAGCTGGGAGAGTTCAACCCCCTCTGTCCAAAAGGGAATTGGTGGATATGTTCTTAGGCACTCTATCGGGCCCTTTCTTCAACCATCTGATTGGAAGCTCATTTGCTGGATTTACTGAGTTAATAATAACCGGAGAGAGGGTGAAAGTTGGCATAAAAAGTGGAAAGATTCAGAAGGATTCATCTGCCTCTACAGTTGTGAGAAAGCCTTTCACTGGGAAGAAGGAGGTATCTGCTGTATACACACAAAGAAACCAAAGGAGAGCTGAACGCCGACCAATGGTAGGAGCTATTATGATCCCAAAGCCTACTGTTGCACCCCAAAATTTACCCTCTTGATTTTGGCTTATGTTTCATCATGAATATCATATTGCATTGCATTCATACATTGTGATGGGATCAAAGTACTTTGGTAATCAGGTCTTCCTCAAGCTTTGAAGGTTGATTGCATTGGCAAGTTGCTCAAGTAGAATCTTTATCATCTAAACCTCTGGATCTTTCAAGCTCATAAGTTTTTGCATATCTCAAGATGTTTTATCCATCTCTTTGGATCATCAGGGGATTGAAGTTTGTGTTTGATTATAAGAAGGAATCACTCCTTTGATTCACCAGTAAAATTAGGGTTTTGGTTGATCAAGGCTATTGATCAATGTACAAGTATTGATTTGGAAGCTACAACATCTCATTGGCATTTTAAAGGCCTTTGTACAAGAAATTGGTCAAGATGCCCAGAGGATTTGAAATTTTGGAGATGATTCATCAGTCTCCTAAGGAGTTGACCAAAACTAGGGTTTGGTATTTCATCAAGTTTTCTTGAGAGTTTTGAAGTGAAACTTTGTACATGGACTATATATGTTTGTAAGATCATATGTTTTAAATTTTTATCATCAATTTTGAAGGGAAGTGGATCAATTGATTCAGAGGGGAAAAATGGTCATTTTGGTCAAAATCAATCAAAGTCAAGGTTAACCAAGTGAACTTTTGGGCAACCATCAATTCAAGAGTGTAATTTTCACATTTCAAGTCCATTTTGATCATTGGATCAAAAAGATTGAGGTTTGGGTTGAAACTTGTTCATGAAGAAACCCTAAAACTTTCTAATTTTGGAAAATGAGGACTTAACTTCAAAAATTCATATTTTATTCACCTTTGACCAAAAAAATACAAATGAAACATGCTTGGAAAGATAAGAGGATGATCTTTCATCTCATTTTGGTCTCATGTCCAAATTGGCAAGGAATAAAGAATTATTGTCTTTGGAAGTCACAAAATTATAGGTCATTTGTGTCCAAATTCAAAAATATGAGCAAGTTATGAGCTTTGGAATTTTGAGGCATTTTATTGAAATTTGACAAATATGCAAAATGGCCAATTCATGAGAACTCAAGTTTCAGCCATTCTCTTTGTTTCTAATCCAACCCATAGCCTATTTGTGACTTTATAAGGCCCATAATTCCAGCTATTTCGTGCTCCATAGACCATGGTGTTTGCTTGGATACAAAATGCTCAAAGTTGCCAAGAAAAGCCAATGCACCAACACTCTCTCATCTCAATGAGTCATAACCTGGAACTTTAAGCATGAGCTCCCGACCTCATTTAGTTGATAAAATGCAAAGAAAAGGGAGGAACGCACGAGCAAATAGCTGAGGCCCATGTGCATCCTTTATTTTGCAAAATTTTCCAATCAAGCCCTTGAACAACTTGGAAGACCAATTTCCTATTCTAAACTTCTCTACCCACACTATATAGTGCACTGCAAGTCTCATTTAATGAAGAGGAGTCCCCCATTACAAGAATTTCAGATCTGAAGTGTTCCACCATTTTTCTGCAAGTTGCTTCGATTCTCTCATCTCCTTCGCGCATTCATCAAAGTTCTTGTGAATTCATCATCCTGAAGTGTGTAGATCAAGATCATAGAGTTTGTTTGCTTCTGTAACTAAAGGATCAACATTTCCAGTTTCACATTGAAGTAAGCTTCTTGAACTTCATTTTTCTATTTCCAGCTTGATTTGTTGAATTACTTCATGTTTATGAGTTCATAGCTGGCCAAACAATAGGTTTGACGTATAATCTTGTTTGAAATGGAAGAATGGATCGTTGTTTGAACTTCTGAATAATTCATATTCAGTGAGTTTTTGCTATTTTCACATCCAGATTTCTAATTGCCTAGCCAATCTTTTTGAGATCTATAAGTGTCGTGATGTAGAGGTTAGATCTAGCTTTATTTTGAGCTTTGAATCATGGATTTTGGTGGAGAAATAAGGGAGAGGTATTGATCAGAACATGAGGTATGAAACTGAAAGAACACGCGTTTAGGGCATTGTCTTGAGGTTGAAGATGATGAGTTGGCGCGCCCTAATTGGATGGTTCAAATTTTTAATGCATTCCATTTTATTTTGTTTTATTTTATTTTCTGATTTTATTTTTGTGATCAAAACATTTTCAAAAATCATAAAAAATTACCATAGGCCAATTATAATTTCTAATATTTGTCATTTTTTTTGGAATTTTTTAAAAATGTTTTGATTAGTTTAAAAATTCATAATTTTAAATAATTGTTTATTCAATGTTTATTTTTGTTTTAATATTTCTTTTGATCTAAAAAATTCCACAAAATTATTTTGAACTCATAAAATAATGTAAGAATTGATTTTGATTTTGGTTTAGCATTTTTTCTATTTTGATTAGAAATTTAATTTCAAAAGTTTATTTGTAATATTTGTTTGTTTGATTTTTATTTTAATACTTCCATTGATTCAAAAATTCTCAAAAAAATCATGCAAGCTTGTTTTTAATCATAGAATCTGAATATTTTTTTATTTTGACCCTTTTGTGACTTTTGGCTAGGGTTTGCATTTTTGCCATAAAATAATAGTTTAATTGTTAATTGTTTGGTTAACTTTTATTTTAATATTTCCTTTAATTCAAAAATTCTAAAAATATCAGAGATGTGTGTTTTTAGTGGTAATATTTGAATATAATTTTTATTGGACATTTTTCTGAATTTTGTTTAAAATTTCATGTTGAGATGAGATTATTGGATTAATTGATTAATTGTTTGAATTTAATTTAATTTTTGACTTTTCTTCAATTCAAAAAATGTGAAAAAATATGTATTCTGACTTTTAGGATTTCCTTGTGATTTTCATGATCTTGGTTTGAATTGTTTGAATTTTGATCTTATCTAATTAATATTTAAGATTAGAAGTCAAAAATTAGGGTTTTGTTGCTTATTGTGCAAGTTTCTTTTACAAAACCATTATGCCCTGGATGTTCATTGGAATTCAAGTCTTGATTATGGTTCATGAATGTGTTGAGGATCTGAAAACCATTTTTCTTGAATTATTTGACTTGGTTTGACATTTTCCACAAATTATTTTGAAAACTTGTCTAGTTTGGTAGTTTTTGCCAACTAGTCTTGAACTTTGGGCCTCGTTTGAGTCCTTCCTCAATCATTCATGAACTTAGGGTTTACATTCTGACTTCTACACTTTCAAAGATGCTTGAAGATTTTTGGTTAGAATTATTGAAATCCTTTTCTTTTTTTGATGCATTTTTGAAGTGAAGGTACCCAATTGATGTTGCATATCTTGTTGCATATTGTTTGATGGCCAATGAACTTGAGTGAGGCCTATGATTGGGCACCTAATGATCATGTTGGATATTTTTAATCAAATAAACTCAAGCCATTTCACTTAATGCCCCATGTTTGAATGTTTGAACCTTTTAATGCATTGTGCGGGATTCATCTTCTATTGTGCTTGTGAGCTGTGATTGAATCAATTGAGTATGATTGAAATGTGTTTGCTACTGACCTTCATGGTATTTGATTCTATTCTCCTCAAGCTCCCATGATCCTTGATTGATATTCAATTGTCAATTCAATATGGTGATAGAGAGGAGCAACATTCCTTTGATTCTTTTGACCAAATTGTGCATATGCCTGCTTTCTCTTGTCTATCATGTCTAATGTTTGATAATTGTTATCATATTGTTCTCACTTCATCATGTTGCATCAATCCCTTATGTGAGTCATCATTCACTTTATGGAATACTAACTTGATTGTTGAATGTGCGAGGTACTTTGAGAAAAGTTTTCCAGCTTTGACTTGGGGCTATTGTGTTTCACTTTATTTGTGGAACACAATTTATTATATTGGCACTGTTCTTGTGCTTGGCATGTTTGATGGTTTATGCAGGATATATACATGTGATTGTGAATGCTATACATTTCCCATGGGATCTGTTCATATCTGATAATCTCATTACTTACATCCTGATAGCGTAATTTCTGACTTGATTTGTCTACTGATTCCAGCTTGCTTGAAGCTCTTTGGATTTCTTTTATTCTTGCTCAGTTACTAAGGATATTTATCCATTTGGTATTATACTATTTCCCTTCTTCCATTTTTCATTCTGCATAGTCCTATGATTGCATGATGGGACCTCTGTTGCTGATATATGTCAGGAGGCCCTCTGGTTTTTGTCTGATACATGTGTTGTGTTTGCTTTTGATCGATGAGTCACTCAATTTAGAAATTGAGATCACGACTTCGCTCTCATTGCATGTTTACTATAGGATGTTTATTACTTTCCTTCTTTAATTGTTGATCGACGAGTCACTCAATTTAGAAATTGAGATCACGACTTCGCTCTCTTTGCATGTTCCCTATAGGATGTTTATTGCTTTTCTTCTTTAATTGTTGATCGATGAGTCACTCAATTTAGAAATTGAGATCATGACTTCGCTCTCATTGCATGTTTCCTATATGATAGTTTTGTTAAGCTTCCTTTAACATGTTAATTAAGACAGGATTTTCCTTTATCCTCAACCTTAGGGTCAACCATTGTATGATAACCTTAGGGCTAGAGATTAGGGTAGTCTCCCCTAGTTGTTTTCTTTTCCTTTGCATTTTGCATCTTAAAACAAAATTTGTTTTTCTTGGAAAATCATAAAATACCTCTAATAAACTCAAACCCTTCTTCAAGGTAAAAGATACAAACCAATCTTACTTTGTCTGTGTGCCTCTTGGCTTTGCTTTTAGACCTGGTTTACTGATGTTTCGCCATCGCACATTTGTTTGAAGCCGATGTTTCGCCATCGCACATGTTTTGTTATCCTACTTTGATTCTCAATATCATCGCTAGGTGTGTTGTTTTGTCATCCGTTTTATCGATGTTTCGCCATCTTTGCCATGATTCTTTATCATCTTATAGCTGATGTTTCGCCATCACACATTTGTTTGAAGCTGATGTTTCTCCATCGCACATGTTTTGTTATCCTACTTTGATTCTCAATATCATTGTTAGGTGTGATGTTTTGTCATCCGTTTTATCGATGTCTCGCCATCTTTGCCATGATTCCTTATCATCTTATAGCCGATGTTTCGTCATCGCACATTTGTTTGAAGCTGATGTTTCGCCGTCGCACATGTTTTGTTATCCTACTTTGATTCTCAATATCATTGTTAGGTGTGATGTTTTGTCATCCGTTTTATCGATGTCTCGCCATCTTTGCCATGATTCCTTATTATCTTTTAGCCGATGTTTCGCCATTTCACATTTGTTTGAAGCCGATGTTTCATCATCGCACATGTTTGTTATCCTACTTTGATTCTCAATATCATTGTTAGGTGTAATATTTTACTGTCCGTTTGTTGATGTTTTGCCATCTCTGCCATGATATCTTGTTATCTTTTAGCCGATGTTTCGCCATCACACAATTGTTTGAAGCCGATGTTTTGCCATCGCACATGTTTGTTATCCTACTTTGATTCTCAATATCATTGTTAGGTGTGTTGCCTTATCATTTGATGTTTCACCATCTTTGACATGTTATTATGTTATTATTTAGACGATGTTCGACCATCTCATTTGTTTGTTGTTTCATTCAATGTTTTGCCATCTTGATTGTTTTTGTTTTCCCTAATATAAAAAACACAAACCAACCAAAGTATATAAGCCGAACTACGGCTGCTCTGATTCCTTAAGAGGGATACGTAGGCATTGGGGTAGGGCCCGATCGAGCATAACTTTTTATTTTCCCTACATTGTTTTCTTTTTCTTTCGCATGCATTCCCTTTTCAGTTTTAAACCATAGACATAGGATTTGACCACACCTATTAGATTAGACAACAAGAGTGGATACCGTAGAGTACTACGGGCGTGTGGGGTGCTAATACCTTCCCCTTGCGTAACAGACTCCCTTACCCAATCTCTCGGTCAAAAGACCGTGATTTTTCCCTCTTCAGGTTTTCTCGATGTTTACCTTTCCCTTTCAGTGGGATAAAAGATGTTCGGTGGCGGATTTATTGATGTTTCATTAACATCCAGATGACAGGTTCCGATCGGGTTGTTTCAGCTGGCGACTTCACTAGGGACAGTTGACCTCTTGCTGGTCCATCCCGGAGTCGATCCTAGCTCTTGTTTGTTTTATTTTTGGGTGTTTATTTTACCGCTTTGCATATTTATCTGTTTGCATTGCATCCTATATGTGCTTTACTTTCTGCATACTGGATTTGGATGGACTGTTTAGATTCTGGTTTTCTTGGTGGGTGGGTTGTTCCATGAGGTAAAAGGCCTCATACCCAGGCTATGAGTGAATTCCATAGGAACTAGGAATAGAGTGGCCATGGCAGCTATGAGGCGGATGCTTTGTAGACCTGACCATGAGACCCATGACTTCGGAGGTAGTTCGGATAGGTGTTATCGTATGATGATACCGACATTTAAGCTCTTGTACTCTGATTTGGCTTTTAACCTTACCTTGACCTAGACTATACCCGTGAGAGGGATGGGAAATTTATTATTACAGGTACTGTTGGTGACTTTGTGTTGCGAAGGTGACTCAGGTTCCCATGATAGTTTTGAAGCTTTGGGATTTTCTTTTGATCTTGAGTGGTGCTGTTCTGTTATGGTCCAGCCATGATCCAGTGTGAACTTTGATCCTGTCATGTTGCATCATAGCATATTTATTTCTAAAAAAATTATGTATAAAAAAATAACTAGCATGTGCATGTCATGTTCCAGGGACATTCAAGAGTCTTCTTTCCATCAGAAATTGCTGGCCTCCCGTCAGTTGAGTTTGATTCAGTTCATGTTAAGGAGTCCACCAGGCATACATTCGCTTATCAGATTCCTACTTTTGATGTGCCCGAATTAAAGAGGTTGAGTTCTTATCTGAAGGGTGATGTTCTGAATAATTTCAACAAAAATTATGGCAATTTGTTACCAATCCTTAACACTCCAGTTGACCCAATGGCTGTGATCACTCTCCTCCAGTTCTATGACAAGGAATTATGGTGTTTTACCTTTCAAGATTATCAACTGGTTCCCATACTAGAAGAGTACGCGTACCTGCTTAATATCAAGTTATCCGATGAAGTTCCTTTTGTCCAAGTGCCGGAGAAGCCAAAGTTCAAAGTTATGGCTGAAATTCTTCATTTGAGTTGGAAAGAGGTGAAAGACAATTGGAAATCAAGTGAGGATACTACAAGGTTTTATTTGGATTTCTTAGTGAAGAAAGCTGAAGACTAGGCAAAGAAAGGTAATTAGAGTGACTTCAGCTCTCTGTGTGCTCTCATGATATACGGGATCGTCCTCTTCCCTCACAAGAGAAATTTTGTGGATTTGAAGGTTATTTGTGTTTTTAGAAATAAGAACCCGGTACCGACACTCTTGGCAGATACTCTTTACACCATTCATTTCAGGCATGGAAAATGAGGTAATGTAAGTTTATGTCATTCGATGTTGTATCAATGGTTTAAATTGCACCTACCGGTAAGTGGTCCTTTCATGGATACCAGGCATTCTCTCCGATGGTCATCAAGACTTGTCAACCTTACTTCATTTGATATCCGGTGGAATTATGACATGGGGGAAGTACGAAGTATTATCACTAGCTGCGGAGATTTCCCTAATGTTCCCCTCATAGGAACTAAGGGATGTATCAACTATAATCCCGTGCTTGCTTGTCGTCAATTGGGATATGCAATGGATGGACCTCCGAAGGTTGAGGAGGTGTCTGAATCAGTGTATTTTGTTAGAGGTAGTGATCCTGTGATGGTGAAAAGAATGGTAAGTGCTTGGAAGGGAATTCACAAGAAGGATAAAACTGCTTTGGGAAAGAAGGTTACTATTTCCAGGGTTCCTTATTTGGATTGGATTAGAGCCAGGGTTAAGATTTTGCGGTTACCATTTGCGAAGTCGGCTCCTATATGTGAGCAACCTTCTACTGTTCTGAGTAACACGGTACCTACCGAGGTGTTCACCCAGGTTCATGTAGAGAATATTCAACTTCATGCAAAAGACCGCGAGGCAGGGATGAAACTTTATTGGGTAGCTCAAGAAAGGGCCGACTTAGCTCGCAAACTCAAAGAAGCTCAAGGGGAAACTTCTGATGCAACCAGTTTCAGGAAGAGATCTCATGCTGAAATGGAAGAAGAGTTGAAGAAGACCCAACAAGAGTGCCAGAAGCTTCAGGCATATGAGAATAGCTACAGGAAGAAGATTCAGAACTTGGAGAAACAGCTCAAAGACAAAGATGCTCAGCTTAAAAAGGAAGTAGCCCAGAAGCGTGTCACAGAAGATCAGTTTCAAGAAAGCAAAGTAGTCGCATCACAACTTTTGAAGGAGAAAGCCAGGCTTGAAGAGTATTGTCAACACCTTGAAGCGTGTCTTGTTCCGGAGATTTAGTTTTTTATTTACCTTTGGTGTATTTGGTCACCCCCAGGATTGTTGGAAGGGACGATTTGTTCGTTTTTATTATTCAGTTTTTGTTAAGTTTACTTTGAAACACGTATTTCATTGTTTATCGCTACACTCTTAAATGTCCGAAGTCACTTGAACGTTGTTTCTTTTGTTTGTAAATAATTGAAATGTTTGTCTTATTATCCTTTTTTCCTTTGATTGTATGTTTGATCTTTGGTTGCACACCATGATTGATGAATAAAAGGACTCTTGAATACCGGGAAATGACAAACATATCATGCACATCATGCATTTCATAACATTACAGGTTATCTCAAGACGGTATTCTTATTCTTCTGTTGTTCTTATTCAGAATTCAAGACGACTACTCATCGGTATTCCACCAGAAACAATTTTCCAAGACAGATGGAACAAGTTCAAGCTGAACTCGCTGAAATGAGGGCCCAGATGGCTACTAAAATGACTCAGTTCATGGAGGTCATCACCAATGTGAATCGTCGACAGGAGGAACTAGATGCCATTGTCAACAACCAACACCGTTATCCAGGGGATGGCGGAAATCAAGGGCCCTATCAATACATTCCTGTAGGAGTGGGGGATGTGCAAGACCAGCCTGCTGGAAATTTTCACAGAATGCCCGGAAACCCTTTTGTGCACAATGTAGGGCAGTTTCCCCCGTCTCTGGGACCTCGTCTTGTGGGAAATAGAAGAGATAATCAGGGCGGTGTAAGAAATTACCAGGAACAAGATTATGACTTCGGTCAGGATGAAGATCAGTTTTCTGTTCGGCGTTCAGAGCCGGAGGTTCAGGTTGAGGATAGGAAGTATCGTTTGTTGGAAGAACGTCTAAAGGTTGTGGAAGGGCAAGGAGTCCTTGGTATGGATGCTAATGATCTCAGGTTGGTGTATAGGGTGAAAGTTCCTCCAAAGTTCAAGCCTCCTACATTTTAAAAGTACAACGGAACGTCATGTCTTGTTACTCATGCAACTGCTTATTTCCGGAAGATGTCGGTGCATACTGAGGATCAGGGGCTTTTGATTCACTTTTTCCAGGATAGCCTATCTGGGGCATCCCTGGAGTGGTACATGAAGTTAGAGAAAACCCATATTCGTTGATGGAATGATCTTGCTCGGGCTTTTATTAAACATTATCAATATAACATGGATATGGCGCCCAATCGCACTCAGTTACAGAATTTGTCACAAGGACCAAAAGAATCTTTCAAGGAGTATGCTCAGAAGTGGCGTGAGTTGGCTGTGAGGTTTCAACCTCCACTCATGGAGAGAGAACCCATTGATATGTTTATGAGTACCCTGCAAGGGCCGTTCTATGAGCACATGATGGGAAGTACTTCGGCAGGATTTGCAGACTTGGTTATGGCTGGTGAAAGAATTGAGATAGGTTTGAAATTAGGGAAAATTCAGATTAGAGGTTCTAGTGGCTCATCAGGAGGCAGTAAGAAACCATATAACACTTACCCTAAGAAAAGGGAAGGCGATGCAAGCGCGGTTTACTCTTATAGAGGAAGAAGAGAGGATCATCAGAATCAACAAATCAATGCTGTTTCTATTCTTGTTAATGCTTCTCCGCAGCAGAGACCGAATACAATGCCTCAACAACCAAGATAGCAAGATGCTCCCCGCCAGTATAATAATCAATAGCAGAGACAACCCAGAAAATTCGATCCCTTGCCGGTATCTCTTACTGAAGCACTCCACCATTTGCTTGATTTAAAGTTGATCGGTTTGAGAAATATGGCACCACCACCCACAAGACTTCCTCCTAACTATGATGCTAACACAAGATGTGAATTCCATTCAGGCGGAGTTGGTCATTCTATTGACAATTGCTTTGCATTGAAGTGCAAAATACAAGACTTGTTGGATGCTAAGGCGATTGAGTTTACTCCAGTGACTGGTCCAAATGTTACTCAGAACCCAATGCCTAGGCATGAAAGGGGTGTTGTTAATATGATTGATGATAATGGTGAAGTGTTGAATTTGATCATGAATGTGGAATAAGTAACTACTCTGTTGTGGTATGTTAAGAGGTATTTGCTTGACAATTATATTTTCCCGGGTTGTACTTCAGAGTGTGCCAAGTGTAGAGAGCAACCAAAGGGCTGTGATGATTTAAAAGCCGGTATCCAGTTGTTGATAAAGGAGGGTTCCCTGCAGTTCGATAGAAAACCGAGCTACCGTAAGGTTACTGAAGAAGATGTTGTTGTGGTATCTATTCCTTACACCCCTGTGCGTATTCCTGCCCCATCTAGGGTACCTTCTTTGATGATTACGGTACCTGGTCCCATGCCGTACACCAGTGAGAAGGCCATCCCATGGCATTATGGTGCCGATGTTTATTACCATGGGGTGAAGCAGGAAGTAAGTAATCGTTTGTCTGAGGAAGAACGTGCTGAAGGTAATGAAGAGGAAGTTCATAACTTTTCTGGTGTGGGTCGAATGACTAGAAGCGGGAGAGTATTTGGTCCTTCTAATGTGCAAGATGCGGAAGATGCTTCGGCAAGAGAAAAAGGAAAACAAAAGGCGATGATTGGCAATCCAAGGGTTACGCCAGCCAATGTGACTCAATCAATTCTGATACCAGAAGCTTCTTCAGTTCCTAATGAGGTTAAAGAGTTAATGCGAATTATCAGAAAGAGTGATTATAGCATAATTGATCATCTGAGCCATACTCCTTCAAAGATGTCTATTTTGTCTCTGTTGATTTATTCAGAACCTTACAGAAATGCTTTAATGAAGTTGTTAAAGAATGCCTTCGTGCCACATGAGATAACATTCAATCAGTCTGAGAATGTTTGTGCTAACATATCTGTCGGGAACGGTCTGAGCTTCACAGATTTTGATCTTCCTCCGGACGGACGAGACCATAACAAAGCATTGCATATTTCAATGGAGTGCATGGGCACTAATTTATCCCTGGTTTTGGTGGATACATGATCGTCTTTGAATGTATTGCCCAAGTCAGCATTGATGAAAATTGATTATTCTGGATTGGAGCTGCGCCCTAGTGATTTTATGGTGAAGGCGTTTGACGGGTCTCGAAGGTAATTGTTTGGGGAGGTGGAGTTACCAATCAAGGTTGGTCCTCGCACCTTCACATCTACATTTTTTGTGATGGATATACAGCCAGGGTATTGTTGTTTGTTGGGGAGGCCGTGGATTCATAGAGCAAGGGCAGTCACTTCCACTCTTCATCAGAAACTCAAGTATCCTGCAGAGGGAAAGGTGATAACTGTGTGCGGCGAGGAAGAGTACATCGTGAGTAATTTGACATCATTCTGCTATGTTGAAGTTGAAGGCGAGATACATGAGACTATGTTTTAGGCGTTTGAGACAGTTCATGCTGTCAATTTTCCTCCTCCAGAGCAGAAAAGGAAGCCTGAAACTGTTATGTCTTCTCTCAAGGATGCGAGAGCTGTGGTGGAAAATGGTAACCCTGAAGGTTGGGGTCAAGTTCTGGACGTTACTCTAAAATTCTATAAATTTGGTCTTAGTTTTAACCCAGGTCAGCCGAGTGCAACTCCCAGAGCATCTAGTTTATCTACTCCTGTGAAGTTTTCCCGTCCTTGTGCTACTCAAGAAGGACACGCCAATGCAGTTGGCGACGATATGGTTGATGGTTACAATATTGAAGATTGGATTCATCCGAGTATTCCAGGCCATACGCTGAACAATTGGACTTCTGTAGATGTTATCCAAGTTTCAAGCGCTGAGGAGTAATTTTCTTGTTTCTTTTTTTTATCATATCATAACTCCTACGCTCTTCCCAAGGCGTAGTGGATCATTTGTGTAGGGCCACCATGTTTATTTTTCAAATTTATCATGAAATAAAGGACGTTTTTGCATTCAAAATTTTGCTCCATTTCTTTTTTATTTTATTTTATTTTTGAATGGCAATGTTTCTCTTTTCACACACTGTCACTAAAAAATGCCCAAATGTCATTCATGCAGATGCACTTCCACCACCGATCATATTGATAACGACTCTGCTATGGCTCATTATGACTTTGATACTCCTATTTATCAAGCTGAAGAAGAAGCATATGAGGAGTGTGATCTTCCTGAGGAATTAGCAAGATTGTTAAAACAAGAGGAGAAGGTTATCCAGCCGAATCAGGATTTGATTGAGGTGGTGAATATTGGCACATAAGAGGTAAGAAGAGAAGTCAAGATAGGGGCAGATCTCGAAGAAAGTATAAAGGTCAGATTGATTGAGCTACTCCGTGAGTATTCTAATATCTTCACTTGGTCTTATGAGGATATGCCTGGGTTGGATACAGACATAGTGGTGCATCGACTACCGCTCAAAGAAGGTTGTTCTCCTGTCAAGCAAAAGCTCCGAAGAACTCATCCTGAGATGTCCAAGAAGATTAAAGAGGAGGTCCAGAAGCAGTTGGACGCGAATTTCTTAAAGGTCAACAATTATCCGCCATGGATTGCAAATATTGTGCCTATGCCCAAGAAGGATGGTAAGGTCAGGATGTGCGTGGATTATAGGGATTTGAACAGGGCCAAACCTAAAGATGACTTCCCTCTTCCGCATATTGATGTGCTGGTCGATAATACTGCTCATTCCAAAGTATTTTCATTCATGGATGGCTTTTCGGGTTACAATCAAATTAAGGTGGCTCCAGAGGATATGGAGAAGACAACATTTATCACGCCTTGGGGAACTTTTTTCTATAAAGTGATGCGGTTTGGTTTGAAAAATGTCGGGGCAACATATCAACGCGCCATGGTCACTCTCTTTCATGATCTAATTCACAAAGAGATTGAGGTTTATGTAGACGATATGATTGCTAAGTCTGACATGGAAGAGGAGCATCTTATTCATCTGGAAAAGTTGTTCGAGAGACCGAGGCAATTCTTGCTAAGGTTGATTCCGAATAAGTGCACCTTCGGGGTGAGATCCGGCAAGCTGTTGGGTTTTATTGTAAGCGAAAAAGGTATCGAGGTGGACCCGACCAAAGTAAAAGTGATACAAGAAATGCCTGAGCCAAGGACAGAGAAGGAAGTGCGTGGTTTCTTGGGAAGGTTAGACTACATTTCTAGATTTATTTCTCATCTCACAGCCACCTGTGAACCTTTGTTCAGGTTGTTGAAGAAAAGTCAGACAGTGAAATGGAATGAGGATTGTCAGAAAGCCTTTGACAAAATAAAGGAGTATTTGCAGGAACCTCTGATACTCATGCCGCCAGTGGAAGGAAGGCCCCTAATCATGTATCTAACCGTGTTGGAGAGCTCAATGGGTTGTGTTCTTGGTCAGCACGACGAGACAGGGAAGAAAGAGCAGGATATTTACTACTTGAGTAAGAAGTTTACGGAATGCGAGTCGAGGTACTCATTGCTGGAAAAGACTTGTTGTGCGCTTGCCTGGGCCGCCAAATGTTTGAGGCAATACATGTTAACTCACACCACCTACTTGATATCCAAAATGGATCAAATCAAGTACATTTTTGAGAAGCCAGCTCTTACAGGCAGTGTAGCCTGTTGGCAGATGATACTCACCAAATATGATATCCAATACACTACTCAAAAAGCAATTAAGGGTAGTGTATTGGCCGACCATCTTGCTCATCAGCCCTTTAATGATTATGAACCAATGAAGTTTGATTTTCCAGATGAGGAAATTGTGTATATTCGGGATTGTAATATGCCATACCCAGACGAAGGACCTGAGCCGGGATCACGTTAGACGCTTGTTTTTGATGGTGCCTCCAATGCCATGGGCAATGGTGTCGGAGCTATTATCACTTCCCCTGAGGGATACCACATTCCTTTCATGGCTCGTATTTGTTTCGATTGCACTAACAACATGGCCGAATATGAGGCTTGCATTTATGGCATTGAAGCAACGATCGACCTGCGCATCAAATTTTTGAAAGTTTACGGGGATTCCAATCTTGTTATCAGCCAGATTAATGGAGATTGGGAGACTCACCGTCAAAACCTAATTCCCTACCATGAGCATGTTATGAAGTTGATTCCGTACTTTGAAGAGATCACATTTGAGCACATTCCCAGAGAAGAAAACAATCTAGTTGATGCACTGGCAACTTTGTCCTCCATGTTCAAGGTTAAGTTGGCTAATGAGGCACCTTCCATTACCATCAGAAGTTTAAGTGAGCCAGCTTTCTGTTTTGAGGCTAGTTTGGAATCAGATGGTAATCCTTGGTTTTATGATGTTAAACGATATCTTGAAACACAAGAGTACCCTGAGGAGGCATCCGTCATAGATAAGAAGTTCTTGAGAAGATTTTCACCCAAGTTCTTTCTTAGTGGTGGTGTGTTGTATAGAAGGCATCATGATGGTTTACTGCTCAGATGTGTCAACAAGAAAGAAGCAACTATAATCATTGAAGAGATACATGAAGGTGATTTCGGGACCCATTCCAACGGGCATACCATGGCTAAAAATATTTTGCGAGCAGGTTATTATTGGTCCACCATGGAGACTGACTGTTATAATCATGCGCGGGTTTTCCACAAATGTCAAGTCTATGCTGATAAAGTGCATGTGCTGCCAGTACCTCTGAATGTCTTGACTTCCCCTTGGCCGTTTGCAATGTGGGGAATTGATATGATCGGCAAAATTGAACTGACTGCATCCAATGGTCACCGTTTCATTCTGGTTGCCATCGATTATTATACAAAATGGGTCGAAGCTGCATCCTATGCCAATGTCACCAAGCAGGTGGTAACTCGGTTCGTTAAGCACAATATTATTTGTCGCTACAGAGTTCCTGAAAAGGTCATTACCGATAATGGGTCTAATTTGAAAAACAAAATGATGAAGGAGCTTTGTGAGTCCTTCAAAATCAAGCATCATAACTCTTTCCCGTACCGACCAAGGATGAACGGTGCTGTTGAAACAACCACTAAGAACATCAAGAAAATTATACAGAAGATGGTGATAACCTATAAGGATTGGCATGAGATGCTGCCTTTCGCGTTGCATGGTTATCGCACCAATGTACGTACTTCGACTGGGGCAACCCCATTTTCATTGGTTTACAGCATGGAAGCAGTATTGCCGGTAGAAGTCGAGATTCCTTCTCTTAGGGTCATGAGAGATGTTGAGCTGGATGAAAGTGAAAGGGTACAGAATCGGCTGGATCAGTTGGAGCTTATTGACGAGAAGAGGTTGACAGCTGTATGTCATGGTCAGGTATATCAGCAAAGGATGAGGAAAGCTTTTGATAAGAGGGTACGACCTCAGTGTTACAAGCCAGGTGACCTTGTGCTAAAAAGGATAATTCCCCCCATGGAGATCCCAGGGGCAATTGGGTTCCGACTTATGAAGGTCCTTTCGTGGTCAGAAAAGTTTTCTCTGGAGGAGCAATGATGCTTACGACTATGGATGGAGAGTACTCCCCTCTCCCTGTAAATGCTGAAGTAGTTAAAAAATACTTTGCATAAAAAAAAACCTGCTAAACTGAAAACCCGAAAGGGCAGTTTAGGCAAAAAGAGGGTGTCCTAGTGAATCAAAGACCCGAAAGGGCGATTCAGGCAAAAGTTAAGGACTTAAAGCAAATGACTACACTCAGCATGAGATCCTTTGTTTCTTTCCTTTATTCCGTCACCTGGCATAAGCTCAAAGCCAATCCAAGATTGATCTGTCTGAAAGCAGGAAGTGTGAGAGTTATAGGAGTCATAACAGAGTTGGGACTTGATGGATATTCACATTCACATTGCCATTTGTAAACACTTGTTTACTTTGATTTTGTAATTACTTGCTTCCAAATGTAAGTGCCTTTTTCACAGGCTGATTTCTCAAAATCAATAGAATATCTCCTTTCAAGCATACACATACTTTTCTTTTATCCCTTTTTACTATTTTGTTTGCAAAAACGTCCAATATTTTTGATAAGCATGAGCATATAAACTTCGTGGGCCTTACACGAAAATGGTAATACAAGTCATGGTTAGCTGATCGCTTGAAATGTGGATAACAAACACAACTACTAATGTGGAAGGGGCATGTTTGTTTCTATGATTGATGGATTTTTTCAGTCACTTGGCTTGCGGACGCCTTACCAATTTTGTTTCGTAGCTCCGTGTTGTTGGTAAAAGTCATGGGTCAGGTTAATATCAAGATTACGGTAGGTCGGCGAGATCGGTGGACCTAGTTGGAATTTTTCTTCCCCATAATGGCTTTTATTACGTTTCTTTTCCGCACTTTCATGTGTTATCTTGATTGATTGTTTTAGCATTGTCTGCATATAGGATTTTGTTTATATCCGAATGTCAGTCTTGATGCGTTGAATATTTTTGCCTTGAAAATTTTTGTTTCATTTTACTTAAATCCATCCTGTACCACTCTTTAAATCGATTTTTCGGGCATTTTGATAACAACCGTGCCAATTCTTTTTCTTAGCCAAGAGTTTGGAGGAGGGAGTTTAGCTAAAAACGATGATTGTAATGGTATGTGTGATACGGTGGGAGAACTGACTTGAGGTTTTGTGTTTTGTCGCAAATGTCGCGGTTTAGCAAGAGTCGCCACCGACTTTTATTTTATCCAAAAGGAAAGGTAAAAAAAGCACAGGAAAGACCTTTGAGAATTTTCTTGAGTTCGGGGGGTAGATTATGAAAAGGGAAGGTTCTAGCACCCTTTTCATCCATGATTTTCCATGGGCTCTTAGTTACTTGCTTAGATCACTTGCTTTGCTTTTGAAATTGTTTGAAATGGTGCTTTGTGTTTGGTGTGGTTTTGAAAGTATTTTGAAAAGAGGCCACTCGTTTGGGAAATCTTTGTAATGATTCTCGTTCGTAAGAATGTATACAAAGATGTTTGTCTTTTGAAAAATGTTTCAATGTTTTGAAAGATGTTTTGAAATGTGTGTGTGTTTGTTTTTGAAAATAGCAAGGATTATTTAAAGGGAGCAAGTAACTTAGAAGCTATCTACCTACTCAAATGTCTTTCTTATGCATTTTCATTCTGTTGCACCCCAAAATTTGCCCTCCCATATTCCTCAAGATTTGCAAAGAGCATGCTTCAAAATCTCCCAAGGGTTGCACAGTCCAATTGCCTCCTAACAGTCAAAGATTAGGGTTTTGGTTCTGGCAAAGAAGTTGAAGTTTCCAAGGGTCCAAACTAGTCTCACATGCCTATAAACATTGTCAAGCATCCTCATACCAAGTTTCAAGACTCACAACACAAAATTGCACAGTCAAAAACCCTAATTACTCAACAGTCAACTGCAGGGGGCAAAATGGTCATTTGACAGTCAAAAGTCAAATTTTTTGGTCAACATCTTATTTTGAAGCCACAAACATCATTTGATCAATTCTTGATCATGATTCTCAAGGCATGGCCCAAAAAGTCTCAAGATGCAAAAGTTTCTATATTTGGACAGTTGAAAAAGTCAACTGAAAATTGACCAGGGCATAACTTCCACATGGTTTATCAGAAAAATTCCATCCAAAGCTCATTTTGAATAGAATTACATTTCCTACAACTCCTCTTCACACTTCAAGTCCAAGAAATGCTCTCACAAAAAGTTATCAATCTCAACATTATAGGTCATTTTCAAAAGTCAACAAAAAGGCACTTTAAGTCAAAGACCATAACTTGAGATTGGTAAATAAAAATGACATGGGACAAAAGGAATTGGTTAGAAGACTTCAAGAACTTTCCAGAATGTCGAAGAACATGATCAAAGCTTAAAAATTGAGCAAGATATGCCTTGTAGAAGTTGGGAAATTTTTGGGAATTTTGAAAAGTCAACTTTGCTTCAAATGCCTCAAAATTGCTAATGGGCCACATTTTCTTCCAAGAATCATCACCCAAAGGCTATGCACGACCCATTGACTTTAAAGGGAGTTATTTTATCATTTTTTATTAATTATTTGAATTATTATTATTATTAGTTCATTTAATTAAAATAAAATATGACAAAAATAGCAAATCATGTTTTTCCAATCCTTTTGTGCAGCATATTCTCTCATTAAAGCCTCAAGATTTCGTGCACACTCCATAAGGAAAGGATCTCCAATAATTGGCATGTTCTTCATGGTGAAAAGATTGAAAAAATCATGGAAAATCACAAACTTGAAAATCATTAAAGACAAGGCTTTGGGCTTAGATTGTTGACCTAAATCATTCCATGTACATATGCAAACACAACCCTAATCACAAGAACAAAAAAGCTGCGCCAGAATCACAAGAAAAAATTGGCATTTTTCATATAAAATTCTCAAAACTGAAAACATACGTAGGGCTCCTTTCAAAGCCTATAATCGATTAAAAAGGCTTGCTGGGACTTTGTTGAACGTGTCTCAATACTTTTCAAGGCTCCATACATTCAGAATTGGTAGAATGGCTTTGCCCTGTTCATAAAACTTTTCACGTTCGTATCTTAATTTACATGTGTTTTCCATGCATTTGAATGATTGTTTTACACTAACATAATCATGCTGAAGCTTTTGGTGTCTTTTAATTAAACTAACGTGGTCTGTATGCAAAGTTACCATGGGAGATGCTTAGGGTTTCAAAGCTCCAAAATTGGGGCTTTACGCATAAGGCAAAATTAGGCCATGAAACCTACACCATTGAAACCAAGAGGTCCAGACGATTCATTCTCATACCTCGCGCCCTTTTTATTTCCAACCATATGCTAATCGCTATTTTTGAATATCACTGTTAGTGGGGGGTTTAAAACCCCCGCTATTTGATGTTAGTTACAGGTAAAAACAAAGAATCCAGGAGGAAGACGCTGAGCTGTATGCATATGATTAGTGTATTTGAAAGTTAGCGCGTTTTTTTATTTGGTTCCAGGATAATTGCATGCTTGGCATATGTTGATCAGTGCCCACTAAGTAAACAAAGAAACACACTTGGCTTGGTGGTTGTTGTGTTGTCACGCAGGTAATGGGACCTGGGTTCGATTCCCAGGTCCCCCATATTTTCAATATATTTTGTTATAACACGCTTCTGTGCAGCTTCCACTCTAATGACCACCATGCACTCAATGCCAAAGCTTGCCACATGTCCAGCAATTCCAATCTAATGGCCAGAATAGAGAGACCATCATGCACCTTGGTCAATGGTCCACACGTGACCACTGAAAAGTCAAAAAGGCCTCATTTAAATGGGCCTAATTGCTGCAATATACCTCCAAATGGGTCAGAAAACCCCCCATGTTTGCCCTCTCTTTCTCTATTTTTCTTCTTTTCTTTTATTTATTTTAATTATATTATTTGTTTCATTTAATTCCTTAAATTAATTTTTATAACACAAAAATACAAAAAAATCAGAAAAGTCAAAAAATAAAATATGTTTATTATTTAATTCACTAATATTTATTTTGTAAATAAATTTGATAATTAATTTAGTTTTAAATTAGGGTTTTAACTTTAATATTTTTCTTAAATAAACTAAAAAAAAACATAAAAATTAGGTTTTAGCTTTTTTATTCTTTTTCTTAATAAATAATCTTTTTTTTTTCTTATCACTATTAATTATTAATTATTCTTGTAAATAAATATGCAATTAATTAATTAGGTTAAATTAGGTCAAACTTAAACATTTTTTTAATAAATTAAAAAACAATTAGAACTAGGGTTTTATTGAACTTTTAATTCCAATTTAATTCTCTTTAATTCCATAAATACAAAAACTCCAAAAAATAAGTTCTTTCTTTTATTTAATTTAATTAATTTATGATTTCAATTCAATTCCTTTAAAAGGGTCCAACGCCCTCACACTCGATTATAATTTCTTTTCGCACTTATTTTTATTTTCTTTTGTGAAATTTATGTACTTGCCCCAAAGCGTTGTGTGATACGGTGGGAGAACTGACTTGAGGTTTGCGTTTGTATTCGCAAATGTTGCGGTTTAGCAAGAGTCGCCACCGACTTTTTATTTTATCCTAAGGAAAGGTTAAAAAGCACAGCAAAAACCTTTTGAGATGTTTTCTTGGGTTCGGGGAGTAGATTATAGAAAGGGAAGGTATTAGCACCCTTTCTATCCATGGTTATCCATGGGCTCTTAGTTACTTGCTTAGATCACTTGCCTTTTGTTTTCAATTGTTTTAAATGGTGCTTTGTGTGTGTGGGTTTTGAAAATGTTTTGAAAAGATGCCAATGTGGTGGCAACCTTTGTAATGATCCATGTGGGGATGTGTACAAAGATGTATGTCTTTTGAAAAGGTTTTCATTTGTTTTTGAAAGTTGTTTTGAAAGTGTAGTGATGTGTGATTTTGAAATTAGGCAAGTGTTTTGTTTTGCAAGTTTGACTCAAGTAGCTAAGAGGTTATCTACTCCTAAATTTCTCAAAAGATTATTGTTATGTTTTAACCTTTTTAACAAGTTTGTTCCACCATTGTATTTGGTGGACAATCTTGTGTTAGGATGTGAGAGGGACAGGCGCGGGTCATCGTTTAGACCATAATTGCAACGACGTTAAATGTCTTTGGGCAATTTTCTTTAAGGGACTTGATCATTTGTTTTTTTATTTGTTTTGAAAAGTTTTATCGAGGGACTATGATCATTCAAACTGTTTGCTTTGCCCAAAGAAGTTCAACATGCAATATGGCCCATTATTGAAGGCAACAAGTGGAATACCCTAGGGGGTGCAAGTGTGATTTGTGTGTCCATTTTCATGCTTGTTTATCTTGTATTAGGTCAAACTATTTTTTATCGTTTTTTCGCATACAAACCCTAATTCTAACATGTTATCATTAGAAAGCAATAAAGTGCGAAATTAAAATTACTAAGCTATTACAAAACCAAATATGGGAAGGGGGGTACAAAGGTTCAAATGGGGATATTGACAAGAATTTAAATCTAAATTATTACATCATTTGAATATTTGCAATTTAAATAATGTACAAAAATTAAATAAGAATGCAAGATGTACAAAAAATGTTTTGTATATATATGAAAAAAATATTATTTATGTAAAAGAGAAAAGAAAATAAAAATGTATTATTTTTTTGGAGTATTTTGAATTTAGGGCAAAAAACCCTAATTTTAAAGAAAAGGTATTATTATCTAATTTAATACAACTATTTATTTATTATTTATAAAAATAATATAATAATGAAGTGTATTGTGAAAAAAAGTATTTTTGTATCAAATATTAATAAAAATGAAAAATTCAAGTATTTTTACATTTTAGCTTAAATGTATTAATAAACATATATATATATATTAAACCCTAAATATGTATTATACACAAAATAAGTATTTATTTAATATTTTAATAAAATAAATAAAAGAGTATTTTTTTTGTGTGAAATATTTTCAGAAGGTAAATAAAAATAAAAATGTATTTACACTATTTTTTCTATTTATTCTAATAATGGTATATATATATTATGCATAAATAAAGAAACAAATCAAATAAATATGCCATAAATTCAGAAAATGATGGAAAAAATATTTTTAATTTTTTAATGCCATGAGAAAAAATAAACAAAGTTAACCAAAAAAGAAAAAGTCAAAAATGTTAAAAAATGAACAAATGGGCTCAGGGGGGTGTGAATCAAAAAAGATGGTGTGAAAAGCAAAATAACACAGGCCCAGCCCACTCCACTCCTTCTTCAACCTCCAGCACAGATATTTGAAAAAACGCGCGCCCCTGTTCTTCAATGTCTAACTCCTGATTCTTGGCTTTTCAGCAAAAACTCATAACACAACAAATGTTCAGCATGAAGAGACGGTTCTAACCATATAAAGAACTTGACCTATCTCTCTAAGATGAGGGAGAATTTCTCCTCCCCCAAATCCTAACCTAATTTTTCTACCATTTTCAAACTCCAAATTCTCTCTACTCAGGAAAAAGAAATGAAATGTAAAGATATGTACATGTTCAGGGCTATGAGTAGGACCTTGTTTCTTCACAAACTTAAGACTAAAGATGCATGATAAGAGAGATACGAGTTCAAAGTTTTACCTGTGTAGTTGAACTTCTATGTGGAGAATGAGGGACTTTCAGTACAATGTAATGATTGGAAAAGCTTCCTTGAGGTCCAGGGATGCTTTTTCAATGCTTACTTTGTCTTGAACCTTCTTGTATCAAGCTGTAGAACTTCAACTGCAGAAGGAGAAATTAAAAATGGTGGAAACTGTTAGAGTGATTACAGGTCAGGTTTTAGGCCATGGTTAGCTTGCATATGTTGTAAGGAAGGTGTATGAATTGATTTTGGTGAGAATGCTCGAGGGAAGTGGGAGTTTGCACTCAATCTGCAGGGGCTCCCCTGTTTTTGCAGTTTCAAGGTGATTAGAGCAATGGGAGTGTTTCAGATGGCAAGGGCTCGTGTGTTAGCTTGGATTTGGTCTATGGAATGTGTTTGATAACTTTGTTCTTCTGTTTCTAAGCTGAGATGAGAGATAACATTAGTTATGGACCTTTCTTCACACTTTAGCTACAAAATGCAACTTGGCTCTCTAGGTCAGTACAGGCCCTCCCACTATGCTGCTATCCCTTGCCTTGATCAGTGCAATTTGCTCACAAACTTGTGCCAAGAAGATCTTGATTGTACCACTTGGATTGCAAACTTGACATAAAGTTCTTCTTTTCAAGAATGGAAATAGTGCTTTTTCTAATTTAGGCTTAATTCCTTGTGTAATGACCAAAGGCTTAGAATAACAACTTGGTTCAATGGTTTTGCATTAAATTAAGGAGTGTAATTTGGTTTAAAGACCTGTAAAGTAGCACAAACTATGCTGAGTTCAAATTTGCCAAGTTTATGAACATGTTTTGATGAAGAACAAAAGTGAATTCTTGCCAACTTGTGAAATTCGAATCTATCAAGTTATGAGGTTGTTTGATGAGTTCTTGGACATTTTGGAAAGCTTGGAATGTGTACTACAATACATCTTTGAAATGCAAATTAAAATTCCAAGTGGAAGGGTATGAAAAGTGGCCTTGAAGTGGGGTAGAAAACCTTGTCAAAATAGGTTAAAATTTCACTAAGTTAAAAATGGTTTAGTGCCCTTATTCAAAAAATTATAACTTGAGATACAAGCTTCAAATGAGAAAACTTTGTGAATCAAAGTTGTAGATTATGCAACAAGCTACAACTTTCATGTTTTGACGTTTGTTTGAATCCAAATGGATCATGGTGAAAAGATGGGGCAAAGTTGGGAAAAAATTAGGGTTTTTCATAACTTAGAAAAATTCTAAGTTATGAAAAATTCCATTTTCAAACCCTAATTTGCATTTTGAGATTTCTTGGTGAACAAGTTTCATGATTTGGCAAGTTTTGATGAAAAATGAATCTTGACTCTTGATTTTGACCAAAAAGTCAAAGTTTGACTTTTCAGTATACAGTCAAAATTGGTCAATTGACTGGGAAATTCAACTGTCAACCTTGTGTACTTGGGATCTTTTGAGCTTGATGAATGTGTCAAGACCATTTCATTGAGTCCTTGAGTCCATGTGTGAACTTGGTTTGCCATTGGCTAGGTCAAACAGTCAAAAATTGCCTTTGTGCAGTCAAAACCCTAAAAATGACCATTTTGCCCTTTTGATGATCTGATCAAATTTCTTATGGAATTGTGATCCCAACTTGATCAAATGATTCATATGAGTTCATAATGTTGATGTGGATCCAATTTCATGAGGTTTGACTGTCAATTGGCCATAGTTGACTTTTTCCCCAATACAGCTGATTTCTAGGTCAACTGTCCAATTGGCTGGGCAAAACTTGGAATCAAGACTTGAAACTTGGTATGGGTAAACTTGGGAGTCCAATATAAGGCATGAAAGTCATCTTAGGCATTTTAGGTCAAAACATCCTTGGGCAAACACAAACCCTAATTTGAGTCCACAGTGCAAGGAGAAGTCTTGAGCAGAGGAAACCCTAACTGGATCTTGATCTTCAAAGGTCTTGTGATGAGAAAATTTTGAGGAAATGGGAGGGCAAATTTTGGGGTACAACAGTTGCCCCTGTTCAATCTTCTTGGACCTGAAGAGTTAGATTGGCAAGTTTGCCTTTCGTGACTCGAGGGTAAAAGGAGATTGGACACTAGAGTGCCCGGAAATTTGCACTCGCATGCTGGAGTCTCAACAATATGGTGTCGGGAATGGGCTTATAGATGCCATTTGGAGAGATGGTGGATAGGGAGATGGGCTTATAGATGCCATCTGGAAGTGTCGATCGCATAAGAGATTCCTTAGCGAGAACTTGTATATTTAAGAAAGACGGATGTTTTCCTGGCTTGTTACAGGTGTTTGATCTTCAATATCCTTATGCAGATATGCCCTGGCTAGATACAGGTATCGAATCTACAATCGGTTTGCTCACAGATGTGCCCTGGCTGGATACAGGAGTCGAATCTGGAAATAGTCGTTAATAGATGTGCCCTGGCTGGATACAGGAATCGAATCTTCGGACTCTTCAGACGTGCCCTGGCTAGATACAGGAATCGAGTCTGGAGATGGTTGTTAACAGATATGCCCTGGCTGGATACAGGAATCGAATCTGGAGATGTTGTAGTTGATAGATGTGCCCTGGCTGGATACAGGAATCGAATCTTCGGACTCTTCAGACGTGCCCTGGCTAGATACAGGAATCGAGTCTGGAGACTGGTCACTCTCAGATGTGCCCTGGCTAGATACAGGTATCGGATCTGGAATTGTGACAGTTGAAGGTAGTTGTTTTTTTTTTGGGATTGTCTTTTTCCTGAAAAGGCAAAAACATAAGTTGTATGCAATGTCATGATGTATGATATGCATGATATCATGATGTTCAACATGAGATAGTGTTGTATGCGTTTCATCATGTATGTAAGCAAGATGTATGAAAATGTGAAATGTTTATGAGTGTAATTTTATCTTAGGAAAATAAATCCTTGACGAACGGCCGGGAAGTTGCTCTGTGAAGAGATACTTGGCTGAAGTTTTGCTGAGAGGCCTGTTGAGGACTTTAATGATGGATTCCGCTGGTGATGATGATAAACTCCGCTGGGGGATACCAAAGATAAACTCCGCTGGGGATACCAAAGATAAACTCCGCTGGGGATTGGAAGGACTTCGCCGAGGACGATCTTCCGTGGTTTTTAGCTGAGGATAACCCAGTTATAAGTCCTTGTGAGGAAATAACTCTAAATAAAACTCGGGAGAGACGTCCGTACTTTGCAGGGGATAAGCTTCCAGAATCTACTGGGGATGAGCTTTAAGACCTGCCGGGGAATGCTGTGTCCTTTCAGGATCGACGGGGAATAAACTCCGCTTGGGGAAAGTATTGCCGAATTTTGTTTGTACTCTGCGGGGAGTTGAGACGATTTGGCCACATTCTTCAGTTGAACCTACCTTGGTGCCTTGGCGGACAAAGCAACCAGACTGCTTTAGACAACTTCAATTGCCCCTGTCTCTGATGTCACCTGTAATCGATCTCTCGTTTCATATGCAAATATTTATGAATTAGCAATTTAATGTCAAATGCATATATCAAAAATGAACATTGGACGTTCTTCGCAAGACAAAACAGAAAAAGGAAAACAATGGTAATTTGTATGGACAAGTGAATTTGTATTGATTTAAACTTTGCCTGTGAATAGGCGTTTTTTGTACAAGAGGCTGACATCCTAGTAAGAGGATATCGCCAAATAGTATAGAGTTTACAATTTGAAAAAGGAAACAAAACAACTATGTGAACAATCCCACTGGGTTCCAACTCTGCTATCGCCTTTATGTCTTCGAACGCCTTATCGCTTTGCTGCCTGGTTGAAGATGAAGCTGATTGGTCAATGCCGAAATCTTGAGCCAGATAGTTGATGCCGAATTCTGGATGCGAAGTGATCCAATGAGCCATAGTGTTACGCTTTTATCCCTAACTTTTGCCTGGACCGCCCTTTCGGGTTTTCAGTCCACCGGGATACCCATTTTTGCCCAAGCCGCCCTTTCAGGTTTTCGACTTGCCGGGTGTACAGATTTTTATTCATTTCATCCCTTATTTTTGCCCGAACCCTTTTGGTTCTCCGGGAAGCCCTTATTTTTGCCTAGGTATGTCAACCTAGCGGGTCTTTTATTTATGCGTAGTATTTTTTCACTATGTCTGCATTGGCGGGGTGAGGGAGGTCGTCACCATCCATGGTGGTCAGGATCATGGCTCCTCCTGAGAACACGCGTTTAACCACAAATGGCCCTTCGTAAGTAGGGGTCCATTTGCCCCGGGGATCACTTTGAGGAAGGATGATGCGTTTGATTACCAGGTCCCCAACTTGATACTCCTGCGGTCTGACTTTCTTATTAAATGCCCTGATCATCCGTTTTTGATACGTTTGACCATGACAGATAGCAGTGAGCCTCTTTTCGTCAATCAGATTTAATTGATCAAGTCGAGTCTGGATCCAATCATCTTCATTCAAGTCTGCATCCTTCATTATCCGGAGAGAGGGTATCTGGATTTCAATTGGCAAGACTGCCTCCATACCATAGACTAAGGAGAAAGGAGTTGCCCCGGTTGACGTCCTTGCTGAGGTGCGGTACCCATGAAGAGCGAACGGTAACATCTCGTGCCAATCTTTATAGGTCACTGTCATCTTCTGCACAATTTTCTTGATATTTTTATTGGCTGCCTCTACAGCCCCATTCATCTTCGGTCGGTAGGGAGAAGAATTGTGGTGCTGTATCTTGAATTGTTCACAGAGTTCAGTGATCATTTTGTTGTTGAGATTGGTACCATTGTCCGTAATGATTCTTTCCGGGACACCATACCGACAGATCAGATTATGCCGGATGAAACGTGCCACGACGCTCTTGGTTACTGTGGCATAGGAAGCTGCCTCAACCCACTTCGTGAAGTAATCGATCGCCACCAAGATGAAGCGATGCCCATTGGATGCCGTCGGTCGGATCTCACCAATCATATCGATGCCCCACATCACGAAAGGCCAAGGTGCCGTCAGGACATTCAAAGGAACCGGAGGGATATGCACCTTGTCAGCATAGATCTGGCATTTATGACAAGTTCGGGAGTGCTGGTAACAATCGGCTTCCATTGTGGACCAGAAATATCCTGCCCGAAGGATTTTCTTAGCCATGGTGTGTCCACTGGAATGTGTTCCAAATGTACCTTCATGCAGTTCCATCATGATTTTCTCCGCTTCAGCCTTATCCACACAACGTAGCAGAGTCGAATCATGATTCCGTTTGTAGAGAATGCCGTTGCTGAGGAAGAATTTTGCAGCAAACCTCCTCATGAACTTCTTATCATTGACAGATGCACCTTCAGGGTATTCCTGAGCTTCCAAATACCTCTTCACCTCATGATACCAGGGTTTTTCAACAACCTTCTCAGCCTCGAGCTCGCAACAGTATGCCGGTTCATCCAACTTCCAGATAATGATTCGGGGAGCCTCATTGTCCCATTTAACTTTGAACATTGAAGACATCGTGGCTAGTGCGTCCGCTAGCTGATTCTCCTCTCTGGGGAAATGCTCAAAAGTTATCTCTTCAAAGTGGGGAAGCAAGGTCGTCACATACTCCTTGTAAGGAATAAGATTCGGGTGTTTCGTATCCCACTCGCCTTTGATCTGATTGATCACGAAAGCGGAATCTCCGAAGACACATAGAAATTTGATCCTTAAGTCGATTGCAGCTTGTAAACCCATGATACATGCTTCATACTCTGCCATATTGTTGGTGCAGCTGAAACATAATCGGGTGGTGAGGGGAGTATGAGTTCCCTTGGGAGATATGATTACAGCGCCGACACTGTTACCCAAAGCATTGGAGGCTCCATCAAAATGCATAGACCATCGGGATCCTTCCTCAGGTCCTTCATCCGGTCCAGGTACTTCACAGTCAGTTACCACCATGATGTCTTCGTCCGGAAAATCAAAGTTCAATGATTGGTAATCGTTCACAGGTTGGTGTGCCAAATGATCTGCCAATACACTTCCCTTAATTGCTTTCTGAGTTGTATACTGGATATCATATTCTGTCAAGATCATTTGCCATCTCGCTATTCTTCCAGACAGAGCGGGCTTTTCAAATATGTACTTGATGGGATCCATCTTTGAAATCAATAAGGTAGTGTGAGTCAGCATATACTGTCTCAGCCGGCGAGCAGCCCATACAAGAGCGCAACAAGTTTTCTCAAGCAGTGAGTAACGAGACTCACAGTCGGTAAACTTTTTGCTCAAATAATAAATAGCGTGCTCTTTTCGGCCAGACTCGTCATGCTGCCCCAGCACACACCCCATTGAATTATCAAGCACTGTCAAGTATAGTATCATAGGTCTTCCTTCCACCGGTGGCATAAGAATGGGTGGCTCTTGGAGATATTCCTTTATTTTTTCAAAGGCGGCCTGACATTCATCGTTCCAGCGTACTACTTGATCTTTCTTCAGTAATTTGAAGATTGGCTCACAAGTAGCAGTTAGATGTGAGATGAATCGGGCAATGTAATTTAGTCGTCCCAGGAAGCCTATGACTTCTTTCTCTGTCCTTGGAGTCGGCATCTCTTGTATGGCTTTTACCTTGGCAGGGTCCACCTGAATACCCTTATCACTTACAATGAAACCTAGCAATTTTCCGGATCTTACCCCAAAGGTGCATTTGTTGGGATTCAACCTCAGCTTGTATAACTTGAGTCGGTCAAACAACTTCCTCAGATGGTCAAGGTGCTCCTCCTCAGTTTGAGATCTTGCAATCATGTCATCAACGTATACCTCAATCTCATGATGGATCATATCATGAAATAAAGCAACCATGGCACGTTGATAGGTTGCCCCATCATTTTTCAATCCGAATGGCATGACCTTATAACAGAAGGTGCCTCACTGAGTCACAAATGTAGTCTTCTCCATATCCTCTGGAGCCATCTTGATCTGATTATACCCTGAAAAACCATCCATGAAGGAGAACACCTTGTGTTGAGCTGTATTGTCAACAAGGACATCAATGTGAGGTAGGGGGAAGTCATCCTTGGGGCTGGCCCTGTTCAAGTCCCTGTAGTCAACACACATTCTGACTTTACCATCCTTCTTCGGCACTGGCACTACATTGGCAACCCACTGAGGGTAAGAAGTCACTGCAAGGAACCCGGCATCAAACTGCTTCATAACCTCGGCCTTGATCTTTTCAGACATCTCCGGACGCATGCGTCGGACTTTTTGCTTTATCGGAGGGCAATCTTCTTTGGTTGGCAGGTGGTGAACTACAATGTCGGCATCCAAACCAGGCATATCTTCATAGGACCAAGCAAAAATCTCCATGTAGTCTTGTAGAATCTGGATCAATCGTTGCTTCACGCTGAGCTCTAGATTGGCACCAATCTTGACCTCTTTCATATCCGTCTCAGTACCCAGGTTAATTGTCTCCACAGGCTCTTCATGTGGTTGAATAGCTCTCTCTTCCTGGAGTAGCAGTCTTGCGAGTTCACCAGGTACTTCGCAATCATCTTCACCTTCGTCTTCGGCCAAGTTGATCGGATTTTCGAAGTCATAACTGGCAGTAGCAGAGCTGTTACCAGTGAGATCCAGAGTGGATTGAAACCTGTATAAGTGAGTGTGTGTAAATATAGCTGTTTTGCAATATATATAACACAGAAAGGAAAGGAGCACAAGATTTGAAATGCAACAAACGTCCAATGTTTTGATTGATGATATATGAAAATGTCATACAAAAAGCCCTCACAAATGGAGCTACGATGCCCCGGGTAGGACACCGAGCCAACAAAGTTTTAACATATTGTTTGTTACAAATTGGAAATCAAAAGAAATTAATTACTGCGTGACAAATGTGATAGGGGTAAAATCCTTTGCTGTCCAGTTGCTCGGTCCGTCGCTGGCAGTCGGGTAGATCCAACTGTCAAACTCTGCTTCCTCTACATCCTCCTCGATAGCATTCACCCTTGAGCTGGAGATAAACACCGGAGCCTTTCTGATCTTCTCTTTGCGCACAGCCTTCTGAGCCTCTGCAGTAAAGCCTAGCCCAAACTTGTCGTTCTTCTGAGTGAAGTCAGGAAGCTGACCCCAGTTTGCACAATCGCCTTTCTGAACCACAGCCCGGGCATCCCTTAGGGAAGCCATCTTCAAGGAAACATTCTCTTCGACCGCTGTCTCTGCTGCTGCTGAAATTGGGTGTACTTCCTCGAAATGCTGAAAGGGGGTTTCAATAAACTCCCCATCCATCTCAATGTATCTGAAGGAATTCAAATGGCTCACCATGTACTCCTCTTCTCCTTGCACAGTGACGATCTTCCCCCTGACGGGATACTTCAGCTTCTGGTGCAAGGTGGAGGTCACTGCCCCAGCTTTATGGATCCAAGGTCGACCCAGTAGACAAGAGTACGATGGACGTATATCCATCACATAGAAGGTAGAGTCAAACACTTGAGAGCCCACACGAATAGGGATGTTAACCTCTCCATGAACCATCCTTTTGGAACTGTCGAAGGCCCTGACGATGATATTGCTGGGTTTCAACTCCAGGCCTTCATAATCCAGACGGTCTAAAGCCTTTTTCGGTAGAACATTCAAGGAAGAACCAGTATCCACCAATACATGTGCCAGAGTAGTGCCCCTGCATTCAATAGAGACATGCAGGGCATCATTGTGGTCTCTCCCTTTCGCAGTCAGGTCAGCATCTGAAAAACCCAAGCCATTGTCTGCTGTCAGATTTGCTATGCAATCAGTGAACTGGACTGCGGACGTTTCTTGCGGCACATGGGCCGTCTTGAGAAATGAGATCAAAGCCTTAGCATGGGCCTCGGAGCATAGCAATAAGGAGAGCAGGGAGATCTTGGAGGGCGTATGCCCCAACTGCTCGACAACATTAAAATCACTCTTCTTTATTATTTTCAGAATCTCCTCCATTTCTTGTCGGGAGGCCTCAACGTTTATGGGTAATGGTGCCTCCATCCGGGCAGGCTCTTCTTCAATCCCTTTGCCCCGAGCATTTGATGACTCGGCAGCAGGGGAAACAACTTGATCAGCAGCAGGAACATGTAAACTTGTAGGTTTTATAAGAAGGGGTCTTCGAATAGCGGGCGGCGCAATGTCAGGCGAGAAGAGCCTGCCACTGCGGGTAACTTTGGCTGGACCAGTGATATCGCAGATACTGGAACTAGCGTCGAATTCTTGTTTGATTCCATTTACATACACGTCTGCCCCATAATGCCAGGGGACAGCTTTATCAGATATGTAGGGGAGAGGCCCCGGGACAGTAATAATCACAGGTGCAACAGTCATAATTTGAACAGGCTTCTTCGGGGGAGCCTTGATTGGATTTTTGAAGATGGTAATCACAGAAACTTCTTTCATCGGAACCAACTGAACAGCAGACTTTTTGAATAGAATTTCCTTGCTATCCATTAGGCCTTGGACGCCTAGCCTCAGCAAGGGGCAATCAGATAGGGAAACAACACAGAATAGGCAACCTTCACCGCAACCCGGAAATAAACCGGCCCGCAGTAGGTTCTTCTTAACAGTCTTCAGAGGGGTGACAACTTCATTTACCGAAACAGCGTACATTTCTTCTTCGATGGCATTTACTCTATGCTGGGGCATAAGAGCAGTTACAACATTTGGTCTCTCCGGCGCTTCAAACTGAATTTCCTTTGCGTCGATCAGATCTTGCACTTTGTTTCTCAAGGCCCAGCAATCATCAGTAGTGTGCCCGGGACTATCAGAATGATAAGCACACCGGGCATTTGGGTTATATTTAGGAGACGCAGTGTTGACGACTTTAGGAGCTTCTTTGAGGGTCACCAGGTTGGTGGATAACAGTTGGGGTAAAATTTGAGATAAGGTCATACTCAGTCGGGTATACTGCCTCTTGGGCCTTTCGCTTCTTTGTTGATTGTACTGCTGAGGAGCAGCAACGGGTTTTGAAATGACCAAAGCATTGACGGCTTGGAGATTTTCGGGCTTGACTTGTCTTCTAGGACCATAGACGGCACTTGCTTCTTTCTTAAACGGCCTCTTCTCAGCACTTGTGGAGGCAGCCTTCTGTATCTTGCCTGACCTGATGCCAGCTTCAATTCTTTCTCCCGTCAATATCAAATCTGTAAACCCAGCGGAGGAGTTACCAACCAAATGATTGAAAAACGGACCAGACAACGTCCCTAGAAACATATCAACCAGCTCTCGATCAGTTAATGGAGGCTGCACCCTGCCAGCCAAATCTCTCCATTTTTGAGCGTACTCCTTGAACCCTTCACCCGTTCCTAGAGACATACCCTGAAGTTGGGTACGCGTAGGAGCGAGATCAGAATTGTATTGGTATTGTCTGTAGAATGCGGTTGCCAAATCTTCCCAGTGCCGGATGCTGGCTCCATCTAATTGGTAGAACCATTCAAGCTGTGACCCTGAGAGGCTATCTTGGAAGAAGTGAATCCAGAGGTTCTTATCCGCCGTGTAAGGTTGGATTTTCCTTACGTACGACCTCAGATGCAACTTTGGGCAGGAGACCCCATCATACTTGGCGAAGGCAGGCGCCTTAAACTTGTGTGGAATGACTACCCCAGAAGATAACCCCAAATCTCCGAAATCCAGTCCCGACACATTCTCAATTTCCATGGCGCTTAAGCGGTCCTCCAATTGCTTGTATCTGTCAGCAGCAGGTGGGTATTGTTCGTCATTATAGTCCGTATCGTTGTCGGAGACTGCGGGACTAGGAGCTCCTCCCCCTTGGGGACTGTTTTTCTCAGCAGAAGAAGTGGTTGGATCAGCCTCATTGTGGAGTGTGTTCCCAAATCTGCGTCCGGTGTTGAACAATGCAGTCCTCTTTTTCTTCTTCTTCTTCAGGAGTAGAGTCTTCAACTCTTGCTGACCTTGGGCTAGGCTTAGGACCATTTCTTGGAACTGTGCACTTTGGGCCTGAAGGGCCTTGATTGCTTGCTCATTGGAGGAGTCTGGATTCATGATGACTGTGCAAATAAACAGCGAAGAAGATTAAGCAACCTGTGAAATAGGGTACCTGCTATGCATATGGTGCAATGGAATGCGTACGCTTTATGTTTTCAAAGACAAACAAGATTTAACTTCGTAGACAAAAAAGGGAAACACACTTCATTAGATTAAAATTTTCAATTGTTCAACAATTTGCCCTTAGGCATTACAGGAATGAAAAAAATACGGAAAAGGAAATAAAACTACAAAAGGAAACAATCAAAGCTCATCAATGCTCCCATGGCCTCCTCTTTTCAGTGCTGATGTAGTTGTTCAGGACCCGTTCTTCCTCCAATTGCTTAGTCAGCCTCCGGATCTTCCGTTCCTGCTCGTTGAACTTCTCTTGATAGAAATCCCGTTCTTCCTTTAGCTGCGCCCAAGATCTCTTCATGGTGTCAAAATCAGTAGGTATCTGAGGAGGGAGGACAGTTGGAGGAACCCCATCTTCATCAGGAGATTCAAGAATGAGAGGTCTAACAGCTTCATAGGGCATACCTAACTTCTGAGCACGGATGCGGACCCATTTGCAATAGGGCTTCAATGGCAGAGAAGTCTTTGGTCCCAACTCCTGTGGGCTGGCTTTGTGGATTCTGTCCCAAGCTCTAATGAATCCCTGGCGTAGTTTGTCACTGTCTGCCTAAAACTCAAAATGGAAGTGAGGAACCAGCATTTCATGAGGCCCATCTCCTCTGGCTCTTCCAAACTGACGGAGAGCTAAACACGGATTGTAAGAGATTCCTCCTTGGATGCCAATCAACGGGACATTAGGGTATTCTCCGCAACGGTCGATAACAGCTACCTCATCCAAACCTCTGAGAGTCCAGGTGATGTCATTATCAGTGAGAGACATTAACCTCCGAGCCCAGCCTTTTCCTTCTTCATTCTTCAGCACGAACTTAGGAAGGTGCGAAATAAACCACCTTACTAGCAAAGGAGCACAACACCACGGAGTCCCCCGTTTTCGAGCAGTACGAGCATAGAGTTGTTGTAGAATATCACCCAAAAGAGTGGGTACCGGATTCCGAGACATGAAGATCCTTATGACATGGATACTGATAAAAGTGTCAGGGTTGGGAAACAGCACCAGACCATAGATCAAAAGAGCTAGAATATCCTCATATGCCTTGAAGTCCAAGTCATTCCAGAAATCATTAGCCTTGCCAACCAGAAATTTGACCAAAAAGCCCTTGATCCCATTTCTAGTTTCCCAGTTGGACAATACCTCTTCTTTGGTCAAGGGGAGAATTGCAGCAATCTCTTCAGGCCTAGGAGTCTTTTCCAAACCAGTGAATGGAGTTTGTTCCAAGACAGGGATCCCAAGCAAATAAGAAAACTCTTCCAGGGTAGGGACCAGCTGGAAGTCTTGAAAAGTGAAACAGTGGTACAGAGGGTCATAAAACTGGGTCAGAACACTTATCAGTTGTTGGTCCCATTTTGCAGCGACCAAGCCAAGGAGAGAACCATGTCTGTTGATGAAGGAGGTAGTGTTTGGAATCCTTCTAACCAGATCCTTGAGTAAAACTGGTGGTTGAACAAAGTTGAGCCGGACAGTATTTCTACGCACGGGCATCATGATGTCCTACAAAACATAGCAAAGATGAAACCTTTTTGTCTTTGAAATGGGTTAGTCCTTTATACAGAATGCATGCAATGGTATGATGACATGATGCTATGATGAAGCACGCCACAAGTATTCACATAGGTAAGTAAGGCACACAAATCACACAAGACACCCTTAGGTTTCAGGCCAGCATGAGTTTCAGGTATTACCCTCTTTTGGTTTTGTTGGTTAAAACCTGTCCTATCAAAAGTAACCGGGTTCTAGAGGATCTCAAATCATTGGCTACCCTCAATCGGTCATAACTCCAGCATCGCAATCTTTTCTCGCGGCCAGAACCATCTCGAGAGTTTAGCCTCAATGAGTGTAGCATACTGCTACTGTCCTAATAGCCAAGTTGGTCAATTTAGGGTTCTAAGGTTGGTTGGTGTTTAATGACCCCTTAAAAGACCTATATTCTCCCCGTTGCAACACAAGGGATATAGGTACAGACTAAGATGCCACACCAACGTAGCCACTGCTTCACCCATGTCGGTCTACGCCGGACAGGTCCCTCACAGATTATGCTACCTAAAAAGGGTATATCCCAGATCCGGGTTTAGGATCTATGAACTCCGATGCAAAGCCCACAAATATAAAAGCAAACAAAGCAAACAATTGAAAACAAAGGTGATCTAAGCCCTAAGGTTACTCCACTTTTAAAAGTTCTCCCCAGCAGAGTCGCCAGTTCTGTGATACGGTGGGAGAAATGACTTGAGGTTTGCGTTTGTATTCGCAAATGTTGCGGTTTAGCAAGAGTCGCCACCGACTTTTTATTTTATCCTAAGGAAAGGTTAAAAAGCACAGCAAAAACCTTTTGAGATGTTTTCTTGGGTTCGGGGAGTAGATTATAGAAAGGGAAGGTATTAGCACCCTTTCTATCCATGGTTATCCATGGGCTCTTAGTTACTTGCTTAGATCACTTGCCTTTTGTTTTCAATTGTTTTAAATGGTGCTTTGTGTGTGTGGGTTTTGAAAATGTTTTGAAAAGATGCCAATATGGTGGCAACCTTTGTAATGATCCATGTGGGGATGTGTACAAAGATGTATGTCTTTTGAAAAGGTTTTCATTTGTTTTTGAAAGTTGTTTTGAAAGTGTAGTGATGTGTGATTTTGAAATTAGGCAAGTGTTTTATTTTGCAAGTTTGACTCAAGTAGCTAAGAGGTTATCTACTCCTAAATTTCTCAAAAGATTATTGTTATGTTTTAACCTTTTTAACAAGTTTGTTCCACCATTGTATTTGGTGGACAATCTTGTGTTAGGATGTGAGAGGGACAGGCGCGGGTCATCGTTTAGACCATAATTGCAACGGCGTTAAATGTCTTTGGGCAATTTTCTTTAAGGGACTTGATCATTTGTTTTTTTATTTGTTTTGAAAAGTTTTATCGAGGGACTATGATCATTCAAACTGTTTGCTTTGCCCAAAGAAGTTCAACATGCAATATGGCCCATTATTGAAGGCAACAAGTGGAATACCCTAGGGGGTGCAAGTGTGATTTGTGTGTCCATTTTCATGCTTGTTTATCTTGTATTAGGTCAAACTATTTTTTATCGTTTTTTCGCATACAAACCCTAATTCTAACATGTTATCATTAGAAAGCAATAAAGTGCGAAATTAAAATTACTAAGCTATTACAAAACCAAATATGGGAAGGGGGGTACAAAGGTTCAAATGGGGATATTGACAAGAATTTAAATCTAAATTATTACATCATTTGAATATTTGCAATTTAAATAATGTACAAAAATTAAATAAGAATGCAAGATGTACAAAAAATGTTTTGTATATGTATGAAAAAAATATTATTTATGTAAAAGAGAAAAGAAAATAAAAATGTATTATTTTTTTGGAGTATTTTGAATTTAGGGAAAAAAACCCTAATTTTAAAGAAAAGGTATTATTATCTAATTTAATACAACTATTTATTTATTATTTATAAAAATAATATAATAATGAAGTGTATTGTGAAAAAAAGTATTTTTGTATCAAATATTAATAAAAATGAAAAATTCAAGTATTTTTACATTTTAGCTTAAATGTATTAATAAACATATATATATATATATATATATATATATATATATATATATATATATATATATATATATATATATATATATATATATATATATATATATATATATATATATATATATATATATATATATATATATATATATATATATATATATATATATATATATATATATATATATATATATATATATATATATATATATATATATATATATATATATATATATATATATATATATATATATATATATATATATATATATATATATTAAACCCTAAATATGTATTACACACAAAATAAGTATTTATTTAATATTTTAATAAAATAAATAAAAGAGTATTTTTTTTGTGTGAAATATTTTCAGAAGGTAAATAAAAATAAAAATGTATATACACTATTTTTTCTATTTATTCTAATAATGGTATATATATATTATGCATAAATAAAGAAACAAATCAAATAAATATGCCATAAATTCAGAAAATGATGGAAAAAATATTTTTAATTTTTTAATGCCATGAGAAAAAATAAACAAAGTTAACCAAAAAAGAAAAAGTCAAAAATGTTAAAAAATGAACAAATGGGCTCAGGGGGGTGTGAATCAAAAAAGATGGTGTGAAAAGCAAAATAACACAGGCCCAGCCCACTCCACTCCTTCTTCAACCTCCAGCACAGATATTTGACAAAACGCGCGCCCCTGTTCTTCAATGTCTAACTCCTGATTCTTGGCTTTTCAGCAAAAACTCATAACACAACAAATGTTCAGCATGAAGAGACGGTTCTAACCATATAAAGAACTTGACCTATCTCTCTAAGATGAGGGAGAATTTCTCCTCCCCCAAATCCTAACCTAATTTTTCTACCATTTTCAAACTCCAAATTCTCTCTACTCAGGCAAAAGAAATGAAATGTAAAGATATGTACATGTTCAGGGCTATGAGTAGGACCTTGTTTCTTCACAAACTTAAGACTAAAGATGCATGATAAGAGAGATACGAGTTCAAAGTTTTACCTGTGCAGTTGAACTTCTATGTGGAGAATGAGGGACTTTCAGTGCAATGTAATGATTGGAAAAGCTTCCTTGAGGTCCAGGGATGCTTTTTCAATGCTTACTTTGTCTTGAACCTTCTTGTATCAAGCTGTAGAACTTCAACTGCAGAAGGAGAAATTAAAAATGGTGGAAACTGTTAGAGTGATTACAGGTCAGGTTTTAGGCCATGGTTAGCTTGCATATGTTGTAAGGAAGGTGTATGAATTGATTTTGGTGAGAATGCTCGAGGGAAGTGGGAGTTTGCACTCAATCTGCAGGGGCTCCCCTGTTTTTGCAGTTTCAAGGTGATTAGAGCAATGGGAGTGTTTCAGATGGCAAGGGCTCGTGTGTTAGCTTGGATTTGGTCTATGGAATGTGTTTGATAACTTTGTTCTTCTGTTTCTAAGCTGAGATGAGAGATAGCATAAGTTATGGACCTTTCTTCACACTTTAGCTACAAAATGCAACTTGGCTCTCTAGGTCAGTACATGCCCTCCCACTATGCTGCTATCCCTTGCCTTGATCAGTGCAATTTGCTCACAAACTTGTGCCAAGAAGATCTTGATTGTACCACTTGGATTGCAAACTTGACATAAAGTTCTTCTTTTCAAGAATGGAAATAGTGCTTTTTCTAATTTAGGCTTAATTCCTTGTGTAATGACCAAAGGCTTAGAATAACAACTTGGTTCAATGGTTTTGCATTAAATTAAGGAGTGTAATTTGGTTTAAAGACCTGTAAAGTAGCACAAACTATGCTGAGTTCAAATTTGCCAAGTTTATGAACATGTTTTGATGAAGAACAAAAGTGAATTCTTGCCAACTTGTGAAATTCGAATCTCTCAAGTTATGAGGTTGTTTGATGAGTTCTAGGACATTTTGGAAAGCTTGGAATGTGTACTACAATCCATCTTTGAAATGCAAATTAAAATTCCAAGTGGAATGGTATAAAAAGTGGCCTTGAAGTGGGGTAGAAAACCTTGTCAAAATAGGTTAAAATTTCACTAAGTTAAAAATGGTTTAGTGCCCTTATTCAAAAAATTATAACTTGAGATACAAGCTTAAAATGAGAAAACTTTGTGAATCAAAGTTGTAGATTATGCAACAAGCTACAACTTTCATGTTTTGACTTTTGTTTGAATCCAAATGTATCATGGTGAAAAGATGGGGCAAAGTTGGGAAAAAATTAGGGTTTTTCATAACTTAGAAAAATTCTAAGTTATGAAAAATTCCATTTTCAAACCCTAATTTGCATTTTGAGATTTCTTGGTGAACAAGTTTCATGATTTGGCAAGTTTTGATGAAAAATGAATCTTGACTCTTGATTTTGACCAAAAAGTCAAAGTCTGACTTTTCAGTATACAATCAAAATTGGTCAATTGACTGGGAAATTCAACTGTCAACCTTGTGTACTTGGGATCTTTTGAGCTTGATGAATGTGTCAAGACCATTTCATTGAGTCCTTGAGTCCATGTGTGAACTTGGTTTGCCATTGGCTAGGTCAAACAGTCAAAAATTGCCTTTGTGCAGTCAAAACCCTAAAAATGACCATTTTGCCCTTTTGATGATCTGATCAAATTTCTTATGGAATTGTGATCCCAACTTGATCAAATGATTCATATGAGTTCATAATGTTGATGTGGATCCAATTTCATGAGGTTTGACTGTCAATTGGCCATAGTTGACTTTTTCCCCAATACAGCTGATTTCTAGGTCAACTGTCCAATTGGCTGGGCAAAACTTGGAATCAAGACTTGAAACTTGGTATGGGTAAACTTGGGAGTCCAATATGAAGCATAAAAGTCATCTTAGGCATTTTAGGTCAAAACATCCTTGGGCAAACACAAACCCTAATTTGAGTCCACAGTGCAAGGAGAAGTCTTGAGCAGAGGAAACCCTAACTGGATCTTGATCTTCAAAGGTCTTGTGATGAGAAAATTTTGAGGAAATGGGAGGGCAAATTTTGGGGTACAACACGTTGTAATAGATAATTAGTACATTTATATTTCCGCACTTTCATTCAAATCAGGTCTTGGTTTAATTTGGCGATGTAGACCCGCGCCTTGTAATAGCGTAAGACCTTTTATTTTCCGTACTTTAATTCCCGCACCTTTAACTGCTAATAATAACATGAAAGAATGTATGCCAAAAATAAAAACAAAGCGTAGAACACTCAATGCATGATCAAGACAAATATAACTGAAAATGACACACAATTCACACACCACCCCTAGGGTACGCCTCACTGTTGCCTTGCCCCTCGAAACGTGGTCGTCGAGTAGAGGATGTTTTAGTAAGTCCTCATGTCCATGAACATGGCATGGGGGTAGCTTCTAAGGTGTCCTCCTATTGCTCTGGTGACCACACTGTCCCTAACCCTCGAATTGACCCGAACACCTCCAATGGTGGTGCTACCTGCCTCTCGATGGTGGGATGGCACTACTTTAAGGAAATTTACACAGACTAATTCCTTAGGGTAGGTAGATGACTCGTAGATACTTGCTCTAATTCAAAACAAATCAAAAATTTCTTTTCCCACCTACACTTTTCAAAAAGCTTTCAAAACAATTTTTTCAAACACTCTTGATGACCGATACAAGAGTCGATCTGAAACTTTCAAAGAAACTTTTTTTAAACCCACAGTTGAAAAGCAAACAAACATTTTGAAAACACAAATGAGCAAGTATCTAAGAGCCCATAGATAACCATGGATAGAAAGGGTGTTAACACCTTCCCTTTCTATAAATCTACCTCCCGAACTGAGAGCAATCTCAATAAGGAATTTTTCTGTGCTTTTGTCCTTTCCATATTGGAGAAAATAAAAGACGGTGGCGACTCTTGCTTCCGCGACATTTCGCGAACCAGCGTTAAACAGTCAGTTCCAGATCCACCGATCACAGAACTGGCGACTCTGCTGGGGATTCCTTTAAAGTGAGGTGTACCTTAGGATATTTCACAAACTGTGTTTTCAATTGCTTTGACTTGTTTGCTTTAAATTGTGGGACTGTCTTGGGAGTTCTATAGATCCTAACCCAGATCTGGGGATACCTTCTTAGAAAGTAGCAACAAGGCTGTGAGGGAACTGTGCGGGGTATACCGACATGGTTGAAACAGTCTGCTATGTTGATGTGGCACTTTGGTGTGTACCGGTAACCCTTGAGTTCAGTCAAGGAGAGTACGGGGCCTCCATGTGGTGTCGTGAAGCATCAACTGACCTTAGGAACCTTAATTGAACCATCTTGGCCTCTTTAGGGTAGTGAGATAACTGACTTTGGTGCAGTCCGAGGTTGGTTGATACTCGATACTACACTCAATTGAGGGTTGCTTTCCTGGAATATTTCGGTCGCCAGTTCAGTGGCTAAATCGAAACGATGAACAATGAAAGCAATCCACTGATATTGAGACCCTTAGAACCCGGTTACTTCTAATAGGACAGGTTGAGCCCACCAACTTCAAGAGGGTAATACCCAGACCCCATGCTGGCCTAAACTCTAAGGGCTTGTCTTGTGTGACTTGTGTGCCTTATCATGTTTGCCTTTGTAAATATTTGTGGTGTGTTTAATCATAGCATCATGACATCATCCAACATCATATGCATTGACTAACCATTTCAGGGGTTCGAATCTTCATCTTTGTTCTTGTTTTGTAGGACATGGAAACTGTTCGCAGAAAGACAATTCAGATCAGCCTTGTAAGGATCCCTCCTCAGCTTAAGGAGCTTATATCCAGGATTCCCGAGAGCTCTTCATTCAGTGAGAGACATGGAAGACTCATCAGCTTGGTCAACACCAACATTGAGGAAGATATGATAAAGGTCCTGTTCCAGTTCTTTGACCCTCTGCATCACTGTTTCACTTTCCTGGATTATCAAATGGTACCTACATTGGAAGAGTTCTCCCGACTTCTGAAGATCCCTATCCTTGATCAACTACCCTACAACGGTACGGAAAAGGAACCCAAGCTTGAAGAGATTGCTAAAGCCTTACACCTACAATCATCTGACCTCAAGGGACATTGGGAAGTTAGAAGTGGCATCAAAGGGTTCTTAGCCAGGTTTCTGTTTGAGAAGGCCCAAGAATGTTGGAACTCCCTTGACCTACAAGCTTTTGAAGAAGTTGTGGCCCTCCTTGTCTATGGTTTGGTGTTGTTCCCTAACCCAGATTAGCTTATAGATATCAGTGCTGTCCAGATCACTACAAGAAAATTAGTGTTTAACGACACAAAAATTGCGACAGTTATGTGATAACTGTCGTAATTGACATATAGAGACAGTGTTTACGACAGTTGACACCAACCGTCCCTAATATTTATTTTGCGACGGTATATTTAACCATCATAATATTATTATTACGACGGTAAAACAACCGTCGGCCCCCATTTAACACTTTTAACATTGATTTTTCACCAACAACTAGTCACGACCGTAAAATTAACCGTCCTAAAAGGCATATCACGACGGTAAAGCACCCGTCGCACCCTTAAACCTTTCACGACGGTAAAATTATCCGTCCTAAAATTCATTTCACGACGGTAAAACAACCGTCGCACCCAAAACCTTTAAAAATTCTTATGGGCACGACGGTAAAACACCCGTCGCCGTAAAAAAGTTAAAAAGCTCTTAAAATACATAAAACATCAATTTTTTTGGTAAAACAATTATAAAGTTTTTAAAAAATTATATATATTTTTAATAAAATTATGCATACTGTATCAGTATCCGTGCAAACGCACAAATATTTCACTAATTTATCATAAATATATTTTCAAAAATTAGAATTACATTATAGTAATACTTAAAATTGCATAAAATACTTATAACTTTGAAAAATTATCATCAAAATAATTAAAATGTGATATTCAAAATAAGTCAAAATAATTACTTATAAAATAAAAGAGATTCAAAAAATTGAAATTGAAATAACCGCGATTAAAAATATCAAAATCAACACTTATATAATTAAAAAAAAACTAAAAATATTAAAGTTATCATTTATATAATTAAAAAAAAACTAAAATATAATCACTCAATAACCTATAAATTTTATGGATTAGATGTGAATTTATTTATAACTCAATCATTCTAAATGAATTTTTACTCACGGTGCCGTTCATGCCGTAGGAGTGTTTGTCACAAAAAATAATATAGGAGAGAGAGAATCAAAAAAGGAAACTTTTGGAAAGAAAGTAAAGTCGAGGGGTGAAAATGAAAATAAAGATAGAGTAACATTCACTTCACTCCCAGCAAAAAGGGTCTTATCATTATCAATTCATCACACTTCGGCGAAGGGACAAGCACTGGATCTTCCATGCCGTCACTATCTGAGAATCATCTTTCCATGGCCGCATGTCTATTGGTATACTGAAATGGAGCAGGTACTTTTTAAGTAACTCTTTCTGAGGAATATAAGAAGAAAGAAATGGATGCCCTCTCCGGCTGTTCATAGTCACGAATCACCACTAGCTTTCATTTGTATCTGATCCTCCTCCCCAATCACATATACTTCTCTACTTCTGCTTGCAGTGATAATATCACACGCGGAAGCGCGCATACGCTAGAAAGACGTATAAGCAAGCCTTTCTTTATGAGTATGAGTCAACCAAGCCGCTTCAGAGAGGTCCCTCAACTCTCTCAACAGTCCAAGGTTAGTCTTTCCCTAAAACCCTAATCTTCTTCCATTTTTCAGATCACACTTTAATCTCCCTGTTTAATTTTCATCGATTCTTGTTATTTCGTCGATTCAATTTAGGTTAAATGAAATTGTTCAATTTAGGGTTTGGGCTAACATCGGTTTAATTGCTCTGTAGAAAGAAAATTCAGATAATGAAACTGTAATTTATAAGCTTGATATTGCACGGTTTTAACAGTTTAGGTTTTACATCAAGCATCTTTGTCTTCAAACCTGTAAGTTTTGTGTAGCACTTTTTCTTTATTCTGTAACACTTCACATATCTCTCTCATTCTCGCATATAACCACTTTTCTGTAACACTTCACATATCTCTCTCATTCTTTAACATTGACTTAGCACTGGAGATTCACTTGAATCTTAGGGTTGGTTGATTTTGAGTTTCAATAGATTGAACCGATGTTAGGTTTTCTAATATGTTATTTCAGGGTTTTATTCATTTTTGTGAATTTTATAAATTATCTTTAAATTGAAATATAGTACTGTTGTAGTTGAATTTGTGGTTGTTTGTTTAAGCTTATTTAGTAAAAATAAGTGATTAATAAGAAATTATAGTTAGAAACCCTTAGTTTTGTTCATAGATTGGGTGTTTTATATGATGTAATTTAACAATGCTCTAGTATCACAACTATTGCCTTTCAAATTGGGTATTTTTATTTAGTTTTGTATTTAGTTTTTCTTTCCATTTTCACTCATTACCAATAACAGGTTATTGCTCTGTCTGTCACCGGGGCTTTGAATGCAGTCGTAATATATGAGCATAGAAAGGAAATGCAATGTTACCTCTATAATAATCATGTAAGAATTTCACTCTATCTTTCACACTAATTAATAAGTTTTTTCAACAAGTTCTTGTAATTAGTTAGATGTAACTGCATAACAAGTTTTTTCCTCTATCTATTTAGCAATTTCACCTCTAACCCATAATAAGATATTAAACTTCTACATTAGTTGGTATAGTTCTAGAGCACTGTATATGTTTTTTTTATCTATTGGAGAGTGGTAATAGGTTTCAGTAACTTTCTATAAGATAAGTGGTGTTAGTATGCTAATGTAGTTGAAAATGTAGGTTTCAGTAAAAAGTCAGATGCAGAAGATCTTAATCTAGTTCCCTGCCACCATAAATTGATGGATAATGATTATAACTTAAGAGCTAAATGTTAAACTGTATCACTAGCCTTTTTAAAACAAATGCAACACAAAATAAAATTGTGTCATTTTAATAAAATGTAAATGGTAATAGAATTTTATATGTACTTGTGAAAGAATTTCAGCAAAAAGTAAGGGACAAACACAACATAGGACCTTTTAAATATTTTGGAGTTTGGTATACTACAAAAAGTTGGAAGCTGATTCACGTTCTCAATTTAAAGTTTATTTCTTTTTAAATTTCTTATATTAACTTGGACATACTGTAATGATACTGTTTGTCTTTTCTTTTTTAAATTAGTGTCTAGAAATTTATTTTGACAGTGGGCATGTCAATTACGAATTATATGATTTTGTTCATCTGATATTTCTACACTGATGGATGTTCTCAGTTTGTAATTTTGAAAAGTAATGCTTGTAATTTGCAGGCATATGCTGCTGCCGTACAGTGAATCAAAACTATGCAAATATTCTTTTGATGCTTTTACGTCTCCGTCAGGCTTGTGATCACCCACTTCTTGTTAAAGAATACAATTCTGATCCTGTTGGAAAAGATTCTATTGAAATGGCAAAAAGGCTTCCAAAAGAGATGCTGATAAATCTGTTTAATAGTTTGGAAACAACTGCCGCTATATGTTTTGTCTGCAATGTAAGTTAATTCTGATTTGATAATTTCATTATTTGTTTCTTTGTTGCAATTATTCCTTCTAAGAGCGTCATCTGATATAGATCATTTTGATCGTATCTTACCAGTCTTTCTCTTCCTATGGTACATGTTTTGTTTATATGTTTAATAAATAACATTAGTAGGAACACTTCTCTATGGTTTGAAATATGATGAAGTTTGTGAATAAATAACATTAGTAGGAACAGTTAATAATTGGGAATATGGCCTCAATACAAAGAACTAGCTTTCTTGTTATTTTCTTTTCTTCTGATACATGATATAGTAGTACATGATAAGCTTGGTAGACTCTGCTGTTAGTAATTGGTTTAATCTATTTAATGACTCAGTTATTTATTTTGCCTTGCCTGTGTTAAATACTTGAGTAGAGGCCAGAGAATAAGCTTGGAGATGATGAAACGTGGGATAGGGCTGAAAGTGCTCTCAAGGAGGCTTTGGATGAGTTTGGCAAGCCATGGCAGGTATATGCTTTTCATGTTTTGAATTCAATTATATGTTTCTTGATACTATTTTTTATATTCTCATACATTCTTTTATTTTTTGTATATCTGTTTTATTATTTTCAATGTAATGCATCATTTGTTAACTTCAATTATGTGCTTATAATCCAAATAAAACTCTGCAGTTGAATGAAGGGGATGGTGCATTCTATGGACCAAAGATAGATATCAGTGTATCTGATGCATTGATTAGGAAATTCCAGTGTGCAACTCTACAGGTTTACACTCTTTGGCTTGACTTGCATTCACATGGTTCAGTTGTTAATTATTTTTACTGATAATTGGATAAATTGGCTCCTTGCAGCTTGACTTCCAGCTTCCTGATCGTTTTAAGTTGGAATTCTCAGCTGAGGATGAAGCCAAAATTGAGAGGCCTGTTATGATACACAGAGCCATTCTAGGATCAGTTGAACGCATGTTTGCCATACTTTTAGAGCACTACAAGGGTAAATGGCCCTTCTGGCTCAGTCCTCGTCAAGCAATTTTGTGCCCTGTTTTTGAGAAATCACAAGCTTATGCTCTGAAGGTACACATCTCTGTTTCCTAACTTTAGTCTGTCTATATTTATCGAAGTCATATGATAACAGTTAGGATGGGGTGATGATGTGTACAATTGCATCAAATCCTTGAACCAATTTGTTTATTTTGAGTCGCAACAAGCCTTTTTAGATATACTTTTTATGTGGTAGCTTCTTCATGAAGTTTGAGCAATCTTCCTTGAATAGTTCTATTACCTAACTTTGTTATTGTTCTAATTCTATTTTATGAGTATTATTTTAAAGATAATTACTTTAATACCTTTTTTTAGGGATTGGAATCACCCGCTGATGGTAGACGTTCATCTGAGTCTAGCTACCGTATTGGAGATAATGGAACTTCAGGGGGGACAAATTAGACTTTTCTATGATCGAGATAATTAGATTGTGAACTTTCTCATGTATTTTTGGCATAATGATACTTATTATTATAAGATTAGGAATTGATATATTTTGGGTTTTTTGTACTACTTGACATGATTATGGAACTCGCATTTTACATGATTATGGAACACACATTTTTTTGGATATTATAATGCTTATTTGATGTTAAATATTTTTTATTGAAATTATTTTTACTATATTACAAAGTGATAGAAAATAAAACAAAAAATAATACTATAAATAAATATATTAAAGGAGAAATAATTTAAAGAAAAAAATAACACAAAAAAAAAACTATATTTAAAATTTTTTACATAGATAATAATTTAAATAAAAAATATATATAATAGAAAAATAAAAAAAAATCAAGACATAAACAAAAGTCATGGCGACAGTACCGAACCGTCATAATCAACAATTAAAAATAATCAACAAAAGTCATGACGGTATCGAACCGTCGCCATAAACAATTTAATCAATTTCAAAAGATATTCACGACAGTATCGAACCGTCGCCATCAATAATTAAAAGAAACTCAAAAGATAGTCACGACGGTATCAACCCGTCGTAAACTTGAACGACAATTTTTGTAACCGTCGCGAAATAGGTTGGGGACACACACTTCTGCGACGGTAAAGCAACCGTCGTGGAAAGCAAATTGCGACGGTTTTAACCGTCGTAATCTACAAAAATACCTGTCGCAATCTGCCAATTTTCTTGTAGTGGATCTTCATGTCCAGGAATCCCATACCTACATTGCTGGGGGACATCCTTCACTCATGTTACACTCGAACCATGAGAAAAAGAGGTGTCCTTATGTGCTGCACTCCTCTCCTGGGAAGGTGGTTTATTTCGCACCTTCCACAATCAGTTTTGAAGAATGAGCGGGGTTTGAGATGGTCACAACGATTGATGACTCTTACACATGCAGATATACATTGGTGCTCTCGGTCCAGAGAGGATGTCACTATCATTGATCGTTGCGGGGAGTACCCTAATGTTCCTTTACTTGGAATCAGAGGAGGTATTACTTACAACCCATGCTTGGCTTGGAGACAATTTGGTTATGCTCGGAGGGACGGCCCTCATGACATGTTAATTCTTGACATAGTTTTTGACTTCGACAACGATGCACAAGGACTTCGCCAGAGATTTATCAGAGCTTGGAGGATGCCAAGTAGGATAGACAGCAAGACCCTGGGGCACAAGAATTCGATCCCATTGGAACCTTATCTCAAGTGGGTACGAGCCCGCTCCCAGAAGTTAGTAATGCCTTATCCTCATGTGCTCCCTGTGATCAAAGAGCCAGTCTTGGAGGGAGAGATGTCTGTGATACGGTGGGAGAACTGACTAGTGTTTTGCGTTCGTATTCGCACTTGTGCGGTTGAGCAAGAGTCGCCACCGACTTTTTATTTTATCCTAAAGGAAAGGTTAAAAAAGCACAGCAAAAACCTTTTGAGATATTTCGTGGGTTCGGGGGGTAGATTATGAAAAGGGAAGGTGTTAGCACCCTTTTCATCCATGGTTATCCATGGGCTCTTAGTTACTTGGTTTTTTAGATCACTTGCCTTGATTTTTGATTGCTTTGAAAATGACATGTGTGTGGGTGCTTTTTGAAAACGTTTTGGAAGAAGATGCCTTGTCTTAGGCTAACCTTGTAATAATTCTTTACTCGAATGTTTTACAAAGGCGTATATCTTTTCGAAAAGATGTTTCAAAGGTTTGAAAAGTTGATTTTTGAAAGTGTTGTGGATTGTGGTTTTTGAAAAGAAGGCAAGTGTTTTTGCAAGTTTGATCTCAAGTAACTAAGAGTTTTGTCTACCCTATTGTACTCAAAGGTTTTTGTCATGTTCTAACCCCTTTTACAATTTTGTTCTACCATTGAAATTGGTAGACAATCTTGTGTTTAGGAAGTTTATTCGGGACGGGCGCGGGTCATCGTATGGACCATGAATGCAATGATGCCAAGTGTCTTTGGCAATTTGTTTTGAAGGGACTATGATCATTCCGTTTAGGCAACACTTTGAGACTCATGATCATTTGATTTTGTTTTGCCAAAGATACTCGACATGCAAGCATGGCCCATTTTGGAAGGCAACATGTGGGATTACCCTAGAGGGTGCAAGTGTGATTGTGTATTGATTACATGTATTTGTCTTGTATTAGGTTATCTAGCGTTTGATTTTATGTACATACAAACCCTAGGTCTAACCATGGTATAATTGAAAACTGTAAATTGCGGAATGTAAAACCTACGCTATTACAAGATAGTGTCCGGGAGTGGGGGTATAAATGTACAAGGGGATGAGACTTATAGTATCCAATAAGTTACAACCAAATCGAATGTGCGATCAATATGTAAATATCGAATGTACAAATATAAGATAAAATGCGTATAAGGCAATGTGAATGTATTTGTGTAGGTGTACAAGTGTATATGTATATGAATTGTGTAATTATGTAGAAGTGCGAATTGTGAAGTTGAAACGTATTAGGGTTTGACTTAGAGAAATGTTTTTAATGAATCTTTGATTTATGTGTTTAATTATGTATAAAAGAAAAAGAAAGTGTTTTGATTTAAATGTTCAAGTTTTTAATTGGAAAGTATTTTAGTCAAATGTTTGTGAATTTCGATATTAGAAAATAAATGTATTTAAATTGTTATGTACAAATGTGTATGTTAATTAAAAAGTTTCAATTTTAATTATGTATAAAAAAAATGTATAATATGTACAAAATTAATGTTTTAAAATGTATGTACAAAATAAAATGTTTTTAATAGGATATTCATGTTTCTAACTAAATTATGTATAAAATGTCTTAAGAAATTTAAATTATGCAAGAGATGTATATTTATTTTGGTATGTACAAATGTATTTTGATGTGTATAAAAAAGGTTTTCAAATTAATTAAATTAAGTATATATAAAATGCTTTAATTAAATTGTAAATTTAAAAAATGTAAAAAAGAAAGTATTTTGCATTAAAATGATTTTTGTAAAGCAAATGAAGTGTTTACATAAAATATAAAAAGGTTAGTGTTAATATATAAAAAAAGAATAGGTTAGTAAAATAGAAAAAGGAAAGATTAGTGATAATGTTGGGCTTTGGAGGAAAAAACGAGAACGGGTCAGGCCCAATGTCAATCTTGGAACAAAGTTAGGGTTAGGGATTTTGTGCTTAGAACGAAAGCTAGGGCTCGTAGCGGAGCCGTTTGTTGGGTTCGTCTTCTCCATTTCCATAGATGCAGAGGGTCCATCATGAGCTTCTCGCCTCAGCCACCGGCAACCTCCGTTTCCCCTTCCCTCCAGCGATATTGTTGAGGCAGCAGAACTTGGTAATCGCTTTGATTTGTTTTGTTTTAGTTCTTGCACATTTTGTGATTTTCTGCGTATTATTGATTAACTGCTTGGGGTTTGACTTCTCATGTTGTGTTATTGATTTTTATTTGGAGGTACATTAGGAGGGAAAAGAGATGTCATACCTCTATTGGAAAAGGGAAGGAAGGAGATGAGGATGCTCAGGAGGCTTTGATGGCGAAGATTCGGTGATGAAGCTTTGAGCTTTCCTGGTATTTTCGTTCTTACCTCTTGCTTAGGCTTTATGATGCTCCCTAGGCTTTTGATGATGACATGTGCTGAGAAGCCCTAATATGTTCACTTCTTTGTCTTCTTCTTCCACTATGTGTTGCCTTTGGGAATTTGTATGTTGCTTCGAACATTTGCTTTGAATACTTGGTACTGATTTAACTCCTTCTTCTTCTTTCGTTGCCTTTACTGTCTTGAACGATTTTGAACAGTTATTGCCTTGGACTGGATGCCTTTCTGAGATTTATTGCCCTATGATGCTTGTACTGAGGGCTCGTGGGTTGCCTCACCTGTATTGCCTTGAATCTTTATGTTTGCGAGTTTGTTGACAGTATGGTGTTTTGGTGATTGAACAGGGTGTTGATAATGTGTGATTCTGGACAGTAGTGGTGGCTTTAGACTTTTTGAGTTTTGTATCTTTCTCTTCCTTGGTATTGCTATGCTGAACTGAGTTTGTATATATCTCTTCTCTTTTTACCTTCACTTGCTTTGTATTGGCTTATGGGTTTGCGTATTGAGGCAGAGTTGATGAGTTCATGGTTGTGGCATTGGTTAGATAGTGTTTTGTGTGGATTAATGCAGGTTGATGGCAGCTCTGGTTAGGCTTGGCTTAACAGAGTTTTTGGTTTGCAGTGGTTCTGGACAGTAGGCAGGTTGTATGTTTGCTTGGCTGTTCAGGTTTGATAGTTTTTGGTTATGACAGGGTATGAGTTTGGGGATTTTGGTTATGAGTTTTGAAAAAAGTGTTTGATAACTTGTGAGGTTTGTAGGGGCTGTGTTGCTTATCAGTTTTTTTGTGTGTTTGAAGGTTGAGGCAGGGTGAGGCCTGATGCAGGTTTTATGATTTTTGACAGTTTATATCTTTTCTCTCTTTTGCTATCTTGAACTGAGTTGTGTTTTTCAGGTTTTTAGGCTTGGGTTTGAGATGTGTTCTTTAACAGGGTTGTAGGCTTTTGAGGTGAAGGCAGGGTGTATATTTCTCTCTTCTCTATCCTTACCTTTGTATTGGCTTGTGTATTTTCTGTACTGAGGCATAGTTGGTGTGTTTTGTATATTTCTCCCTCTCTATCCTGCCTGCTGCTGAACTGTTTTGGCTTGTGGATTTGTATAATCTTTTTTCTGTCTTGTTGCCTGAACTGAGTTCTTTGGATTATATCTCTTTTTTCTGTCTTGCCTCTAAGCCTCAGACCTGAACCCTGCCTACTGCTGCTTTATCTCCCTTTTTCTCTCCTAAAGTACAGCTTTAGAATTTTATAATGTTTATGTTGTACTTGCTCTGAAGGGGCCTACTATGCTGGGAAATGATGATAAGATTGCTTGCATAACACATTTTGCATCTTTATCTCTTTTGACAGTTTATGTGTGCTGACTTCCTTTTCCTTGATATCTTGGGATTGATTTTCTGTTTTTTGACAATAAATTGCCTTTTGCTTTTGATGGAAAGTGGGATTGGATTTGAACCATATAGTTTGAACTTTGGATTTGAGATTCTATGCAGCTTGAATTTTAGAGATTTATACTTTTGACATTTGCATTTTATGAATAAAAAATCTTCCCTCTCTGAACCGGGAGAAATCCCGTGATTTGCAGAGAGGGTCAACTGATCCCAGTCAGTGGCCCCTAATGATGAGCAATATTTTATCTGTCTCTTTTAACTGCCTTCTGACTTTTCTTCTCTTTTTGCAGATAAAACAACGGAGCACCGGAGCGGAGTGAAGAGTGAAGAATATTAGAAAATAGGATAGTTTTTTATTCTATGTAATATTTTAAATCAATGTATATTATTGTTCATAATTTTAAATTATAAACAACAATTTGTACAAGTCTAAATTATCCAATTAATTCTAATTTTCTTTATTGTTTATTTATTTATTTAAAATTCCTAGAATTAAAACAATTGAAAAATAAATTTCAATCATTCAATTTTTTAGAATAATAAATAACTTAAATAATAACAATATTGATCAATTAAACCTGTCTTATTCAAAATCCAAAGCAAAGCAGTAGTCAACCAAATAGACTGATCAAACGCATTCCTTCTTCACTGACTTGCCATAAACACTGATTCTTTGCAAGTACTGTAAATCCAAACTGCACACCTTCTTTGACTGGCCCAAACAAACTGAATTCAAACCACTGTTTCTTTCACTGATTAAATTATGAATAATGCAAATTCAACCCGAATCTCGGAATAAACTGCAAAGTGCTGTGGAATTTAAACCTTTCTGAGAATGTGCCCGTAAAACCTTAATTCTTGATTAAATGCCAAATAACGCTTGCCTGATCAAAATTGAACCAAAAATCAATCAAAACCCTGAGCCAATTATGAAACAATCCAAAGCTCTGAAAATCAGTAAAAACCCTAATTTTGCTTGACTGTCAAGAAAAGTCCGTTTGTCCGATTCTTGAGCCAGTTTGAAAAAATCAGGAAATGCCTGAAGCTGAGATTTCTTGGGGAAAAATGCGAGGGCAAATTTTGGGGTACAACAGTTGCCCCTGTCCAATCTTCTTTGACCTGAAGAGTTAGATTGGCAAGTTTGCCTTTCGCGACTTGAAGGTAAAAGGAGATTGGACACTAATGTGCCCAGAAAATTTGCACTCGGCGATCTGATGGTGGAGGTGAATGGGCTTAAAGATGCCATTTGGTGATGGGCTTAAAGATGCCATCTGGTGACCGCTGGTAGGAGGATGGGCTTATAGATGCCATCTGGTGATGTTGAAGTGTATGACAATGGTGAGTGGATAAGTGTCGGAAAGGCATCCCTGTTTTGGAACATCTCTGAATTGGGGGTCTGAACAAGCAACAGACTGACGTCCATGTCTGGAGAATCTGTAAACCATCTGGGATTGAATAAGCAATAGAGCAGTATCCGTTGTTGGGACATGTCCGTAAACTATTTTCAAAAATTGAGAAGAGTCTGAATCAGTTGGTAGATTGACATCCGTTGTAGGGAAGAATCCGTAAACTGTTTTCAAAAGTTGAGAAGAGTCTGAACAAGTTGGTAGATTGACTTCCGTTGTAGGGAAGAATCCGTAAACTGTTGTCAGAAGTCTTGAAGTTGAAGAGGAACCGGTGCAGGGTTTCTTGATGATGCGTCTGAATGAACCTGGAATAAGTATCAGAATGTCGCCGTGTCCGGGTCACATCTGAACTATTTCTGGATGAATCCTGGGAGTTGATCTGTGTCTGTCGACTGATCTTACCTGAATAGGCAAAGGGTTAGTTGCATGCAATGTTATGATGCATGATGCAATGCATGTGACATTAATGTTTATGATATGAATGTAATGAATGCGCATGTAGGCTGATGAGCTAATCTTGCCGAGGATACATGAATCCGAGATGGCTGAAGATAAAAGCATCTTGACTGCTGCCGGGGAAAATAAATCCTTGGCTGTCGCTGGGGAAGAGAATTCCTGATGACCTCTACTGGGGAGTTCCAACTAGTAGACTCATGTTGGAGAGACCAGATTTGAGAATCTTCAGCTTGATGGGAAGTAACCCTGGAGACTTCGCTGGGGGACTCAAGATTTGCTTCCTAAAACTCTGTGGGGAGAAGGTTTGAAAGTCTGACTCCGCTGGGGATACTGAAGTTTATACTCTGAGGGGAATTGAATTCCGGAGGATTCCCTGGCTGGGGATTTGCAAAGATAAGTTGCTGCTGGGGAATTTTGATGAACCCCGCTGGGGATGGGAAGAATTTTCTGATTGCTGTAGGTGTTGGTCTGGGATAAGTTACTGAATGTCGCCATCGCCGGGTCACATCTCGAACTATATCTAGAAGCAACTCTGAAATAAGTCACATCTTGAACTATATCTGGAATGAAATTCTGAATGAGTTGCAGAATGTCGCCAAATCTTGGGTCACATCTAAACTATATCTGGAAAGTCTGAATGAGTTATAGAATGTCGCCATGTCTGGATCACATCTTGAACTATATCTGGAATGAAATTCTGAATGAGTTGCAGAATGTCGCCAAATCTTGGGTCACATATGAACTATATCTGGAAAGTCTGAATGAGTTATAGAATGTCGCCATGTCTGGGTCACATCTTGAACTATATCTGGAATGAAATTCTGAATGAGTTGCAGAATGTCGCCAAATCTTGGGTCACATCTGAACTATATCTGGAAAGTCTGAATGAGTTATAGAATGTCGCCATGTCTGGGTCACATCTTGAACTATATCTGGAATGAAATTCTGAATGAGTTGCAGAATGTCGCCAAATCTTGGGTCACATCTGAACTATATCTGGAAAGTCTGAATGAGTTATAGAATGTCGCCATGTCTGGGTCACATCTTGAACTATATCTGGGATGAAATTCTGAATGAGTTGCAGAATGTCGCCAAATCTTGGGTCACATCTGGAAAGTCTGAATGAGTTATAGAATGTCGCCATGTCTGGGTCACATCTTGAACTATATCTGGAATGAAATTCTGAATGAGTTGCAGAATGTCGCCAAATCTTAGGTCACATCTGAACTATATCTGGAAAGTCTGAATGAGTTATAGAATGTCGCCATGTCTGGGTCACATCTTGAACTATATCTGGAATGAAATTCTGAATGAGTTGCAGAATGTCGCCAAATCTTGGGTCACATCTGAACTATATCTTGCTTTTGGGGTGATAAGGAACTTGTTGAACACTTTTGACATTCGAATGCCCCAAGTGATGATGAAGGAGTCTTGAATCAGATTACTCTGCATATTGAGAGATTTCTTAAAATCTTGACTGGACTGCCCCAGGTTAACTGAACTTTGAAAGATCTGTTGGACCTTGACTGGACTGCCCCAGGTTAACTGAATGGTGACATGTCATGCCCCTTGCTGATAGGAGATTTGATGGAAGTGTCATCCTCTTGAAGTGATTTTGACTTACTGAGAAAGTTTTCGTTCCTCCGAACATTCGCTGTATGAATTTCTTCGCTGTCAAACAAAAGGGCTAAATACAGACAGTAACATTCGAATAATGCAAAGTTTATGTTTGTCTCGAAGTTTTGAAAAATGCGTTTTTAGCAGGAAACCTTTCATAAGACAAGTTAACACAAGATTTAGAGCAAAGCCCTACAGGAGTCAGGATACCTTTTGTAACAGTATGCTTTCGAACTAACCCATGCTTCAATTAGGACTTTTGAAGGGTTGTAACGTGGCTTGGTTCACGGTTTAAGAAACAAAGGATAAAGGCTCAAAGTATATTTGTACCCACCCGCTCTTCGTGATGTTCTTCAACCTAAGCTCAGTTAACTGTGCGTTGCACTCTGTTTTGAGTTTGGAACGACTTTTGGGCGATGGTTCACCAGTTTGAATTTGGGAGACAGTCATCATCTCCTTTTTCTTTTCCAACACTTTTCATGTTGTTGAGGATTTTGTAATGACCTCACTATTTTGATTTTGATTTGTTATCCCTAACTTTTGCCTGACTGTTACCGTTTTCCGGGATTACTGTCAGCGGGATGCCCCAGTTTTCTTAAGCCTCCTTTATAGGTTTTGGCTCAGTGGGCTTTTCTCTTTTGAGAGATTGACTGTCTACTTGATAGAGAACCACCCTTGTCTTTTGATTCCAAAGGAATGCTTTTTTTTTTGACGTTGTTCGTTGTATTACGAACTGAGAGTTTGCGACTTCATTGCGCGTTTTCTCTTGAATTAACTGAGATACTACCCTGCCCCGGGTTTATATCAAAGGTTTTGATCGTTTAGAACAGGAAACTCCTACTTCTTTGGCTCGAAGGGGTTGACTAGGGATTAACTTCCTTATAACTCCAGTGTTTGGGAATAGAAATAAATGCCTGTACATCATCAGCGAGGTCTGTTCAAAAGCATACTGTATAAGATCACGGTATTGTTTCGTCATCCTCCCTCTAAAGGCTTGCAGCTTTTTATCAAGAGTTAAATATCATAAAGAAAAACATAAGAGTAGTGAAACGAATGGATGAATTCAAGACAAACATATGCAATGCATTAATGAAAACAGAGTTTAACATCAACAGATAATTGTTTGATAGCAAAAGAAATTACAACTTTTGAAAATTCAGAATGAAACAAACACAATCTCAATGATTTGGCATAGGAGGAGTGATCATGCTGGAGTCTCTGGGGAACCAAACTCAATCTCCTTGGCATCGATCATGTCCTGGATCTTGTTCTTCAGAGGCCAACAGTTGTTGGTATCATGCCCCGGGCTATCAGAGTGGTATTCACATCTTTCATTGGGGTGATAGGTAGGAGCAGAAGTATTCGGGTTCCGGAGAGGAGCCCTCAAAGTAATCATACCCCTCTTCAACAAGTGTTGCAGTGCCTGAGACAGTGACATGTTGATCTTGGTGAACTGCCTCTTAGGTGCGACCTCCTTATGCTGATGCCCCTGTCTTTGTTGAGCAGGTATAGGATTAGGGATCAGGATTGCCCCTATATGTTGGTCATGACGACCCTTTTGACTGTTCGCAGCAATGGACTCTTTCTTCCCGTTGTAGGGAATTATCTGAGTATCGGAGGTTGTGGCTCTTTGGATCTTTCCACTCTTGATGCCAGCCTCGACCCTCTCGCCAGTCAGTATTAGCTCGGTGAACCCAGTTGAGGAGCTTCCAATTAAGTGCTTGAAGAAAGGCCCTGTCAAAGTTCCCATGAAGATGTCGATCAACTCTCTGTCAGTTAAAGGAGGTTGCACCCTACCAGCCAAATCTCTCCACTTTTGGGCATATCCCTTGAAGTTCTCGTCGGAACCCATGGTCATGTTTTGCAACTGCACACGAGTTGGTGCCAGATCAGCATTGTACTGGTACTGTTCGTAAAAAGCCCTGGCTAGATCTTCCCAGGTGTGGATGCGAGAACTCTCCAATTGATAGAACCACTCGAGTTGAGCCTCTACCAAACTTTCTTGGAAGAAATGGATCCAGAGTCTCTTGTCAGCTGTGTATGGTTGAATCTTGCGGACATAAGACTTCAGATGCATCTTAGGGCAAGAGACACCATCGTACAGAGCAAAGGTAGGGACTCTGAATTTTGGAGGGATGACCAATCCAGGAACCAACCCCATGTCTCCTAAATCCAAGCCAGGTATTTGTTGGATCTCCATAGCATTGAGGCGATCCTCCAACTCTTTGTACTTGTCATCAGTGAGAGGATATTGTTCTTCGGAGTAATCAGCTTCCTCTTCATCAATCTCTACATTGTGGTTTTCCTCAAGACTAACCACTGTGTCGGATGGAGTTGCAAGGTCTTGGGTCTTAGGCCTTCTCCTCAGGTTCAGGATGCGGGCTGCCTTCTTGGACTTCTTCTTCTTGTCTTTGAGAAGGAGAGCTGTCAGATCCTCTTGCCCCTTACCCATAGCCAGCAGCATTTGTTGGAATTGAGCATTTTGAGCCTGGAGCTCTTTCACCGTTTGCTCCATATCCATCTTACTGAAATAAACAGTAGGAAGAATAAGGAGACCTGCAGGGGAGAAACCTGTTATGCAATGATATGTGTGATATATATGCAATGTTTTCAAGGATCTCTTGGGGTATACACAAGAGAATGTTAGAGGTTGAACTTTAATCTTTGATTGGGGAACTTTGTATCGGTGGATGTCTTTCCACGAGAATCAAGCTTACCATGTCGAGTGGGTCATAGCCACTGATTCAAGTTGTTGCACTTGAACTTTGACTGGATTGGTTAGAGGAGAGATCTCTTGCCCCTTGATAGATGTCTGGTTCAACGTAACCCTGCATCAAAAGAACCCTCGAGATCCTTGAAATGGTTATTGAAAATGCTAAAATGCTATGGTATGATGTTATGATGTTATGTACACGTATGCACAAGTAAGTGAGTGTATATACAGGCAAACATATTCACACAAAGCACACAAGGCCTTAGGTTTAGGCTTGCATGAGGTCTGGGTATTACCCTCTTGAAGTTGGTGGGCTCAACCTGTCCTATTAGAAGTAACCGGGTTCTAGGGGTCCCAACGTCACTGGATTGCTTTCATTGTTCATCGTTTCGATTTAGCCACTGAACTGGCGACCGAAATATTCCAGGAAAGCAACCCTCAATTGAGTGTAGTATCGAGTATCAACCAACCTCGGACTGCACCAAAGTCAGTTATCTCACTACCCTAAAAAGGCTAAGATGGTCAATTAAGGTTCTAAGGTCAGTTGATGCTTCGCGACACCACGCGGCGGCCCCGTACTCTCCTTGACTGAACTCAAAGGTTACCGGTACACACCAAAGTGCCACATCAACGTAGCAGACTGCTTCAACCATGTCGGTATACCCCGCACAGTTCCCTCACAGCCTTGTTGCTACCTAAAAGGGTTTCCCCAGATCCGGGTTAGGATCTATAAAGCTCTGATACAAAGCCCACAAATGTAAAGCAAACAAAGCAACCAATTGAAAGTAAAGGTGATCTAAACCCTAAGGTAACCCCACTTTTAAATTGTCCCCAGCGGAGTCGCCAGTTCTGTGATACGGTGGGAGAACTGACTAGTGTTTTGCGTTCGTATTCGCACTTGTGCGGTTGAGCAAGAGTCGCCACCGACTTTTTATTTTATCCTAAAGGAAAGGATAAAAAAGCACAGCAAAAACCTTTTGAGATATTTCGTGGGTTCGGGGGGTAGATTATGAAAAGGGAAGGTGTTAGCACCCTTTTCATCCATGGTTATCCATGGGCTCTTAGTTACTTGGTTTTTTAGATCACTTGCCTTGATTTTTGATTGCTTTGAAAATGACATGTGTGTGGGTGCTTTTTGAAAACGTTTTGGAAGAAGATGCCTTGTCTTAGGCTAACCTTGTAATAATTCTTTACTCGAATGTTTTACAAAGGCGTATATCTTTTTGAAAAGATGTTTCAAAGGTTTGAAAAGTTGATTTTTGAAAGTGTTGTGGATTGTGGTTTTTGAAAAGAAGGCAAGTGTTTTTGCAAGTTTGATCTCAAGTAACTAAGAGTTTTGTCTACCCTATTGTACTCAAAGGTTTTTGTCATGTTCTAACCCCTTTTACAATTTTGTTCTACCATTGAAATTGGTAGACAATGTTGTGTTTAGGAAGTTTATTCGGGACGGGCGCGGGTCATCGTATGGACCATGAATGCAATGATGCCAAGTGTCTTTGGCAATTTGTTTTGAAGGGACTATGATCATTCCGTTTAGGCAACACTTTGAGACTCATGATCATTTGATTTTGTTTTGCCAAAGATACTCGACATGCAAGCATGGCCCATTTTGGAAGGCAACATGTGGGATTACCCTAGAGGGTGCAAGTGTGATTGTGTATTGATTACATGTATTTGTCTTGTATTAGGTTATCTAGCGTTTGATTTTATGTACATACAAACCCTAGGTCTAACCATGGTATAATTGAAAACTGTAAATTGCGGAATGTAAAACCTACGCTATTACAAGATAGTGTCCGGGAGTGGGGGTATAAATGTACAAGGGGATGAGACTTATAGTATCCAATAAGTTACAACCAAATCGAATGTGCGATCAATATGTAAATATCGAATGTACAAATATAAGATAAAATGCGTATAAGGCAATGTGAATGTATTTGTGTAGGTGTACAAGTGTATATGTATATGAATTGTGTAATTATGTACAAGTGCGAATTGTGAAGTTGAAACGTATTAGGGTTTGACTTAGAGAAATGTTTTTAATGAATCTTTGATTTATGTGTTTAATTATGTATAAAAGAAAAAGAAAGTGTTTTGATTTAAACGTTCAAGTTTTTAATTGGAAAATATTTTAGTCAAATGTTTGTGAATTTCGATATTAGAAAATAAATGTATTTAAATTGTTATGTACAAATGTGTATGTTAATTAAAAAGTTTCAATTTTAATTATGTATAAAAAAAAATGTATAATATGTACAAAATTAATGTTTTAAAATGTATGTACAAAATAAAATGTTTTTAATAGGATATTCATGTTTCTAACTAAATTATGTATAAAATGTCTTAAGAAATTTAAATTATGCAAGAGATGTATATTTATTTTGGTATGTACAAATGTATTTTGATGTGTATAAAAAAGGTTTTCAAATTAATTAAATTAAGTATATATAAAATGCTTTAATTAAATTGTAAATTTAAAAAATGTAAAAAAGAAAGTATTTTGCATTAAAATGATTTTTGTAAAGCAAATGAAGTGTTTACATAAAATATAAAAAGGTTAGTGTTAATATATAAAAAAAGAATAGGTTAGTAAAAGAGAAAAAGGAAATATTAGTGATAATGTTGGGCTTTGGAGGAAAAAACGAGAACGGGTCAGGCCCAATGTCAATCTTGGAACAAAGTTAGGGTTAGGGATTTTGTGCTCAGAACGAAAGCTAGGGCTCGTAGCGGCGCCGTTTGTTGGGTTCGTCTTCTCCATTTCCATAGATGCAGAGGGTCCATCATGAGCTTCTCGCCTCATCCACCGGCAACCTCCGTTTCCCCTTCCCTCCAGCGATATTGTTGAGGCAGCAGAACTTGGTAATCGCTTTGATTTGTTTTGTTTTAGTTCTTGCACATTTTGTGATTTTCTGCGTATTATTGATTAACTGCTTGGGGTTTGACTTCTCATGTTGTGTTATTGATTTTTATTTGGAGGTACATTAGGAGGGAAAAGAGATGTCATACCTCTATTGGAAAAGGGAAGGAAGGAGATGAGGATGCTCAGGAGGCTTTGATGGCGAAGATTCGGTGATGAAGCTTTGAGCTTTCCTGGTATTTTCGTTCTTACCTCTTGCTTAGGCTTTATGATGCTCCCTAGGCTTTTGATGATGACATGTGCTGAGAAGCCCTAATATGTTCACTTCTTTGTCTTCTTCTTCCACTATGTGTTGCCTTTGGGAATTTGTATGTTGCTTCGAACATTTGCTTTGAATACTTGGTACTGATTTAACTCCTTCTTCTTCTTTCGTTGCCTTTACTGTCTTGAACGATTTTGAACAGTTATTGCCTTGGACTGGATGCCTTTCTGAGATTTATTGCCCTATGATGCTTGTACTGAGGGCTCGTGGGTTGCCTCACCTGTATTGCCTTGAATATTTATGTTTGCGAGTTTGTTGACAGTATGGTGTTTTGGTGATTGAACAGGGTGTTGATAATGTGTGATTCTGGACAGTAGTGGTGGCTTTAGACTTTTTGAGTTTTGTATCTTTCTCTTCCTTGGTATTGCTATGCTGAACTGAGTTTGTATATATCTCTTCTCTTTTTACCTTCACTTGCTTTGTATTGGCTTATGGGTTTGCGTATTGAGGCAGAGTTGATGAGTTCATGGTTGTGGCATTAGTTAGATAGTGTTTTGTGTGGATTAATGCAGGTTGATGGCAGCTCTGGTTAGGCTTGGCTTAACAGAGTTTTTGGTTTGCAGTGGTTCTGGACAGTAGGCAGGTTGTATGTTTGCTTGGCTGTTCAGGTTTGATAGTTTTTGGTTATGACAGGGTATGAGTTTGGGGATTTTGGTTATGAGTTTTGAAAAAAGTGTTTGATAACTTGTGAGGTTTGTAGGGGCTGTGTTGCTTATCAGTTTTTTTGTGTGTTTGAAGGTTGAGGCAGGGTGAGGCCTGATGCAGGTTTTATGATTTTTGACAGTTTATATCTTTTCTCTCTTTTGCTATCTTGAACTGAGTTGTGTTTTTCAGGTTTTTAGGCTTGGGTTTGAGATGTGTTCTTTAACAGGGTTGTAGGCTTTTGAGGTGAAGGCAGGGTGTATATTTCTCTCTTCTCTATCCTTACCTTTGTATTGGCTTGTGTATTTTCTGTACTGAGGCAGAGTTGGTGTGTTTTGTATATTTCTCCCTCTCTATCCTACCTGCTGCTGAACTGTTTTGGCTTGTGGATTTGTATAATATTTTTTCTGTCTTGTTGCCTGAACTGAGTTCTTTGGATTATATCTCTTTTTTCTGTCTTGCCTCTAAGCCTCAGACCTGAACCCTACCTACTGCTGCTTTATCTCCCTTTTTCTCTCCTAAAGTACAGCTTTAGAATTTTATAATGTTTATGTTGTACTTGCTCTGAAGGGGCCTACTATGCTGGGAAATGATGATAAGATTGCTTGCATAACACATTTTGCATCTTTATCTCTTTTGACAGTTTATGTGTGCTGACTTCCTTTTCCTTGATATCTTGGGATTGATTTTCTGTTTTTTGACAATAAATTGCCTTTTGCTTTTGATGGAAAGTGGGATTGGATTTGAACCATATAGTTTGAACTTTGGATTTGAGATTCTATGCAGCTTGAATTTTAGAGATTTATACTTTTGACATTTGCATTTTATGAATAAAAAATCTTCCCTCTCTGTGAACCGGGAGAAATCCCGTGATTTGCAGAGAGGGTCAACTGATCCCAGTCAATGGCCCCTAATGATGAGCAATATTTTATCTGTCTCTTTTAACTGCCTTCTGACTTTTCTTCTCTTTTTGCAGATAAAACAACGGAGCACCGGAGCGGAGTGAAGAGTGAAGAATATTAGAAAATAGGATAGTTTTTTATTCTATGTAATATTTTAAATCAATATATATTATTGTTCATAATTTTAAATTATAAACAACAATTTGTACAAGTCTAAATTATCCAATTAATTCTAATTTTCTTTATTGTTTATTTATTTATTTAAAATTCCTAGAATTAAAACAATTGAAAAATAAATTTCAATCATTCAATTTTTTAGAATAATAAATAACTTAAATAATAACAATATTGATCAATTAAACCTGTCTTATTCAAAATCCAAAGCAAAGCAGTAGTCAACCAAATAGACTGATCAAACGCATTCCTTCTTCACTGACTTGCCATAAACACTGATTCTTTGCAAGTACTGTAAATCCAAACTACACACCTTCTTTGACTGGCCCAAACAAACTGAATTCAAACCACTGTTTCTTTCACTGATTAAATTATGAATAATGCAAATTCAACCCGAATCTCGGAATAAACTGCAAAGTGCTGTGGAATTTAAACCTTTCTGAGAATATGCCCGTAAAACCTTAATTCTTGATTAAATTCCAAATAACGCTTGCCTGATCAAAATTGAACCAAAAATCAATCAAAACCCTGAGCCAATTGTGAAACAATCCAAAGCTCTGAAAATCAGTAAAAACCCTAATTTTGCTTGACTGTCAAGAAAAGTCCGTTTGTCCGATTCTTGAGCCAGTTTGAAAAAATCAGGAAATGCCTGAAGCTGAGATTTCTTGGGGAAAAATGCGAGGGCAAATTTTGGGGTACAACAATGTCCTACACCATTCAACATCCTGACATGCCCACGTCCTGGGAAGAGATGCAGAAGAGCTGGATCCAGCTTAAGGAAGAACGGAATTCTCTTGAGACCAGTCTACATGCTAGTGAAAAGAAGGTCTTGGAGCTCACCCGCCTACTGCACGAGGAAAGGAATCTCAACACTTACATAGCTCCAAAGAGGATGCGTAGTGTCTTCTGGGATTGATTTGCTTTTGTAATATTTTGCCCATGAGGCTTTGATGTACCAAACAATTATTTCCTTAATGATAACGTGTGTTCCTTTTTGTCTACAACAAATTTGAATTTTCGAACCCTTGAATGCATTGCATAAACACATATCATTCATCATGTGCATAGCAGGTACTCTTCTTTTTAGGTTGCATACTGTTCTTCGCTGTTTATTTCAGCATCATGAACCCTGAATCATCAACCGAGCAGTCTATCAAAGCCCTTCAGGCGCAGAACGCACAATTTTAGGAGCTGATCATGGGTTTGGCTCAAGGTCAACAAGAGCTGAAGGCTATGCTCCTGAAGAAGGAGAAGAAGAAGAAGAGAACAGTTCTATTCAACTCGGGCCGGAGGTTTGGTAATACTCTGTAGAATGAGGAAGCTGGTTCTTCTGTAGGCAAAGACAGTCCCCAGGGGGGAAAGGCTCCAAGTCCGGTAGTCTCTGACAACGAGACTGATTTTAATGAGGAGCAGTATCCTCCTGCTGAAGACCGGTACAAGCAGTTGGAAGACAGACTGAACGCCATGGAGATCCAACAAGTGCCTGGGCTGGATTTCGGAGACTTGGGCTTATCTACTGGTGTGATCATTCCTCACAAGTTTAAGGCACCATCTTTCACCAAATATGACGGGGCATCCTGCCCTAAGCTACACCTCAGATCTTATGTGCGGAAGATTCAACCGTACACAGTGGACAAGAACTTGTGGATCCACTTCTTCCAGGAGAGTCTTTCAGGGACTCATCTCGAATGGTTCTATCAGCTGGATGGAACCAAGATTTGTAACTAGGAGGAGTTGGCTACTGCTTTCTACAAGAAGTATCAATATAATGCCGACCTTGCTCCTACACGTACCCAACTCCAGGGTATGTCGTTAGGATCAAGCGAAGGTTTTAAAGAGTATGCACAGAAGTGGAGGGATCTGACTGGCAGGGTGCAGCCACCATTAACTGACCGTGAGCTGGTAGATATGTTCTTGGGGACCCTCTCCGGGCCTTTCTTCAATCATCTTATTGGAAACTCATCTGCGGGATTTACTGATCTTATTCTGACTGGGGAGAGGATAGAGGCTGGAATGAAGTCCGGTAAAATTCAGAAAGGTACATCTTCAAGTGCTGAGAAGAAACCTTTTAAGAAGGAGGCCAGTGCTGTGTATGGGCCTAGGAGGCAAGATAAACCAGAGCGCCGCCAATCTGTCAACGCGGTAATGATTGCAAAGCCTGCTGCCGTTCCACGGTAAACCAATCAACAAAGGGCTGAAAGACCCAGAAGAGAGTTTACCTGGCTGAGTATGACCTTGTCACAAATCTTGCCGCAGTTGCTATCCACCAATTTGGTGACTGTCAGGGAGGCCCTAAAGGTTGTGAATACTGCCTCTCCCAAGTATAATCCAAATGCCTGTTGTGCTTATCACTCCGATAGCCCGGGGCATTCTACTGATGACTGTTGGGCCCTGAGGAATAAGGTGCAAGACCTTATTGATGCGAAAGAGATAAAATTTGAGGCGCCTGAGAGGCCAAATGTGGTGACTGCTCCTATGCCCCAGCATGGAGTGAATTCCGTTGATGAAGATGTGTATTCCGTTTCTGTGAATGATGTAGCTACTCCTCTGATGACTGTTAAGAGGAACCTACTGCTGACCGGTTTATTTCCGGGTTGCAGCGAGGGTTGCCTTTTGTGTGCTGTTTCCCTTACTGGTTGTCCGTTGCTGAAGTTAGGCATCCAAGGCCTGATGGATAGCAAGGAGATTCTCTTCAAGAAGACCGATGTTCCGTTTGTTCCTGTGGAAGAAGTATCTGTTGTTACAATTTTCAGTAATCCGATCAAGGCTCCCCCGAGGAAGCCAGTTAAAATCATGACTGTCGCACCAATTGTTATTATTGTCCCGGGGCCTCTCCCCTATGAATCTGATAAGGCTGTACCATGGCACTATGGGTCAGATGTATATGTACATGGTATAAAGCAAGAGTTCAACACTGGTACCAGCATCAGCAATATCACTGGTCCAGCCAAAGTTACCCGCAGTGGCAGGCTCTTCTCGCCTGACATTGCACCACCAGCTATTCGAAGACCTCTCGTTATAACACCTGCAAGTGCGCCTGTTCCCATTTCTGATCAAGTTGCTTCCCCTGCTGCCGAGTCATCTAATGCTCGGGGCAAAGGGATTGATGAGGAGCCTGCCCGGATGGAGGCGCCAAAGTCTGTAAATGTTGAAGCCTCCCAACAAGAGATGGAGGAAATTCTGAAGATAATCAAAAAGAGTGACTTTAATGTTGTTGAACAGCTGGGGCATACCCCCTCCAAGATCTCTATGCTCTCCTTACTGCTGTGCTCAGAGGCCCATGCTAAGGCCCTGATTTCATTCCTAAAGACGGCCCATGTGCCACAGGAGACATCTGTAGACTAGTTTAATGATTGCGTAGCCAATTTGACAGCTGACAATGGGTTGGGTTTCTCGGATGCTGACCTTACTGCTAAGGGAAAGAACCACAATGATGCCCTGCATGTCTCTATTGAATGCAGGGGCACTACTCTTGTGCACGTGTTGGTGGACACCGGTTCTTCCCTAAATGTGCTACCCAAAAAGGCCTTAGACCGGTTGGATTGTGAGGGCCTGGAACTGAAACCTAGCAACATCATTGTCAGAGCCTTTGACGGTTCTAAAAGGATGGTTCATGGAGAGGTAGACATTCTTATTCGTGTAGGTTCTTAAGTATTCGACTCAACTTTCTATGTGATGGATATCCGTCCATCTTATTCCTGTTTACTGGGTCGACCTTGGATTCACAAAGCTGGGGCAGTGACCTCTACCCTACACCAGAAGCTCAAGTACCCTGTCAGAGGGAAGATTGTCACTATGCAGGGAGAGGAGGAGTATATGGTTAGTCATTTGATTTCCTTCCGGTATATTGAGATGGACGGGGAGTTTATTGAAACCCCCTTTCAGCATTTTGAAGAGGTACCTCCAATATTGGCAGCGGCAGAAACAGTGGTTGAAGAGGACTTTCCTTTGAAGATGGCTTCTTTGAAGGATGCCCAGGCTTTAATCAAGAAAGGTGAATGTGCAAACTGGGGCAGGCTCCCTGATTTTACACCAAAAACTGACAAGTTTGGACTGGGTTTCACTGCAGAGGCTCAGAAGGCGGTGCGCAAAGCTAGAACCAGAAGACCTCCTATGCTCATCACTAATCCAGGAGTGAATGCTATTGGGGATGAAGACGAGGTGGAAAAATCAGAGTTCGATAGCTGGATCTACCCGACGAATGACGGTGGATTGACCAATTGGACTGCTAAAGATCATACTCCTGTTACTTTTGTTACGCAGTAATAAACTCCTTTGTTTTTGTTATTTGTAATAAACAATAAACTGAAACTTTATGGCCCGGTGTCTTACCCGGGGCACCGTGGCTTCATTTGTGAGGGCATATTAATTGTCATTTCATATATCATGAATAAAGACCTTGGACGTTTTTTTCGCATTTCAAATCTTATGCTCCTTTTCTTTCTTTCCTTTCTTTATATATTGCAAAACAGCTGTATTTACACACACTCACTCATACAGGTTTCAATCCACTCTGGATCTCACTAGTAACGACTCTGCTACTGCCAGTTATGACTTCAAAAATCCGATCAACTTAGCCGAAGACGAAGGTGAAGATGATTGCGAAGTGCCTGGCGAGCTTGCAAGGCTGTTACTCCAGGAAGAGAGGGCAATTCAACCACACGAAGAGCCGGTGGAGACGATAAATCTGGGTACTGAGACGGACAGAAAGGAGGTTAAGATTGGTGCCATCCTAGAGCTCAGCGTGAAGCAACGGTTGACTCAGATGTTACATGATTATGTGGAGATCTTTGCCTGGTCCTACGAAGACATGCCTGGGTTGGATACCGACATCGTGGTCCATCATTTGCCTACCAAGGAAGACTGCCCTCCAGTTAAGCAAAAGGTCCTCCGTATGCGTCCAGAGATGTCTAAGAAGATGAAAGCTGAGGTTATGAAGCAGTTTGATGTCGGGTTTCTTGCAGTGACTTCTTACCCTCAGTGGGTTGCCAACGTGGTTCCAGTACCGAAGAAAGATGGCAAGGTCAGAATGTGTGTTGACTACAGGGATCTGAACAGGGCCAGCCCCAAAGATGACTTCCCTCTACCTCACATTGATGTTCTGGTTGATAATACTGCTCAGCATAAGGTGTTTTCCTTCATGGATGGTTTTTCAGGGTATAATCAGATCAAGATGGCTCCTGAAGACATGGAAAAGACTACCTTTGTTACTCAGTGGGGCACCTTCTGCTACAAGGTCATGCCTTTTGGACTGAAAAATGCTGGGGCAACCTACCAACGTGCCATGGTTGCTTTATTTCATGACATGATCCATCATGAGATAGAAGTGTATGTTGACGACATGATTGCAAGGTCCCAAACTGAGGAAGAACACCTGGATCATCTGTAGAAACTGTTTGATCGTTTGAAACTGTACAAGCTGAGGTTGAACCCGAACAAGTGCACCTTCGGGGTTAGATCTGGAAAGTTGCTAGGCTTCGTCGTAAGTGACAAGGGTATTCAAGTGGACCCTGCCAAAGTTAAAGCCATTCAAGAGATGCCAGTTCCTAAGACAGAGAAAGAGGTCAGAGGCTTTTTAGGACGCCTGAATTACATTGCCCGATTCATCTCACACCTAACTGCTACCTGTGAGCCAATCTTCAAGCTGCTGAAGAAAGATCAGGTAGTACGTTGGAACGATGAATGTCAGGCCGCTTTTGACAGAATCAAAGAGTATCTCCAAGAACCGCCCATTCTTATGCCACCGGTTGAAGGGAGACCTCTGATACTATACCTGACAGTACTTGACAACTCAATGGGGTGCGTGCTGGGGCAGTATGACGAGTCTGGCCGAAAAGAGCATGCCATTTATTACCTTAGCAAAAAGTTTACCGACTGTGAGACCCGATACTCACTGCTTGAGAAAACTTGCTGCGCTTTGGTATGGGCTGCTCGCCGGCTGAGACAGTATATGCTGACTCACACTACCTTGTTGATCTCAAAGATGGATCCTATAAAGTATATATTTGAAAAGCTTGCTCTGTCTGGGAGAATAGCAAGATGGCAAATGATCTTGACAGAATACGACATCCAGTACACGACCCAGAAAGCTATCAAGGGAAGTGTATTGGCAGACCACTTGGCACACCAGGCAGTAGACGACTATCAGTCAATGAACTTTGAGTTTCTTGACGAGAGTATCATGATAGTGACTGATTGTGAAGTACCTGGACCGGATGAAGGACCTGAGGAAGGATCCCAATGGTCTATGCACTTTGACGGAGCATCCAACGCTTTGGGTAACGGTATCGGCGCTGTAATCATATCCCCTCAAGGCACTCATACTCCACTCACTGCCCGGCTATGTTTCAACTGCACCAACAACATGGCGGAGTATGAGGCATGCATCATGGGTCTCCAAGCTGCGATTGACTTAAGGATCAAGTTTCTGAGTGTCTTCGGAGATTCCTCTCTCGTGATCAATCAGATCAAAAGGGAGTGGGATACGAAACATCCGAATCTTATTCCTTACAGAGAATGTGTGTTGACCGTGATCCCTCACTTCACAGAGATAACTTTTGAACATTTCCCAAGAGAGGAGAATCAGTTGGCGGACGCGTTAGCTACGATGTCTTCCATGTTCACGGTCAAATGGGACAATGAGGCTCCCCGGGTCATCATCTGGAAACTGGACGAACCGGCATACTGCTGTGATCTTGAGACTGAGTTGGTGACTGAGAAACCTTGGTACCATGAGGTGAAGAGATATTTGGAAGCTCAGGAATACCCTGAAGGTGCATCTGTCAATGATAAAAAGTTTCTGAGAAGATTCGCAGCGAAGTTCTTCCTCAGCAACGGCATTCTGTACAAGCGAAACCATGATTCGACCTTACTGCGTTGTGTGGATAAGACTGAAGCAGAAAGGATCATGGCGGAGCTACATGAAGGTACCTTCGGAACACATTCCAGTGGACATACTATGGCAAATAAAATCCTTCGGGCAGGGTATTTCTGGTCCACAATGGAAGCCGACTGTTACCAACACTCTCGGACATGCCATAAATGCCAGATATATGCAGACAAGGTGCATGTTCCTCCAGTTCCTCTGAATGTCCTGACTGCGTCATGGCCTTTTGCAATGTGGGGCATAGATATGATCAGTGAGATTAAACCTACGGCATCCAACGGGCATCGCTTCATCCTGGTAGCGATCGATTATTTTACAAAGTGGGTTGAGGCAGCTTCCTACGCTACAGTAACCAAGAATGTCGTGGCACGGTTCATTCAGCATAACTTGATCTGTCGATACGGCGTCCCAGAAAGAATCATTACAGACAACGGTACCAATCTCAATAACAAGATGATCACTGAGCTCTGCGAGCAGTTTAAGATACAGCACCACAACTCTTCTCCTTACAGACCGAAGATGAATGGGGCTGTAGAAGCAGCAAATAAAAACATTAAGAAAATCGTGCAGAAGATGATAGTGACTTATAAAGATTGGCACGAGATGTTACCGTTCGCTCTTCATGGGTACCGTACCTCAGCAAGGACGTCAACCTGGGCAACTCCCTTCTCCTTGGTTTACGGTATGGAGGAAGTCTTACTGATCGAAGTGCAAATACCCTCTCTCCGGATAATGAAGGATGCAGATCTGAGCGAAGATGATTGGATCCAGACACGACTTGATCAGCTAAATCTAATTGACGAAAAAAGACTTGCTGCTATTTGTCATGGTCAGACATATCAAAAACGGATGATCAGGGCATTTAACAAAAAAGTCAGACCACAAGAGTATCAAGTTGGGGATTTGGTAATCAAGCGCATCATCCTTCCTCAGAGTGATCCAAAGGGCAAATGGACCCCTACATACGAAGGGCCATTTGTGGTTAAACATGTGTTCTCATGAGGAGCCATGATTCTAACCAACATGGATGGTGACGACCTTCCTCACCCCGCCAATGCAGACATAGTAAAAAGATACTACGCATGAAAAAGACCCGCTAGGTTGACATAACTAGGCAAAAATTAGGGCTTCCCGGCGAACCAAAAGGGTTCGGGCAAAATAAAGGGATGAAATGAAAAAAATCTGTACACCCGGCAAGTCAAAAACCTGAAAAGGCGGCTTGGGAAAAAATGGGTGTCCCGGTGGACTAAAAACCCGAAAGGGCGGTCCAGGCAAAAGTTAGGGATAAAGCGTAATACTATGTCTCATCGGATCACTCTGCATCCAGAATCCGGTATCAACATCAAGTTCAGACGACATCAACCAATCAGCTTCATCTTCAACTAGGTCATCAAGTGATGAGACGCTCGAAGATATAAAGGCGATAGCAGAGTTGGAACCCAGTGGGATCATTCCTTTCACATAGCTGTTTTGTTTTCCCTTTGTACAAATTGTATAATTTCTTTTGTTCGGCGGCGTTCTCTTACTAGGACGTCAGCCTCTTGTACATAAACGCCTATTTACAGGCAATTCAAAAATCAATATAAATTCACTTTTCAGCTACAAATTGCCTTTTGTTTTTTTTCCTTTTTCTGTTTTGTTTTGCGAAGAACGTCCAAGGTTCAATTTGTGATATATGCACTTGACAATAATTGCTAACTCATAAATATTTGCATACGAAACAAAGGATTAATTACAGGTAACATTAGAAATAGGCGAAATAAAGAGTTGTCTAAGCGACCTAATTGCTCTGTCCACCAAGGTATCAAGGTAGGTTCAGCTGAAGAACACAACCAGTATATCTTAATTCCCCAGAGAGTGAGCCAGCAAATCAATGCACTCTCCCCAAGCAGAGTTAGTCCACTATCAACCTCAAGGAAGTTGGGTATCCTCCAGCAGATCTCAACATTCCCCAGCACAATATACGAATATTCTTAACAAGCATCCCCGACAGTCTTGGTCTAAGACTGTTCCCCGGCGGTATACCAGACATTCAGAGGAATCTCTTCCCCAATATATCCCAAAGATTTCCCCAGGAGAGTCCAGTTCGAAGATTTCCCCAGGAAAGTTTGAATCCATCTTCCCAGCAGGAAGCTTATCCCCAGTAGATTCTGGAAGCTTCCCCCCCTACAGAGCACGAACGCGTCCCCCAGCTTTATTCAAAGTTTATTTCCCCACCAGGATATAACTGGGTTATCCTCAGCCAAAAGCCACGGAAAGATCGTCGTCGACAAGGTCTTCTTATCCCCAGCGAAGTTTATTAACACTTCCAACTTAACAATAGTATCCCCAGCGGAGTTACCATCAATATCCCAGCAAAGTACCTCTCTCCCCACAGAGTATAGTTCCTCAGCAAGATCGCTAGAATAATTTTCTCCCCGCAGAGTAATCTATTCGTCAAGTTTATCCCCCAATGGAGTTATCCTCTCCTACCGATATTCTTGCAACTATCATCCCCAGCGGATACAACAAAGCACTATTCTCCAACATCAGCCCAGGATGTGACTTCCCGGCACCCGTCAAGGATTTACTTTCCTAGACAAAAACATATATTCATAAACATCGCATTCCCATATATTATAGCATGCATATACGCATCATATCTTACAATCTCACTTATGTTGAGAACATCATTGCTTGATCCATATCATGCATTGCATATGACTGACCTTTACCTTTCAGGAAAGATCCAGTTAAGTTCTCAGCTATTTCAAAGGCCTTCTCTGGTTCAGTCAGATTGACCCTAAGATCTCCCTGATTCTTATCCAGTTGAAGATTCCAAGACTTTAGCCTGGTTCAGTTAAATCGATTCTAAGATTTTTTCTGATTCTTATCCAGTCAAAGTTAATCCAAGACCTTCTCTGGTTCAGTCAGATCGACCCTAAGATCTCCCTGATTCTTATCCAGTTGAAGTTATTCCAAGACCTTGCTTGGTTCAGTTAAATCGACTCCTAAAGATTTTTCTGATTCTTATCCATTCAAAGGCCTTCTCTGGTTCAGTCAGATCGACCCTAAGATCTCCCTGATTCTTATCCAGTTGAAGTTATTCCAAGACCTTGCTTGGTTCAGTTAAATCGACCCTAAGATTTTTCTGATTCTTATCCAGTCAAAGGCCTTCTCTGGTTCAGTCAGATCGACCCTAAGATCTCCCTGATTCTTATCCAGTTGAAGTTATTCCAAGACCTTGCTTGGTTCAGTTAAATCGACCCTAAGATTTTTCTGATTCTTATCCAGTCAAAGGCCTTCCCTGGTTCAGTCAGATCGACCCTAAGATCAACCTGATTCTTATCCAGTTGAAGATTCCAAGACCTTGCCCGGTTCAGTTAAATCGACTCCTAAAGATTTTTTGATTCTTATCCAGTCAAAGGCCTTCTCTAGTCCAGTTAAATTGATTCCTAAAGATTTTCCTAATGAAGACTCAGTAGAAGACATCCAAGATTCTCTCATCGTTACTGTTGAGGTAGTAATCGCCCCAGATTCTCTCATCGTTACTGTTGAGGTAGTAATCACCCCATATTCTCTCATCGTTACTGTTGAGGTAGTAATCACCCCAGGTTCTCTCATCGTTACTGTTGGGATTGTAAACACCCGAGGTTCTCTCACCGTCCCGTTGAGATAATAACCATCCCTGATTCATTCATCACCGTTTGAAGATCCAAATTCAATTCCTGTAACCAGTCAGGGCGCATCTACACAAAGAGTCTGAAGACCAGCTCCTGTAACAGGCCAGGTAATCATTTTCTTTTTCAGGTACGCAAGTTCTCGCTAAGGAATCTCTTACGCGATCGACACCCAGATGGCATCTATAAGCCCATCCACCTATCCATCACCTCTCAACATGGCATCTATAAGCCCATCCTCCTATCTACCAATCTCCAAATGGCATCTGTAAGCCCATTCCCACCATCACACTGCTAACATGTGAGCGCAAATTTCTGGGCACTCTAGTGTTCAATCATCTTCCACCTTCGAATTACGAAAGGCACGTCAGCCAATCTACATCCTCAGGTTTAAGAAGATTGAACAGGGGCAACTGTTGCACCCCAAAATTTGCCCTCTCATATTCCTCAAGATTTGCAAAGAGCATGCTTCAAAATCTCCCAAGGGTTGCACAGTCCAATTGCCTCCTAACAGTCAAAGATTAGGGTTTTGGTTATGGCAAAGAAGTTGAAGTTTACAAGGGTCCAAACTAGTCTCACATGCCTATAAACATTGTCAAGCATCCTCATACCAAGTTTCAAGACTCACAGCACAAAATTGCACAGTCAAAAACCCTAATTGCTCAACAGTCAACTGTAGGGGGCAAAATGGTCATTTGACAGTCAAAAGTCAAAAATTTTGGTCAACATCTTATTTTGAAGCCACAAACATCATTTGATCAATTCTTGATCATGATTCTCAAGGCATGGCTCAAAAAGTCTCAAGATGCAAAAGTTTCTATATTTGGACAGTTGAAAAAGTCAACTGCAAATTGACCAGGGCATAACTTCCACATGGTTTATCAGAAAAATTCCATCCAAAGCTCATTTTGAAGAGAATGACATTTCCTACAACTCCTCTTCACACTTCAAGTCCAATAAATGCTCTCACAAAAAGTTATCAATCTCAACATTATAGGTCATTTTCAAAAGTCAACAAAAAGGCACTTTAAGTCAAAGACCATAACTTGAGATTGGTAAATCAAAATGACATGGGACCAAAGGCATTGGTTAGAAGACTTCAAGACCTTTCCAAAATGTCCAAGAACATGATCAAAGCTTAAAAATTGAGCAAGATATGCCTTGTAGAAGTTGGGAAATTTTTGGGAATTTTGAAAAGTCAACTTTGCTTCAAATGCCTCAAAATTGCTAATGGGCCACATTTTCTTCCAAGAATCATCACCCAAAGGCTATGCACGACCCATTGACTTTAAAGGGAGTTATTTTATCATTTTTTATTAATTATTTGAATTATTATTATTATTAGTTCATTTAATTAAAATAAAATATGACAAAAATAGCAAATCATGTTTTTCCAATCCTTTTGTGCAGCATATTCTCTCATTAAAGCCTCAAGATTTCGTGCACACTCCATAAGGAAAGGATCTCCAATAATTGGCATGTTCTTCATGGTGAAAAGATTGAAAAAATCATGGAAAATCACAAACTTGAAAATCATTAAAGACAAGGCTTTGGGCTTGGATTGTTGACCTAAATCATTCCATGTACATATGCAAACACAACCCTAATCACAAGAACAAAAAAGCTGCGCCAGAATCACAAGAAAAAATTGGCATTTTTCATATAAAATTCTCAAAACTGAAAACATACGTAGGGCTCCTTTCAAAGCCTACAATCGATTAAAAAGGCTTGCTGGGACTTTGTTGAACGTGTCTTTATACTTTTCAAGGCTCCATACATTCAGAATTGGTAGAATGGCTTTGCCCTGTTCATAAAACTTTTCACGTTCGTATCTTAATTTACATGTGTTTTCCATGCATTTGAATGATTGTTTTACACTAACATAATCATGCTGAAGCTTTTGGTGTCTTTTAATTAAACTAACGTGGTCTGTATGCAAAGTTACCATGGGAGATGCTTAGGGTTTCAAAGCTCCAAAATTGGGGCTTTACGCATAAGGCAAAATTAGGCCATGAAACCTACACCATTGAAACCAGGAGGTCCAGACGATTCATTCTCATACCTCGCGCCCTTTTTATTTCCAACCATATGCTAATCGCTATTTTTGAATATCACTGTTAGTGGGGGTTTAAAACCCCCGCTATTTGATGTTAGTTACAGGTAAAAACAAAGAATCCAGGAGGAAGACGCTGAGCTGTATGCATATGATTGGTGTATTTGAAAGTTAGCGCATTTTTTTATTTGGTTCCAGGATAATTGCACACTTGGCATATGTTGATCAGTGCCCACTAAGTAAACAAAGAAACACGCTTGGCTTGGTGGTTGTTGTGTTGTCACGCAGGTAATGGGACCTGGGTTCGATTCCCAGGTCCCCCATATTTTCAATATATTTTGTTATAACACGCTTCTGTGCAGCTTCCACTCTAATGACCACCATGCACTCAATGCCAAAGCTTGCCACATGTCCAGCAATTCCAATCTAATGGCCAGAATGGAGAGACCATCATGCACCTTGGTCAATGGTCCACACGTGACCACTGAAAAGTCAAAAAGGCCTCATTCAAATGGGCCTAATTGCTGCAATATACCTCCAAATGGGTCAGAAAACCCCCCATGTTTGCCCTCTCTTTCTCTATTTTTCTTCTTTTCTTTTATTTATTTTAATTATATTATTTGTTTCATTTAATTCCTTAAATTAATTTTTATAACACAAAAATACAAAAAAATCAGAAAAGTCAAAAAATAAAATATGTTTATTATTTAATTCACTAATATTTATTTTGTAAATAAATTTGATAATTAATTTAGTTTTAAATTAGGGTTTTAACTTTAATATTTTTCTTAAATAAACTAAAAAAAAACATAAAAATTAGGTTTTAGCTTTTTTATTCTTTTTCTTAATAAATAATCTTTTTTTTTCTTATCATTATTAATTATTAATTATTCTTGTAAATAAATATGCAATTAATTAATTATGTTAAATTAGGTCAAACTTAAACATTTTTTTAATAAATTAAAAAACAATTAGAACTAGGGTTTTATTGAACTTTTAATTCCAATTTAATTCTCTTTAATTCCATAAATACAAAAACTCCAAAAAATAAGTTCTTTCTTTTATTTAATTTAATTAATTTATGATTTCAATTCAATTCCTTTAAAAGGGTCCAACGCCCTCGCACTCGATTATAATTTCTTTTCGCACTTATTTTTATTTTCTTTTGTGAAATTTATGTACTTGCCCCAAAGCCTTGTAATAGATAATTAGTACATTTATATTTCCGCACTTTCATTCAAATCGGGTCTTGGTTTAATTTGGCGATGTAGACCCGCGCCTTGTAATAGCGTAGGACCTTTTATTTTCCGTACTTTAATTCCCGCACCTTTAACTGCTAATAATAACATGAAAGAATGTATGCCAAAAATAAAAACAAAGCGTAGAACACTCAATGCATGATCAAGACAAATATAACTGAAAATGACACACAATTCACACACCACCCCTAGGGTACGCCTCACTGTTGCCTTGCCCCTCGAAACGTGGTCGTCGAGTAGAGGATGTTTTAGTAAGTCCTCATGTCCATGAACATGGCATGGGGGTAGCTTCTAAGGTGTCCTCCTCTTGCTCTGGTGACCACACTGTCCCTAACCCTCGAATTGACCCGAACACCTCCAATGGTGGTGCTACCTGCCTCTCGATGGTGGGATGGCACTACTTTAAGGACATTTACACAGACTAATTCCTTAGGGTAGGTAGATGACTCGTAGATACTTTCTCTAATTCAAAACAAATCAAAAATTTCTTTTCACACCTACACTTTTCAAAAAGCTTTCAAAACAATTTTTTCAAACACTCTTGAGGACCGATACAAGAGTCGATCTGAAACTTTCAAAGAAACTTTTTTAAACCCACAATTGAAAAGCAAACAAACATTTTGAAAACACAAATGAGCAAGTATCTAAGAGCCCATGGATAACCATGGATAGAAAGGGTGCTAACACCTTCCCTTTCTATAAATCTACCTCCCGAACCGAGAGCAATCTCAATAAGGAATTTTTCTGTGCTTTTGTCCTTTCCATATTGGAGAAAATAAAAGACGGTGGCGACTCTTGCTTCCGCGACATTTCACGAACCAACGTTAAACAGTCAGTTCCAGATCCACCGATCACACATTCCTTTGACATTGTTGACTTACCACTGATTTGGTAAGCAACCCTATCTTTGGATGTAAACAGGACGGGCGTGGCTCATCGTATGACCACGATAGCAATGTTGCCAAGTATCTTAGCATTTTTGAGGGACCAAGATTATTTGTTTAGGCAACCTTTATATAGCGTCATCGAGGGAATATGATCTTATTTTTTTGTTTTGCCAAGATACTTCGCATGCGTAACATGGCCATTTTTATTTAGGAAACCAAGTGGGTGAAACCCTAAGGGTGCTTGTGTGCAATGTGTGTCATTTTACATGCTTTTGATTTGTCTTGGATTAGGTTTTCTATTTATTTGTTTTTGGTCTTATCATGCAAACCCTAGTTTACTAAACATGGTATAAATGCGATAAATTGCGTAAATGTAAACTAAGCTATTACAACAATTATTATGGGAGGGGGGATACAAGTTTTTAAATGGGGATATTGCACAAAATAAACCCTAAAAATACTATTACAACCCAATTGAATATTGTGCATTAAATAAATATACAAATATTAAAATGCAATGCAAATGTATTTATGTTAAAAAAAGTTTTGTATTTGATTTTTTTGTATGAGAAAATAAATTAATTAACCCTAGAAAAATAGAAAAAAAATATTATTTATTTTTGGAGGGGAAAACCCTAATTTTTTTATTAAAAGAAATATATGTTTCCTATTATTATTATTTTGTCCATTTTTTGTAAAAGAAAATAACAAATAATATTATGTACAAATATTAAAAATTAAAATATGTATGAAAATAAATATTTTATGTATATAAATAACATAATAAAAATGTATAGTATTTTTAAATATATTTACAATTTATTTAAGAAAATGAAGTATATTATCCTAATAAACTATTTTTTTATGCAAAAAATAATAAAATAAAATGCAAAAAATAAAGAAAATATTATTCATGATTTTTTATGATTCAGAAAAATAAATAAAAGTAATAAATATAAAAACAAATATGTCAGGGGGTGCAAATAGTGGTCAGGGGGTGTGAAAAGCAAAAACAAAAACAGCCCAACGCGCCAAAAAGCCCAAGGCCATCATCCATGTCCTCCAGCTTCTACTCCTTCGCGCGTATTTTTGCCTTCAAACTGTAACTTTCACATGCTTGCACAAAAACAAAATCTCATAACATGAAACATGTAGCATTTAATCTCACGATTCCAACCATATAAAATTTATAACCTAACTCTCAAAGATCAGGGAGAATTTTAATGGCCCTAATTCATGACCTAGAAATTTCAGCAACTTCAAGCTTCAAATTCTCTTAGCTCATTTAATATAAATGAAAAGTATGCATATGTACAGCTTCACCATGTTATGGACTACATCTTTTCTTCATAAATTGTGGCTTGAAGTTGCCTAAATATAGAGATAGAGTTTAAGGAATATACCTCCTTCAGCTGGATTTGGATATGACAATGTGGGGATTTTGAGGGAGGCCTGAGGATCGTGTGAGCTTCCTTGAACTTCCTTCAAGCTATTCCAATGCCTAGCTTGCTTTGTGGATGGCTGAAACTCTTTGCACAAGTCAAGTTGCAAGCTCCAAGTTTGAAAATGGCAATGGCTGAAACAGAGCTTACAGAAGCAGGGCAAGGGCTTGGATAGCTTTAGTAGGATATATGGAAGGTGTTTGAAGTGTTGAAACAAAAAACGCACGAGCCAAAAATGAAATGACTATGGTTTTGCAGAAATCTGTATGCTTGGCAAAATTTTGGAGTTTATGAGTTTGTGAGTGTTTTGGATGTTCAACATTTGTATTTAGCCTTGCAATGAGTTTGTATATTTGTATAGAATGATACAAAGTCCACTCCTTATCAGCTGTACAAGTTCTGACCTCTTTTGCCACTTTTCTTGCATTTGAAGAAAAGTGAAGTGACCAATGAAAACATGCTTGTACTGGCTGGCTTGTGAGCTGCAGAGAGTTGGTATACATTTCTTGATACCTGTGTGAATTGTTTGCACCAAAGGGCAGGTCCAAGGCTCAAGATGGACAAAGTTGCAAAAGCTCACTTTATGAAAATGGCAATGTGAACTTTATTCCTAAAATGGAATTACAACTTGTACAAAGCTTCAAAAGTGAAAATGAAGCCTTTAACCTCTGAGTTTGCATTTAATTATGGAGTGTAGAATGAGTTTAGGACCTGTAAAGCAAGGTACAAGCATCCAAGATCTAGTTTGCAACTTGATACTTTGTGAAAATGGCATGAACAAAAGTGATAAAATGCCAACTTCTCCTCTTCGATTCTCCCTAACTAAAAATGATCTTGGAGAGTTCTTGGACATTTTGAAAAGCTTGCAATGTGCTTTATAATAAATATTTGAAATTCATTTTGATATACCTCTTGGAACTAGGTGAAAAATGTCCATGAAGTTGGGTCAAAAACCTGTCTAAATTAGGGCAAATTTTCACTAAGTTACTTAGTTCATGGACCTATGTTCACAAATTCATAACTTGAGATCCAAGCATCTTTTTGGAAAAGTTTGTGAAGAAAAGTTGTAGATTTAATGGAGGACTACAACTTTCATGTTGGAAGTTTTCTTTGATTCCAATTTCATCATGGTGAAAAATTTGTGAAAAGTTAGGGAAAAATAAGGAAATTTCCATACTTAGAAAAATTCTAAGTTATTAAATTTTTTCAAATTCAAAACCCTAATTTTCAAAATTGGTTTTCTTGGTGAACAAGGTTCATGTTTTGACATATCTTGATGAATCATGACCCTTGGCACTTGATTTTGACCAAAAAGTTAAAGTTTGACTTTTCAGTGCACAATTGACTTTTGATCAGTTGATTGGAAAATTCATCTGTCAATCCAATGAACTTGAGACCTTTTGAACTATGTGATTATGTCAATATGATTCCATTAGATCCTTGAAATCATGTTTTAACTCAATTGGTCATTGGCTAGGTTAAAAATCAGAAATTGCCCTTTCTCAGTCAAAACCCTAATTTTGACCATTTTTCCCTTTTGATGATTTGATCAAATTTCTTGAGGAGTTGTGATCCAAAATTGATCAAATGGTACATATGAGTCTAGAATGTTGATGTGGATAAAAAATTATGAAGTTTGACTATAAATTGGTCATGGTTGACTTTTTCCCTAATACAACTGATTTTTAGGTCAACTGTCCAATTGACTGGGCAAAAATGTGATTCAAGGCTTGAAACTTAACATGAGCAATCTTAGGGGTACAAGATGATTTATGAAAGTCACATGAAGCATTGATGGTCCAAAAATCCTTGTGCAAACTCAAACCCTAATTTCAGGTTATCAGTGCAAGGTGATGTCTTGAGCTGACCAAACCCTAATCTTGTCTTGAGTCCAAGAAGTCTTGTGAGAAAAATCTTGATAAATGAGAGGGAAAATTTTGGGGTACAACAGTTGCCCCTGTTCAATCTTCTTGAACCTGAAGAGTTATATTGGCGAGTTTTTCCATTCATGACTCGAAGGTAAAAGATGATTGGACACTAGAGTGCCCGTAAATTTGCACTCGTCCAAGTGTAGTTGAGGGAATGGGCTTAAAGATGCTATTTGGAGATGTGATAGAGTCTTGTTGGAGATGGGCTTGTAGATGCCATCCAAGAAGGTTTGTTGAATTGTGAGTTGTAAGTCAAAAGAATGAGTATCAGAATGGTGTCCGTATCTGGAACGTATCTGAACTATATCTGGAGACTGAATCTGAATGAGCAATAGAATAACATCCGTGTCTGGAGCGTCTCTGAGCTGTATCTGAGGTTGAGATCTGAATGAGTGACAAAATGATTTCCGTGTCTGGAGTGTATCTGTACTGTATCTTGAATTTGAAATCTGAATAAGCGACAGAATGGCATCCGTATCTGGAGCGTATATGAACTAGGATCTGAATAAGTGACAGAATGACTTCTGTGTCTGGAGTGTATCTGTACTATATCTGAAAGAGGAATCTTGAATGAGTAATAGAATGACTTCTGCGTCTGGAGTGTATCTGTACTGTATCTGAAATATATTAGGATCTGAATGAGTAACATAATGACTTCCGTGTCTAGAGTGTATCTGTACTGTATCTAGAATCTTTGAACATTGTTAATGATAGCTGTTAATCTTATCCTGAAAAGGGTAAAATGTTAGCTGAAACACAAAGTTATGTTGCATGAAATGTATGATGCAATAAATGTTCTTTATCAATGTTTATGATATATGAATGTAATGTATGCGCATGTAAGCTGATTAGCTGTTTTGCTGAGGAAAATAAATCCTTGACTGCTGCCGGGGAAAATAAATCCTTGACTGTTGAGGATAAGAAATCCTTGGCGACTTCACTGAGGATATAGGGATTCTTCATGTCTTGAAGTTGGAGTATTGACAAAAATTCTGTTGTGAGAGTAAGGCCATGCACTGCTTGAGTAATCTGCTTGGAGAATCCAGAGAATTTTGATGACTTCTGCTGGGAATTAAGAATGAGAATCTTCATTCTGTTGGGGAGTAATGAAAACTCTATGGGGAAGAAAGCTATCCTGCTGGGGAATAGTGAAGACTCTGTGGGAAAAAGGCTTATTCCTGTTTGGAACAAAGTTCAAGAGCTTCGGTCGTCTGTCATTCTACTGGGGAGTTATCAGAAGTTATTGTCTGGTCGATTTTCAAGCTTCAAGATAACTTGCTGGGGAATTTGGAGCAGCTGAAAGGTTTCCGCTGGGGATTGATAGTTTGAAGTTTTAGCTCTGCTGGGGATCTGTAGTTCAAAGTTTTGGCTCCGCTGGGGATCTTAATGACGTACTATAGGGATTTCTCATGGAATAGCCTAAAGACGTTTCCCTAATCTTTCAACCTGTTAGTAATTGTTCTTTTCCATTTCTGTTTATTTGTAAACAGTAATTATGTTCAAATGCACATGTTCATTAATGAATCATTGGACGTTTTTGCAAATAAAACACAAGTGTAAAAAGAAAAGGATAAATAGTTTTCTGTACTTTGAAGAGATATCTTTGTATTTACTTTGAATAAGTATTTTGTACAAAGGAGACAGACATCCTAGTAAGAGGATGGCATCATAAAAATGAGAAAATTTTATACAAAGAAAGATAGCTATGTGTAAAAAAATCCCATGCGGTTCCCATTCTGCTATAGCCTTCGTATCTCCGAATATCTTGTCCATTCGTTGCTTCGTCCAAAGATGATTGAATTGATCAGAAGCTCCAGGTTTGTCAGTGAAGAGATTGTCCTTAAAGTGACCCGACGAGACATAGTCATACACTTTAATTCCATAACTTTTTCCTGGACCTCCCTTTCGGGTTTTCGATCCACCGGGAAACCCTTTTTTGCCCAAGTCGCCCTTTCGGGTTTTCAACTTGCCGGGTGTACATATTTTTTAATTTTATCCCTAATTTTTTCCCAAACCTTTTTGGTTCGCCGGGATGCCCTTGTTTTGCCTAGGTGTGTCAACCTAGCGGGTCTCTTATGCATAGTATCTTTTGACTCTGTCTGCATTCGTAGGGTGTGGCAGGTCGTCGCCGTCTATGGTGGTTAGGATCATTGCCCCACCAGAAAAGATGTTCTTGATCATAAATGGTCCTTCATAGGTAGGAGTCCATTTGCCCCTGGGATCACTTTGTGGCAAGATAATGCGCTTGATCACTAGATCTCTAACTTGATACACTTGGCGTCTGACTTTCTTGTTGAAATCCTTGATCATCCACTTTTGATACGTCTGACCATGACAAACAGCAGTAAGTATCTTTTCATCAATTAAGCTCAACTGATCAAGTCGGGTTTGAATCCAATCGTCTTCACTCAAACCTGCATCCTTCATGATTCTTAAAGAGGGGATCTGAACCTCAATAGGTAAAACAACCTTCATGCTATAAACCAAACAATAGGGTGTTTCCCTAGTTGATGTACGAGCCGTGGCACGATACCCATGGAGAGAAAACGGTAGCATCTCATGCCAGTCCTTGTAGGTGATTGTCATTTTCTGTATGATCTTTTTGATTTTTTTGTTCGCAGCTTCGACAACACCATTCATCTTTGACCGATATGGGGATGAATTGTGATGTTAAATCTTGAACTGCTCGCACAAGGCGGTGATCATAGTATTGTTAAGGTTCGTACCGTTATCAGTGATGATCCTTTCTGGGATACCATACCGACAAATAAGATTCTGCTTGATGAAGCGGGCAACAACATTCTTAGTAAAGAATGCGAAGGAAGCTGCTTCGACCCACTTTATGAAATAATCAATGGCCACTAGAACGAAGCGGTATCCATTGGAGGCTGTAGGCTTGATCTCCCCAATCATATCAATTCCCCACATAGCGAAGGGCCAAGGAGCTATTAAGATATTTAGAGGAACCAGAGGTACGTGCACCTTGTCTGCATAGATTTGACATTTATGACAAGTCCGGGAGTGTTGATAGCAGTCTGCTTCCATGGTAGACCAGTAATAGCCTGCCCGTAGAATTTTCTTCACCATCGTATGCCCGCTAGAGTGAGTGCCAAAGGTACCTTCATGCAGTTCAGCCATGATATTTTCAGCTTCAATCTTGTCCACACAACAGAGCAGAATAGAATCATGATTGCGTTTGTACATGATGCCATTACTTAGGAAGAACTTAGCTGAGAATCTCCTTAAGAACTTTTTGTCATTAACTGAAGCTCCTTCCGAATATTCTTGAGCCTCGAGATACCTTTTGACTTCATGAAACCAAGGCTGGTCCACTACTTCTTCGGTATTAATCTCGTGACAGTGTGCAGGTTCGTCCATTCGTTCAATGGTGATATGGGGAGCCTCGTTATCCCAATTAAGTTTAAACATGGATGACATTGTAGCTAGAGCATCTGCTAGCTGATTTTCTTCTCGCGGGAAGTGCTCAAAGGTAATCTGCTCGAAATGTGGTAACAATGTCAGAACACGTTCTTTGTAAGGGATAAGGTTTGGGTGCTTAGTGTCCCACTCTCCTTTGATCTGACTGATGACCAAAGCTGAATCCCCAAACACAACTAAAGATTTGATTCCCAAGTCTATGGCAGCCTTGAGTCCAAAGGTGCATGCTTCATATTCTGCCATGTTGTTCGTACAGTTGAAGCAAAGTCTGGCAGTAAAAGGAGTATGGCATCCTTCCGGAGATATAAGTACAACACCGATATCGTTACCAAGTGCATTGGATGCCCCATCAAAGTACAGGGTCCATCGGGATCCTTGTTCAGGTCCGTCATATGGTCTGAAATCTTCAACATTGTCCAATGTCATGATGTCTTCGTCAGAGAAGTCACACTTCATGGATTGATAATCTTCTACAGCTTGATGGGCCAGATGATCAGCTAGCACACTGCCCTTTATAGCTTTTTGGGTCATGTACTGTATGTCATATTCTATTAGGATCATCTGCCATCTAGCTATCCTTCCAGACAAAGCAGGCTTTTCGAAGATGTACTTTATCAGATCCATCTTAGATATCAGTAAAGTGGTATGAGTCAACATATACTGTCTTAGCCGACGAGCAGTCCATACCAAAGCGCAACAAGTTTTCTCGAGCAGTGAATATCTGGTTTCACAGTCGGTAAACTTTTTGCTAAGGTAATAAATGGCATGCTCTTTTCGGCCAGACTCGTCATGCTGCCCTCATGTGCACCCCATTGAGTTTTCTAAGACGGTTAGATACATGATTAGCGGTCTTCCCTCAACTGTCGGCATCAAAACAGGAGGTTCTTGTAAATACTCCTTGATTTTATCGAAAGAAGACTGACAGTCATCATTCCATCTAACTACCTGATCTTTCTTCAACAGCTTGAAGATTGGCTCACAAGTATATGTTAGGTGAGAAATGAACCTAGAAATGTAGTTTGGGCGTCCCAAGAAACCTCTAACTTCCTTCTCAGTGCGAGGAGCATGCATTTCTTGTATGGCTTTGACTTTGGCAGAATTAACCTCGATGCCTTTGTTGCTGACAATGAAACCTAAGAGCTTACCGGACCGGACTCTGAATGTGCACTTGTTCGGGTTTAACCTTAGCTTGTACTCTTTCAACCTGACAAACAGCTTTTGCAAGTGATCAAGGTGTTTGTGATCGTTGGAAATAGAACTGACTGTTTTTTAAGCTGGTTCGCGAAATGTCGTGGTAAGCAAGAGTCGCCACCGTCTTTTATGTTCTCCAACATGGAAAGGATAAAAGCACAACAAAATTCCTTTTTCGAGAATGTTTCTCGGTTCGGGAGGTAGATTTATAGAAAGGGAAGGTGTTAGCACCCTTTTTATCCGCGGTTATCCACTGGCTCTTAGGTACTTGCTCACTATGTTTTCAAAAATTGTTTGCTTTTCAAGTGTTTGTGGGTTTTGAAAAAGTTTGTTTGAAAAACTTCTAGGTAACTCTTGTATCAGTCCTCAAGAGTGTATGAAGTATTTTGTTTGAAAACTTTTTGAAAGTGTAGGTGCGAAAAGATGTTTTTGTTTTTTTTGAAAGAGCAAGTACGCATGAGAAATCTACCTACTCTAAGGAATTAGGCTGTGTAAGAGTCCTTTAGACAGTACTATCCCACTATTGAGAAGTAGGTAGCACCGTCGTTGGAGTTATTCGGGTCAATTCGATTAAAGGGACAATGTGGTCACCAAAGCAATAGTAGGACGCCTTAGCGGTAACACTAATGTCCTAGATCCTTTTTATCCGAGGCAACCTTTTCGAGGCAACTGGATCTTTAGACAGGAGGGCGACCTCTAAAACACCCTATACTTGATGACCACGTCGAGGCAACCAGTGAGGCGTACCCTAAGAGTGGCATGTGCATGTGCGTTGCTTCAGTTTATGTTTATCTTTGAACATGCATTTGTGAGCTACATATTGATTTTATTTTTCATACAAGTCTTTCATGCATTTTTTAACAGTTAAGAGTGCGGAAAATAAAGTGTGGAAAAGGTAAATCTAGCTATTACAAGGCGCGGGTATATACATCGCCAAAAACATAACCCGTTTGGAAAATAAAAATGCGAGAAATTAAAAGAAAGCGATAAAGTTCTAATTAACTATTATATTTCTGAGCAGATACATAAATAATCAAAATAACGAATTAAAAATAATATGCGCGCGAAAGATTGAATCGGGGGGGTCCTTAGGGTTTTGATCCTTTTTTTGAGAAAAGAATTGAATTTGTCCTTTTTTTTGCAATTAATGAAATATTAAACCTAATAACTAATTAATTAATTATTTATAAGAAAAAGTATTTTTGGTTTTATGTTTTTAATGAAATAAAATAAGAAAAGAAATTAAAAGTGTCAAAAGAAAAAAACCTAAGTCTAATTCATTTTTATTTATTGTAAAAAAGAAAATTAAAATTAAACCTAATTAAACTAAATTAATTTAAGTTAGTGTTTATTTACAAAATAATTAACTAAAGTGAAATTAATAATCATAAATAAAATATTTACATTTTTTAGTTTTTTTGAATTTTTATTGTGAAAATGTTAATTAGTTTAATTTTAGTGATAATAATAATAATTAGAAGAAATGGTTAATAAATAAAATAGAAAATATAAAACAAAAGAGAAAAGAGAATGAACCAAGGGAGGTTCTGGGCCTAACAAGGAGGTTGATCTGGAAATTGAAAGCCCATTTGTTGCTCAAGCCTGTGTTGACTTTGGATCAAGTGCCTGTTGTTTGACTGAGTGCATGGTGAGGATCATCTCATGACCACTGGATCTGTGATTGTGGACACATGGCGTGCATCTGGGAGAGGCATATGGTGAGATGCTTTGGGGAATCTGCATGGGATCATGTTATGAAAAGAACAAACAAATATTATGGGGGACCTGGGATTCGAATCCAGGTCCCAACGTTCAATGCCTGCACGCCTTAGCCACTGAGCCAATTGTTTCAATTGAAATAATAATAATAACTGGTTATTATATTAGTAAATCAACACAATGCCTGGAAAAAAAATATAAACGCGCGGAATTTTAAAAGGGCGAATGAGAGGAGGACGCGTCAGCGTCTTCTTCGTTTGTCACTGGTTTTTTACCTGCGGATTTCTATCCGCGGGAAGTTTCGTAGGCCTTTCCTAAAACGATCCCTAGGCTACAAAAATGCCATCCAAGCTCATGGTCAGGACCGTCTATGTCCCCTGAGTCCATCCATGCTTATGGTTTGTTCTAATTTCACCTGGAAACAAAACACCTAAAAACAACACAAAAAAACCCTAGGCACGGTGTGATCGGTGGATCTGGAACTGACTGTTTAATGCTGGTTCGCGAAATGTCACGGAAGCAAGAGTCACCACCGTCTTTTATTTTCTCCAAATGGAAAGGACAAAAGCACAGAAAAATTCCTTAAAGAGATTTCTCTCGGTTCGGGAGGTAGGTTATAGAAAGGGAAGGTGTTAGCACCCTTTGTATCCATGGTTATCCATGGGCTCTTAGATACTTGCTCATATGTGTTTTCAAAATGGTTTGTTTGCTTTTCAATGTGGGTTTTAAAAAGTTTCTTTGAAAATTTCAGTTCGACTCTTGTATCGGTCCTCAAGAGTGTTTGAAAAATTGCTTTCGAAAGCTTTTTGAAAATGTGTTGGTGTGAAAAGTATTTTTGATTTGTTTTTGAAATTTAGAGCAAGTATCTAGAGTCGTCTACCTACCCTAAGGAATTCGTCTGTGTAAATGTCCTTTAAAGTAGTGCCATCCCACCATTGAGAGGTAGGTAGCACCACCGTTGGAGGTGTTTGGGTCAATTCGAGGTTCGGGACATGGTGATCACCAGAGCAATGGGAAGACACCTTAGAAGCTACCCTCATGCCAGGTTCCCGGATCATGAGGACTTACTAAGACATCCTCTACTCGACGATCACCTTTCGAGGCAAGGCAACAGTGAGGCGTACCCTAAGAGTGGTGTGTGAATTTGTGTGTTGTTTTCAGTTTAGCAATTATCTTTGATCATGCATTTGTGGTGATCTACGCTTGTTTTTAATTTAGGCCATACATTCTTGCATGCCTTTATTTAACAGTTAAAATATTGCGAGAAATAAAAGTTCTAAAGCTATTACAAAAGGCGCGGGTCCACATCGCCAAAATTTCCAGAACCCGATTTGACAGAAAGTAAATAGAGATAAAGTGCGAGAAATTAAATTGTCCGAGTTTACAAGGCCTTGGGAGAGGTACATAAAAATTATACGAAAAAGAAATAAACACGCGAATTAAATAAGAATTAAAAACGAGGGCGTTGGACCCTTTTTGCAAAATTAAATTAAATGATTAAATTAATTAAAATTAAAAAGAAAAAGAAATTATTTTTTAGTTTTTTGTATTTATGAGAATTTAATGAGGAAGATTAATTAAAATAAAATGCTAACCCTAATTCTAGTTGTTTTTTAGTTTATTAAGAAAGAATTAAATTTTAACCTAAACTTAATCTAATTATTTACATGCAATTTAATTACAAAAATAAATAATAGGAAATATTTAATTATTATGAAAGAAAATAAAAAGGGATAAAAATTATTATAAACCCTAATTCTACCAATTTTAGATTTTATTAAAAAAAGTTAAGGTTAAAACCTAAATTAAAAACTAAGTTAATTAATGAACTTTATTTACAAAAAAAAAAACTAATTAAATAAATACATTTAATTTTTGTCTCTTTTCTAATTTTTTTGGTGTTTTTTATATATTATGAAAATAATAATTTACAAGAAATTAATTAAAATAAAGACAATAATTGAAAATAATACCAAAATAATGAAAAGAAATAATGCAAACCTAGGGGGTTCTGCCCCTTAATTTGGAGGTTTTGATCAGTAATTCAGGCCCATTTACCCTTTGGCCTGTTTGACTTTTGCGCTGGCATGTGAGATGGTTGACTAGTACCCATCATGATCTCTGGATCCTGGCCCTTGGATTGGTGAGATTGAGCGCGTGGCAGGCTGAGATTTTGGACGTATGGTATTCCCTCATGGTGAACCTGCACAGAATCATTAATAGAAAAATAATGTGAAAGGGGTGGGGGACCTGGGGCTCGAACCCAGGTCCCAGGGATTACCAACAAGACGCTTAGCCAACTGCTCCACTTGTACACTTTGTTTACAATATAACAATCAATTAATATCAAATAAAACAAAACGTTAGTGGACTTTTAGCGCGAATTTTTAAACGGACCAACCACCGCTCGCCACTTCATTATCTTCTTCGTTGGCTTTATTTTTTTTCTGAAACAAAGAACAATCAGCAACGGTTTTACACCGTTTTAAAATAGGCCATTTGGGAAAATAGCGATTAGCTCAGGGAGGCTCATAAATTGAGCACGAGGGTGGGTTTCTCTTCGTCCAAGTGTGCTGAGTATGGTCATGGCATCGTGGTGGTCTAATTTTACCCTATCTGGAAACGCCCAATTCAAAGCTTGCAAAACCCTAAAAGACAACAATGGCAGATTCTCCAATAGTGCATAAAAACGCAATTAAAATATAGGGTTAGCTTCAGAACACATCGCTTAGTATGAATATATAAACAAAATGCTATGAGAATGTCTCAAAATTAAAACACGAATATGCATTTTTATGAGAAAAAATTGACTTATGTATACCGATTCAAAGGGTTAGGGACGTGGAAACCTATTCAGGCACGTTGCTTAAGGTCTCAGGAAGGTGATGAGATGATTATCTTGGCTTGAATCGCCCTGGAAAACAGTTTTCAGATTTGAGTTTTCAAGCAAAAAATTCAAGTTGGTTTCTTGGTATATGGCGCAACTTGGAGTCCAAAAGCACGAGGGTTGTGTTTTGTATTTGTATGTGAGTGATTTAGGTCAAAGAAAACAACCAAAAACCTTGGCATTCATGACTTTCAAGATTTGATTTTCAAAGATCTTTTCAAATATTTTTTCATGCTATTTTGGCTTCAATCATATCCAATCACTTCAATTCCTTCCATATTTGATTGTACACGAAATATTGAGATTATTTTATGCACAAAAAGATTTAGAAAATTAGGTTTAGTATTTTTCATGTATTTTATTTATTTAAATGAATTATTAATAATAAAAAATCCAAATAAATAAATAAAATGATAAAAAACTTCCCTTTGGGCCAAATGGTCGTGCACATGCCTTGGATAATGGATTGTGGAAGAAAAGGAGGCCCATTAGCAATTTTAGGTCATTTGAAGCAATGTTGACTTTTCAAAATATCCAAACATTTCCCAACTTCCACAAGGCATAACTTGCTCAATTATTAAGCTTTGCTCATGTTCTTGGACATTTTGGAAAGGTCTTTTAGTCCTCTAACCAATGCCTTTGGTCCCATGTCATTTTTATTTACCAATCTCAAGTTATGGCCTTTGACTTAAAGTCCTTTTTTGTTGACTTTTGAAAATGACCTATAATGTTGAAATTGATAACTTTTTGTGAGAGCATTTCTTGGACTTGAAGTATGAAGAGGAGTTGTAGGAAATGTCTTTCTCTTCAAAATGAGCTTTGGATGGAATTTTTCTGATAATCCATTTGGAAGTTATGCCCTGGTCAATTTACAGTTGACTTTTTCAACTGTCCAAATATGGAAACTTTTGCATCTTGATGATTTTTGAGCCAAGCTTTGAGAATCATGATCAAGAATTGATCAAATGATGTTTGTGGCTTCAAAATGAGATGTTGACCAAAAATTTGAACTTTTGACTGTCAAATGACCATTTTGCCCCTACAGTTGACTGTAGTGCAATTAGGGTTTTTGACTGTGCAATTTTATGCTGTAAGTCTTGAAACTTGGTATGAGGATGCTTGACCATATTTATAGGCATGTGAGACTTGATTGGACCCTTGGAAACTTCATCTTACTTTGTCAGAACCAAAACCCTAATTTTGATTGTTTAGGAGGCCCTTGAACTGTGCAACCCTTGGGGAGATTTTGAAGCTTTGACTTTGCAATTCTTGAAGAATATGGGAGGGCAAATTTTGGGGTACAACAGTTGCCCCTGTTCAATCTTCTTAGACCTGAGGATGCAGATTGGCTGACGTGCCTTTCGTAATCCGAAGGTGGAAGATGATTGAACACTAGAGTGCCCAGAAATTTGCGCTCACATAGTAGCAGCGATGATGGGAATGGGCTTATAGATGCCATTTAGAGATTGATGGATAGGATGATGGGCTTATAGATGCCATGCTAAGAGATGATGGAATATGGATGGGCTTATAGATGCCATCTGGATGTCGATCGCGTAAGAGATTCCTTAGCGAGAACGTGCGTACCTACAAAAGAAAAATGATTACCTGACCTTTTACAGGAGCTGGTCTTCAGATAGATGTGCAGGTGTGTCCTGACTGGTTACAGGAGCTGAATCTGGAGCTTCAAATGGTGATGAATGAACCAGGGATGGTTACTACCTCAACAGGAACGGTGAGAGAACCTTGGATGACTTTAACCTCAACAGCAATCGTTGAGAAAATCTTGGGATTACCACCTCCGCCGGATCGGGGAGAGAACCATAGGCGACTACAACCTCAACAACAAACATTGAGAGAATCTTGGTGGGAATTATCATCTCCGAAGGATCGGGGAGAGAACCATAGGCGATTACAACCTCAATAGAAATCATTGAGAAAACCTTGGATGGAATTATCATCTCCGCAGTATCGGGGAGAGAACCATAGGCAATTACAACCTCAATAGCAATCATTGAGAAAACCTTGGATGGAATTATCATCTCCGCAGTATCGGGGAGAGAACCATAGGCGATTACAACCTCAATAGCAATCATTGAGAAAACCTTGGATGGAATTATCATCTCCGCAGTATCAGGGAGAGAACCATAGGCGATTACAACCTCAATAGCAATCATTGAGAAAACCTTGGATGGAATTATCATCTCTGCAATATCGGGGAGAGAACCATAGGCGATTACAACCTCAATAGCAATCATTGAGAAAACCTTGGATGGAATTATCATCTCCGCAGTATCGGGGAGAGAACCATAGGCGATTACAACCTCAATAGCAATCATTGAGAAAACCTTGGATGGAATTATCATCTCCGCAGTATCGGGGAGAGAACCATAGGCGATTACAACCTCAATAGCAATCATTGAGAAAACCTTGGATGGAATTATCATCTCCGCAGTATCGGGGAGAGAACCATGGATAACTTCTACTGAGTCTTCATCAGAAAAATCTGTTTGGGGTCGATTTAACTGGACTAGAGAAGGCCTTTGACTGGATAAGAAATCTTTGGAGTCGATTTAACTGAACCGGTCTAGGTCTTGAAATATGATTGAGAATTTAACTGAATCTTTCCTGAAAGGTAAAGGTCAGTCATATGCAATGCATGATATGGACCAAGCAATGATGTTCTCAATATAAATGAGATTTGTAAGATATGATGCGTCTATGCATGCTATAATGATGTATGGAAGTGCGATGTTTATGAATGTATTTTTCGTCTAGGAAAGTAAATCCTTGACGGGTGCCGGGAAGTCACTCCTGGGCTGATGTTGGAGAATAGATTTTGCTTCCGCTGGGGATGATAATCGCAAGAATACCGGTAGGAGAAGATGACTCCGTTGGGGGAATAAACTTGGCGAATGGAATAACTCTGCGGGGAGGAAAGTACTCTAACGATCTTGCTGGGAAGCAATACTCTGTGGGGAGAGAGATACTTCATTGAGTTGATGGTAACTTCCTGGGAATACCTTTGTTGTGTTGGAAGTGCTGATAGACTTCGCTGGGGATAAGAAAGAACTGTGTTGACGACGACCTTTTCGTGGCTTTTGGCTGAGGATAACCCAGTTATATCCTGGTAAGGAAATAATTCTTTGAATAAAGCCGGGAGACGTGTTCGTGTTCTGCGAGGATAAGCTTCCAGAATCTACTGGGGATAAGCTTACTGCTTGGGGAGATGGATTCCAACTTTCCTGGGGAACTGGATTGGACTCTCTTAGGGAAGTTTTGAGCTGTATCGGGGAAGTAGCTCCATTGAATGCTGGTATACCGCCGGGGAACAATCTTTAGACCAAGACTGTCGGGGACGCTTGTTGAGGATATATGCTGCTGGGGAATGTTGATATCTGCTGGAGGATACCCAACTTCCTTTAAGATTGACTGTAGTTTTGCTTGAAGAGAGTGTATTGACTTGCTGACGTACTCTCTGGGGATTAAGATATGCCGGTTATGTTCTTTAGCTGAACCTATCTTGATACCTTGGAGGACAGAACAATTAGATTACTTAGACAACTCTTTTATTGCCCCTGTTTCTAATGTTACCTGTAATTAATCCTTTGTTTCGTATGCCAATATTTATGAGTTAGCAAATTATTGTCAATGCATATATCACAAATTGAACCTTGGACGTTCTTCGCAAAACAAAACAGAAAAAGAAAAAACAATTGGCACTTTTAATTGAAAAATATATTTGTATTGATTTTTGAATGGCCTGAAAATATGCGTTTTGTGTACAAGAGGCTGATGTCCTAGTAAGAGAACGCCGCCGAGCAAGAGAGTTTATACAAATTTTGTACAAGAGAGAATAAAACAGCTGTGTGAAATGAATGATCCCACTGGGTTTCAACCCTACTATTGCCTTTATAACTCCGAGCGTCTCATCACTTGATGACCTTGGTTGAAGATGAAGCTGACTGATCGATGCCGTCTGAACTTGATGTAGATACCAGATTCCGGATGCAAAGTGATCCAATGAGACATAGTATTACGCTTTATCCCTAACTTTTGCCTGGACCGCCCTTTCGGGTTTTCAGTCCACCGGGATACCCATTTTTGCCCAAGCCGCCTTTTCAGGTTTTCGACTTGCCGGGTGTACAGATATTTTTTTCATTTCATCCCTTCATTTTGCCCGAACCCTTTTGGTTCGCCGGGAAGCCCTAATTTTTGCCTGGGCATGTCAGCCTAGCGGGTCTTTATTATGCGTAGTATCTTTTTACTATGTCTGCATTGGCGGGGTGAGGAAGGTCGTCACCATCCATGTTGGTTAGAATCATGGCTCCTCCTGAGAACACATGTTTAACCACAAATGACCCTTCATACGTAGGGGTCCATTTGCCCCTTGGATCACTCTGAGGAAGGATGATTCGCTTGATTACCAGATCCCCAACTTGATATTCCTGTGGTCTGACCTTTTTGTTAAATGCCCTGATCATCCGTTTCTGATACGTCTGGCCATGACAGATAGCAGCAAGTCTCTTTTCATCAATTAAGTTTAACTGGTCAAGTCGTGTCTGGATCCAATCATCTTCGTTCAGATTTGCATCCTTCATTATCCGGAGAGAGGGTATTTGCACTTCGATCGGTAAGACTGCCTCCATACCATAAACCAAGGAGAAAGGAGTTGCCCCGGTTGACGTCCTGGCTGAGGTACGGTACCCATGTAGAGCGAACGGTAACATCTCGTGCCAATCTTTATAAGTCACTGTCATCTTCTGCACGATTTTCTTGATATTTTTATTTGCTGCCTCTACAGCCCCATTCATCTTCGGTCTGTAAGGAGAAGAATTGTGGTGCTGTATTTTGAACTGCTCGCAGAGCTCAGCGATCATCTTATTATTGAGATTGGTACCGTTGTCTGTAATGATTCTTTCTGGGACGCCGTACCGACAGATCAGGTTATGCCGAATGAACCGTGCCACAACAGTCTTGGTTACCGTAGCATAGAATGCTGCTTCGACCCACTTTGTAAAATAATCAATTGCCACTAGGATGAAGCGATGCCCATTAGATGCCGTAGGTTTAATCTCACCTATCATGTCTATGCCCCACATTGCAAACGGCCAAGGCGCAGTCAGAACATTCAGAGGAACTGGAGGAACATGCACCTTGTCTGCATAAATCTGGCACTTATGGCATGTCCTAGAATGTTGGTAGCAGTCAGCTTCCATTGTGGACCAGTAATACCCTGCCCGAAGGATCTTTTTCGCTATAGTATGTCCACTGGAATGTGTACCAAAGGTCCCTTCATGTAGCTCTTCCATGATCCTTTCTGCTTCAGTTTTATCCACACAACGCAGTAGGGTTGAATCATGGTTTCGCTTGTACAAGATGCCGTTGCTAAGGAAGAACTTTGCCGCGAACCTTCTCAGGAACTTCTTATCATTGACAGATGCACCTTCAGGGTATTCCTGAGCTTCCAAATATCTCTTCACCTCATGGTGCCAAGGCTTCTCAGTCACCAATTCAGTCTCGAGATCGCAATAGTATGCCGGTTTGTCCAGTTTCTAGATGATGATCCGGGGAGCCTCATTATCCCATTTGACTTTGAACATAGAAGACATTGTAGCTAACGCGTCCTCCAGCTGATTCTCCTCTCTTGGGAAATGTTCAAAGGTTATCTTCGTGAAGTGGGGGATCAAGGTCGACACACATTCTCTGTAAGGAATCAGGTTTGGATGTTTCGTATCCCACTCTCCTTTGATCTGATTGATCACAAGAGCGGAATCTCCGAAGACACTCAGAAACTTGATCCTTAAGTCGATCGCAGCTTGAAGACCCATGATGCACGCCTCGTACTCCGCCATGTTGTTGGTACAGTTGAAACATAGCCGGGCGGTGAGCGGAGTATGAGTGCCTTGAGGTGATATGATTACAGCGCCGATGCCGTTACCCAAAGCGTTGGAGGCTCCGTCAAAGTGCATAGACCATCGGGATCCTTCCTCAGGTCCTTCATCCAGTCCAGGTACTTCACAATCAGTCACAATCATGATGCTTTCGTCTGGAAACTCGAAGTTCATTGACTGATAGTCATCTACGGCCTGATGTGCCAAGTGGTCTGCCAATACACTTCCTTTGATGGCTTTCTGAGTTGTGTACTGGATGTCGTATTCTGTCAAGATCATTTGCCATCTTGCTATTCTCCCCGACAGAGCAGGCTTTTCGAATATGTACTTTATAGGATCCATCCTTGAGATCAACAAGGTGGTATGAGTCAGCATATACTGTCTCAGCCGGCGAGCAGCCCATACCAAAGCGCAACAAGTTTTCTCAAGCAGTGAGTATCGGGTCTCACAGTCGGTAAAATTTTTGCTAAGGTAATAAATGGCATGCTCTTTTCGGCCAGACTCGTCATGCTGCCCCAGCACACACCCCATTGAGTTGTCAAGTACTGTCAGATATAGTATCAGAGGTCTCCCTTCAACCGGTGGCATAAGGATGGGTGGTTCTTGGAGATACCCTTTGATTTTGTCAAAAGCAGCCTGACATTCATCATTCCAACGTACTACCTGATCTTTCTTCAGCAGCTTGAAGATTGGTTCACAAGTAGTAGTTAGGTGTGAGATGAAGCGAGCAATGTAATTCAGGCGTCCTAAAAAGCCTCTGACTTCCTTCTCTGTCTTAGGAACTGGCATCTCTTGAATAGCTTTAACCTTGGCAGGGTCCACTTGAATGCCCTTATCACTTACCACGAAGCCTAGCAACTTTCCAGATCTTACCCCGAAGGTGCACTTGTTCGGGTTCAACCTCAGCTTGTATAGTTTCAATCGGTCAAACAATTTCTGCAGATGATCTAGGTGCTCTTCCTCAGTCTGGGACCTTGCGATCATGTCGTCCACATATACTTCTATCTCATGATGGATCATGTCATGAAATAGAGCAACCATGGCACGTTGATAGGTTGCCCCAGCGTTCTTTAGTCCAAAAGGCATGACCTTGTAACAGAAGGTACCCCACTGAGTAACAAAGGTAGTCTTTTCCATGTCTTCAGGTGCCATCTTGATCTGATTGTAACCTGAAAAACCATCCATGAAAGAGAACACCTTATGCTGAGCAGTATTATCCACAAGGACATCAATGTGAGGTAGAGGGAAGTCAACTTTGGGGCTGGCCCTGTTCAGATCCCTGTAATCGACACACATTCTGACCTTACCATCTTTCTTTGGTACCGGCACCACATTAGCAACCCACTGAGGGTAAGAAGTCACTGCAAGGAACCCAGCATCAAACTGTTTCATAACCTCGGCTTTAATCTTCTCAGACATCTCTGGACGCATACGACAGACATTTTGCTTAACCGGAGGGCAGTCTTCCTTAGTAGGCAAGTGATGGACCACAATGTCGGTATCCAACCCGGGCATGTCTTCGTAGGACCAGGCAAATATCTCCACATAATCATGTAGCATCTTAGTCAACCGTTGCTTCACGCTGAGCTCTAGGTTGGCACCAATCTTTACCTCTTTCCTGTCTGCCTCAGTACCCAAGTTTATTATTTCCACTGGCTCTTCATGCGGTTGAATTGCCCTCTCTTCCTGAAGTAACAGTCTTGCAAGTTCGCCAGGCACTTCGCAATCATCTTCACCTTCGTCTTCGGCTAAGTTGATCGGATTTTCGAAGTCATAACTGGCAGTAGCAGAGTCGTTACCAGTGAGATCCAGAGTGGATTGAAACCTGTATGAGTGAGTGTGTGTAAATACAGCTGTTTTGAAATATGTATAAAGGAAGAAAAGACAGAAAAGGAGCACAAGATTTGAAATGCGAGAAAACGTCCAAGATTTTCATTTATGATATATGAAATGACAATTTATATGCCCTCACAAATGAAACCACGGTGCCTCGGGTAAGACACCGGGCCATAGAGTTTAATTTATTGTTTATTACAAATAACAAAAACATAGGAATTCATTACTTAGTAACAAGAGAAACAGGTAGGTTGTCCTTTGCACTCCAATTGTTAAGTCCACTGTCGGTTGCCGGGTAGATCCAACTATCAAATTCAGCCTCATCCACTTCATCTTCGTCCCCAATAGCATTCACTCCATGAGCAGGCAGGGGAGCTGTCACTACATTAGGCTTCTCAGATGCCTCAAACTGTACCTCCTTGGCGTCAATAAGGTCCTGCAGCTTGCTCCTTAATGCCCAACAGTCATCAGTGGAATGCCCCGGGCTATCAGAATGATACGCACAGCGGGCATTTGGATTGTATTTCGGAGAGGCAGTGTTTACACCTTTGGGGGCCTCTCTGACAGTCACTAGGTTGGTGGATAACAACTGTGGCAGGATCTGCGATAAAGTCATACTTAACCGGGTAAACTCTCTCCGGGGTCTTTCAGCCATTTGAGGATTGGTTGGCCGAGGAGCGGCAGCAGGCTTGGCAATCATTACCGCACTGACAGCTTGGCGGCGCTCAAATTTCTCTGGTCTCCTAGAGCCATATACAGCACTAGCCTCCTTCTTGAAGGGTTTCTTCTCTGAACTAGACGATGCACCCTTCAGAATCTTTCCAGACTTCAGCCCAGCCTCAATTCTTTCTCCAGTCAGAATCAGATCAGTGAACCCTGCAGACGAATTCCCGATAAGATGGTTGAAAAATGGCCCAGATAAAGTCCCCAAGAACATGTCTACCAACTCCCGATCAGTCAACAGAGGCTGTACTCTGCCAGCCAGATCCCTCTACTTCTGAGCGTACTCCTTAAAACCTTCACTTGATCCTAACGACATACCCTGGAGTTGGGTACGTGTAGGGGCAAGGTCGGCATTATACTGATACTGCTTATAGAAAGCAGTAGCCAACTCCTCCCAGTTACGAACCTTGGTCCCATCCAGCTGATAGAACCATTCGAGATGAGTCCCTGAAAGACTCTCCTGGAAGAAATGGATCCACAAATTCTTATCCACTGAGTACGGTTGAATCTTCCGAACATAGGACCTGAGATGTAGCTTGGGACAAGACGCCCCGTCGTACTTAGTGAAAGATGGTGCTTTGAACTTACGAGGAATGATCACACCAGTAGACAAACCCAAATCTCCAAAATCCAGCCCAGGTACCTGTTGTATCTCCATAGCATTCAACTTGTCCTCCAACTGCTTGTATCTGTCTTCTGCAGGAGGATATTGCTCTTCATCAAAATCAGTTTCGTTGTCGGAGACTATCGGACTAGGACCTTTTTCCGCTTGAGGAGTACCCTTGCCAATAGAAGTACCAGCCTCTTCATTTTGCAGAGTGTTGCCGAACCTTCGGCCCGAGCTGAACAGAACAGTTCTTCTCTTCTTCTTCTTTTCCTTCTTCAGGAGCAGAGCCTTCAGCTCTTCTTGGCCTTGAGCCAAACCCATGATTAATTCCTGAAATTGCACATTCTGCGCCTGAAGAGCCTTGATGGACATCTCAGTTGATAACGAGTCAGGATTCATGATGCTGAAATAAACAGCGAAGAACTGTAAGCAACCTGAAAAGAGAAAAAACCTGCTATGCACATGATGAATGATATGTATCTATGCAATGCATTCAAGGGTTCGAAAGTTCAAATTTGTTGTAGACAAAAAGGAACACACGTTATCATTAAGGAAATAATTGTTTAGTACATCAAAGCCTCATGGGCAAAATAATACAAAAGCAAATCAATCCCAAAATACACTGCGCATCCTCTTTGGAGCTATGTAAGTGTTGAGATTCCTCTCCTCATGCAACAGGCGGGTGAGCTCCAAGACCTTCTTTTCACTAGCATGTAGACTGGTCTCAAGAGAATTTCGTTCTTCCTTTAGCTGGATCCAGCTCTTCTGCATCTCTTCCCAGGATGTGGGCATATCAGGGTGCTGAATAGTGCAGGACACTTCTCCTTCCAAGACTGGCTCTTTGATCACAGGGAGCATATGGGGATAAGGCATTACTAACTTCTGGGAGCGGGCTCGTACCCACTTGAGATAAGGTTCCAACGGGATGGAGTTTCTGTGCCCCAGTGTCTTGCTGTCTATCCTACTTGGCATCCTCCAGGCTCTGATAAATCTCTGGCGAAGTCCTTGAGTATCGTTGTCGAAGTCAAAAACTATGTCAGGAATTAACATGTCATGAGGACCATCCCTCCGAGCATAGCCAAACTGTCTCCAAGCCAGGCATGGGTTGTAGGTAATACCTCCTCTGATTCCAAATAAAGGAACATTAGGGTACTCCCCGCAACGATCAATGATAGTGACATCCTCTCTGGACCGAGGGCACCAATGTATATCTGCATGTGTGAGAGTCATCAACTGTTGTGACCATCTCAAACCCCGCTCATTCTTCAAGACTGATTGTGGAAGGTGCGAAATAAACCACCTCCCCAGGAGAGCAGTGCAACACATAAGGACACCTATTTTTCTCATGGTTCGAGTGTAACATGAGTGAAGGATGTCCCCCAGCAACGTAGGTATAGGATTCCTGGACATAAAGATCTGGACAACACTGATATCAATAAGCTGATCTGGGTTAGGGAACAACACCAAACCATAGACAAGGAGGGCCACCACTTCTTCAAAAGCTTGCAAATCAAGGGAGTTCCAACATTCATGGGCCTTTTCAAACAGAAACCTGGCTAAGAACCCTTTGATACCACTTCTAACTTCCCGATGTCCCTTGAGGTCAGATGACTGTAGGTGCAAGGCTTTAGCAATCTCTTCAAGCTTAGGTTCCTTTTCCGTACCGTTGTAGGGTAGTTGATCAAGGATAGGGATCTTCAGGAGCTGGGAGAACTCCTCCAATGTAGGTACCAGCTGATAGTCCAAGAAGGTGAAACAGTGATGCAGAGGGTCAAAGAACTAGAACAGGACCTTTATCATATCTTCCTCAATGTTGGTGTTGACCAAGCTGATGAGACTTCCATGTCTTTCACTGAATGAAGAGTTCTCGGGAATCCTGGATATAAGTTCCTTAAGCTGAGGAGGGATCCTTACAAGACTGATTTGAATTGTCTTTCTATGAACAGTTTCCATGTCCTACAAAACAAGAACAAAGATGAAGATTCGAACCCCTGAAATGATTAGTCAATGCATATGATGCTGGATGATGTCATGATGCTATGATTAAACACACCATATATATTTACAAAGACAAACATGTAAGGCATACAAGGCACACAAGACAAGCCCTTAGGGTTTAAGGCCAGCATGGGGTCTGGGTAGTACCCTCTTGAAGTTGGTGGGCTCAACCTGTCCTATTAGAAGTAACCGGGTTCTAAGGGTCCCAACATCACTGGATTACTTTCATTGTTCATCGTTTCGATTTAGCCACTGAACTGGCGACCGAAATATTCCAGGAAAGCAACCCTCAATTGAGTGTAGTATCGAGTATCAACCAACCTCGGACTGCACCAAAGTCAGTTATCTCACTACCCTAAAGAGGCCAAGATAGTTCAATTAAGGTTCCTAAGGTCTGTTGATGCTTCATGACACCACGCGGAGTCCCCGTACTCTCCTTGACTGAACTCAAGGGTTACCGGTACACACCAAAGTGCCACATCAACGTAGCAGACTGTTTCAACCATGTCGGTATACCCCGCACAGTTCCCTCACAGTCTTGTTGCTACTTTCTAAGAAGGTATCCCCAGATCCAGGTTAGGATCTATAGACCTCCCAAGACAGTCCCACAATTTAAAGCACACAAAGAAAGCAATTGAAAACACAGTTATGAACTATCCCTAAGGTACACCTCACTTTAAGTTTAAGTCCCCAGCAGAGTCGCCAGTTCTGTGATCGGTGGATCTGGAACTGACTGTTTAACGCTGGTTCGCGAAATGTCGCGGAAGCAAGAGTCACCACCGTCTTTTATTTTCTCCAAATGGAAAGGACAAAAGCACAGAAAAATTCCTTAAAGAGATTGCTCTCGGTTCGGGAGGTAGGTTATAGAAAGGGAAGGTGTTAGCACCCTTTCTATCCATGGTTATCCATGGGCTCTTAGATACTTGCTCATATGTGTTTTCAAAATGGTTTGTTTGCTTTTCAATGTGGGTTTTAAAAAGTTTCTTTGAAAATTTCAGTTCGACTCTTGTATCGGTCCTCAAGAGTGTTTGAAAAATTGCTTTCGAAAGCTTTTTGAAAATGTGTTGGTGTGAAAAGTATTTTTGATTTGTTTTTGAAATTTAGAGCAAGTATCTAGAGTCGTCTACCTACCCTAAGGAATTCGTCTGTGTAAATGTCCTTTAAAGTAGTGCCATCCCACCATTGAGAGGTAGGTAGCACCACCGTTGGAGGTGTTTGGGTCAATTCGAGGTTCGGGACATGGTGATCACCAGAGCAATGGGAAGACACCTTAGAAGCTACCCTCATGCCAGGTTCCCGGATCATGAGGACTTAGTAAGACATCCTCTACTCGACGATCACCTTTCGAGGCAAGGCAACAGTGAGGCGTACCCTAAGAGTGGTGTGTGAATTTGTGTGTTGTTTTCAGTTTAGCAATTATCTTTGATCATGCATTTGTGGTGATCTACGCTTGTTTTTAATTTAGGCCATACATTCTTGCATGCCTTTATTTAACAGTTAAAATATTGCGAGAAATAAAAGTTCTAAAGCTATTACAAAAGGCGCGGGTCCACATCGCCAAAATTTCCAGAACCCGATTTGACAGAAAGTAAATAGAGATAAAGTGCGAGAAATTAAATTGTCCGAGTTTACAAGGCCTTGGGAGAGGTACATAAAAATTATACGAAAAAGAAATAAACACGCGAATTAAATAAGAATTAAAAACGAGGGCGTTGGACCCTTTTTGCAAAATTAAATTAAATGATTAAATTAATTAAAATTAAAAAGAAAAAGAAATTATTTTTTAGTTTTTTGTATTTATGAGAATTTAATGAGGAAGATTAATTAAAATAAAATGCTAACCCTAATTCTAGTTGTTTTTTAGTTTATTAAGAAAGAATTAAATTTTAACCTAAACTTAATCTAATTATTTACATGCAATTTAATTACAAAAATAAATAATAGGAAATATTTAATTATTATGAAAGAAAAGAAAAAGGGATAAAAATTATTATAAACCCTAATTCTACCAATTTTAGATTTTATTAAAAAAAGTTAAGGTTAAAACCTAAATTAAAAACTAAGTTAATTAATGAACTTTATTTACAAAAAAAAAAAAAAACTAATTAAATAAATACATTTAATTTTTGTCTCTTTTCTAATTTTTTTGGTGTTTTTTTATATATTATGAAAATAATAATTTACAAGAAATTAATTAAAATAAAGACAATAATTGGAAATAATACCAAAATAATGAAAAGAAATAATGCAAACCTAGGGGGTTCTGCCCCTTAATTTGGAGGTTTTGATCAGTAATTCAGGCCCATTTACCCTTTGGCCTGTTTGACTTTTGCGATGGCATGTGAGATGGTTGACTAGTACCCATCATGATCTCTGGATCCTGGCCCTTGGATTGGTGAGATTGAGCGCGTGGCAGGTTGAGATTTTGGACGTATGGTATTCCCTCATGGTGAACCTGCACAGAATCATTAATAGAAAAATAATGTGAAAGGGGTGGGGGACCTGGGGCTCGAACCCAGGTCCCAGGGATTACCAACAAGACGCTTAGCCAACTGCTCCACTTGTACACTTTGTTTACAATATAACAATCAATTAATATCAAATAAAACAAAACGTTAGTGGACTTTTAGTGCGAATTTTTAAACGGACCAACCACCGCTCGCCACTTCATTATCTTCTTCGTTGGCTTTATTTTTTTTTCTGAAACAAAGAACAATCAGCAACGGTTTTACACCGTTTCAAAATAGGCCATTTGGGAAAATAGCGATTAGCTCAGGGAGGCTCATAAATTGAGCGCGAGGGTGGGTTTCTCTTCGTCCAAGTGCGCTGAGTATGGTCATGGCATCGTGGTGGTCTAATTTTACCCTATCTGGAAACGCCCAATTCAAAGCTTGCGAAACCCTAAAAGACAACAATGGCAGATTCTCCAATAGTGCATAAAAACGCAATTAAAATATAGGGTTAGCTTCAGAACACATCGCTTAGTATGAATATATAAACAAAATGCTATGAGAATGTCTCAAAATTAAAACACGAATATGCATTTTTATGAGAAAAAATTGACTTATGTATACCGATTCAAAGGGTTAGGGACGTGGAAACCTATTCAGGCACGTTGCTTAAGGTCTCAGGAAGGTGATGAGATGATTATCTCGGCTTGAATCGCCCTGGAAAACAGTTTTCAGATTTGAGTTTTCAAGCAAAAAATTCAAGTTGGTTTCTTGGTATATGGCGCAGCTTGGAGTCCAAAAGCACGAGGGTTGTGTTTTGTATTTGTATGTGAGTGATTTAGGTCAAAGAAAACAACCAAAAACCTTGGCATTCATGACTTTCAAGATTTGATTTTCAAAGATCTTTTCAAATATTTTTTCATGCTATTTTGGCTTCAATCATATCCAATCACTTCAATTCCTTCCATATTTGATTGTACACGAAATATTGAGATTATTTTATGCACAAAAAGATTTAGAAAATTAGGTTTAGTATTTTTCATGTATTTTACTTATTTAAATGAATTATTAATAATAAAAAATCCAAATAAATAAATAAAATGATAAAAAACTTCCCTTTGGGCCAAATGGTCGTGCACATGCCTTGGATAATGGATTGTGCAAGAAAAGGAGGCCCAGTAGCAATTTTAGGTCATTTGAAGCAATGTTGACTTTTCAAAATATCCAAACATTTCCCAACTTCCACAAGGCATAACTTGCTCAATTTTTAAGCTTTGCTCATGTTCTTGGACATTTTGGAAAGGTCTTTGAGTCCTCTAACCAATGCCTTTGGTCCCATGTCATTTTGATTTACCAATCTCAAGTTATGGCCTTTGACTTAAAGTCCTTTTTTGTTGACTTTTGAAAATGACCTATAATGTTGAAATTGATAACTTTTTGTGAGAGCATTTCTTGGACTTGAAGTATGAAGAGGAGTTGTAGGAAATGTCTTTCTCTTCAAAATGAGCTTTGGATGGAATTTTTCTGATAATCCATGTGGAAGTTATGCCCTGGTCAATTTACAGTTGACTTTTTCAACTGTCCAAATATGGAAACTTTTGCATCTTGATGATTTTTGAGCCAAGCTTTGAGAATCATGATCAAGCATTGATCAAATTATGTTTGTGGCTTCAAAATGAGATGTTGACCAAAAATTTGAACTTTTGACTGTCAAATGACCATTTTGCCCCTACAGTTGACTGTAGTGCAATTAGGGTTTTTGACTGTGCAATTTTATGCTGTAAGTCTTGAAACTTGGTATGAGGATGCTTGACCATATTTATAGGCATGTGAGACTGGATTTGACCCTTGGAAACTTCATCTTACTTTGTCAGAACCAAAACCCTAATTTTGACTGTTTATGAGGCCCTTGAACTGTGCAACCCTTGGGGAGATTTTGAAGCTTTGACTTTGCAATTCTTGAAGAATATGGGAGGGCAAATTTTGGGGTACAACACACGGGTATTGTCATACATGGCCTAAAAATGAAATTGAATAATGCCATTAGGTTAGAAATCAAGCAAGGAGTATGGATATGCTAATATTTTTGAGAAAAAAATGCAAGAATGGAGAAACACGATTCCATGTTCAGAGGTGACTTCGTGAGTACTTACAGTGCTTGATAGGGAGTCTTAGGACTTTGCAAGGGTCGTGTTGGCTTCAGGGGATGGCAAGGAAGAAGGCCACGTGCTTATTTTGATCTGAAAATGTCTGCAACCTTGTTCTTGATCTCACACTTTTCAACAATTTTTTCACTTTTGCTCTGGCCGTTTGTGCAATCTCTAGGTCGTGAATGCTGTTGCTACTGCTTGCTTATGTATGTATGAACTAAATTAGGTCAGCAGCTGAGCTTGTATCCTTGTGTATTGAAGTCTTGATATCTTGTTGACCACCATTGAAGAACTTTCCATGTTTGGAGAAAATCTTGGATTTTATGCACAAAAAGGCTTGGCACGAATTCAGTAGCTGGCATATGACATATAAAAGCTATTCAAACCAAAAGATGCTATTCCATTAATTTTTTAGATTTTATTTGAATTATTATGGATTTAAAATGAATTAAATCAATAAAAATTAAATAAAATAGAAAAATAAATGTTTGATCTTGAAATTAAGCATGGGACACGTGTGTGGCATGACAAGGCTGAATCAAGTGGAAGAAAGTGGGCCCTTTTGTCAAAAATTGAAGTTTTAAGGATAGTTGACTTTTGCAAGTTCATGAAAATTTCCCAACTTCTCCAATGCATATCTTACTCAATTTTGATCATATGAACATGTTCTTGGACATTTTGGAAATGTCTGGAAGTCCTCTAACCAATGCCTTTGGTCCCATGTCATTTGGATTTACCAATCTCAAGTTATGATCTTTGACTTAAAATGCCTTTTTGCTGACTTTTGAAATTGACCTATAATGTAGAAATTGATAACTTTTTGTGAGAGAATTTCTTGGACTTGGAATGTGAAGATGAGTTGTAGGAAATGTCATCCCCTTAAAAATGAGCATTGGATGGGATTTTTCTGATGAACCATGAAAAAGGTATGCCTTGGTCAAGTTACAGTTGACTTTTCAACTGTCCCAAAATAGAAACTTTTGCATCCTTGATGATTTTTGAGTCATGCTTGTGGAATCATGATCAAGACTTGATCAAATTATGATTGTGAGCTCAAAACAAGATGTTGACCAAAAATTCTGACTTTTGACTGCCAAATGACCATTTTACCCTTGCAGTTGATTGTGAACCAAATGAAGCTTTTGACTGTGCAATTTGCCTCTGTGAGACTTGACATGTAGATGCTTGACAATGTATATGGGCCTATGGGACTTGATTGAGCCCTTGAAAACCTCAACTTCCTTGCAAGAACCAAAACCCTAATTTTGACTGGCTTAGGAGGCAGTTGGACTGTGCAATCTTTGAGAAGTCTTGAACCATTTGAGGATGATTCTTGATAAACTTTGAAGAATATGGGAGGGAAAATTTTGGGGTACAACAGTGTTCTTCTTCAGTTTGTGATCGGGCTATCATGTCATCTACGTAGACCTCTATCTCATGATGTATCATATCATGAAACAAAGCTACCATGGCGCGTTGATAGGTTTCCCCAACATTCTTCAATCCGAATGACATCACTTTGTAGCAGAAGGTACCCCACTGTGTGACAAATGTAGTTTTCTCCATGTCCTCAGGTGCCATTTTGATCTGGTTATAGCCTGAGAATCCATCCATGAAATAAAATACTGTGTGCTAAGCTGTATTGTCAACCAGGATGTCGATGTGCGGAAGTGGAAAATCATCTTTAGGGCTGGCCCTGTTTAAATCTCTGTAATCCACACACATTCTCACTTTGCCTTCCTTTTTAGGCACGGGAACAATGTTAGCAACCCATTGTGGATAGGAAGTAACAACCAGAAATCCAACGTTGAACTGCTTCATAACTTCTGCTTTGATCTTCTCTGACATGTCCAGTCTCATGCGGCGGACTTTTTTCTTCACTAGTGGTCAGTCTTCTCTTGTGGGTAGACGGTGTACCATAATGTCTGTATAGAGTCCCGACATGTCTTCGTATGACCAGACAAAGATCTCAACATAATCATGCAATAGCTGAATTAGGCGCTCCTTGACACTAGGCTCTAGATTGGCACCCACTCTGATTTCCTTTCTGTCTTCCTCAGTACCCAAGTTGATTGTATTCAACAGCTCCTCATGAGGTTGAATAGATCTTTCTTCTTGTTGTAATAATCTGGCCAATTCCCCTGGCACCTCATAATCTTCCTCACCTTCATATTCAGCTTGGTAGATCAGATCTTCAGAATCACTGAAGGCTATAGCAATATTGTTACCCATGGGATCTGGAATGGGAGGGTATCTACATTTGTGAGTATGGGTGTGTGTAAGGGTATATCCATCTTAAAACAATAAAATGTAAAAGAAATACAATGAGCACAAAAGGTTTATATATGAAAAAGCATCCATGATTTATTGAAATGACATATGAAAATGAAATAAGGACCCTTACAAAGGGACCGTTGTGCCTCGGGTAAGACAAAAGGTTGAAAAAGTACGAATTGTTTGTGAATTATTACAAGTCCAACAAAAATGTAAAAGATAAATTACTGCGATATGAAAGTAATCCGGATGAAGTCTTTGGCTTCCTAGTTGCACAGTCCTCCACCGACAGTAGGAAATATCCATTCTTCCAGGCTGCCATCTTCTTCACTGTCCTCTAGTGTATTAACCCCTTGGTGGCTGATCTTCATAGGTGGCCCTCCGACACGAGAACGGCGCACATCCTTCTGAGCAGTTCAGGTGAACCCCAAGCCAAACTTGTCCGATTTGTAAGGAATGTCTGGAAGCTGCCCCCAGATGGTGCATCCCCCTTCTTCCACTACTGCCTTTGCATCTTTTAGAGAAGACATCTGAGGTGGAGGTCTTGTGATCATAGGAGTTGAGGATACCGCCTTGGTCGCTGCTATTTCCTGAGAGACTTCTTCAAAATGTTGGAAAGGGGTTTCAATGAATTCGCCATCCAACTCCATATATCGGAAAGAATTCAGATGACTAATCATGTATTCATCTTCCCCATGGACAATTATGATCTTCCCTTGGACGTGGTACTTCAGCATCTTATGCAAAGTGGAGGTGACGACACCGGCATTGTGAATCCAGGGACGTCCCAACAGGCAAGAGTAAGAAGGACGGATGTCCATCACATAGAATGTCGAATTGAACGTCTGGGTTCCCACTTTGATCGGGATGTCCACCTCCCCATGAAACATCCTTTTAGAGCCGTCAAATTCTCTCACAATGATGTTACTGGGTTTTAGGGTCAGCCCCTCACAATCCAACCTATCTAGGGCTTTCTTTGGCAAGACGTTGAGAGATGAACCAGTATCTACCAAGACGCGGGCTAGGGTCGTCCCTATACACTCCACTGAGACATGCAATGCCTCATTGTGTTTTCTCCCTTTGGGGGTTAAGTCAGCATCGGAGAAACCCAGGCCATTGTCAGCTGTTAAACTAGCCACACACTCTTGGAATTGATCCACGGATGTCTCTTGCGGCACATGAGCCATCTTCAGAAATTTTACCAAAGCTTTAGCATGTGCCTCAGAGCACAGCAGCAATTCTAACATAGAGATTTTGGAGGGGGTCTTCCCCAGTTGTTCAACCACGTCATAATCACTCTTCTTAATGATCCTTAGGATTTCTTCCATCTCCTTCTTAGATGTTTCAGGAATAGCTAGTGATTGATCCTTCGTCAGGACAGGCTCCTCTTGAACATTATTTCCTTTATTCTCAGCAGTGGAAGTAGGGATAGGAATTGTATTGTCTTCGTTGGTAGGTATGCTTGCAGGTACAATCACTGGTACATATGTAATATTCAGAACGGCCACGGGTCCAAAGACTTCCTTTGGAGGGGCAATCTCTGGAGAGAAAATTCTTCCACTACGGGTAATTTTGCTTGTTCCAGCAATGTTACTGATGTTGGAATTATCCTCTTCGGAGCTCTCCTCTTTGACAGTCTGTTCAATCTATTTGACACCATGGTAGTAGATTTCTCCACCATAGTTCCATGGTACTGTTTTATCTGATTTATATGGGGTTGGCCCGGGCATTGTTATCTTAAGCGGAGTAGTGATAGGATCAGATGTAATCCTAACGGGTATTTTAGGGACCCTAGAAGGATTGGCGTATATGGTTATTATTGAAACTTCTGGAACTGGAATGGGTGAAACAGGAGCTTTCTCAAACAAAATTTCTTGATTATCAATTAGTTGTTGGATACCTTTTTTCAACAGAGGGCAGTCAAATGATGAGGATCGGCAAACATGGCAATCTTTGTCACATCCTGGGAAGATACCAACTTTCAACAGATTCAACTTAACAGTCAGGAGTGGAGTCAACAATTCATCCATGGTGGCAACAAATAAGTCTTCCTCAATAGCACTGGCATTGTGTCCATGCCTAGGCATTGGAGCGGAGATAACATTCGGTTTCTCAGGAGCTTCAAATTCAAATTCCTTTGTGTCTATCATATCTTGAATCTTGTTCTACAGAGCCCAACAGTTGTTGGTGTCGTGCCCTAGACTTTCAGAATGGTAAGCGCACCTGGCATTCGGCTGGTAGTGGGGAGATACAGTATTGGGATTTTTAGGGGCCTCTTTTAGCATGGCCAAATTCAACTTCAGAAGATGTGGTAGGACTTGAGCTAGAGTCATGTTAATCTTGGTGAATTACCGTACTGGCCTTTCCACCCTTGGATGATTGTTTCTCGGCTCGTTATTTCTTGGCTGGTCTGATGCAGGCTTCTGAATCATAACGGCCCCCCACCGTTGGTCGGTGCTCGGTTCTTCCCCGATTCCTCTGTGCATAGACAGCAGACACTTCCTTCTTTCCAGTGAAGGGCTTTTTTACAGCTGCAGAGGTAGATGTGTCTTTCTGAATTTTCCCACTTCTTATACCGACTTCCACCCTCTCGCCAGTTAAAACCAATTCAGTGAATCCTGTAGAGGAGCTCCCAATCAGATGATTAAAGAAAGGACCTGATAGAGTTCCCAATAACATGTCCACTAGCTCCCTTTCAGATAAAGGTGGTTGCACCCTTCCGGCTAAATCCCTCCACTTTTGGGTGTAGTCTTTGAAGCCCTCATTGGACACTATGGCATACTCTAGAGTTTAGTACGGGTTGGTGCCAAATCGGCGTTGTATTGATACTGTTTATAGAAGGCTGCTGCCAAGTCTTCCCAATTATGGACATCTGCCCTCTCCAATTGGTAGAACCAATCAAGCTACGTTCCTGATAAACTACCCTGGAAAAAGTGGACCAACAAGTCTTTGTCAGAAGAATGCGGTTGAATTTTCCTGACATAAGATCGTAGGTGCATCTTGGGAAAATACACCCCATCATACTTGGCAAATAAAGGCACTTTAAACTTTGGAGGAATTACGATTCCTGACACCAACCCTAACTCCTCAAAGTCCAGACCCAATACTCTCTGTATCTCTATAGCAGTTAGACGCTCTTCCAAGTGTTTGTATTTTTCATCGGCCGGAGGGTATTGTTGTTCAGAGTAGTCCTCTTCTTCCTCTTCTTCTGCTTCAGAATCTGATGGCACTGCCGTTTCTTTTCCTTTTCTCTCCCCTTCGTCATAGGTTGTTGGAAATTCTAAGGTCCTTCTGGCTTGTCCCTGAAACCTTCTGCCCATGATAACCACACCAGCTGGCTTCTTCTTCTTTTTCTCTTTCTCTTTCTCTAGAAGAGTATTTAGTTCCTCCTGCCCCTAGGCCAAGGTCAAGAGTAACTGTTGAAATTGTGAATTCTGAGCTTGCAAGTCTTTAACCGTTTGTTTGAGATCCATTTGGCTGAAATAAACAGCAGAGGGATGAGGAAACCTGTTGTAAAGACCTGTTTATGCTCATGATGAATGATATGTATTCATGCATTGTTTTCAAGGATTTGAAAATTCAAATTTGTGTCAAACAAAAAGGAACACACGTTATATTAATAAAATAGAATTTGAGTACATCAATTCCCCTAGGGCAAAATAATACAAAATTCTAAGATAAAAAGATGTTGTGCATCCTCTTTGGTGCAATATAAGTGTTGAGAGTCTGCTCTTCATGAAGTAACCGAGTGAGTTCCAAAACCTTCTTCTCGCTTGCGTAGAATTGGGCTTCAAAGGTATCGCGTTCTTCCTTGAGCTGTATCCAAATCCTTTGTAGGTCTTCGAGTGATGTCGGCATGTCAGGATGTAGGATGGTGTATGGAACCTCTCCTTCCTTAACAGGCTCTATAATCACTGGGAGAACAGAGGGGTAAGGCATTATAAGACTTTGGGCACAAGTTCGTACCCACTTGAGGTAAGGCTCAAGAGGGATGGAATTCTTGTGTCCCAAAGTCTTACTATCTACCTTGTTTGGCATCCTCCAAGCTCGGATGAACCTTTGTCGAAGTCCTTGATTGTCGTTGTCGAAGTCGAAAACTAAGCCTTGAACCAGCATATCATGTGGGCCATCCCTTCGGGCATAACAAAACAGTCTTATAGCCAAGCAGGAGTTGTAGGTGATGCCCCCTAATGCCAAGTAGAGGGACATTAGGGAATTCCCCATAACGGTCGACAATGATAACATTCTCTTTGGATCGAGAACACCAATGAATATCTGAATGTGTAAGTGTCATCAACCTTTGTGACCACCTCAAACCTTGCTCATTCTTAAAGACTGATTGGGGAAGATGAGAAATAAACCATCTTGCTAGGAGTGGAGTGCAACACATGAGAACACCTCTTTTCCTCATTGTACGAGTGTGAAAAGAGTGTAAGATATCTCCAAGCAATGTAGGCACCATATTGCGTGACATGAAGATTTTGAAAACACTCATATCTATGAGTTGGTCAGGATTAGGGAACAAGACCATCCCATAGATGAGAAGAGCTACAATCTCCTCAAAATCTTGCAAGTCCAAGGATTCCAGCAGCTTTGGGCATTCATAAACAAGAACTTTACCAAGAAGCCTTTGACACCACTTCTAGTTTCCCAATGGGTTGTGACATCAGATGAGTGCAAGTGCAGGGCTTGAGCAATCTCTTCTGGATTTGGATCTCTTTACGTACCTTTGAAGGGTAGTTTATTGAGAATATGAATCCTCAAGAGTTGAGAGAATTCTTCCAAAGTAGGCACAAGCTGGTAGTCAGGAAATGTGAAGCAGTGATGCAAAGGGTCAAAGAACTGGAAGAGAACTTTCATCATGTCTTCCTCTGTGTTGGAAGTGACTAAGTTGAGTAGACGGCCATGTCTCTCGGTGAATGGAGAATTCTCAGGAATCCTTGAAGCTATATCCTTGAGTTTTGGAGGAATTCTTACAAGGTTGACTTGGATAGTTTTCCTGCGAAGTGAATCCATAACTTACAAAACAGGAACAAAGATGAATTTCCAAAATCCTTGAAATGGTTAGTGGATGCATATGATGCTCATGATGTCCATGATGTTATGCACAAGTATATATATATACAATCAAATCACACAAGCTCCTAGTTTAGGTTTACATGGGGTTTCATAGGTAAGTACCCTCTTGAAGTTTAGTTGGCTCAACCTGTCCTAGTAATAGTAACCGGGTTCTAAGGAGCTCAATATCACTGGATTGTTTTCTTGTTCATTGTTTCAATTCAGCCTCTTTACTGGTGACCGAAATATTCCAAGGAACCAACCCTCAATGAGTGTAGTATCGAGTATCTACCAACTTCGGACTGCACTAAAGCTGGTCATCTCACTACATCCTAAAAGGCCAAGTTGGTCAAGTAAAGGTTCTAGAAGTTCGTTAGTGCTTTATGACATCACTCAGCGGCCCCGTATTCTCTTTGATTGACTCAAAGTCTATTGGTACCCACAAATATGTCACACTAACATAACTATTGTTTAGACCGTGTTAGTATACCCCACACAGTTTCCACAACGTATTGCTATTTACCTATAATGTTTCCCAAATCCGGGTAGAGGATTCAAACCCAAACAATAGAACCAAAGTGTAAAGCAAACAAGTTAAACAATTGTAAGCAAATAAAGGTGATCTAAACCCTAAGGTAACCCCACTTTTATATTTTCCCTAGCAGAGTCGCCAATTCTGTGATACAGTGGGAGAACTGACTTGAGGTTTTGCGTTTTGTCGCAAATGTTGCGGTTTAGCAAGAGTCGCCACCGACTTTTATTTTATCCAAAAGGAAAGGTAAAAAAGCACAGGAAAGACCTTTGAGATTTTTCTTGAGTTCGGGGGGTAGGTTATGAAAAGGGAAGGTGCTAGCACCCTTTTCATCCATGGTTTTCCATGGGCTCTTAGTTACTTGCTTAGATCACTTGCTTTGCTTTTGAAATTGTTTGAAATGGTGCTTTGTGTTTGGTGTGGTTTTGAAAGTATTTTGAAAAGAGGCCACTCGTTTGGGCAATCTTTGTAATGATTCTCGTTCGTAAGAATGTATACAAAGATGTTTGTCTTTTGAAAAATGTTTCAATGTTTTGAAAGATGTTTTGAAATGTGTGTGTGTTTGTTTTTGAAAATAGCAAGGATTGTTTGAAAGGGAGAAAGTAACTTAGAAGCTATCTACCTACTCAAATGTATTTCTTATGCATTTTCATTCCTTTGACATTGTTGACTTACCATTGATTTGGTAAGAAACCCTATCTTTGGATGTAAACGGGACGGGCGTGGGTCATCGCATGACCATGATAGCAATGTTGCCAAGTATGTTAGCATTTTTGAGGTACCAAGATCATTTGTTTAGGCAACCTTTATATAGCGTCATCGAGGGACTATGATCTTATTTTTTTGTTTTGCCAAGATACTTCGCATGCATAACATGGCCATTTTTATTTAGGCAACCAAGTGGGTGAAACCCTAAGGGTGCTTGTGTGCAATGTGTGTCATTTTACATGCTTTTGATTTGTCTTGGATTAGGTTTTCTATTTGTTTGTTTTTGGTCTTATCATGCAAACCCTAGTTTACTAAACATGGTATAAATGCGATAAATTGCGTAAATGTAAACTAAGCTATTACAACAATTATTATGGGAGGGGGGATACAAGTTTTTGAATGGGGATATTGCACAAAATAAACCCTAAAAATACTATTACAACCCAATTGAATATTGTGCATTAAATGAATATACAAATATTAAAATGCAATGCAAATGTATTTATGTTAAAAAAAAGTTTTGTATTTGATTTTTTTGTATGAGAAAATAAATAAATTAACCCTAGAAAAAGAGAAAAAAAAATATTATTTATTTTTGGAGGGGAAAACCCTAGTTTTTTGATTAAAAGAAATATATGTTTCCTATTATTATTATTTTGTCCATTTTTTGTACAAGAAAATAACAAATAATATTATGTATAAATATTAAAAATTAAAATATGTATGAAAATAAATATTTTATGTATATAAATAACATAATAAAAATGTATAGTATTTTAAAATATATTTACAGTTTATTTAAGAAAATGAAGTATATTATCCTAATAAACTATTTTTTATGCAAAAAATAATAAAAATAATAAAATAATAAAATAAAATAAAGAAAATATTTTTCATGATTTTTTATGATTCAGAAAAATAAATAAAAGCAATAAATATAAAAATATAAAAAGAAATATGAAAAATAAAACAAATATGCCAGAGGGTGCAAATAGTGGTCAGAGGGTGTGAAAAGCAAAAACAAAAACAGTCCAACGCGCCAAAAAGCCCAAGGCCATTATCCCTGTCCTCCAGCTTCTTCTCATTCACACGTATTTTTGCCTTCAAACTGTAACTTTCACATGCTTGCACAAAAACAAAATCTCATAACATGAAACATATAGCATTTAATCTCACAATTCCAACCATATAAAATTTATAACCTAACTCTCAAAGATCAGGGAGAATTTTAATGGCCCTAATTCGTGACCTAGAAATTTCAGTAACTTCAAGCTTCAAATTCTCTTAGCTCAGTTAATATAAATGAAAAGTATGCATATGTACAGCTTCACCATATTATAGACTACATCTTTTCTTCACAAATCGTGGCTTGAAGTTGCCTAAATACAGAGATAATGTTTAAGGAATATACCTCCTTCAGCTGGATTTGGATATGACAATGTGGGGACTTTGAGGAAGGCCCGAGGATCATGTGAGCTTCCTTGAACTTCCTTCAAGTTATTCCAATGCCTAGCTTGCTTTGTGGATGGCTGGAACTCTTTGCACAAGTCAAGTTGCAAGCTCCAAGTTTGAAAATGGCAATGGCTGAAAAAGATCTTACATAAGCAGGGCAAGGGCTTGGATAACTTTGGTAGGATATATGGAAGGTGTTTGAAGTGTTTAAACAAAAACGCACGAGCCAAAAATGAAATGGCTATGGTTTTACAGAAATCTGTATGCTTGGCAGAATTTTGGAGTTTATGAGTTTGTGAGTGTTTTGGATGTTCAACATTTGTGTTTAGCCTTGCCATGAGTTTTTATATTTGTATAGAATGATACAAAGTCCACTCCTTATTAGTTGTACAAGTTCTGACCTCTTTTGCCACTTTTCTTGCATTTGAAGAAAAGTGAAGTGACCAATGCAAACATGCTTGTACTGGCTGGCTTATGAGCTGCAGAGAGTTGGTATACATTGCTTGATACCTGTGTGAATTGTTTGCACTAAAGGGACAGGTCCAAGGCTCAAGATAGACAAAGTTGCAAAAGCTCACTTTATGAAAATGGCAATGTGAACTTTATGCCTAAAATGGAATTACAACTTGTACAAAGCTTCAAAAGTGAAAATAAAGCCTTTAACCTCTGAGTTTGCATTTGATTATGGAGTGTAGAATTAGTTTAGGACCTGTAAAGCAAGGTACAAGCATCCAAGATCTGATTTGCAACTTGATACTTTGTGAAAATGGCATGAACAAAAGTGATAAAATGCCAACTTCTCCTCTTCGATTCTCCCTAACCAAAAATGATCTTGGAGAGTTCTTTGACATTTTGAAAATCTTGAAATGTGCTTTATAATCCATCTTTGAAATGAATTTTGAGATACCTCTTAGAACTAGGTGAAAAATGTCCATGAAGTTGGGTCAAAAACCTGCCTAAATTAGGACAAATTTTCACTAAGTTACTTAGTTCATGGACCTATGTTCACAAATTCATAACTTGAGATAAAAGCATCTTTTTGGAAAAGTTTGTGAAGAAAAGTTGTAGATTTCATGGAGGACTACAACTTTCATGTTGGAAGTTTTCTTTGAATCAAATTGCATCATGGTGAAAAATTTGTGAAAAGTTGGGAAAAATAAGGAAATTTCCATACTTAGAAAAATTCTAAGTTATGAAATTTTTTCAAATTCAAAACCCTAATTTTCAAAATTGGTTTTCTTGGTGAACAAGTTTCATTTTTTGACATATCTTGATAAATTATGACCCTTGGCACTTGATTTTGACCAAAAAGTCAAAGTTTGACTTTTCAGTGCACAGTTGACTTTTGATCAGTTGATTGGAAAATTCATCTGTCAATCCAATGAACTTGAGACCTTTTGAACTATGTGATTAGGTCAAGATGATGCCATTAGATCCTTGAAATCATGTTTGAACTCAATTGGTCATTGTCTAGGTTAAAAATCAGAAATTGCCCTTTCTCAATCAAAACCCTAATTTTGACCATTTTGCCATTTTGATGATTTGATCAAATTTCTTGAGGAGTTGTGATCCAAACTTGATCAAATGGTACATATGAGTCTAGAATGTTGATGTGGATCAAAATTATGAAGTTTGACTGTAAATTTGCCATGGTTGACTTTTTCCCAAATATAGTTGATCTTTAGGTCAACTGTCCAATTGACTGGGCAAAAATGTGATTCAAGGCATGAAACTTTACATGAGCAATCCTAGGGGTCCAAGATGGTGTATGAAAGTCAAATGAAGCATTGATGGTCCAAAAATCCTTGTGCAAACTTAAACCCTAATTTCAGGTTATCAGTGCAAGGTGATGTCTTGAGCTGACCAAACCCTAATCTTGTCTTAGGTCCAAGAAGTCTTGTGAGAAAAATCTTGATAAATGAGAAGGCAAATTTTGGGGTACAACAGTATGTTTTGAGTAGAACCCCGTTGACGATGTACATGCATTGTTTCAATCCCCAAATACCGGAGATATAAGGGAGTTAGACCCTCGTTAACCTCTCTGAGCCTTCGAAGTAGGAGTTTCTTTTCCGTTCAAAAACAAAAAAAAACTTTTTTTACCAGGGGCAGGGTAGATGTTCAGTTGATTTGACCAAGCATTCAAATTTAAGAAGGAATGTCCCATCTGAGGATCATCACATTTTATCTTTCGCATCATGAGATCTGGAAAAATGTCAAAACCATGATTTTCATTTCCTCACAAAGTTCTGAGGTCGAGATTGAATCGATTCAATAATGGTTATCCCTCGCCGACCAAGGAATGAGGAATTTGTTTTCGAAAAAAAGAGAAAGAAAGAAAATGTTCAAAGACCTAAAGTCACATTGACTCGTTCGAAGTGGAAAAGTATGAATAAGAAAGAAACAAAAAGCTCCACTAAGTCGAAACTTGAAAACAAGTCGCTTAGGCAAAAGTTAGAGCGTCCCACTGGACTCCCAAAATTGAAATTCAAAAGATTTTGTACAGGAAAAAGTTAGGGAAAAGAGGAGCCCAAAAGGCCAGAAAATGAAAAGATTATTCAATAAAATTTTCATCAAAAGAAGAGGAAAAATAATATCAAAAACAAAAGCAACAAAAGTAACAATCATGTTGGAGAAATTGTCGTGATCACTCTACCATTATAAATCCTTTTGAAATATGAATGCTTGTGATAAGTCAGCTGAACTTAGGATAAGAGAATATCGCGAAGAGGGTGGGCACCAAATAACTTGAGCCTCGAAAAAACTTTTTTCTAAAAAAAACCCTCGAACCAGGCCACGTTACAACCTTTAAAAGTCCTAACTGAAACAAGGGTTTAACTCAAAAGCATACTACAACAGGATGATGTTTCCTAAACTCCCAAATATGTGTTGCACGTTCGTGTTGGTATCTTACAACCCATATCTTGACTTGTTTTCTAAAAAAAGGGGGGGAGGAAGAAAAGTTTTGATTTTTTTTGCACTCTAGCCAGTGATTCATTCACAATGGAGATGCGACACTTTGTTAAGGTTTTCAATTTCAAGGCCCAAATGATCGTTGCATCAGATCTGTCATTCCCAAAATAAACATTTTTCTGCATGCAAAACTTTTGTTTGACATCAAAAAAGAGTTTACACGTAGAACACCTGTAAAGAGCTTAATGATTGTCTAAAATGGAATATTTGGCTTTCTTCTGTTAGATAGAGCCCATGTATGATTAGGACTCTACTTATCCCCAGTGAAGTTTCTTATCCCCAATGAAGTTTTGTTTCCATAGCAAAGTTTTATTACCCCAGGAATTTTCTTTCAAAAGCTTCATTCTAAGACTTCAAGTTTGGATATGCCGCACATCCCCAGTGGAGTCGTTTAAATGGGAACTCACATTCTGAAGAAGTTTTAACTCCCCAACAGAGTTGCCTACAGAGATCCCTCGCCATGGCCTCTCATTTCCCAGCCGGTCTGTTGACTGGGGCATCCTTGTGTTAAGATCTTTCCCTATCCCCAGTAAGGTCGATACTGTGTGACTATCTGCATGATCCATCCAATGGTCGCATTCCAAGAGAAAATATCTCTCCAACAAAAAAATCTTCAACAGAGTTCTGTATCCCCGGTGAAGTCCCGTCTCCTCAGCAGAGCTTTTCTCCTCCAGCAAAGGTTTTCACCCCCTCACGTCGGGTTTGTTATCTTGGTGTCATCCTCAACACGGCCGCACGCTGTCTTTTCCAGAGTTTACAGTCTTGCCCTGATCATCTCCCTCAATGTCTAATCTTCTCCAGAAGCTACAGTATCGATCTAATCTTCTCTAGGAGTTTGCAGTTTATTTCTGCAGTTCCTCTCATTGTTTGTGGCCCGTTTCTACTGGTTGCTCGGTTGTTATTCCCCGCGAAGCTTCATATCTTCAGGGTTCCCTCTCTAGCGGTTCCCCATATTTCCTCCTCTCCTTGGGATTTTGCAATTTATTTTTGCAAGTCTTGTCAGATTCCGACTTCTTGGTTATCGGCTTCTCAATGGGCCATTCCCCAGTGAAACTTTTAAATATGCATCATTACATTGCATCTACCAAAACGCTTAGCATTTCCATTATATGGAGCATTGCGCTATATAAAAAGAATTCAAACATGCATCGGAACATAAGCCAGTTTTGCTTCTGTTGTCCCCAGTGAATTTGCTAATACTTCGGATTAAATCCCCAGAGAGGTCTTCGTCCTCGTTATCTCGGTTTCATCCATATACCAATATCCTTTTGACGTCAATCATTTGTTTGTTTGAGTGTTTACTCTTGACTGCAGTTCAGTTTCTCCCTGGCACGGACTTCTCGGGTTTGGTCTTCACTACCCTCTCCGGTTCATTCCAATGTCTATTGATGCACCTTTCGAATAACAGTTTTGTCCTGATATTCGCTTTCAGTAGGTTTTTAGGTGTACGCCCCAATCTCCTTGCTTTAGGTCAAGTTTCGCCTTGTCGCCTGTGCATGAAATCTAGTTTCGTTCTGGTACTCATCTAGTTTAGTTTCGCCTAACTAGTTATTGAGTCGAGTTTCGTCTCATTTTTGCTTTCATACCTTGGAATCTTTGACGGTGTTCATTTACCGAGTGTAGTGTTCGTACTACGTCCGTGGTTTGAAATCAGCCTCTTTTGTTCCTTGGATCCTTCTATCAGTTTTTGTCACTGTCTATCCATTGACCTGAGACCAGCAGGTGCTATGAGAAAAATGCACTCTCATCACTTTTGCTATGGGTCGAGTTTCGCCTCGTTACCCGTGCATGAAATCCAGTCTCGTCCTGGTACTCATCTGGTTTAGTTTCGTCTAACTGGTTATTGAGTCGAGTTTCGTCTCGCTTTTGTTCCTCATTTCTGAGATTCTTTCAGTTCCTTTATACTGTCTATCTTAGTTGAGATTAGCAAGTGCTCCTAGAATCACGCACTCTAGCCACTTTTACTTTGGGTCGAGCTCAGAGTTTTGCCTCCTCACCTGTGTACGTTTTCTTTTCCAGAGCCCAGTTTCGCCTATTCTCTGTTAAGGAAGGAGAAGTTCCATACACTATCCTACATCCTGACATGCCCACATCTCTTGAAGACCTACAAAGGGATTGGATACAACTCAAAGGAGAGCGAGATACTTTCGAAGCCCAATTCTACGCAAGCAAGAAGAAGGTTTTGGAACTCACTAGGCTACTTCATGAGGAGCAGACTCTAAATTCCTACATAGCACTAAAAAGGATGCACACTACCTTTTTATCTTAGAGTTTTGTATTATTTTTCCCAAGGGGAATTGATGTACTCAAACTCGACCTTATTAATATAACCTGTGTTCCTTTTTGTCTAAAACGAACTTGAATCTTTAAAAATCCTTGAAAACATTACATATGCACATATCATTCATCATAACATAAACAGGTCTTTTGCAACAAGTTTCCTCATCTCTCTATTGTTTATTTCAGTAAGATGGATCTCGAACAGTCAGTCAAAGATCTTCAAGTTCAAAACACGCAATTTCAACAGTTACTTACAACCTTGGCCAAAGGACAAGAGGAGTTGAAGACTCTGTTGGCCAAAGAAAAGAATAAGAAAGAGAAGAAACCAACCGGTGTTGTAATCATGGGGAGAATGTTTCAGGGACAGACTAGAAGAACCTTGTATTTCACAACAACCTCTGATGAAGGAAAAGGAAAGGAAACAGCGGTTCCGTCAGAATTTGAAGAAGAGGAAGACTACTCCGAAGAACAATATCCTCCAACAGATGATAAGTACAGACATCTTGAAGAACGCTTGAACGCTATGGAAATACAAAGGGTACCAGGTCTAGACTTTGAAGAATTGGGACTAGTGTCGGGAATTGTGATCCCACTGAAGTTCAAAGTGTCGTTGTTTGCAAAATATGATGGGGTGTCATGTCCTAAGATGCACCTCCGATCATATGTAAGAAAGATCCATCCGCACTCTGCCGATAAAGACTTGTGGGTGCATTTTTTTCAAAGATAGCCTATCGGGAACATAACTCGATTGGTTTTACCAATTAGAAAGGGCCAATGTCCACAACTGGGAAGATCTTGCCGCAACTTTCTATAAGCAGTATCAATATAATGTAGATTTGGCGCCTACCCGTACTCAACTTCAGAGTATGGATATGGCTTTCAATGAGGGTTTCAAAGATTACAGGCAGAAATGGAGAGATCTAGCTGGGAGAGTTTAACCCCCTCTGTCCGAAAGGGAATTGGTGGATATGTTCTTAGGCACTCTATCGGGCCCTTTCTTCAACCATCTGATTGGAAGCTCATCTGCTGGATTTACTGAGTTAATAATAACCGGAGAGAGGGTGAAAGCTGGCATAAAAAGTGGAAAGATTCAGAAGGATTCATCTACCTTTACAGCTGTGAGAAAGCCTTTCACTGGGAAGAAGGAGGTATCTGCTGTTTACACACAAAGAAACCAAAGGAGAGCTGAATGCCGACCAATGGTAGGAGCTATTATGATCCCAAAGCCTACTGTTGCACCCCAAAATTTACCCTCTTGATTTTGGCTTATGTTTCATCATGAATATCATATTGTATTGCATTCATACATTGTGATAGGATCAAAGTACTTTTGTAATCAGGTCTTCCTCAAGCTTTGAAGGTTGATTGCATTGGCAAGTTGCTCAAGTAGAATCTTTATCATCTAAACCTCTAGATCTTTCAAGCTCAGAAGTTTTTTCATATCTCAAGATGTTTTATCCACCTCTTTGGATCATCAGGGGATTGAAGTTTGTGTTTGATTATAAGAAGGAATCACTCCTTTGATTCACCAGTAAAATTAGGGTTTTGCTTGATCAAGGCTATTGATCAATGTACAAGTCTTGATTTGGAAGCTACAACTTCTCATTGGCATTTGAAAGGCCTTTGTACAAGAAATTGGTCAAGATGCCCAGAGGATTTGAAATTTTGGAGATGATTCATCAGTATCCTAAGGAGTTGACCAAAACTAGGGTTTCGGATTTCATCAAGTTTTCTTGAGAATTTTGAAGTGAAACTTTGTACATGGCCATTATATGTTTGGAAGATCATATGTTTGAAATTTTGATCACCAATTTTGAAGGGAAGTGGATCAATTGATTCAGAGGGGCAAAATGGTCATTTTGGTCAAAATAAGTCAAAGTCAAGGTTGACCAAGTGAAATTTTGGCCAACCATCAATTCAAGATTTTAATTTTCATATTTCAAGTCCATTTTGATCATTGGATCAAAAAGATTGAGGTTTGGGTTGAAACTTGTTCATGAAGAAACCCTAAAAGTTTCTAATTTTGGAAAATGAGGACTTAACTTCAAAAATTCATATTTTATTTACCTTTGATCAAAAAAATGCAAATGAAACATGCTTGGAAAGATAATAGGATGATCTTTCATATCCTTTTGGTCTCATATCCAAATTGGCAAGGAATCAAGAATTATGGTCTTTGGAAGTCAAAAAATTATAGGTCATTTTCCAAATTTAGTGAATTTAATGTCAAAATTTGAGGACCTTAATGGATTCAATTGCAAAAACTCAAAACTAAGGATTGTAGATCTTTTCAATACCTTTCCAAATTGTACTCATTTGTTTCCAAATTCAAAAATATGAGAAATTTATGAGCTTTGGAATTTTGAGGCATTTTATTGAAATTTGACAAATATGCAAAATGGACAATTCATGAGAACTCAAGTTTCAACCATTCTCTTTGTTTCTAATCCAGACCATAACCTATTTGTGACTTTCTAAGGCCCATAATGCCAGCTATTTCATGTTCCATGGACCATGGTGTTTGCTTGGATACAAAATGCTCAAAGTTGCCAAGAAAAGCCAATGCACCAACACTCTCTCATCTCAATGAGTCATAACATGGAACTTTAAGCATGAGCTCCTGACCTCATTTAGTTGATAAAATGCAAAGAAAATGGAGTAACGCACAAGCAAATAGCTGAGGCCCATGTGCATCCTTTATTTTGCAAAATTTTCCAATCAAGCCCTTGAACAACTTGGAAGACCAATTTCCTCTTCTAACCTTCTCTACCCACACTATATAGTGCACTGCAAGCCTCATTTCCTGAAGAGGAGCCCCCCATTACAAGAATTTCATATCTGAAGTGTTCCACCATTTTTCTGCAAGTTGCTTCGATTCTCTCATCTCCTTCGCGCATTCATCAAAGTTCTTATGAATTCATTATCCCTGAAGTGTGTAGATCAAGATCATAGAGTTTATTTGCTTCTATAACTAAGGGATCAACATTTCCAGTTTCACATTGAAGTAAGCTTCTTGAACTTCATTTTTCTATTTCCAGCTTGATTTGTTGAATTACTTCATGTTTATGAGTTCATAGCTGGCCAAACAATAGGTTTGACGTATAATCTTGTTTGAAATGGAAGAATGGATCGTTGTTTGAACTTCTGAATAATTCATATTCAGTGAGTTTTTACAATTTTTGCATCCAAATCTCTAATTGCCTAGCCAATCTTTTTGAGATCTATAAGTGTCGTGATGTAGAGGTTAGATCTAGATTTATTTTGAGCTTTGAATCATGGATTTTGGTGGAGAAATAAGGGAGAGGTATTGATCAGAACATGAGGTATGAAACTGAAAGAACACGCGTTTAGGGCATTGTCTTGAGGTTGAAGATGATGAGGTGGCGCGCCCTAATTGGATGGTTCAAGTTTTTAATGCATTCCATTTTATTTTGTTTTATTTGATTTTCTGATTTTATTTTTGTGATCAAAACATTTTCAAAAATCATAAAAAAATTACCATAGGCCAATGATAATTTCTAATATTTGTCATTTTTTTTAGAATTTTTTAAAAATGTTTTGATTAGTTTAAAAATTCATAAGTTTAAATAATTGTTTATTCAATGTTTATTTTTGTTTTAATTGTTCTTTTGATCTAAAAAATTCCACAAAAATTATTTTGAACTCATAAAATAATGTAAGAATTGATTCTGATTTTGGTTTAGCATTTTTTCTATTTTTTTATTAGAAATTTAATTTATAAAGTTTATTTGTAATATTTGTTTGTTTGATTTTTATTTTAATACTTCCATTGATTCAAAAATTCTCAAAAAAATCATGCAAGCTTGTTTTAAATCATAGAATCTGAATATTTTTTTATTTTGACCCTTTTGTGATTTTGGCTAGGGTTTGCATTTTTGCCCTAAAATAATAGTTTAATTGTTAATTGTTTGGTTGACTTTGATTTTAATATTTCCTTTAATTCAAAAATTCTAAAAAAAATCAAAGATGTGTGTTTTTAGTGGTAATATTTGAATATAATTTTGATTGGACATTTTTCTGACCTTTGTTTAAAATTTCATGTTGAGAGGAGATTATTGGATTAATTGATTAATTGTTTGAATTTAATTTTATTTTTGACTTTTCTTCAATTCAAAAAATGTGAAAAAATATGTATTCTAACTTTTAGGATTTCCTTGTGATTTTCATGATCTTGGTTTGAATTGTTTGAATTTTGATCTTATCTAATTAATATTTAAGATTAGAAGTCAAAAATTAGGGTTTTGTTGCTTATTGTGCAAGTTTCTTTTACAAAACCATTATGCCCTGGATGTTCATTGGAATTCAAGTCTTGATTATGGTTCATGAATGTGTTGAGGATGTGAAAACCATTTTTCTTGAATTATTTGACTTGGTTTGACATTTTTCCACAAATTATTTTGAAAACTTGTCTACTTTGGTAGTTTTTGCCAACTAGTCTTGAACTTTGGGCCTCATTTGAGTCCTTCCTCAATCATTCATGAACTTAGGGTTTACATTATGACTTCTACACATTTCAAAGATGCTTGAAGATTTTTGGTTAGAATTATTGAAATCCTTTTCTTTTTTTGATGCATTTTTGAAGTGAAGGTACCTAATTGATGTTGCATATCTTGTTGCATATTGTTTGATGGCCAATGAACTCGAGTGAGGACGATGATTGGGCACCTAATGATCATGTTGGATATGTTTAATCAAATAAACTCAAGCCATTTCACTTAATGCGCCATTTTTGAATGTTTGAACCTTTTAATGCATTGTGTGGGATTCATCTTCTATTGTGCTTGTGAGCTGTGATTGAATCAATTGAGTATGATTGAAATGTGTTTGCTACTGACCTTCATGGTCTTTGATTGTATTCTCCTCAAGCTCCCATGATCCTTGATTGATATTCAATTGTCAATTCAATATGGTGATAGAGAGGAGCAACATTCCTTTGATTCTTTTGACCAAATTGTGCATATGCCTGCTTTATCTTGTCTATCATGTATAATGTTTGATAATTGTTATCATGTTGTTCTCACTTCATCATGTTGCACCAATCCCTTATGTGAGTCATCATTCACTTTATGGAATACTAACTTGGTTGTTGAATGTGCGAGGTACTTTGAGAAAAGTTTTCCAGCTTTGACTTGGGGCTATTGTGTTTCACTTTATTTGTGGAACACAATTTATTATATTGGCACTGTTCTTGTGCTTGGCATGTTTGATGGTTTATGCAGGATATATACATGTGATTGTGAATTCTATACATTGCCCATGGGATCTGTTCATATCTGATAATCTCATTACTTACATCCTGATGGCGTAATTTCTGACTTGATTTGTCTACTGATGCCAGCTTGCTTGAAGCTCTCTGGATTTATTTTATTCTTGCTCAGTTACTATGGATATTTATCAATTTGGTATTATACTATTTCCCTTCTTCCATTTTTCATTCTGCACAGTCCTATGATTGCATGATGGGACCTCTGTTGCTGATATATGTCAGGAGGCCCTCTGGTTTTTGTCTGATACATGTGTTGTGTTTGCTTTTGATCGATGAGTCACTCAATTTAGAAATTGAGATCACGACTTCGCTCTTATTGCATGTTCCCTATAGGATGTATATTACTTTCCTTCTTTAATTGTTGATCGATGAGTCACTCAATTTAGAAATTGAGATCACGACTTCACTCTCTTTGCATGTTCCCTTTAAGATAGTTTTGTTAAGCTTCCTTTAACATGTTAATTAAGACAGGGTTTTCCTTTATCGTCAACCTTAGGGTCAACCATTGTATGATAACCTTAGGGCTAGAGATTAGGATAGTCTCCCCTAGTTGTTTTCTTTTCCTTTGCATTTTGCATCTTAAAACAAAATTTGTTTTTCTTGGAAAATCATAAAATACCTCTAATAAACTCAAACCCTTCTTCAAGGTAAAAGATACAAACCAATCTTACTTTGTCTGTGTGCCTCTTGGCTTTGCTTTTAGACCTGGTTTACCGATGTTTTTCCATCGCACATTTGTTTGAAGCCGATGTTTCGCCATCGCACATGTTTTTCTATCCTACTTTGATTCTCAATATCATCGCTAGGTGTGTTGTTTTATCATCCGTTTTATCGATGTTTCGCCATCTTTGCCATGATTCTTTATCATCTTATAGCCGATGTTTTGCCATCGCACATTTGTTTGAAGCCGATGTTTCGCCATTACACATGTTTAGTTATCCTACTTTGATTCTCAATAGCATTGTTAGGTGTGATGTTTTGTCATCCATTTTATCGATGTCTCGCCATCTTTGCCATGATTCCTTATCATCTTATAGCCGATTTTTCGCCATCGCACATTTGTTTGAAGCCGATGTTTCGCCATCGCACATGTTTTAATATCCTACTTTGATTCTCAATATCATTGTTAGGTGTGATGTTTTGTCATCCGTTTTATCGATGTCTTGCCATCTTTGCCATGATTCCTTATTATCTTTTAGCCGATGTTTCGCCATCGCACATTTGTTTGAAGCCGATGTTTCATCATCGCACATGTTTGTTATCCTACTTTGATTCTCAATATCATTGTTAGGTGTAATATTTTACTATCCGTTTGTTGATGTTTTGCCATCTCTGCCATGATATCTTGTTAACTTTTAGCCGATGTTTCGCCATTGCACAATTGTTTGAAGCCGATATTTCGCCATCGCACATGTTTGTTATCCTACTTTGATTCTCAATATCATTGTTAGGTGTGTTGCCTTATCATTTGATGTTTCACCATCTTTGACATGTTACTATGTTATTATTTAGACGATGTTCGACCATCTCATTCGTTTGTTGTTTCATTCGATGTTTTTCCATCTTGATTGTTTTTGTTTTCCCTAATATAAAAAACATAAACCAAGCAAAGTATATAAGCCAAACTACGGCTGCTCTGATTCCTTAAGAGGGATACGTAGGCATTGGGATAGGGCTCGATTGAGCATAACTTTTTATTTTCCCTACATTGTTTTCTTTTTCTTTCACATGCATTCCTTTTTCAGTTTTAAGCCATAGACATAGGATTTGACCATACCCATTAGATTAGACAACAAGAGTGGATACCGTAGAGTACTACGGGCGTGTGGGGTGCTAATACCTTCTCCTCGCGTAACAGACTCCCTTACCCGATCTCTCGGTTGAAAGACCGTGATTTCTCCCTCTTCAGGTTTTCTCGATGTTTACCTTTCCATTTCGGTGGGATAAAATACGTTCGGTGGCGGCTTCATTGATGTTTCATTAACATCCAGATGATAGGTTCCGGCCGGGTTGTTTCACCTATAACTAATCAACCAAGAAGTAATCAACCAAGAAGTAATCAACCAAGAAGTAATCAACCGAGGGTAGAGAAGCCAGTCCGACAATTCACCAAAATCAATATGATTCTAGCCCAGGTTTTACCGCATATTCTGAAATCCAATTTGGCAACTTTAAAAGAAGCTCCCAAGAACCCCAACACAACGTCCCCTTATTATCACCCAAATGCCTACTGCGCATATCATTCTGAAAGTCCGGGTCATGACACCAAAAACTGTTGGGCCCTGAAAAACAAAATTCAAGACCTTATAGATGCAAAAGAGATTGAGTTTGTTGCACCCGAGAAACCAAACGTCATTTCTGCTCATATGCCTAGGCATGGTCACAACACCAATGCAGTAGAAGAAGATTTGTTTGTTACCACAGTTGACGAACTCTTGACTCCACTCCCAATCATTAAGATAAACTTGTTGAAAGACGGTGTTTTCTCGGGTTGTAATAAAGACTGCCATCTTTGCTTATCCTCACCAACTATTTGCCCTTTGTTGAAGACAAGCATTCAACGCTTGATAGACAACCTAGAGATTCAGTTTGAAAGTGCTCTTGTTTCACCTGTTCCTGTTGAAGACGTTTCAATCATAACCATCTCCGCCAATCCTTCCAGGGTCCCCAAAAGACCCGTTAGGATTACATCGGTTCCAAAAACTACTCCTCTTATAATCACAATGCCCGGGCCGGTCCCGTATGAATCAGACAAAACAGTACCGTGGAATTACAGTGGAGACATCTACTACCATGGTATCAAACAAGATGGGTTGGCTGTCGAGGAGATGAGCTCCGAAGAAGAAGACTCTAACATTAGCAATATCGCCGGAACCAGTAAGATTACCCGTAGTGGTAGAATCTTCAATCTAGAAATTTCCCCTCCAAAGGTAATTTTTGGACCCGTGGCTGCTCCAAAGGTTACCTCCGTACCAATAATCATATTTGCAAGTGCCACTATTGACAAAGACGACACAACCCATGCTGTTATCCCTACCAACACTCATACTGCTGCAATTCGAGGAAAAAGTATTCAAGAAGAGCCTGTCCGGATGAAGGCTCAACCACTGACCATCCCCGAAACCTCCAAAAAGGAAATGGAGGAGATCCTGAGAATAATCAAGAAGAGTGACTACGACGTAGTTGAACAGTTGGGGCAAACTTCCTCCAAAATCTCCATGATGGCATTGTTGTTGTGTTCTGAGGCACATGCGAAAGCTCTGGTAAAGTTTCTAAAGATAGCCCATGTGCCTCAAGAGACGTCTGTTGACCAATTTCAAGATTGTGTAGCCAGCTTGACAGCTGATAACGGCCTAGGCTTCTCGAATGCTGATATGACACCAAAGGGGAGAAAGCACAACGAGGCATTGCATGTCACTGTGGAATGTAGAGGAACAACTCTGGCCCATGTCTTGGTGGGCACTGGCTCATCTTTGAATGTTTTACCAAAGAAGGCTCTTGACAGACTAGACTGCAAAAGACTGATGTTGAAACCCAGTAACATAGTTGTAAGAGAATTTGATGGCTCAAAGAGGATGGTCCACGAGGAAGTGGACATCCCCATAAAGGTTGGGACTCAAACTTCTATGTAATGGACATCCGCCCCTCTTACTCCTGTCTGCTAGGACGACCGTGGATCTATAATGTCAGTGTTGTCACCTCTACATTGCACCAGATGCTAAAATATCTGGTCCATGGAAAGATTATCACTGTCCACAGAGAGGAAGAGTATATGATTAGCCACCTCAATTCCTTCAGGTATGTGGAATTGGATGGCGAGTTCATTGAAACTCCTTTTCAACATTTCGAAGAAGTTCCCCAAGAGGTAGCAGTAACCAAGACTGTGTCCCCGTTTCCTAAGATTACAAGACCTCCACTCCTGATGTCATCTTTGAGGGACGCAAAAGCTGTAGTTAAGCATGGAGGATGCACCATCTAGGGGCAACTTCCAGACATCCCGTATAAATCTGACAAGTTTGGTTTAGGGTTCACTTCAAGTGCTCAGAAGACTGTGCGTCGTGCCCGTGCGGGAGGGCCACCTTTGAAGATTAGAAACCGAGAGGTCAATGCAGTGGAATATGGTGAAGAGGATTGCATCTTGGAGGATTGTATATTTTCTACTGTCAATGGAGGACTTCGCAATTGGGAAGCCAGAGACTTTGTCCCAATAACTTTCATCCCTCAGTAATTTATCTTCTACATTTTTGTTGGATTTGTAATATTCACAAACAATTCACACATTTTAAACCTTGTGTCATGCCCGAGGCACAATGGTCCATTTGTAAGGGTTGTCATTTCATCTTCATATGACATTCAATGAATCACATACGTTTTGCATACAAACTTTTATGCTCATTGTTTTTCTTTTACATTTATTTTCCTTTTTAAAGATGGCTATACCATTACACACACCCACACTCACAAATGCAGGTACCCATCCACTCTGGATCCCATGGGTAACGATACTGCTATGGCCTTTCATGACTCTAAGGATCTAATCTACCAAGCCGAAGACGAAGGTAAGGAAGATTGTGAGGTACCAAGGGAACTGGCCAGACTACTACAGCAAAAGGAAAGAGCTATTCAGCCTCATGAGGAACCTGTGGATACAATCAATCTGGGTACCAAGGAGGATAGAAAAGAGGTCAAAGTAGGTTCCAATCTAGAGGTCAGTGTCAAGGAGCGTCTGATTCAGCTGTTACATGATTATGTTGAAATCTTTGCCTGGTCATATGAAGACATGCTGGGACTTGATGCAAACATCGTGGTACATCGTCTGCCAACAAGAGAAGACTGTCCACCAGCGAAACAAAAAATCCGCCGCATGAGACCTGATATGTCTGAGAAGATCAAAGCGGAGGTCATGAAACAATTCAATGCTGGATTCTTGGCTATCACTTCCTATCCTCAATGGGTTGCCAACATTGTTCCCGTGCCTAAAAGGGACGGAAAAGTACGAATGTGCGTGGACTATAGGGATTTGAATAGGGACAGCCCTAAAGATGATTTTCCACTTCCCCACATCGATATCCTGGTTGATAATACGGCCCAGCACAAAGTGTTTTCCTTCATGGACGGATTCTCAGGTTACAACCCGATCAAAATGGCACCTGAGGACATGGAGAAAACTACATTTGTCACACAGTGGGGCATATTCCTCTACAAAGTGATGCCATTCGGACTGAAGAATGCTGGGGCAACCTATCAGCGCGCCATGGTAGCCTTATTTCACGACATGATACATCATGAAATAGAGGTCTACATAGACGATATGATAGCCCGATCACAAACGGAAGAAGAGCACCTCGATCACTTTCAAAAGTTGTTTGAAAGGTTTAAAAAGTACAAACTAAGGTTGAACCCAAACAAGTGCACATTCGGAGTACGGTCTGGTAGACTCTTAGGTTTTGTCGTCAGTAACAAAGGTATTGAGTTCGAACCTGCCAAGGTTAAAGCGATACAAGAAATGCCCGATCCTCGTACTGAGAAGGAAGTCAGAGGATTCTTGGGACGCCTGGACTATATTGCCAGATTCATTTCTCACTTAACAACTACTTGTGAGCCAATCTTCAAACTATTGAAGAAAGATCAAGTAGTCAAGTGGAATGATGAATGCCAGAATGCTTTCGACAAAATCAAAGAGTATTTACAAGAGCCTCCTGTTTTGATGCCACCATTCGAGGGAAGACCACTGATCATGTATCTGACTGTTTTAGAAAACTCAATGGGGTGTGTATTGGGGCAGCATGACGAGTCTGGCCGAAAAGAACACGCTATTTACTACCTGAGAAAAAAGTTTACCGACTATGAAACCAGATATTCACTGCTTGAGAAAACTTGCTGCGCTCTGGCATGGGCTGCTCGCCGGCTAAGACATTATATGCTGACTCATACTACCTTGTTGATATCTAAGATGAATCCGATAAAGTACATCTTCAAAAGGCCTACTCTGTCTGCGAGGATAGCTAGATGGCAGATGATCCTAACAGAATATGACATACAGTATACTATCCAAAAAGCTATAAAGGGTAGTGTGCTAGCTGATCATCTTGCTCATCAAGCTGTAGAAGATTATCAGTCCATGAAGTTTGAATTCTCGGATGAAGACATCATGACCTTAGACAACTGTGGAGGAATCAGACCATATAACAGACCTGAACAAGGCTCCCGATGGACCCTGTTCTTTGATGGGGCATCTAATGCACTGGGTAATGGTATCGGTGCCGTGCTCATATCTCCAGAAGGGTGTCATAATCCCTTCACGGCCAGACTTTGCTTCAACTGTACGAACAACATGGCGGAGTACGAAGCATGCATCTTCGGTCTCAGAGCTGCCATAGACTTGGGAATCAAATCTTTAGATGTGTTTGGAGATTCAGCTTTGGTCATCAGTCAGATCAAAGGAGAGTGGGACACTAAGCACCCAAACCTTATCCCTTACAAAGAACATGTTTTGACATTGCTACCACATTTTGAGAAGATTACCTTCGTGCATTTCCCGCGAGAAGAAAATCAGCTAGCAGACACTCTAGCCATAATGTCATCTATGTTTAAACTTAATTGGGATAACGAAGCTCCCCAGATCACCATTGAACGAATGGATGAACCGATACATTGTTACGAGATTAATACTGAAGAGGTAATGGACCAGCCTTGGTTTCATGAAGTCAAGAGGTATCTCGAGGATCAAGAATACCCAGAGGGAGCTTCAATCAATGATAAGAAGTTCTTAAAGAGGTTCTTTGCTAAGTTCTTCCTTAGTAACAGCATCCTATACAAACGCAATCATGACTCCATTTTGCTTCGGTGTGTGGATAAGGTTGAAGCTGAAAAGATTATGGCTGAATTACACGAAGGTACTTTTGGAACCCACTCCAGTGGGCATACGATGGCAAAGAAAATCCTAAGGGCAGGCTATTATTGGTCTACCATGGAAGCAAATTGCTATCAACACTCTCGGACCTGCCATAAGTGTCAAATTTATGCTGACAAGGTGCACGTGCCTCCGGTTCCTCTGAATGTCTTGACGGCTCCTTTTCCCTTTGCTATGTGGGGAATTGATATGATTGGAGAGATCAAGCCGACAACCTCCAATGGACACCGCTTCATCCTAGTGGTTATTGACTATTTTACAAAATGGGTCGAAGCAGCTTCCTTCGCCTCCGTTACCAAGAATGTTGTTGCCCGCTTCATCAAGCAAAATCTCATTTGTCGGTACGGTATCCCGGAAAGGATCATCACTGATAATGGTACAAATATTAAGAACACTATAATCACTGCCTTGTGCGAGTAATTCAAGATCCAGCATCATAACTCTTCTCCCTATCGGCCAAAGATGAATGATGCTGTCGAAGCGGCAAATAAAAACATTAAAAAGATCATACAAAAGATGACAGTCACGTACAAAGACTGGCATGAGATGCTACCATTCGCTCTCCACGGGTACCGTACCACGGATCGCACACCAACTAGGGAAACACCCTTTTCTTTGGTTTACGGCATGGAGGCTGTCTTGCCAATTGAGGTACAGATCCCCTCTCTGCGGATTATGAAAGATGCAGGGTTGAATGAAGACGATTGGATCCAAACTTGACTTGTCAACTTAATTTAATCGATGAAAAGAGACTTACTGCTGTCTGCCATGGTCAAATGTATCAAAAACAGATGATCAAGGCTTTCAACAAGAAAGTCAGACGCCAAATATATCAAGTTGGGGATCTATTGATCAAACGTATCATCTTGCCACAAAGTGATCCCAGGGGAAAATGGACTCCTACTTATGAAGGACCATTTGTAATCAAAAACATATTCTCCGGTGGGGCAATGATCTTAACCACCATGGACGGCGACGACCTGCCACACCCTGTGAACGCACACATAGTCAAAAGATACTACGCATAAGAGACCCGCTAGGTTGACATACCTAGGCAAAACAAGGGCATCCCAACGAACTAAAAGGGTTCGGGAAAAAATTAGGGATAAAATAAAAAAAATCTGTACACCCGACAAGTTGAAAACCCGAAAGGGCGACTTGGGTAAAAAAGGGTTTCCCGATGGACTGAAAACCCGAAAGGGCGGTCCAGGAAAAAGTTAGGGAATAAAAGCGTATGACTATGTCCCGTCGGATCACTTATGGATAACCTTTGACTTCCACTAACAAACTCGGAGTTTCTGATCAATTCAATTATCTTCGGACAAGGAAAATAGACAAGATACTCGGAGATACGAAGGCTATAGCAGAATGGGACAGCAATACAGCAAATCAGCTCACATGCCCATACATTGCATCCATATATCATAAACATCAATAAAACCAATACATTGCATCATACATTTCATGCAACATAACTTGGTGTTTCAACTAACATTTTACCCTTTTCAGGATAAGATTAATAGCTACCATTAACAATATGCAAACTCTTGATATAGTCCAGATACGCTCCAGACACGCAAGCCATTTTGATACTCATTCAGATTCAACCTTTTGATACAACTCAGATACGCTCCAGACACGGAAGCCATTCTGATACTCATTCAGATTCCACCTCTTGATACAGTCCAGACACGCTCCAGACGCGGAAGCCATTCTGATACTCATTCAAAGACACTACCTGATACAGTTCAGATGCACTCCAGACATGGAAGCCACTCTGATACTCATTCAAATTCAATCTCCTGATACAGTCCAGATACGCTCCAGACACGGAAGTCATTCTGATACTCATTCAGATTTAAACTCTTGATACAGTCCAGATACGCTCCAGACGCGGAAGCCATTCTGATACTCATTCAGATTCAACCTCTTGATACAGTTCAGATGCGCTCCAGACATGGAAGCCACTCTGATACTCATTCAGATTCCACCTCTTGATACAGTCCAGACACACTCCAGATGCGGAAGCCATTCCGATACTCATTCAGATTCAACCTCTTGATACAGTTCAGATACGCTCCAGACACTGAAGCCATTCTGATACTCATTCAGATTCCACCTCTTGATATAGTCCAGATACGCTCCAGACGCGGAAGCCATTCTGATACTCATTCAAAGACACTACCTGATATAGTTCAGATGCGCTCCAAACATGGAAGCCACTCTGATACTCATTCAAATTAAATCTCCTGACACAGTTCAGATATGCTCCAGACACGAAAGCCATTCTGATACTCATGCAGATTCAACCTTTTGATACAATACAGATACACTCTAAATACAGACGCCATTCTGATGTTCAAACATACAAACTACATCTCAACAAGCATTCTTGGATGGCATCTACAAGCCCATCTCCAACAAGATTCTATCACCTCTCCAAATGGCATCTTTTAAGCCCATTCCCTACACAATCAACCAGCGCGTCATCGAGTGCAAATTTTTGGGCACTCTAGTATTTAATCATCTTCCACTCTCAAGCCACGAACGACAAACATGTCAATCTCGCTTTTCAAGTCTAAGAAAATTGAACAGGGGCAGCTGTTGTACCCCAAAATTTTCCCTCTCATTTCTCAAGAAAATCACCCTGGATTCTCAAGTTTTCTCTTATACAAATCCAAGCTTTGAATTATCATTTCTTTCCAAGCAAACCATTCATAAGGGCAAAGTGGTCATTTATACACTGGGAGGTCAACCTTTGACTTTTGGATCAAAATCAAATCTCAAAAATCATATTTCATCAAGACATATTGGAATATGAAGTTTATTTCGTCAAGAAGTTCAAAAGTCAAATTTTACCTTGGAAAAGTCAAATTCTAAATACTTAGAATTTTTCTAAAGTATTTAAGAAAAATGACACTTCAGAACTTCTGAGACAGCCTCCAGGCAGGAGCAGTCAGAGTTGTAAACGTGCTTCAGCATATAACCTTCAGTCAGAACATGGCTTTTTCAGCATCTATGCAAGTTCAGTCAGAGTTTGCTAGAGTAATGCAAAGAAAGCAACGAAGCCTGAAAGCTCCTTCAGAACATGCTGGAGTCATAAGGTAAGAGGATCAAAAGATTGGATGCTACACTGAAGCAAGACCTCTAATTCAGAATTTTCAGAGGCAAATCAAAGAACTTTACTGGAAAACTGGTGAATCCTTCAGAACTTGCTGAGGCAATAAAGAACAAGGATCAGAAGTTGGATGTTTGTCCTAAAGGGAACTTCTGGCTCAGATTTAAGTAATGATGCAAATCTCATATTACAAGATTTCTGATTTTGACAAATCTCATCACCATTTAATGCTCATTAATGCTCACAACCACTTTTGAGTCTTTGTCCAAAGGGTCTCTCCACGTGTAGCATAGAAACACCTTTGTACAGATTTAGGTATGGGTCCATGCGCTACTTTTCGCTTATGGGTGTCACTTTTCCTTAATCCTTGCTTACTAATCCAGCATAGGCTAAAAGCTGTCAATCATCACAACCTTTTTTGAACTTTCTTCAAGAGTAAGTCAGCATCTAGTGCATGATATTGGCGCCACTTGACATTTTAAAACCCATAAAGCTTTGCCTATAAATAGAATTCCATTGGTCACTGAGAAAAGGTCCAGAAAAATTGCTGAAAAGAGACAGAAAGTTTGAGCAAGAAAAACAACCTTGAATCTCTTCCCAAAATTCCTAGAGTTTCAAAAACTGTAAACACGGCATACAAAAAACCGTTAACTTTAGATCCCCTGCTTTCAAACTCCATTTGTTCTAAAAATATTTCTTAACTAAAGAACACCCATACAGTTTCTGACCCACACATTGGAAACTGCCATAACTTTTGTATTCATACTACTATATACCCTTCATCCATCCATTCAAAGAAGCTATTCAGAACATCATCAGAGTCAAGGCTAACTCCAGTTCACAGAACTTCTTCCAGCTGCAAGGTAAGCATGTGTTGACTCTCACCACATTGCTTAAGCATCAACAAATTTGCATGCTCAAAAAACACAATGTAGATATCATGCTTCTGATGTTGTACATGTTCTGAGATTTTCACGCATCTGTATGCTTAAGTAGAGAATGAATCAGTTTAGAACTTCCTTGAAGAAACTAAAACTCATAGTTAGGATTAGCAAAGGCATACTTGCCTCTGATTTTGGTTCTGATTTTCCTTATTTCTGAAGCGCCATGACACCTGCTGAAACTGTCCTAGGCATGTCTTCTATTTTGTGGAGAAATAACCAAATTGTAGATGTTCTGACTAGCATAGAGGGAGACCAAGTTCTGACATTGGCACCAGTGCCTCTGGAGCCTGTTTTGTTATCAGTAATATCAGAACTTCTAAAGATTATTGTGTTCCCAGCAGGGTCAGAACCTCTGACCTCATACATTTTCACTAACAGGTTTCTGTTTTGCAGCGTGCCAGGGTCAGAACCTCTGACTTATACATTTTCACTAACAGGTTTCTATTCTGCAGCACGTCAGGGTCAGAACCTCTGACTTCCTTTTAGCAGCACACTTATCCTCCTTTTTTCTTCCCCTTATTATTTTCTTTTTCTTTATTTTTCTCGCTGGCACTCTCAATTTCATTAATCAACAAAACACCAAAAATATTTCGTTCACACTTTATTTTATTTCTTAAAACAAAAGACAAAAATATTTTCTTGAAACAAAACAAGTTCATTTAATATTTTCTTGTATGTATTTCAATATGGTTGTAATAGTAATTTAAGGCTTTATTTTCATTTGCAATCCCCATTCATAAATTTGTACCCCCACACCCTAAATATTGTAATAGCGTAGGACTTTATATTTCTGCAATTTATCGCTTTCAAATGTAAATGCTAGTAAAAGATCAATCAAATAGAAGACCATAATTCAAGATAAAATCATGCATGCAATCAAACACACTTGCACACAAGCACCCTTAGGGTTTCTCCACTTGGTTGCCTTATACAAAAATAACCATATTATGCATGCGAAGTATCTTGGTAAAACAAACTAAATCAACAGATCATAGTCCTTCGATGATGCTATTCTAAGTTGCCTTATAAAATAAATTTAGTCCCTCGAAATGCTAAGATACTTTGCAACGTTTCTAATCATGGTTATACGATGACCCACGCCTGTCCCGTTTACATCCAAAGATAGGGCTGCTTACTAAATTAATGGTAAGACAACAATGTCAAAGGAATAGAAAATGCATAAGAAAGACATTTGAGTAGGTAGATTGCTTCTAGTTACTTGCTCTATTTTCAAACAAATATCCTTTCTATTTGCAAAACAAACACACACATTTCCAAACAACTTACAAACATTGAAAACATTTTCAAAAAGACAAACATCTTTGTATACGTTCTTACGAATGAGAATCATTACAAAGATTGCCTTAACGAATGGCCTCTTTTACAAAATACTTTCAAAAACCACACAAAACATAATTTCAAAATAAAAAGCAAGTGATCTAGCAAGTAACTAAGAGCCCATGGATGAAAAGGGTACTAACACCTTCCCTTTTCATAATCTACCCCCCGAACTCAAGAAACAATCTCAAAGGTCTTTCCTGTGCTTTTTCACCTTTCCTTTTGGATAAAAGAAAAGTCGGTGGTGACTCTTTCTAACTGCAACATTTGCGATAAAATGCAAAACCCTCAAGTCAGTTCTCCCACCGTATCACACCTTTCCTTGATTTCGCAGGTTTCGTAAATAGCCTAGCCGGAGAAGAAGGAGTTGGCCACCGGAGGTGGTGGTTTGACTACTACGTGTTTATATTATATATTAATTGTTTGATTTATATAAATGGATGTATAGCCACCCCAGTGGTAGAAACACGCACGCTAAGTCACTCCTCTCCCATGGGTTCGATCCCCGATTTTTCCAAATTCTTTCATGTTTTCATTATTTTTGTAGGTTTGTCACAAAACACATTGGAGGCGTATCCTAACACCAAGGCACGCATGGCCTGGTGGTATGATTCCTACGTGAAACTGATAAGGGTGTGGGTTCAACACTCACCCTTACTCATTTGGTTATTTCTTTTTCCAATTCTATATTTCTCACTCTTTTCTTCCTTCTTTTCCCTATTCTTTCACCAAACATTTTTCAAAACCTTTTTTTTAACACAAACCCTAATTTTATTTTTAGGTTTTTAACTTTATTTTTAGGTTTTTAATTTTATTTTTGGTTTCTAATTTAATTTTAGATTTCTAATTTAATTTTAGGTTTTAGCTTAATTTTAGGTTTTTAATCAATAAACCCTAATTTAAATTTTTAGGTTTTTCTCAATTGACTAAAAATCAACCTAGATTTTAGGGTTTGCTTGATTAATCAATTCTTTTTCTAAATTAAAATTAATTAGGGTTTTTTATATTAACCATCAAACAATCACAAAACGATTTTCAATTTTCGTTTTCCCTTTGTTTTATAATCTTCGCGCACTTTATTACTTTTGCATTAGTTTTTCCCAATTATGTATCTACTATAGTATGGAATAGTTAATTAGGGTTTACTTTATTTTCCCCCCAATTTTATGGTTTTGTACCCCTTTCCCCAAAACTCTATAATAGCGTAAGGCCTTTACTTTCCGTAATTTACCGCTTTCCTTATTATTGTATAGTAACTAGGCATGTATGGCAAGATCTAAAACCAACGCTAGATAACCCTAAATACAAGATAAATAACCGAATTGAATCACTTTTCACACACTCACCTCTAGGGTAATCCCACTTGTTGCCTTCGAATAAAAACAGTCATGTCCCTCGAACATGGGGATGCTGTAGCAAAGACCCTCGGTTTAAAAGATCATAGTTCCTCGATGACCCTCAAGATGCTGCCTTCCGTAAACGATCTTAGTCCCTTATGATAAATTGCTAAAGCGCCCATATGAACTGCCTTTATGATTGTACGATGGCCCTCGCATGTCCCTTCACATCCAACGATAGAGCTCCCTACTAACTAATGGTAGGTGTGATACGGTGGGAGAACTGACTTGAGGTTTTGCGTTTGTTTTCGCAAATGTTTCGGTTGAGCAAGAGTCGCCACCGACTTTTTATTTTATCCTAAGGAAAGGTTAAAAAGCACAGCAAAAACCTTTGAGATGTTTTCTTGGGTTCGGGGAGTAGATTATAGAAAGGGAAGGTATTAGCACCCTTTCTATCCATGGTTATCCATGGGCTCTTAGTTACTTGCTTAGATCAACTTGCCTTGATTTTCAATTGTTTGAAATGGTGCTTTCAATTGTTTGAAATGGTGCTTTGTTTGTGGGTTTGAAAAATGTTTTGAAAAGAGGCCAATGTGGTGGCAACCTTTGTAATGATCCATGTTGGGATGTATACAAAAGTGTATGTCTTTTGAAAAAGTTTTCAATGTTTTTGAAAGTGGTTTTGAAAGTGTAGTGATGTGTGGTTTTGGAAAATAGGCAAGTGTTTTTGTTTTGCAAGTTGGCAAGTAACCAAGAGTTTGTCTACTCTAAATTTCTCAAAGATTTTTGCTATGTTTTAACCCTTTTAACAATTTTGTTCCACCATTGTATTTGGTGGACAATCTTGTGTTAGGATGTGAACGGGACGGGCGCGGGTCATCGTTTAGACCATGATTGCAATGGTGCCAAGTATCTTTGGGCAATTTTTCTTTAAGGGACTTGATCATTTTTAGGCAATTTTTGAAAGCGTCATCGAGGGACTATGATCATTTGATTGTTTTGCTTTTGCCAAAGACACCTAACATGCAATATGGCCCATTATTGAAGGCAACAAGTGGAATACCCTAGGGGTGCAAGTGTGATTAGTGTTGTCCATTTTCATGCTTGTTTATCTTGAATTTAGGTCAAACTATTTGTTGTTTTTGATTTGCATACAAAACCCTAATTCTAACATGGCATAATTAGAAAGCTTTTAAAGTGCGGAATTTAAAGGTCTAAACTATTACAATACAATTTATGGGATGGGGGTACAAATGTTCAAATGGGGGATATTTTAGCAAGAAATTAAACCTAAACTATTACATCCCAATTGAATTTTTACAAGGTATTTAATTTCATAATAATAAAATAAAATAAAATAAATATGCAAAAATGCAAAAATGGTTTTCATATGTATGTAAAAAAAAGTATTTTTCATGTGTCAAATAAACAAAAATAAAATGAATTAATTTTTGGTATTTTTAGGTATTTAGGGGCAAAACCCTAATTTTGCTAAATAAAATGTATTAATTATTTAATATATGCAATATTTATTAATTATGTACAAAAAATAAATAATAGAAAGTATATTGTCAAAAAGTGATTTTTTAAGTTAAATATTAATAACAATAAAAATGTAGTATTTTTTGTATTTTTAACCTAAATATTATAATAAATATATAAGTATCTATATTATTTATTAAATATATTAAATATATACAAAAATAAAAATATTTAATATTTACAAAAAAAGTATATTTTTTATAAAAATGTTTTTCAAAGGTAAAATAAAATAAAAAAAATCAGAAAATAAAAGTGTTTGTATTATTTTTAGTTATTTTAAATAAAAGTAAATTTATGTTTATTTATGTACAAAAACTAAATGAAACCAAATAAATATCAAATAAAATGCAAAAAAATGTGGAAAAATAAATTTAATATTTTTTATGCTTTGACAAAAATAAATAAGTCAGAAACAAAAATCAAAAGTAAAAAAAATGAAAATAAAATGCAATGGGCCAAAGGGGGTGCAAATGTAAAAACATGGTGCAAAAAGGAAAAAGAGTCAGGCCCAACCCAAGAAGACTTTGTCTTCAACCTCTGAACAAAAAAACAGAGCAACACGTGCTTCCTGCTATCTCATGATTCCTGGACTTTTAGCACAAACTCACAACATGAAAAATGTCAAGCATCAAGCCACGATTCCATACATATAAAAAACTTAACTAAATTCGCAGAAATGAGAGAGAATTTCTCCATACCTAATTCTTAACCTATGTTTTTGTCAATGTTCAGGTCTTAAATTCTCTCAGCATATGCAATATAAATGGAAAGTGAGGATATGTATAGCTTCAGGGCCATGAGTAGAACATTTTTCATTCATAAACTTAAAGCTAACTCTTCCTAGATTGAGAGATACAAGTCCATGAACTTACCTGTTCAGCTTGGATCGTGTCTGGCAATGGAGGCACTTTCAAGGCAAGGTGAGGAATGGTACAACTTGCTTGAAGTCCAGGGATGCTATTCCAACCTTTAGCTTGCTTTGAAACCAAGTGAATCAAGCTATGGCAATCAACCTGCAAAACAAAAAAGCAAAAATGGTGAAGTTGGTTAGAGGTGTTACAGGTCGTGTCCAATGCTTGGGATAGCTTGTATATGTGGTATGGAGTGTGTATGAACTGGTTTTAGCAAGAATGCACGAGTGGATTGAGTTATGGAAGTCCAACTGCAGAGGTGACCCTGTTTTCTGCAGTAGGATGGTATTTTTGTGAATGGTGAGGTTTTGAAGGTGTTTTGCTCGTGCCTTAGCTTAATTTTGATGTTTGGAAGGTGTACAACAAGTTTGTCTTAGCTTGTGTTGGCAAAAAATGAGAGTTAGATATCAATATGCCAAGTTTCTTCTAACTTAAGCAAAAAATGTCAACTTGGTTTCTAGACTTGTGCAGGCCCCCTAATCATGCTGCAACCATCCCTCTAGATCAGTGTGATATGTTCCTGAACTTGTGCTAAAAGGATTTGCATTGTACTTCAAAGATTGCAATCTTGATATAAAGTTCCACTTTTCAAAAATGGATATATTGCTTTTTCCATTTTAAGGTTAATCTTGTATGCAATGGTTAAACACACAAGATAAGGCTTAAAAATAAAGGATTGGCATTAAATTTATGAGTGTGGATGAGATAAAGGACCTGTAATCTAGCTTAGAGCATACTGAGTTCAAAAATGCAAAGTTATGGACATGGAAATGGCTCATGAACAAAGTGAGTTTTGCCCATATTGCCAAATTCGATTCTCCCTAACCATAAGGTTTTTTGATGAGTTCTTTGACATTTTGGAAAGCTTGGAATGTGTACTACAATCCATCTTTGTAATGCAAATTGAAATTCCAAGTGGAAGCATGTGAAAAGTAGCCATGAAGTTAGGCAAAAATCCTGCCTAAAATAGGTCAAAAATTTTCTAAGTTAAGAATGTTTTACACCCTTGTTCCAAAAATCATAACTTGAGCTAAAAGCTTCTTTTGAGGAAACTTTGAGAATCAAAGTTGTATATTTTGCAATGGACTACAACTTTCATGTTTTGACTTTTGTGTGAATCCAAATTCATCTTGATGAAAAAGTGGGACAAAGTTAGGAAAAAATTAGGGATTTTCATAACTTAGAAAAATTTCTAAGTTATGAAAATTCTTCATTTTAAACCCTAATTTGCAATTTTTGATTTCTTGGTGAATAAGTTTCATAATTTGACATGTCTTGATGGAAAATGAATCTTGACACTTGATTTTGACCAAAAAGTCAAAGTTTGACTTTTCAGTATACAGTCAAAAATTGATCAATTGACTGGAAAATCCATCTGTCAATTTTGTGCATTTGGGATCTTTTGAACTTGTTGAACATGTCAAGACAATTACATGGGGTCCTTGAGTCCATATGTGAGCTTTGTTTGCCATTGGTTAGGTTAAACAGTCAAATATTGCCTTTGTGCAGTCAAAACCCTAAAAATGACCATTTTGCCCTTTTGGTGATCTGATCAAATTTCTTGTGGAATTGTGATCCAAACTTGATCAAATGGTTTATATGAGTTCAATATGTTGATGTGGGTCAAATTTCATGAGGTTTGACTGTCAATTGACCATAGTTGACTTTTTCCCCAATACAGCTAATTCCTAGGTCAAATGTCCAATTGACTGGACAAAGTTTGGAATCAAGACCTGAAACTTGGTATGGACAAACTTGGGAGTCCAATATGAAGCATGAAAGTCATCTTAGACATTTTAGGTCAAAACATCTTTGTGCAAACACAAACCCTAATTTGGGTCAACAGTGCAAGGAGAAGTCTTGAGCAGAGGAAACCCTAGCTGGATCTTGAGCTCCAAGGGTCTTGTGGTGAGAAAATGTTGAGGAAATGGGAGGGAAAATTTTGGGGTACAACAGTAGGATAACACTATCTAAGGAGGAGAAAAATAACACGAAAGACTTTTGAGTAGGTAGATAGCTCGTAATCGCTTGCTCACAAAAACAAAACATCTTTTACACAAAACACTTTTCTCTGAAATATTTTCAAAAAAACAAACACTTTGTACGCATTATTAACTTATACAAGAATCATTACAAAGTCGCCTTACATTGGCAAAATTTCAAAATATTTTAAAACACTTACACAAAAAAGCAAATTTTAAACGTGAGCTAAGCGATTAAGAGCCCGTAGATAACTACGGGTGAAAAGGGTGCTAACACCTTCCCTTTTCATAACCTACCCCCCGAACTCAGAAAATTCTCCAAGGTCTTTCCTGTTCTTTTCACCCTTTCCTTATTGGATAAAAGAAAAGTCGGTGGTGACTCTTGCTATCAGCACATTTGCGATAAAACGCAAAAGTAAGTCAGTTCTCCCACCGTATTAGAGAACTGGCGACTCTGCTGAGGAGAACTAAAAGTGGGGTTACCTTAGAGTTAGATCACTTTTAAATGCTTTCCTTGTTTGATTTGTCTGCTTCATTTTTAAAGGGTGTTTGGGATTTTTTTGAAAAGATGCTATAATCGGATCTTGGAAACATTTTAGGTAAGTAGCAATAGATCATGGAAACTATACGGTGTATACCGATATGGTTGAAGTGATGGATATGTTAGTGTGATACATTGGTTTGTACTAGTATCCCTCGAGTCAGTCATGGAGTATACTAGGCTGCCGCATGGTGTCATAAGCACTAATTGACCCTAGAACCTTAATTGACCCAACTTAGCCATTAGAAGGTAGTGAGATAGCTGGCTTTGGTGCAGTCCGAAGTTGGTTGATACTCGATACTACACTTATTGAGGTTCGAATCTCGAGTTTTGTTTGGTGGCAAGTCAGTTGCTGTGCTAGACAAAACTTGTGAGAAAAATCAGTGATATTGAGATCCCTAGAACCCGATTACTTCTTTAGGACATGTTGAGCCAACTAAACCTCAAGAGGGTACTTGCCTACAAACTCCATGCAAGCCTGAACCTAAGGCTTTGTGTGCTTTGCTTGTGTTTGATTAAAATGTTTTAACATAATATCATAACATCATGACATCATACCTATATCATTTTCACTGACCATTTCAAGGATCTCAAGGGCTTGTGATGCAGGTTATCATGAACCGGACGTCTAGTAAGGGGCAAAGAGGATTTATTTTCCTCTAACCAAATGTCGTCAAAGTGTTATGAACCAACGTCTAGAAAGGGGCAATGGGATTTATTTTCCTATAACCAATGTCGTCAAAGACCAAAGTACGTTATCTTGAGTCAAAGGCTAGAACCCACCCGACATGGTGAGCTTGATTCTTACAGAAGGACATCCAACGATCCGAAGTTCTTCAGTCAAATCCGCATTCAGACTCAATTTCTAACATTTTCTTCTGTTTATCCCGCGAGATCCTTGAAAACATTGCATCTACATATCATGCATCATTACATAACAAGTTTTCCAATACATGTTTTCTCATCTTCTTGCTGTTTATTTCAGTAAAAGATGGCTCTTGAACAAACTATTAAGGAACTCCAAGTTCAGAATGCCCAATTCTAGGAGACCCTTCTGAACCTAGCTCAAGGACAAAAAGATATGAAGGTGCTCATTGCCAAAAAGAAGAAGACTCGTAAGCCAATTGATATCCTCAACATGGGAAGAAGATTCAAAGGTCCTGCTAAACCGCTTTAAATTGTTGATATCACCTCTGATGAAGATGACAACCAAAAGGAGGATGGTAGAAGTTTCAGGGATGAAGGTGGAAGCAACCTTGGTTCTGGTAAGATGCCTGAGGATGAAGATTATTCTGACGAATAATATCCTCCTGCTGATGACAGATACAAACAGCTGTAAGATCTCCTCAAGGCCATGGAAATCCAGAAAGTTCCTGGGTTTTATTTCGGGGAGCTGGGTCTTATTCTGGGGGTATTTATCCCTCATAAGTTCAAGGTCCCCGCTTTTGCTAAATATGATGGTGTGTCTTGTCCGAAACTTCATCTGAGATCCTATGTTCGGAAGATCCAACCCCATATTATTGACAGAAAGTTATGGGTTCACTTCTTTCAATAAAGCTTGTCGGGTACACAACCCGAGTGGTTCTATAAGCTGGAAGGAACCAACATCCGTACTTGGGAATACTTGGCTGCTGCTTTTTAAAAGAAATATTAATATAACGCTGACCTTGCACCAACTCGCGTGCAATTACAAAACATGACAATGGGTTCGAATGAAGGGTTCAAAGAATATGCCCAAAAGTGGAGAGACTTAGCTGGAAGGGTGCAACCTCCCTTATCGGACCGGGAACTAGTTGATATGTTCATGGGAAGTCTAACAGGTCCATTCTTTAATCATCTGATTGGGAGTTCTTCATCTAGTTTTACTGAGCTGATTCTAAATGGAGAACAAGTTAAAAGTGGTATTAAGAGTGGAAAAATTTAAGTGGTTGCATCTTCAAGTGTTGTGAAGAAGACATTCAATGGTAAGAAGGAGACCAATGTTGTTTATGGCCAGAAGGGTCGTGGTAAAAATGACCGGAATCAGTCTGTGGGAGCGGTATTGATTTATAATTATGCGCCTGTTCAACAACAACAACAGGGAAATAGGAGTAGGTCAGACGCTCTGGGAAGTCAGTTTACCAAGATTAATATGCCATTGTCTCAGGCGTTACAACATTTACTAAAAGCGGAGCTGATTACGCTAAGGGATCCTCCTCAGAACCGCAACACCTCCTCTCCTAAGTACAATCCGAATGCGAAATATGCCTACCATTCTAACAGTCCTGGGGAGGATACTAACAACTGTTGGACCCTGAAAAACAAAATTCAGGACATGATTGACAACAAGGAAATTGAGTTTGATCCTCCAGAGATCCTGAATGTAATTATTACGCCTATGTCGAAGCATGAAAAAGGCATAAGTGCAATTGACGATGTTCTTAATTGGGCTACTATACGTGAATTGGTTACTCCTCTACTAATAATCAAGAAGAATATGTTGTAGGCATGTTTATTTTCGAGCTGTATTGAAAAATGTTACTGCTACGCAACCCAACTCAATGGCTGCAAATTAATGAAGGAAGGAATTCAAAGCCTAATGGACAATCATATAATTTTGATTGAGAAGGTTCCGTCTGTGTAGAATTTGTGTCAAGACTTATCCGTAATTTCTTGCCCTCTTGTCAGGATCACCTCCAAAGGTCCTGTAAGGATTACTTCCAATCCAAAAGTTGCTCCTCTGATCATCACTACATCTGGACCTATCACATATTCTTCGGATAAAGTTATTCCTTGGAAATATGAATCCAACATCTACTACCATGGCGTTAAACCTGAACTACCGATTGTTGAAGATGAAGCTACTAAAGTTGCGGATGTATGCATTAACAATATTGTTGGAACCAATAAGGTTGCTAGAAGCAGAAGGGTTTTCTCTCCGAAAATCTCTCCGAAGACTATTGCTACACCTGTCCGGGTTATAACCACTGATTCAACTGCTGAGGCTCGGGGTAAAGAGCAAACAACAGAGCTTTCCTAGAGGGAGGCACCTAAGGAAACTACAGTTGAAGACACTTCTAGACAAGAGCTGGAATAGGTATTGAAGATTATCCGCAAGAGTGACTACAAAATTGTTGAACAGCTGGGGTAGACCCCATCCAAGATCTCTATGTTATCCCTGTTACTGTGTTATGAAGCCCATGCACAAGCTTAAGTAAAATTCTTGAAGTCTGCTCACGTGCCACAAGATATTTTTGCCGATCAATTTGGAAGTTATGTTGCTATTTTAACGACTGAAAATGGATTAGGTTTCTCTGATGCTGATATGACTCCTGAAGGAAGAAACCACAATAAGGCCATATACGTCTCCATTGAATGCAGGGGAACTACTCTGGCTCATGTCTTGGTTGATATTGGTTCCTCATTAAATATGCTATCGAAAGGCGCTCTGGACAGACTTGATTGCAAAGGGGTTATACTGAAACTCAGTGATATTATAGTTTGAGCCTTTGATGGGTAAAAAAGGATGGTACACGGGGAAGTGGATTTCCCGATAAAAGTGGGTTCACAGATCTTTGAATATACCTTCTATGTAATGGATATTCAACCAGCTTACTCTTGCTTATTGGGATGCCCCTAGATCCATGGGGCAGGTAATGTCACCTCAACCATACATCAGAAGTTAAAATATCTTGTGAACCGAAAGATTATTACTGTCTGTGGTGAGGACGAGTATATGGTTAGTCACTTGAACTCTTTCCGGTATGTAGAGATGGACGACGAATTCATCAAGACTCCCTGTCAAACTTTTGAAGTCATCCCTCTTGCCTCAACTGAAGATGTCTCTGCCATTCCCAAAGTTACTGGGGTTCCGCCCAGGATGGCTTCATTGAAAGATGCTAAAGCCACTGTAGAAGAAGGTGGTTGTACTATTTGGGGTCAGCTTCCTGACATTCCCTATAAATCTGACAAGTTTGGTTTGGGTTTCATTGCAGAGGGTCAGAGGGTTGTTCACCGCGCTCGTGGTGGAAGGCCACCATTCTGCATCAACAACAACACAGTCAACGTGATAGAAGATGCTGATAATGGTTATGACCTAGACTGCTGGATCTTTCCTACCTTTGGCAATGGGCTCAATAAATGGAAGGCGGAAGACGCTATCTCTATCTCCTTTAGTCAGGAGTAATAGCCACATTTATGTTTTTATTGCTTTCAAGTTTTGTCTTTGTAATATTTGAACAATGACTTTAAGCCTTGTGTCTTACCCAGGGCACAACTGTTCATTTGTTAAGGGTTGCCATTTCATAAACATATTTTCATTTAATAAAGCATTGGCTGTTTTGAATTCAAATTTTATGCTCTTTGTATTTATTTTCACTTTTATCACTTTCAAATAGCTATGTGTTCTTACACATACCCACATAATACATTGTAGATCCACGTCCAATCTGGATCCCGTTGATAACGATTCTGCTATTGCCACTTATGACTTTGAAAATCCGATCTACCAAGCCGAGGACAAAGGTGAGGAAGATTGTGAAATACCTGGAGAACTTGCTATATTGTTAATGCAAGAGGAAAAGTTTATTCAACCACATGAAGAGCCAGTTGATGTGGTAAAGTTGGGTTCTGAAACAGTCAAAACAGAAGTCAAGATAGGCGCCAACTTAGAAGACAATGTCAAGAACAGGTTAATACAGATGTTGCATGAATATGTTGAGATCTTTGCTTGGTCATACGAAGACATGCCAAGGCTTGATCCTGATATTGTGGTTCACCGTCTGTCCATGAAAAAGGGTTGTGCTCCGATAAAGAAGAAGGTTTGTCGCATGCGTCCCGAGATATCAGAAAAGATCAAAGTTGAGGTAATGAAACAGTTCAATATGGGTTTCTTAGCAGTGACATCATATCCTCAATGGCTCGCAAATGTCATTCTGGTACTGAAGAAAGATGAAAAGGTACGTATGTGCGTAGACTACAAATATCTGAATAGGGCGAGCCCAAAGATGAATTCCCGCTGCCACATATTGATGTTTTGGTCGACAACACCGCTTAGCATAATGTATTCCCCTTAATGGAAGGTTTCTCAGGGTATAATCAGATCAAGATGGCACCTGAAGAAATGGAAAATACTACTTTTGTTACACAGTGGGGCACTTTCTGCTACAAGGTTATGCCTTTAAGGTTGAAAATGTCGGTGCAACATATCAGCGTGTTATGGTAGCTTATTTCCACATGACATAATCCATCACGAGATAGAGGTTTATGTCGATGATATGATTGCCATATCACAGAATGAAGAATAGAATTTGTACCATTTACATAAGTTGTTTGAGACGTTGAAAAAGTACAAGTTGAGATTAAATCCGAACAAGTGAACCTATGGGGTGAGATGCGTTAAACTACCATGTTTTGTTGTCATCGCTAAAGGAATTGAGGTTGATCCCGCTAAAGTCAAAGCTATTCAAGAAATGCCCCCCCCCCCCCCCCCCCGTACCAAGAAGGAGGTCAGAGGTTTCTTGGGAAGACTGCATTATATTTCCATATTTATTTCTCATTTGACTGCTTCTTGTGAACCGATCTTTAAGTTCTTGAAGAAAGATCAAGTAGTGAAGTAGAATGATGATTGTCAGATAACCTTTGACAAAATCAAGGGGTACCTACAAGAACCTCCAATTCTGATGCCACCAGTTGAAGAAAGACCTTTGATCATGTATTTAACAGTGTTAGAGAACTCAATATGGTGTGTACTGGGACAACATGACGAGTCTGGTAAAAAAGAACATGCAATATACTACATTAGCAAAAAGTTTACCAACTGTGAAACTAGATACTCACTGCTCGAGAAAACTTGTTGCGCTTTGGCATGGCCTGCTCGCCGACAAAGACAATATATGTTGACTCACACTACTTTATTGATCTCTAAAATGGATCCCATCAAATACATATTCGAGAAGCCCGCACTCTCTGGAAGAATAGCCCGATGGTAAATGGTCTTGACAGAATATGAAATTCAGCACACCATTCAAAAATAAATCAAAGGAAGTGTACTGGCAGATCATTTGGCTCATTAAGCCATAGATGACTACCAATCTATGAACTTCGAATTCCCGGATGAGAACATTATGTTAGTTACAAATTATGAAGAACCTGGACCGTATGAAGGACCTGAGCCAGGATCCCGATGGACTATGGTTTTTGACAGAGCTTCTAACGCGTTCGACAATAGAATTGGTGTTGTAATTATCTCTCCTCAGGGTTACCATACACCCATCACCACCTGATTATGCTTTGACTGTACCAACAACATGGTTGAATATGAAGCGTGCATCATGGGTATCAAAGCTGCTATTGATTTGAGAATTAAGTTCTTGAGCATATATGGGGACTCAGCCCTAGTATCATTCAGATTAAGGGAGAATGGGATACGAAGCACCTGAATCTCATTCCTTACCGAGAGCATGTGTTTACCTTAATTCCATACTTCGAGGAAATCACTTTTGAACACATCCCAAGAGATGAGAATCAGTTGGCTGATGCATTCTATACCATGTCGTCTATGTTTAAAGTCAGATGGGACAATAAGGCTCCTAGAATTACTATTAAGAGGCTAGACGAACCTGCACACTACTACGAAGTTGACATTGAAGGAGTAAAAGAGAAGCCTTGGTTTCATGAAGTGAAAAGATATATTTAGGCTCAAGATTATCCTGAAGGAGCATCTATCAATGACAATAAATTCCTATGGAGGTTCTCAGCTAAGTTCTTCCTGAGCAACGGAATTCTGTACAGGCGCAACCATGATTCGACTCTCCTTCATTGAGCGGACAAGAAAGAGGTGGAGAAGATCACAGAAGATATGCACGAAGGTATCTTTGGTACTCATTCCAGTGGATATACTATGGCTAAGAAGATTCTGAGAGTGGGTTATTATTGGTTGCTATGGAAATTGTCTGCCATCACCACTCAAGAACTTGTCACAAGTGCCCGATCTATGTTGACAAAGTACATGTGCCTCTAGTACCTCTGAATGTCTTGACTTCTCCTTGGCTGTTTGCAATGTTGGGCATTGATATGATTGGATAGATCAAACCTACTGCTTCCAACAGACATCGCTTCATCCTCATCGCTATTGATTACTTCCCAAAGTGGGTTGAAGCAGCCTCGTTTGCCTCTGTTACTAACAATGTTGTTGCCCGATTCATTAAACACAACCTTATCTGTCGGTATGGAATCCCTGAAAGGATTATCACGGAAAATGGTAATAATCAGAATAATACTATGATCATGGAACTCTGCATGCAATTCAAGATCGAGCACCATAATTCTTCTCTGTATCGACCAAAGATGAATTGTGCAGTGGAAGCCGCCAATAAGAACATTAAGAAGATTATATAGAAGATGACGGTGACATATAAATATTGGCACGAGATCTTACCATTTTCTCTTCACGGTTATCGCACTTCAGCTCAAACATCAAATGGGGCAACCCCATTCTCTCCGGTCTATGGTATGGAGGTTGTCTTACATGTCGAAGTTCAGATTCCTTCCTTGAGAATTATTAAAGATGAAGACTTGGACGAAGACGAATGGATTTAGACTAGGTTGGACCAGTTGAATTTAATTGACGAGAAGAGGCTTACGGCTGTATGTAACGGTCAAATGTATCAGAGGCGTATGATTAAAGTCTTTAATAATAAAATTAAGCATCGGGTATATCAGGCTGGTGATTTGGTAATAAAGTGCATCATCCTACTGCAGGGTGATCCCAGGGGCAAATGGACTCCCACCTACGAAGGGCCATTTGTGATCAAGAAGATATTTTCGGGCGGTGCCATGATACTTACCACCACGGACGGTGAAGATCTTCCACACCCTATGAACGCGTACATAGTTAAAAAATACTACGCATAAAAGACGACCCACTAGGTTGACTGGCCTAGGAAAAAATAAGGGCATCCCGGCGAACCAAAAGGGTTCGGGCAAAAATCAGGGATATATATATATATATATATATATATATATATATATATATATATATATATATATATATATATATATATATATATATATATATATATATATAAGTCAGTACACCCGGCAAGTCAAAAACCTAAAAAGGCGGCTTGGGCAAAAAAGGGTATCACGGTGGACTGAAAACCCGAAAGGGCGGTCCAGGTAAAAGTTAGGGATACGACTATGTCCCGTCGGATCACTCACAACCAGCTTTATTACCAATGTCAAGTTCAAATGGTACAAATCGATTCAGTCAACTACTTCCGACAGCAAGGGATGAGATGCTCAAAGACATAGAGGCAATAACAGTATTGGAACCCGACGAGATTATTTACACATAGTTATATATTTTTGTTTTCACTTTGTACTCTCTTCATTTTTCACGACGATTTCCTCTTACTAAGACTTCTATCTCTTTGTACGTTAATCACCTGTTTATAGGAAAACTATCAATATAAACACAATTTCCAAATTCAAATTTTGTTTTAACTTTTTCTGTTTTGTTTGCAAAAATATCCAACCACTAAATTGAATGAACATATGCATATGAATATGATTATTGTTAACAAATATATGTGTAAAAACACGAATAAGAATTTACTCAGAACTCTTGGAAATGGGATAATGTTCAAGTCGTCTGTAATCCCCACAGAGCAATTCCCATAAGATTGTTCGCCGTGGAGTCATCTTCACAAACTCAATACATGCCCCACAAGTCTAAAATATCCTAATCATACTCACTAACATACCCCCTAGTAGACAAAGGAGTGTGATCTTTCCTTGGAAATATCGCCAACCTACGGTGTCCCAACCCTCGTCAGAGAGTACGTCACCAGTACGGTTCACATAAATTCTCTCCCCCAACGGAGTTTATTTCTCCAACATAATTCTCTTCTCCAGTAGGGCTTATTTCCTCAGCAGAATATATTCCTCCAGCAGGTTTATTTCCTCAGCAGAGTGTTTCTCTAGAAGGGTTTCTTTCCCTAACAAGGTTTATTTCTCCAACAGGGTACAATCTCCCCAGCTTGAGTCTATCACTTTGACTACTACAAATCACCGGCAAAACTTCTCTCTCCAGTAAAGGGTAGTCCAAACCACTATCCCTAGAGAGTTTCTACAAAAATCTAAAACTGGACCATATATTAGTTAATCACATCCTCTCAGACGAGTCGACATCCATATCAAAAACTCAGTCAGACAACACCTCAGAAGGTTATCCATCTCTTTTATCCCCAGTCATGGTATATAAGAATTAAACTCCCCAGTAGAGCGATGAACGACCAATGTTTCTAAACTTTTCTCCCCAAACAGAAAACAACATTCCCCAGTGGAGTTTCCTCAAGCAGGAATTCCCAGCAGAGACATTCTAAACAAGATTGAAAAATTATTGTCGCCATCCTTAACAGTAATCCTGGATTTATTTTCCCGATAAAAAATGTTATACAGAGCTACCGATACACAACAATGACATCTCACAATCATACATCATTTATCATAGAACATATATGCGAAACGCATATATCATTCTCTCATTTGCTTTAAGAACATCATTATGCAATGCACTACATACATCATGACATTTCATAAATACTAACTCTATCTTTTCAGGTAAAGTTCATAAATAGACAAACATCATCAATAATTTTCTAACAGGTCGTAGAGTAATTCCTGAAATAGGACGGGGCGACTATCTACATGACCATAAAATTTCCTTCAGAAATTGAATTTTGACAATAATTTCCCTCAGACTAAATCTGAAAAGTAGCTACTTAAGCACTTTCCCTAGAGAGTCATTCTGAAAAATATCTCTTCTAGATGAAGCCGGGTGTAAACATCTCCTAGTGTATCATTCAGATGAAGTCAAGGTTAGATTCCTTCTGAAACTCTTTTGGAAAAAGTCAGGCGTAGACTCTTTCCAATACCTCTTCTAGTTGAAGTCAGACGTAGACATCTTCTAGTTCATATGAAATCAAGTGTAGATTCCATCTGAAACTCTTTTGGATAAAGTCGAGTGTAGACTCATTCTGAACATATCTTCTAGACAAAGTCGAGCATAGACTCATTCTAGTATATCATTCGGATAAAATTAAGTGTAGATTTATTCTGATATTCTTTTTGGACAAAGTCGAGCGTAGAATCATTCCAAATGTATCTTCTAGACAAAGTCGAGCATAGACTCATTCTAGCACATCATTCAGATAAAATCAAGCGTAGATTTATTCTGATATTCTTTTTGGAGAAAGCTGGGCGTAGACTCATTCCAAACGTAACTTCTAGACAAAGTCGAGCATATATTCATTCTAGTACATCATTCAGATAAAATCAAGCGTAGATTCACTCTGATATTCTTTTGGACAAAGTTGGGCATAGACCCATTCCAAATACATCTTCTAAGACAAAGTCATGCGTAAACTTATTCTAATATTCCTATCAATAGTTACTCTGGATGGCATCTATAAGCCCATCTCCAAAAACTCTTTGTCACCTCTCCTTAGAGCATCTTTAAGCCCATTCCCGGTATAATTGACCGACATTGTTACTTCCTGCACAGGGGAGTGCAAATTTCTAGGCACTTAAGTGTTCAATCATCTTCTACCTTCAAGTCACGAATGACGGACATGCCAATCTAACCCTTTAGTTTAAGAATATTGAACAGGGGCAGTTGTTGTACCCTAAAAATTGCCCTCCCATTTTCACTCAAGATATTCTCCTAGGGTCCTCAATTGCTTAAGGTTGCTCAAGAATTGATCAGACAAATTCTCCTCCTAAGCAAAAGGTCCACAACTAGGGTTTGGTATTTCTCAAGGAAGATTGGGTTTCAAATGTATCAAGTGGTTTTCAAGGGTACTCATATGTATTTAAGGATTCTCATATCAAGTTTCATGCCTTGCATCACAAATTTGCTCAGTCAATGGCTCAGATGACTAAAATAAACTATATTGGGCGAAAAGTCAATTGTGGTCAACATACAATTAAACCTCAAGATTTTTGGTTAACATAAATATTTTGAAGTCACATTTATCATTTGATTAAGAGTTGATCATGATTCCTCAAGAAAAGCCCTCAAATCATCAAAAGTCAAAAGTTGCCAAATTAGGGTTTCCTTAGGAGAAGTCAACTAAACTTTGACCAAGCATAACTTTCACATGATTCATTATATTTTCCCCAACCAAAGCAATTTTTGAAGGTAATTAAATTCTAAACAACTTTTTATCTCTAAGCTCAAGTCCAAAAAATGCATCATTTGAGAGATATAATCCAATACATTACAGGTCATTTCAAAAGTCAACAAAAAGACACTTTTTGTCAAGGCAACTTACATCAAAATAAATTCTACAAAAGCAAAAATGATCAACATAGAGGTTGTAGAGGACATCTTTAGAATTCCAAAAAGTCTAATATCACCTTCAAAAGATAAAAATTGAGTGAGATATAACCATTGCAAATTGGGAAATTTTGAGCAAATGCATGAAATCTCAATTGAGTAAATTTGTGATTTTGGACTATTGGGCCAAAATTTTCAGATCCAAACATGTTAATGACATATCTAAGGACCTCTAAATACATTCATGCATTTGTGTGATTTTTATTTCTTTTTATTTTGATTTTTTATTCATTTAAGTTCAAAATAAAATCAAATAAAATGCAAGGTTAATGAGTTAGGCGTGCAAGGTTTTTGTTTCAATCATATTGAAGGCCCAAGACTACATATACAAGCTGTCAAATTCGTGCAAGAGTGATTGGTGTAAGATTGAGCCAAAAATAGCAAGTTTGCATGCAAATTTTAAAATAAAATCTCCATCTCTTAATTCAAGATTTCCTTCACTATTGTCAACCTAATTTGATTGTCATATATATATATATATATATATATATATATATATATATATATATATATATATATATATATATATATATATATATATATATATATATATATATATATATATATATATATATCTAACAAGATCAGACCAACAAGACACATGCAAGGTGCCTAAAAACCCTAGCAAATTCTTAAATTTTTAAAAAAGAATTAGGGAAAAGTCAAACTCTCATCTCCAGCCCTTGTTGAGCAATTCCAACGATCCAATCATCTCCTTGAAGGTTCTAGGAGATCACCCATACCCTATTTAAAGCCAAAAGCACGCAGGAAGGTCGCGTTCCATCCTAATCGGTTTGGTATAATTTTTCAAATCCAAAACTCACGATTTATGCATTGTTAAATAACTTGGTGTGCTTGAATGTGTTTATACCCATCATTAGAACAGATTGGACGCATAACATATGAGATCTAATGCTAGAATGACCAAGTGCCATTGTTAGGACATCAAGCTCGTGAATTCTTGAAACCCTAGTTACAGGCCGTTTCAATCAAAACAGACATCACCATTAGATTCGTGAGGCCTCAATTAATGGACCCTGATGTTTTTTATTCTTACTTTGCCTTGACTTCGCAAGTTTCGCGAATAGCCTAGCCGGAGAAGAAGGAGTTGACAACTGGAGGTGGTGGTTTGACTCCTAGGCGTTTATATTATATATTAATTGTTTGATTTTATATAAACGGATGTATAGCCACCCCAGTGGTAGAAACGCACGCTCTAAGTCACTCCTCTCCCATGGGTTCGATCCCCGGTTTTGCCAAATTCTTTCATGTTTTCATTATTTTTGCAAGTTTGTCACAAAACACATTGGAGGCATATCCTAACACCAAGGCACACTTGGCCTGGTGGTATGCTTGCTGTGTGAAACTGCTGAGGGTGTGGGTTCAACACCCACCCTACTCATTTGGTTATTTCTTTTTCCAATTCTATGTTTCTCACTCTTTTCTTCCATCTTTTCCCTATTCTTTCACCAAACATTTTTCAAAACCTTTTTTTTTTTAAACACAAACCCTAATTTTATTTTTAGGTTTTTAATTTAATTTTAGGTTTTTAATTTTATTTTAGGTTTCTAATTTAATTTTAGATTTCTAATTTAATTTTAGGTTTTAGCTTAATTTTAGGTTTTTAATCAATAAATGCTAATTTAAATTTTTAGGTTTTTCTCAATTGACTAAAAATTAACCTAGATTTTACGGTTTGCTTAATTAATCAATTCTTTTTAATCAATTAATTATTTTTCTAAATCAAAATCAATTAGGGTTTTTTAGATTAATCATCAAACGATCAAAAAAGGATTTTCAATTTTCTTTTTCCCTTTGTTTTAGAATCTTCACGCATTTTATTACTTTCGCATTAGTTTTTCCCAATTATGTATCAGCTACAGTATGTAATAGTTAATTAGGGTTTACTTTCTTTTTCCCCGATTTTATGGTTTTGTACCCCCTTCCCCGAAGCTCTATAATAGCGTAGGATATTTACTTTCCGCAATTTACTACTTTCCTTGTTACTGTATAATAACTAGGCACGTATGACAAGATCTAAAACTAATGCTAGATAACCCTAATTACAAGATAAATAACTGAATTGAATCACTTTTCACACACTTACCTCTAGGGTAATCCCACATGCTGCCTTCGAATAAAAACAATCATGTCCCTCTAACATGGGGACGCTTTAGCAAAGACCCTCGATTTAAAAGATTGTAGTCCCTCGATGACCCTTACGATGCTGCCTTTGGTAAACTATCTTAGTCCCTTATGATAAATTGTTAAAGCGCCCCTACGAGTTACCTTTATGACTATACAATGACCCTCGCCTGTCCCTTCACATCCAAAGATAGGGCTCCCTACTAACTAATGGTAGGATAACACTATCTAAGGTGGAGGAAAATAACATAAAAGACTTTTGAGTAGGTAGATAGCTCGTAATCGCTTGCTCACAAAAATAAAACATCTTTTACACAAAACACTTTTCTCTGAAATATTTTCAAAAAAACAAACACTTCGTACGCATTCTTAACTTATACAAGAATCATTACAAAGTTGCCCTACATTGGCAAAAATTCAAAATATTTTCAAACACTTCCACAAAAAAGCAAAATTTCAAAGTGAGCTAAGCAATTAAGAACCCGTAGATAACTACAGATGAAAAAAGTGCTAACCATTTCCCTTTTCATAACCTACCCCCCGAACTCAGAAAATTCTTGAAGGTCTTTCCTGTTCTTTTCACCCTTTTCTTATTGGATAACAAAAAAGTTGATGGCGACTCTTGCTATCCGCACATTTGTGATAAAACATAAAAATAAGTCAGTTCTCCCACCGTATTACAGTTAGTAAATGTCTTAACCCAACAAATGGGAGTTGCCCTATACCCTGTAGTTGACCAAATAGGTAAATTGACTGACTCATTAGGGGTCCAACCAACCTAAATTCAGACGCGCCACATGTCGTTGAGGGTTTTTGAAGAACTAGATAGGGGAAACAATGAGCGTCCTTTTAGGACTCAAAGAGTGGAAACACCCACTTATGATGAGGAAGAATTTATTGAACAATATGAACCTAGGTCGGTCGTAGTTAGGAGAAACCAAGATGTTGATTGAGTGTTAAGAAATGCCATTATTGGATGTAACAACATAGTGAGTGTGGTAGAAGAAGTATTAACACGATCTGGAGTAAATGTCGGCCTCTAGAGGCCTAATTACTCTTCACCCTTTCCTGATTACATTCGACAGGCAGAATTACCTAGAGGATGTAAGGTGCCTAAGTTTACCAAGTTTGCTGGTGAGGCTAATGAGTCAACCATTTAACACATATCTAGGTATAAAATAGAAGTTGGTGATATCGCCAACGACGGGGGCTTAAAGTTAAGATATTTTCCTAATTCTTTGACAAAGAATGCTTTTACTTAGTTTACAACATTAACTCCAAACATCCATATGTACTTGGGAACAACTTGAGGGGATATTTCATGAACAATTTTATGCTGGTCAGCCTAAGATATGTTTGATAGAAATAATATTCCATCAAGAGAAGGCCGTCTGAGTCAATGGTCGAAACGGCCGCTGGGGGGGGTTAGATTATTCTATTAGGAAAAAGTTTGATCCTCAAACTATTACGGATATGTCTCAACTAGCTGATAAGGTTAGATATGTCAAACGTTTGAAACTAGATACTATAGTGTTAAAGGACCATAGAAAAGGCAAAATTGCCTATGTACACAAAGAATTATTCCATAGAGTCTGAGGAAGAATACATGGAATAATGAGAGGTTAATATGGCCGAATTGAAAGATGGGCCTCCATATGCATGTAAGCCTATAATACCGTCTAAGGGATAAAACAAAAAAAATTTGTACACCCGGCAAGTTGAAAACCCGAAAGGGCGACTTGGGCAAAAAAAAGGGTTTCCCGGTGGACTAAAAACCCGAAAGGGCGGTCCAGGAAAAAGTTAGAGAATTAAAGCATATGATTATGTCCCGTTGGATCACCTTACGGACAACTAGCAAACTCAGAGGTTCTGATCAATTCAATCATCTTCGGAAGAGGCAACAAATAGACAAGATGCTCAGAGATATAAAGGCTATAGCAGAATGGGAACCCCATGGGAAAATTACACATAGCTATCTCTTCTGTATATTAAAATTTTCATTTTTTATGATGACATTCTCCTACTAGAGTGTTTGTCTCATTGTACAAAAATACTTATTCAAAGTCAATACAAAGATATCCCTTTGAAAGTGCAAAAACTATCTGTTTTTATTTACGCTTGTGTTTTATTTACGAAAACATACAATGATTCATTGTTGAACATATGCATTTAAACATAATTACCATTTACAAATAAACAAAATGAAAAAAGGAAATTACCTCTAAGCTATTCCATAAGAAATCCCCCGCAATATGTCGTTTAATCCCCAGCAGAACAAAGCTTCCAATTATCAATCCCCGGTAGAAATCATCCAATTTCTCCAAATAGATTTTTAGACAATACATGTCATTTCCCTTGCAACAGAGTTTATTTCTCTAAACGGAAATTCATCAACTCTTCAAGACATGAAGACTTACATATCCTCAGCAACATTCAGGGATTTATTTTCCCCAATCCAACAACAGTGCAGCAGAATAGCTCACATACGCATACATTGCATCCATATATCATAAACATTGATAAAACGAATGCATTATATCATACATTTGATACAACATGACTTTGCATTATAGCTAACATTTTACCCTTTTCAGGATAAGATTAAAAACTACCATTAACAATGTTCAGAGTTTTCAGATATGCTCTAGACACGGATGCCATTCTGATACTCATTTAAATTCAACTTTCAGATACAGTTAAGATACGCTCCAGACACGGATGCCATTCTGATACTCATTCAGATTCAACTTTCAGATACAGTTCAGATAAGCCCAGACACGGATGCCATTCTGATACTCATTCAGATTCAACTTTTAGATACAGTTCAGATACTCTCTAGACATGGATTCCATTCTGATACTCATTCAGATTCAACTTTCAGATACAGTTCAGATACGCTCCAGACACGGATGCCATTCTGATACTCATTCAGATTCAACTTTCAGATACAGTTCAGATACGCTCCAAACACAGATGCCATTCTGATACTCATTCAGATTCAACTTTCAGATACAGTTCAAATATTCCCTAGACATGGATGCCATTCTGATACTCATTCAAAATCAGCCTCCAGATACGGTACAGATACGCTCCAGACATGGATGCCATTCTGATACTCATTCTTTCAGCTTACAAATTACAATTCAGCAATCACTTTGGATGGCGTCTACAAGCCCATATCCAACAAATTTATATCACTTCTCCAAATGGCATCTTTAAGCCCATTCCCTCAACCTTCACATCGTCAAGTACAAATTTTTGGGAACTCTAGTGTCCAATCATCTTCCACCTTTGAGTCACGACTGGTAAAACACGCCAATCTAACTCTTCAGGCTTAAGAAGATTGAACAGGGGCAACTGTTGTACCCCAAAATTTCCCCTCTCACTTATCAAGAATTTTCTCACAAGATCTCATTGGGCTCAAGACTGCACTAAGGTTTGATCAGCTTAAGACACCTCCTTATGCACTGATGGTCAAAATTAGGGTTTGAGTTTGCACACGGATTTTTGAACTATCAATGTTTCATATGACTTTAATGGATCATTATGGACCCCCAAGATTACTCATGTCAAGTTTCAAGCCTTGGATCACACTTTTGATCAGTTAATTAAATAGTTGACCTAAGAATCACCTGTATTGGGGGAAAAACTCAACCATAGCCAATTTACAGTCAAACTTCATAATTGTTTATCCACATCAACATTTTAGACCCATATGTATCATTTGATCAAGTTTGGACCATAATTCCTCAAGAAATTTGATCAAATCTCCAAAAGGGCAAAATAGTCAAAATTAGGGTTTTGACTAGGAAAGGGCAATTTCTGATTTTTGACCTAGAAAATGGTCAATTGGTTTAAGGCATGATCTCAAGAGTCCAATTGCATCATTTTAACCTAATGACATGATTCAAAACATTGCAAGTCCGTTGAATTGACAAATGAATTTTGCAGTCAACTGATCAAAAGTCAATTGTATACTGAAAAGTCAAACTTTGACTTTTTGGTCAAATTCAAGTGCCAAAGATCATAATTCATCAAAACATGTCAAAATAGGAAACTTATTCATCAAGAAATCAAGAAATCAAGATTTCAATTTGAAAAGTCAAAATTTCTAAACTTAGAAATTTTTCTAAGTGTCAAAATTTTCTTATTTTTTTCATAACTTTAAACCAAATTTTCACCATGATACAAGATGATTCAAAGGAAACTTCCAACATGAAAGTTGTATATGTCCATGAAATATGCAACTTTTCTTCACATAACTTCTCCTAAAAGTGCTTGGATCTCAAGCTATAATTTTGTAAATACATGCTCATGAACTAAAAAAGACTTAGTGAAATTTTGCCCTAGTTAGGCAGATTTTTTACCTAACTTCATGGCAATTTTTCACATAGTTACAAAGGGAGTCTTCAAAATAAATTCAAAGATGAGTTGAAGAGCACATTGCAAGCTTTCCAAAATATCCAAGAACTCCTTGAGATCATTCCTGAGCAAGGAGAATTGAAGGCAAGAAGTTGGTGTTTTGTCACTTGGATTACAAGCCACTTTGTGAAGAACACTTGATCCAATCTTCAAGCATGCTGTACAAATCTTGGTTCGCAGGCTTCAAAATTGCTAATCACTCAATAATTTAATGCTTACACAACTGATAGAGCCATTGTCAAAACACTTGAGCCATTATCCAAGTTGCATTTCCATTTTTGGAAGAAAGTCACCACTTCAATTTTGGAAAAGTGACTTTAATCACAATGTCAACTCTTCTTGAGCCCATACATTGTTGTTTTTGACTCAAAAGCATTTAAAAGCAAGAAGAAACATATCTATATCCTGCTAACCACCCTGCAAATCCTTGTACTTCACATTGAAACAATGTTTGTCAACTTTGCTTCAAAAACAAGTAACCAAGCCATAACATGTGATTTGAATTTTTGAGTTATTTCAAGCCTCAAAACCTCTTGCCTATAAGTACATCCACTATTTGCAAGATGAGACACGAATGCTAGTGCCCTGAAACTATCTCAAACACTCAAAAACCATAAATCTGCTCAAGAACACCATTGATACACAATTTTGAACCAAAACTTATCATCTTCATTTCCACTCATGCATTTTGAAAACTAATCATTCAAACACCTTATATGCATCATACCAAAGCAATCCAGGCCCCCTGTTTCAAGACTGTAACTCCTCCATCACTATCCACTATTTTCAAATATCAAGCTTGCAAGTTGACTTGAGTAGAGAGATTCAAGGACTTTCAAGGCAAAGTAGGAGTTGGAATACACTCAAGGAGGTCCAGACAAGCTAAACAGATCCTCGGGCCATCTCAAAAGTTGCTCAAACTCCATTCACGACTCCAGCTGCAAGAGGTAAATTTTCAAACTTCTATCTCTTCATACAAGCATCATTTGATCCTGATTTGTGAAGACAAAATGTAGATATCTTTGCTCTAAAGCTGACCATGTTCTTAGTTCCCATTTATATTGACTGTGTATAGAGAATTTTGGATTTGAAATTTTTGAGAAAATTAGGTTTCAATTTAGGGCCAGCAAAATTAGTTTTTATCTTTGACTTTTAGCTTACATAAGTTATATGGTTGGATTCGTGGGAAGAAACACCACAACTTTCATGTTTGAACAATCCATTTTTGTGGAGAGATGAAGAAGATGTAGGTGGTCCGGCTAGGCGCGAGGTTGAAGACGAAGTTGCCTTCAGGAAGCAGTTTCTAATATATATTTATGGTTTGACATAAGTAAACGAATGTACAGCCACCCTAGTGGCAAGCGCGCGCGTACTAAGTCACTTCTTACCTAAAGGGCGAGGGTTCGAACCAATGTGAACCCCCCTTTTGTATTTTTTCATATTTTCTGTTTCCCTAACATTTTTTTGCAGGCGCTGGGCCCTTTGGGCCTGGTAGTGTTTTTTCTTATTTTGCTAGCTCACCTCCCTGCCTACTTTTGGCACCCCCTGGCCCATTTATTTTTATTTACTTATTCATTTCCTTTTTCCTTTTAAATATATTTTCTATAATACCAAAATAATCATAAAAAATATAAAAATAATAGATTTATGTTTTGACATGATTTAAATATTTTTCCCACACAAAAATTATTTTTATTCATTATACTTTATTTACCATTACTAGTTTCCTTGTAAATTAAATTAAAACTAGATTATTATTTATTGAAATATATTTATTTTAATATAGAAAAGGCCAAAAATATTTCACAACACCATATATTATTTTTGAGACAAAAATACAAAAAATACTTTTTCTTTAAACTTATTTTCTTTTAATCAATTAAATAGGATTAGGGTTTTATTCAAAAATATTTTCTTAATGAACTTCTTTTCTTAATTAATATAAGTTAATTTAATTTAATTATTTTTTCTCTAATTAGGTTTAGGTTAAAACCTTTTTCATATAAAAAAAATCCAAACACGAGGATCATTTCTTTCAATTTGCATTTGTACTTATATATTTCTTCAATTTTTGTACATATTCAATTTGGTTGTAATAGATTAATTAGGTTTATATTATTGCAATTCCCATTCATAAGTTGTATACCCCCTCCCACAAATGTTGTAATAGCGTAGTAACTTTAAATTTCGCAATTTATCGCTTTTACATAACATTTTAGTAATTAGGGTTTGTATGGAAAGAATAAAATCAATCAAGTAGAAAACCATAATTCAAGACAAAATCAAGCATGAAAACAACACACTCGCATACAAGCACCCCTAGGGTAAAATCCACTTTGTTGCCTTACAAAATGGCCATATTACGCATGTGAGGTATCTTAGTAAAAACAAACAAATACAAGATCATAGTCCCTCGATGACGCTATCTAAAGTTGCCTTACAAATGATCTTAGTCCTTTAAAAGGAATGCTAATATACCTTGCAACATTGCTAATCATGGCTATACGATGACCCACGCCCGTCCCGTTTACATCCAAAGATAGGGTTTCTTACCAAATCAATGGTAAGACAACAATGTCAAAGGAAAAGAAAATGAACAAGAAAGACATTTGAGTAGGTAGATTGCTCCTAATTACTTGCTCCATTTCAAAAACAAACAGACACATTTTCAAACATCTTACAAACATTGAAAACATTTTCAAAAGATCAAACATCTTTGTATACATTCTTACGAACGAGAATCATTATAAAGATTTCCTAAACAATGGCCTCTTTTACAAAATAATTTCAAAAACCACACAAAGCACAATTTCAAACAAAAGCAAGTGATCTAGCAAGTAACTAAGAGCCCATGAAAAACCATGGATGAAAAGGGTGTTAATACCTTCCTTTTCATAATCTACTCCCCGAACTCAAGAAATAAATCTCAAAGGTCTTTCCTGTGCTTTTTCACCTTTCCTTTTGGATAAAAGAAAAGTCAATGGCGACTCTTGCTAACCGCAACATTTGCGATAAAATGCAAAACCTTCAAGTCAGTTCTCCCACTGTATCATAATAGCCATTGTCCAATCGAAGCTACCACGCAGGAGGCCAATGCTTTGTGAATCAAAGCAAGCATGTAGGAGGCCATTGCCTTCTCAATTGAAGCAAGCAATGAAGGAAATTGTAGCTTAATCGAAGCTTATGAACCAAGCTTGCTCAAAGGAATCCAAATGCACAATCAAAGCTTATGAACCAAGCTTTGTCTTCTTCGATTTGATGCTTGAGAGCCCAATATGATCCATGGAAACTACATGGGGCATTAAAAGTCCAATTGTACTTGTGCAACTTCAAACTCTAGTTTTGAGTCATTAGTATTGAGGAAGTATCTTAAGCTGATCAAACCTTGTTCAATCTTGACCCAATAGAAATCTTGTGAGAAAATTCTTGAGAAATGAGAGGACAAATTTTGGGGTACAACAACTGCCCTTGTTCAATCTTCTTAAACCTGAAAAGCGAGGATGGCATGTCGTCATTCATAGCTTAAAGGTAGAAGATGATTGAACACTAGAGTGCCCAGAAATTTTCCCTCGATTAGGTGTTAGTTGATTGTGTAGGGAATGGGCTTAAAGATTCCATTTAGAGAGATGGTGGAGATTTCTCAGAGATGGGCTCATAAATGTCATCCAAAGTGACTGTCGGTAAGTATAAAGCTTGACTGTAACGTATAATGAAGGAATCTTTGACGACTACTACTTCAACAAGTGATGAAGGAATCTTACGACAACTACTTCAACAAGTAATGAAGGAATCTTTGACAGCTACTACTTAAACAGGCAATGAAGGAATATTACGACTACTACTTCAATAGGTAATGAAGGAATCTTTAACGTCTACTACTTCAACAGGTAATGAAGGAATATTTAACGACTACTACTTCAATAGGTAATGAAGGAATCTTTGACGACTACTACTTCAATAGGTAATGAAGGAATCTGACGACTACTACTTTAACAGGTAACGAAGGAATCTTTGACGACTACTACTTCAATAGGTAATGAAGGAATCTGACAATTACTACTTCAACAGGTAATGAAGGAATCTGACGACTACTACTTCAACAGGTAATGAAGGAATCAGACGACTACTACTTCAAATGGAAATGAAGGAATCTTTGATGGCTACTACTTCAATAGGTAATGAAGGAATCTGACTACTACTACTTCAACAGGAAATGAAGGAATCTTAGGCTACTACTTCACTAAGTGTCGGAAAGAAAAATCCAAGCTTGATTTTATCTTGGAGAAGTTTACAGATAGTTCATGATGTTTATTTGGTTATTGATCTTTTCCTGAACAGGTAAAGAGTTAGCCGTATGCAATGTCATGATGTATGAAATGCATTGTGTAATGGTGTTCTCAAAATGAAAGATATTGTGCTATATGCATTTTTTATGCATATGATATGACGTATGAAATGTGAAATGTTATTGAAGTGTATCTTTGTCTGGGAAATTAAATCCTTGACAAATGTTGGTGAGCCTTGGGAAATTAAATCTCGGACTACTGTTGGGGATGAAGAGTATGCACCTCTTCAAACCTTCTTTTAGAATGTTTCTATTGGGGATTCCCATTCTGTTGTTTGAGTAGAACTCCGCTTGGGAATGTCGACTTCTGTTTGAGGGAAAAATCTATGGAGAGTGTTGATTTCTGCTTGAGGGAAAGAGTTCAGGAGTTCTAGTCGTCTGTTGCTCTAGTGGGGAGTTATCTTTGATTGGAGATAATGGAAGTTAACAACTTGTTGGGGATAAAGAAGTTAACTGTTATCTGGTTGGATTCCAGGCTTTACAGCAACTCACTGGGGATAATGGTAAAGTCTACTGGGGAAGAGGAGCTCTTAAACTGTTATCTGGTCGATTCCAGACTTTGCAGCAACTTCCAGAGATAGCAATGACTCTATTGACGACTTCACTAGGGACCAGGGGTTGTGGTCCCTTAATTTGTAATAGTCTGAGACGTAAACTTAAGATAGGGAATCTATAGTTTGTTGGGGAAATAAACCCTGTTGAAGAGAATATTTTATGAACTGCTGAAGAGGTGGTTTCTTTTGGTAGAAATCCTTGAGGATTATTCTTGTGACCAATTCAAGTGGGGATATGTTTTCAGGAGACTGAAACTCTGGTCGGGGATGGCATGGATCCAATTTTATGGGGATATCCATGAATTTTGCCTTGATGGATTTGTGCCCTTATCTGTGAGGATTTTTCTGTGGGGATAACCTTATAGAGATGACTCTGTGGGGACTTGACTGGGGATCACCCTATGAAAAGGATTTTATGGGAATTTGTTGTTGTCTATAGCAACAAGTGTTGTAGCGCTCCCAGAAAATGTTTTCTTGGTCGTATGCGACCCTTTGCTGGAATCCATGTTCAATGCCCTAAGTGATTCAGATGTAGACCTGCCCCTGGTTATTCAGCACTTCTTGAGAGATTTCTTGGAATCTCGACTTGACTGCCACAGATGAGTAGGACATTGACATGTCGTGCCCCCTTGCTTATAGTAGATTTGTCATTGGAAGTGTCTTCCCATTTGAAGTAATTCTGTTTCTTGAGAGAATTTTCGTTCATTGGATATTCGCTGTGCAAATTTCTCTGTTGTCAAACAAATATCCATATGCAAATAGCGGTATTCAAACAATGCAAAGTTTATGTTTATCTTGAAGTTTTGAAAATGAATTTTTAGAAAATAAAAGAATTTTGTAAAAAACTGAATTCGACTCAGGATTTAGAGTAAGTCTTATAGGAGTCAGGATACCTTTTGTAACAATATGCTTTCGAACTAACCCACGCTTCAATTAGGACTTTTGAAGGGTTATAGCGTGGTTTGGTTCACAGTTTAAGAAACAAAGGATAAGTCTCAAAGTGTATTTATACCCAACCCGCTCTCCATGATGTTCTTCAGCCCTATACTCAGTTAATTGCACTTGGATTCCAATTGAATTTGGAATGCATTTTGGTGATGGTTCAGATACTAGAAGTTTATTTGTGAAGGCAGTCGTGTTTGCAACATTTTTCATGTTGTCGAGGATTTGTAGCGACCTCTTTTTATTTATTTATTGTCCCTTTTTTTTCCTGACTGTTTTGAGATTATAGTCAGCGAGATACCCTAGTTTTTCTTCAAGTCTCCTTCATAGGTTGTGACTCAGTGGGATTTTATTTTGGGAGATAATGACTACCAATTTTACAGGGAACTATCATCTTCTTTTGATCCAGAAGGATGTTTTTGATGTCATTCGTTATGTATGAAGTGGAATCTTGCGACTGAACGCGCCTTTGAATTAACTGAGAAACCAACCCTGCTCCAGGTTTTGATTAAAGGTTTCAATTTGTGTGAAAAAGAAAACTCCTACTTCTTTGGATCAAAGGGGTTAACTAGGTATCATCTTCCTTATAACTCCACTGTTTAGGAATTGATAGAACGCCTGTACATTGTCAGCAAGATCTATCCAAAAGCATACTGTATGAGATTATGGTATTGTTTTCGTTATCCTCCCTCTAAAGGCTTACAACTTTTAACGAGAGTTGAATATCACAAAAGGGAGTAAAAGCACAACTTAAATATAGTGAAAATGAATGGATTAATTCAAGACAAACATATGTAATGCATTAATGAAACAAAGTTTAACAAAAAAAAGAGAGATTACAATCGAAAATTCAAAATGAAATGGACGCTCTCAATGATTTGGCATGGGAGCAGTGATCACGTTGGAAGTTGATGAAGGGTCGAATTAAATTATCTTGTCATCAATTAGGTCTTAGATTTTATTCTTTAGAGACCAAAAATCATTGGTATCGTTCCCAGGGATGTTTGAATGGTAAGCACATTTGGCATTGGGGTTGTATTGAGATGAAGATATATTGGGATTTTGTGGAGGGTCTCTTAGTGAGATGAGCTCAACTTTCAGTAAGTGTTGTAGGGATTGTGGTAAGGACATACCAATCTTGGTGTATTGTCTTTCTTGAAATTTCGTCTTACACCTACCCTCTCGTTGTGATCGAGTAGATGTAGGATTGGAGATCAAGACTGCCCCCCCTACACTGGTCGTGGTTACTCTTGTTACGACTCTTTTAGCCGTACAAAGCACTGGACTCTTTCTTCCTAATGTACGTCTTCTTTTAAGTACTTGAAGATGCATCCATCTGGATTTTTCCGCTTTTAATTCCGTTTTTTATTCGTTCCCCAGTTAGAATCAGCTCAGTGAACCAAGCTGAGGAGCTTCCGATTAGGTGATTGAAGAAAGGTCATGTCAAAGTTCCCATAAAGATATAAATCAGCTCCTTGTCCATTAAGGGTGGTTGCACCCTGCCATCCAGGTCTCTCCACTTTTGGGCGTATTCTTTGAAGCCCTCGTTGGAACCCATTGTCATATTCTGCAACTGCACATGAGTTGGTGCAAGATCAGCGTTGTATTGGTACTTCTTATACAAAGCAGCAACTAGATTCTCCCAGGTGCAGATATTTGAACCCTTCAATTGAGAATCATTCAAGTTGAATCCCAGCTAGACTCTCTTAGAAGAAATGGACCCACAACTTCTGATCAGTGGTGTGTGGCTGAATCTTACGGACATATGATCTTAAGCTTCAGATAGGAGACCCCATCATACTTGACAAAAGTAGGGATCTTGAATTTATGGGGAATGACCACCCCAAGAACCAAACCCAAGTCTCCAAAGTCCAAGCCAGGCACAACTTGGATCTCCACATCCTTTAGTCTGTCTTCAAGCTGTTTGTATTTTTCATCCGCCGATGGATACTGCTCCTCAGAATAGTCTTCGACATTAGTAGTTTTGTTAGCTCTAGTGCTTCTAGCTTTCTCTTCTTAATTGTCTTCTTATTCATAAGAAGCATCTTCTTTTTTATCTAGTTTGGCAGGACCCTTGAAGCTTCTTCCTATATTGAGGATGACAACCTTCTTCTTAGTCTTCTTCTTACTCTCTTTGGTGAAGAGTGTTTTCAGATCTTCCTGCCCCTTGGCTAAGTTCAGGAGAATTTGTTGGAACTGAGTATTTTGAGTTTGGGGATCTTTAACTGTTTTCTCTAGAGCCATCTCTACTGAAATAAATAGTAAGCAGATGAGAAAACCTGTATGGGGGAGAACTTGTTATAATGACATGCATGATATGTGGAAGCAATGTTTTCAAGGGTCTCACAGGGTAATCACAAGAAAATGTCAGAAGTTTGAACTTTGATCACAACTTTGATTGGAGAACTTTGTATCGTTGAATGTCCTTCCACAAGAATCAAGCTCACCATGTCAAGTGGGTCATAGCCCTTGACTCTTGTTACCGTGCTTTGGTCTTTGACGACATTTAGTTAGAGGAGAATAAATCCTCTTGCCCCTTGATAGATGTCTGGTTCAACATGACCCTGCATCATAGGCCCTTGAGATCCTTGAAGTGGTTATTGAAAATGCTATGGTATGATATCATGATGTTATGTACAAGTAATCATACACAAGCAAACAAGTTGTTATGTTCAAACAAAGCAAACAAATCCTTAGGTTTAGGCTTGCATGGAGTTTGTAGGTAAGTACCCTCTTGAAGTTTAGTTGGTTCAACCTGTCCTAGAAAGTAACCGGGTTCTAGGGAATCTCAATATCACTGATCTTTCTTCATCGGGCGAGCATCGAGTATCAACCAACTTCGTACTGCACCAAAGCTGACTATCTCACTACTTCTTAATGGCCAAGTTGTTCAATTAAAGGTTCTAAGGTCAATTAGTGCTTCATGACACGACACAGCGGCCCCGTATTCCCCTTGACTACTCAAGGGCTACCGGTACCAACAAACGTGTCACACTAACGTAGCAATCGCTTCAACCATGTCGGTACACCCCGCACAGTTTCCATAATCTATTGCTACTTACCTAAAAGGTGCCCCAAATCTGGGTAGAGGATCAATACAAACCCAACTAGGACCCATAAATGTAAAGCAAACAAATCAAATAATGAAAACAAGTAAATGTGATCTAGCTATAAGGTAACCCAACTTTTAAGTCTATCCCCAACAGAGTCGCCAATTCTGTAATACGATGGGAGAACCGACTTAGTTATTTTGTGTTTGATCACAATTGTTACGGATAGCAAGAGTTGCCACCTACTTTTCTTCTATCCAATAAGGAAAGGGTGAAAAGAACAGGAAAGACCTTTGAGATATTTTCTTGAGTTCGGGGGGTAGATTATAAAAAGGGAAGGTGTTAGCACCCTTTTCATCCAAAGTTATCTATGGGCTATTAGTTGTTTGCTAGATCATTTTTTATTTGTTTGAAAATGTGCTTTGTGGTGGGAGTTTGAAAATATTTTGAAAACGCCTTTCTTGCGGCAAACTTTGTATTGATTATCGTCTCTATAAGAATGCATACAAAGTGTTGGTTTTGAAAATAGTTCAAAGAGATGTTTGTTTTTGAAGATGTTTTGAAGGTGTAAGTGTGAAAATGGTTTTGATAGTGAGCAAGCAACTAAGAACATTCTACCTACTCAAAAGGTCTATGTTCTTTTCATCCTCCTTTAGATGTTACTATATTACCATTGATTGGTAAGAAGCTCTATCTTTGGATGTGAAGGGACGGGCGTGGGTCATCATATAGTCGTGAATAGAAATGTTGTGAGATATCTTAGCATTTCTCTTAAGGGACTAATATCATTTGTAAGGCAACATTTGAAGCGTCATCGAGGGACTATGATCTTGTATTCTTTTTTATTATTTTTGCCAAGACGTCTCACTTGCATATTATGACCATTTTCTCAAGGCAACAAGTGGAGTTAACCCTAGAGGTATAAGTGTGCAAGTGTTTATTTTTTCATGCTTGATTTATCTTGGATTAGGCTTTTCTAAGTATTGATTTTATCTTTCCATACACACCCTAATTACTAACAATTTATATCAAAACGGTAAATTGCAGAAAGTAAATTTACTACGCTATTACATCATTTGGGGATGGGGTGTATAAATTTACAAATGGAGATTTGCAAGAAATTAAATCCTAATTATCTATTACAACCATATTGAATTTGAATAAATGTACAAGAATTGAAATGTATATAATGTACAAGGCTTGAATGAATAAAGAAATGAGTTTGTTTTGATTTAGTTAAAGAAAGGTTTTGGTTAATTAAAATAATTATGAAAATAAAATATTTTTAGTGATATTTTTATATATTCGTAAAATAAACATTGTAAATAAATAGTTTGCAAAAAATCAACTGAAAAGGAGTTGTTTTGATTGGTTGGAAAAATGTTTGAAGTTTGTTAAAATGGTTGATTTGTTTGGTATCAAAATCAAAGCCTAACTAGTCATAGTTTAATTTCTCAATGTATAAATAGTGATAATTAAAACTAAGAGCATGGTCAAATTCCTAGATATGATATCTACATCTTTTCTTTTATTTGTATATACAAATGATGTTTGAATGAAAAGTTCCAAGTTTAAGAAAACTTACCTCTAGGAGCGAAACTTGAGGTACTTCAGCAGAGCCTCCAGGAATAGTTTGATGATGGATTAAGCCTGCTTCAACCTCCCTGAAGCTATTCCAGTTGTTTTTTCTTTGAAAATCACTTGAATTGAAGAACGAGTGTGATACGGTGGTAGAACCGACTGTTTAATACTGGTTTTTCATTTGTGTTTGCAAATGTTGCGGTAAGCAAGAGTCGCCACCAATATTTATTTTATCCAAATTAAGGAAAGGGTGAAAAGAACAAAAAAAGACCTTTTCAAGATTTTTCTGAGTAAGGGGGGTAGATTATAGAAAGGGAAGGTGTTAGAACCCTTTCCATCCATAGTTATCTACGGGCTCTTAGTTGCTTTCTAGTTCACTTTGCTTTTGTTTGAAAATATGCTTGTGGTGTGGGTTTGAAAATATTTTTAAAAAACGTCTTTGTAATGATTCTCGTCTCTATAAGAATGCGTACAAAGTGTTGGTTTTGAAAATAGTTTAAAGAAGTGTTTGGGGAATATTTTTTTGAAGGTGATTTTGAAAAGTTCCTTTGTAATGATTCTCTTCTCTATAAGAATGCGTACAAAGGGTTTTAACTTTTGAAAATATTTCAATTGAAAGTGTATGTGTGAAAATGATTTTTTGTTGTTGTGAGTAAGCGAGCAACTATGAGCATCCTATCTACTCAAAAGGTCTAATACTCTTTTCCTCCTCCTTTAGATGTTGTTATCTTACCATTGATTGATAAGAAGTCCCATCGTTGGATGTATGAGGGACATTCAAAAGAGACGTACAGTTATAAAGGCAACAAATGTAGAGACGCTTTAGCAATTTCTGTTTAGGGACTAAATCATTTACCGAAAGGTATCTGTAGGGTCATCGAGGGACTATGATCTTTTGATTTATGGGTCTTTCCTAAAGCGTCCCTGTCTCGAGAGACATGGCTGTTTTATTTCTGAAGGCAACCAAAATGGGGTACCCTAGAGGTGTATATGTGCAAGTGTGTTATGTTCAGTTATTTTAGTCTTGTGTTAAGTTTGCTAACATTTTGTTATTAGTCTTGTCATGTAATCCTAGTTACTAGCAGTTAATATATATACAGGAATTTAAAGTGCAGAAATGTAAAGTGCGGGAATGTAAATCCTACGCTATTACATGGCTTTGTGAGAGATACATTATAGAAATATGAAAAGTAAAGTCCTAGTTACTATTACAAACTGGGAAGCAGTTACAATAAGATGAAACAAAATGTGGAAGTAAATAAATGTGCAAACGAATTAAGAGAGACGCCTAAATCCTAAGGAAAAGAAATCTTTGTTTGTTTTGTTTTATTTTAAGAAAATACAACCTAAGTCTATTTAAATTAAATTTCAAGAAAAGGTTAAAATAATTAATTAATTTGTTTACAAATTAATTTAATTAATAAACACTAATCTAATGTTTTTTTGTGATTTTTTTATGTAAAGTTAAAATAAAAAAGAATTCAATAAAGAAATGAAAACAAAAGTAAAAATACAAAGGGGGGCATCCTTCGATCCAGGGAGAGATGGGGGCTTCAATTCAGAGGAAGAAAGTGGCATTCGATCCAGAGTAAGGTGGCTTCCGATCCAGAGGAGGAAAGGTAGCCTTCGATCCAATGAATAATGATTGTCTTTCGATCCAGGGGCCGATGGTGCCTTTTGATTTGAATCTGCAAGATAAATATTAGCCAAACAACAATGCAGGACCTGTGTATCAAACCCAGATCCTTCGATCCTGTGCGTGTTAGTCTGTTCAGGCTGGATCTGTAACAAGTGTTAGAAACAAAACAAATGCAGACCTGGGGTCGAACACAGGTCTTTAATCTTGAATAACAAATCGAATGAACTACAAGTGTTGATGTGTAATGCAAATGTAAAGTTTGATCTTTTTACCAATTCTTACCAATGGTGATGGATGAATCTGTGGCTTCAGGCGTGGGTACCTTTGTTCAAGGGTTGCTTAAATTTGGAACTTCTGGCCTTGTGCTTGCTTAGGTGCTGGTGATGATTGGAAAAGCTTCAGGAGACCTCCAAGAATGTGTTTGCAATTTTGTGTGACTCTTTCTCCGGTTGTGTCCAACCTCCTTTGAAGCTTGCTAGTGTGCTCCTTATATATAGGGGATGGAGGGGACAAGAAGGAAAAGGAGTAAACAACCATTAAGTTGGTGTTTTAAGACTATGAGTACCATTTTGAAACGTTCCCAAAGACATGGTTTCTTGTCCCTTTTTGAATTTGAATGAACCTGGACATTTGACTTTCAAATGTTCTCCTTCGAATGACTCTGATTTCCTCCTTTGAGTGGCTCTGATTTCCTCCTTCGAATGGATTTATTTCAACTCAAACCAATTGAAACATCAACTCTCCCTTTTTAACTAGTTGAAGGTTTCTTCAGCTCTCTATCAATCGAAGGCTTTGTAGAAGCCTCCTCACTTTCTTTTGAATTTCCCCAGGCCTCATCATTGTGGCCTTCAATTGAGTCCCTATTTGACTTGTCCTTCGATTGGCTCTGACACTAACCAACTAAACTAATCGAAAGACTTCAACCTGGCCAGTCAAAGCTTGATCAAAGGGGGGGGGGGGGGGGGGCAGCGCCCAATTGAAGCTTGTGAATCAAACTTGCATCGAAGAGTGCCAAATGTCCAATCGAAGACTACTGAGTCAAGCTTGTATCGAATAGGATCCAGCGCTCAATCGAAGTTGGGGGACCAAATCTTGATCGAAGGTTTTTAGAGGCCCAATCGAAAATCCTTGTCCATATGTCAAACGAAAGACATCCTGTTCAGATGTCAATCAAAAGACCTTGTTAAAATGTCAATCTAAAGACCTTTCCCCAAGGCCAATCAAAGACTCCTTATTTATCTTCAAAATTTTTATTTTTTCTTTAGTCAAGTGTTTGTAATCACCCATGCAACAGAAAAATCTTGGAAAAATATGAGAGGGCAAATTTTGGGGTACAACAACTGCCCCTGTTCAATCTTCTTAAACCTGAGGATTTAGATTGGCCTATCTGCCTTTCATGATCTGAAGGTGGAAGATGATTGAACACTAGAGTGCCCATAAATTTGCACTCGCATGAAGTAACACTGATTATTGATGATGGCGGGAATAAGCTTAAAGATGCCATCCAAAGTAGATGCTGATTTCACACATGGTCCCTTTGGGGGTTCATGTTCCTGCTGTCTGAGGAGGAGTCCACTGGGGAATGTTGATTGATGTTGTTCTCCTGTTTAAGGAAAACTCTATGGGGAATAGAGTCTAGAAACTTTAGTTGTCCAAGGCTCTACTGAGGAGTTATCTCTGGAGAGATGAAAGTATGTCCTTTTCTGGTTGGAATCCAGGCTTCACAGTAAATTACTGGGGAAAATGGAATTAACTTCTATCTAGAAATGTATCAGAAGAAACCTATGTAGGGTTGTTTCACCTGGTCGTGTAGATAGTTTTCCTGTCTGGTTTCAGGTTTTGATCTACAAGTCAGTTGTTCGCAGATAGTTGTCCTGTCTGGTTTTTGGTATTAATCTAGAACTTGAAAATTGCTGGTCATTGAGATAGTTCTCCTGGCTTATTACAAGTATTAATCTCTGACCTGAGAAAGAAAGATAGTTTTCCTGGCTTGTTACAGGTGTTAATCTTCAATCTCTTCATGTGGATAGTTCTCCTGGCATGTTACAGGTATTAATCCATAGTCGGTCATCCACAAATAGTTCTCCTGGCTTGTTACAAGTATTAATCTGGAACTTATTTTTGTTGGTCGTTGAGATAGTTGTCCTGGATGGTTTCAGGTATTGATTTTTTACCCGAGAAAGAAAGATAGTTTTCCTGGCTTGTTACAGGTATTAATCTTGAATCTCCTCATGTAGATAGCTTTCCTGGCTTGTTACAGGTATTAATCCACAGTCGATCATCCACAGATAGTTCTCCTGGCTTGTTATAGGTATTAATCCGGAACTTGTTTTTGTTGGTCGTTGAGATTGTTCTCCTGGCTTGTTATAGGTATTAATCTCTGACTTGAGAAAGAAAGATAATTTTCCTGGCTTGTTACAGGTATTAATCTTCAATCTCCTTATGTAGATAGCTTTCCTGGCTTGTTACAGGTATTAATCCATAGTCGGTCGTCCACAAATAGTTCTCCTGGCTTGTTACAAGTATTAATCCAGAACTTGTTTTTGTTGGTCGTCGAGACAGTTGTCCTGGATGGTTTCAGGTATTAATCTCTGACTTGAGAATGAAAGATAGTTTTCCTGGCTTGTTATAGGTATTAATCTTCAATCTCTTCATGTAGATAGTTCTTCTGGCTTGTTACAGATATTAATCCATGGTCGGTCGTCCACATATAGCTCTCCTGGCTTGTTACAGGTATTAATCTAGAATTTGGAAGTTGTCGGTAACTGAGATTGTTCTCCTGGCTTGTTACATGTATTAATCTCTTACCTGAGAAAGAAATATAATTTTCCTGGCTTGTTACAGGTACTAATCTTCAATCTCCTTATGTAGATAGTTTTCCTGGCTTGTTACAGGTATTAATCCATAATCGGACGTCCACAGATAGTTCTCATGGCTTGTTATAGGTATTAATCTGGAACTCAGCAACATTGGTCACACAAATAGTTCCCCATCTGGTTTCAGGCATTAATCTATGACTTGCTATATTTGTTGGTAAACCTGTCTTGTTTTGGGAGTTCATACCACTTGGTCGTATAGATAGTTTCCCCGTCTGGTTTTGGGCATTAATCTTTGACCTGCTGTATAGGTTGGCAGTGTTTGTCTGTCTTCTAATTTAACCTGAAAAGGTAAAATCAGTTTCATGTGATGTCATGATGTATGAATTGCATGATACTATCAAAATAAATGAGATTGTGATATATGCATCTGTGCTGCATATGCTATGATGTTTGTAAAAATGATGTATGAATGCAATGTATGAACGTGTCAGTCGTTCCATTGCGATATTGCTGAACTAGGGAAAATAAATCCCTAATTTGGGTTGGGAGTGAAGAATGTAGGTCTTCAGATTTTGTTTGAAGTTGAAATGCCAGGAGAGGAACTCCCGTTGTTAGAGAATAAACTTTGTTGGGGAAGGTAAACTCTGTGAACTGAATTGTTGCTAGAAGATAATCTGGAATAAGTATCAGGATGACATCCGTCTCTGGATCGTACCTGAATCGTTTCTAGAAGATGGTCTGAATAAGTATCAGGATGAAATTCGTCTCTAGATCGTACCTGAACTGAACCATTTTCCAGAGTAGTCTGCTTTAGAATGTTTCCGCTGGGGATTCCTGTTTTATTGTTTCAAGAAGAAATCCGTTAGGGAATCCTGAGAAGCTTGGTGACTTCACTAGGGAATTTTTCTTAGATGTCGGAGCAGTAGTTGGAGATTCTTGCTCTGCCGGGGTATGAGAACACCTGACATTATTAGGTTGTATGCTAAGAGTATAGCAGTGACCTTGTAGTAGGATTCCCCTGCCCCTGTACTTGCTGGAGAAGACATCTGTTGGGATTCTGTAGACGGTTTGACTGTTACCCCAATATCTGGAGTCCTTGGTGCATGTTAATCATGGTAATAAACCTTCTACTAATAGAAAAGTGACGAGATAACGGGATGTAGTCGTACACTCTAATCCCTAACTTTTTCTTGGACTGTCCTTTCAGATTTTCAGTCCATCGGGATACCCTTTTTTACCCAAGCTGCCTTTTCAGGTTTCCGACATACCTGGTGTACAGTTTTTTCATACTTATATCCCTAATTTTTCCCGAACCTTTTTGGTTCACCAGGATGCCCTTATTTTTGCCTAGGCCAGTCAACCTAACGAGTCTTTTTTATGCGCAGTATTTTCGAACTATGTCCACGTTCACCGGGTACAGAGAATTTTTATTGTCTATAGTAGTAAGTGTTGCCACACTGCCAAGAGATGTTTGTTTGATCGTACAGGATTCTTTGCTAGAATTCGTGTCCAATACCCCAAGTGATTCAGATGGAGATCTGCCCCTGGCTATTTGGAACTTTTGAGAGATTCCTTGAATCTTGACTTGATTGCCCCAGACCAGCTGAACACCATGCTATGCCCCTTGATTATGAAAGGCCTTTTATTGGAATGTCTTTTCATCTGAGGTGATTCGGTTCATTGAGAGGATTTCTGTTCATCGAGTATCCATCGTGCGAATTTCTCTGTTGTTGAACAAATAGTCATATGCAAACAATGGTATTTTAAGAATGCAAAGCGTGTGTCTGTCTTGAAGTTTGAAAATTCATTTTTTAGTAAAACAAACAAATTTTGTAAAAGTGTGATATCAGCTCGGGATTTATAGCAAACCCTACAGGAGTCAGGATACCTTTTGTAACAGTATGCTTTCTGTGATCGGTGGATCTGGAACTGACTGTTTAACGCTGGTTCGCGAAATGTCGCGGAAGCAAGAGTCGCCACCGTCTTTTATTTTCTCCAACATGGACAGGAAAAAAGCACAGCAAAATTCCTTATGAGATAGTTTCTCGGTTCGGGAGGTAGATTTATAGAAAGGGAAGGTGTTAGCACCCTTTCGATCCATGGTTATCCATGGGCTCTTAGATACTTGCTCATTGTGTTTTCAAAAGTGTTTGCTTTTCAAAGTGTGAGTGGGTTTGAAAAAAGTTTCGTTTAAAGATTTCAGATCGACTCTTGTATCAGTCCTCAAGAGTGTTTGAAAAATAGTGTTGAAAGCTTTTTGAAAAGTGTCGGTGTGAAAAGAGTTTTGATTTGTTTTTGAATAGAGCAAGTATCCATGAGTCATCTACCTACCCTAAGGAATTAGACTGTGTAAATGTCCTTAAGGTAGTGCCATCCCACCATTGAGAGGTAGGTAGCACCACCGTTGGAGGTGTTCGGGTCAATTCGTTTGTAGGGACAGTGTGGTCACCAGAGCAACAGTAGGACACCTTAGAAGCTACCCTTATGCCATTGATCCTTTTTAATTCCGAGGAAACCGTTTCGAGGCAACTGGATCATGTCATGGACATAAGGACTTACTAAAACGTCCTATACTCGACGACCACGTTTCGAAGGCAAGGCAACAGTGAGGCGTACCCTAGAAGTGGTGTGTGAATTTGTGTGTTATTTTCATGTTATGTTTTATCTTGTACATGTATCATGGTGATCTACGCTTGTTTTTAATTTAGGCCATACATTCTTTCATGCAATTATAATTTAAAAGTGCGGAAATTTAAATGACGGAAAAGGTAAATCCTACGCTATTACAAGGCGCGGGTCTATACACCGCCAAATTACAAAGACCCGTTTTAATAAAAATGAGGAAAGTAAATAAATTCCTAATTACTATTACATGGCTTGAACAGTTACATAATATTCACAAAGAAAAAATAAGAATAAATGCGCGAAAGAATTAAAGTTGCACGTTCGAGGGCGTTGGACCCTTTTGAAATTAAATTGAAATTAAAGAGCTAATTAATTATTTAATTAAAAGAAAAGAAATATTTTTTATGTTTTTGGTATTTAATAAAGAAAATTAAGATTAAAATTAAAAGAAACCCTAATTCTAAGTTATTTTTAATTATTTGAGAAATATTAAAGTTTAACCTAATTTACTAAATAATTAATGTACATGTTTATTTACAAAAATATTTAATAATTAATAATAATAATAATGAGAGAAGATTATTTATAAAAAAAAGAAAAGGTGAAAAAATATCAAAACCCTAATTCTACATATTTTAATTATTTAAGAAAAGATTAAAATTGAAAACCTAATTTTACTAAATTAATGGTTTAAAGTTTATTTACAAAATAAATTAATAGTGAAATAATAATAATTGAAAAATAATTATTTTTAGTTTCTGATTTTTTATTGTGAAATAATATTTTGGGTGAATAAAATAATTAAAAAAATTTAAACAATTAAAAAGAAAAGAAAAGGAAATTAAAAAGAAATACAAACATTGGGGAGTGTCTGGCCCATTTAGGAGGTTTGTTTGAAGCATTTTTGGCCCATCAGAACAAAGGCCTGCTTGACTTTCCGTGCTTGCGTGTGGATCCATTGACTGAAGTACATGGTAGAACTCCCTTTGTGGCCTTCAGATTGAAGCTCATGGGCGCGTGGCAAGCTTGGATGTGGAGTTGTATGATGAACCCCGGGGGAGGAGCTGCATATGAACACGTTAAGAGGAAAAATTTGAAATATGTGGGGGGACCTGGGAATCGAACCCAGGTCCCAAGGCTTGAAGGATACGTTGCCAGCCAACTGCGCTGTTGAGTTTCTTTGTAAACATAATGCATGGAAAATATAATATACAAAAATGTTAGTTAGTGGTGTAAACAAAAAAATTGCACGCCAGTATTTGAATCCTCCACTCACGCTTGGACACCTATGCTTCTTCTTTATCTTTCTGCAAAAACACAAAACAAGTAGCGGGGGTTTTAAACCCCCACTAAATGAAGCCTGAAAAAATAGCGATTAGCACATGGACAAATATAAAAAGGGCGCGAGGTGTTGGTTGGACTCGTCTTGTTGTCACGAACTCAATGGTACCAGTTTGAAGGTCTAATTTTTCCATATGAAGAAACCCCTAATTCGAAGCTTCTGAAACCCTAGAAAACGTTAATGGCAAATCTCGTTTCAAGCATTGTTGGGACAATTAAACTATGCCAACAGTTTCAGAACATCATTATTAGAAAGAATCAATAGTTAAAACATATGAATAATGCATGAAAATTAAAACACGATTATGGAAAAGTTTGTGATGAACGTGATGCTGTTCTACCAATTCTTGGAGTATGGAGATTGGAAAGTGATTGAAACACGTTCAAGGAAGTCTCAGCAAGCGTTTGGAATAGGTTTTAGGCTTTGAATCGCGCTGTAGCTATGTTTTCAAATTCCAAAAATTTGATGAAAAATTTCAATTTGGTTCTTAGCCTTTGAGCAGTCTTTCATGTCTTGGAATAGGGTTATGTTATGCCTTTGTAGGTGAATGGAATTAGGTCAAGAAACAAGCCCATAATCCATTGAATTAATGATTTCAATCTTTGATTTTTTCACATCTTTTTTCAATCTTTTTGCCATGGAAACTTGCCAAATAGGGATGATCTTGTCCCCTTGAGATGATGCACGAAATCTTTTGCATATGTGGAAGATATTTGCTGCACAAAAAAGATTTAAAACCATGATTTAATATTTTTCTCCTATTTAAATTTAATTAAATGAATTAATAATAATAAAAATTCAAATAATTAATCAAAAATAAGAAAATAAATCCCTTTGAGGTCAATGGGTCGTGCATAGCCTTTGGGTAATGATTCATGGAAGAATTTGTGGCCCATTAGCAATTTTGAAGCTTTTGAAGCACAATTGACTTTTCAAAATTCCCAAAAATTTCCCAACTTCTACAAGGCATATCTTGCTCAATTTTGAAGCTATGATCATGTTCTCGGACATTTTGGAAAGGTCTTGAAGTACTCTAACCAATGCCTTTGGTCCCATGTCATTTTTATTTACCAATCTCAAGTTATGGTCTTTGACTTAAAGTGCCTTTTTGTTGACTTTTAAAAATGACCTATAATGTTGAAATTGATAACTTTTTGTGAGAGCATTTCTTGGACTTGAAGTGTGCAGATGAGTTGTAGGAAATGTCATCCTCTTCAAAATGAGCTTTGGATGGGATTTTTCTGATAAACCATGAAGAAGTTATGCCCTGGTCAATTTGCAGTTGACTTTTTCAACTGTCCCAAAATAGAAACTTTTGCATCTTGAGACCTTTTGAGCCATGCTTTGAGAATCATGATCAAGAATTGATCAAATGATGTTTGTGGCTTCAAAATAAGATGTTGACCAAAAATTTTGACTTTTGACTATCAAATGACCATTTTGCCCATGCAGTTGACTGTGAAGCATTTAGGGTTTTTGACTGTGCAATTTGATGCTGTGAATCTTGAAACTTGGCATATGAATGCTTGACAATATATATGGGCATATGGGACTTGATTGGACCCTTGGAAACTTCAATTTCTTTGCCAGAACCAAAACCCTAATTTTGACTGTGTTAGGAGGCAATTGGACTGTGCAACCCTTGGGGGATTTTGAATCATCTAGAGATTGATCTTGGCAAATCTTGAAGAATATGGGAGGGCAAATTTTGGGGTAAAACAGTTGCCCCTGTTCAATTTTCTTAAACCTGAGGATGTAGATTGGCTGGCATGCCTTTCGTGATCCGAAGGTGGAAGATGATTGAACACTAGAGTGCCCAGAAATTTGCACTCACATAGTTGAGTATCAGCAGCGTGATGGTGGGAATTGGCTTACAGATGCCATTTGGAGACTGATGGATAGGAGGATGGGCTTATAGATGCCATCTGGAAGTGTGACAGAACCTTGTCGGGAATGGGCTTATAGATGCCATTTGGAGACTGTCAGTATGTGGATGGGCTTACAGATGCCATCTAGGTGTTGATCGCGTAAGAGATTCCTTAGCGAGAACTTGTGTACCTGAGAAAGAAAAATAATTACCTGGCCTGTTACAGGAGTTGATCTTCAAACTCTTTACGTAGATGTGCCCTGGCTGGATACAGGAATCGAATCTTTAAACTCTTCAGATGTGCCCTGGCAAGATACAGGAATCGAGTCCGGAGAATACAGTCGTCAACAGATACATCCTGGCAGGATACAAGAATCGGATCTTCGAACTCTTCAGACGTGCCCTGGCAAGATACAGGAATCGAGTCTGGTAATGTTAGTCGTCAACAGATACACCCTAGCGAGATACAGGAATCGGATCTTCGAACTCTTCAGACGTGCCCTGGCAAGATACAGGAATCGAGTCTGGTAATGTTAGTTGTCAACAGATACACCCTGGCAAGATACAGGAATCGGATCTTCGAACTCTTCAGACGTGCCCTGGCAGGATACAGGAATCGAGTCTAGTAATGTTAGTCGTTAACAGATACACCCTGGCGAGATACAAGAATCGGATCTTCGAACTCTTCAGACGTGCCCTGGCCGGATACAGGAATCGAGTCTGGTAATGTTAGTCGTCAACAGATACACCCTGGCAAGATACAGGGATCGGATCTTCGAACTCTTCAGACGTGCCCTGGCAGGATACAGGAATCGAGTTTGGTAATGTTAGTCATCAACAGATACACCCTAGCAAGATACAAGAATCGGATCTTCGAACTCTTCAGACGTGCCCTGGCCGGATACAGGAATTGAGTATGGTAATGTTAGTCGTCAACAGATACACCCTGGCAAGATACAGGAATCGGATCCTCAAACTCTTCAGACGTGCCCTGGCAAGATACAGGAATCGAGTCTAGAATTAGTCGTCAACAGATACACCCTGGCAAGATACAGGAATCAGATCTTTAGTTGCGACCGTTGATAGTAATCATCTTTGTATTAACCTTTGTCCTGAAAAGACAAAACGTTAGTTGTATGAAATGTCATGATGTATGACATGCGTGATGTTCTTAGAATGAATGAGATTGTATGTTCCTGATGCGTATGTGCATGCTATAATGTATGAAGGTGTGATGTTTATGAAATGTGTTTTCGTCTTAGGAAAGTAAATCCTTGACGGGTGCCAGGAAATTAAATCATGGGCTGGTGTTGAAGAAAAGAGCTTCGTTGTTTCCGCTGGGGATGATGGTTGCAAGAATACCGGTAGGAGAAGATAACTTCGTTAGGGAATAAACTTGACGAATAGATTACTCTGCGGGGAGTGAACTCTATGGGGAAAGAGATGTACTTTGCTCGAGATGTTGATAACTCCGCTGGGGATACCATTGATGTGTTATGTTGAAGGAATTGATGAACTCCACTGGGGGATAGGAAGAACTTCGTCGGGGACGATCTTTCCATGGTTACTGGCTGAGGATAACCCAGTTATATCCTGGTGGGGAAATAACCTTCTGAATAAAGTCGGGGGCGCGTTCGTGCTCTGTGGGTGACAAGCTTCCAAAATCTACTAGGGATAAGCTTCCTGCTGGGGAGATGGATTCCACTTTCCTGGGGGAACTTCTGGACTGGACTCTCCTGGGGAAATTTTTTGAGATATACTGGGGAAGTGGCTCCACTGAACGTCCGGTATACCGCCGGGGAACAATCTTAGATCAAGACTGCCGGGGATGCTTGTTAAGAATGTTTGTATACTGCGCTGGGGAATGTTGAGATCTGCTGGGGATACCCAACTTCCTTAAGGCTGATAGAGTAGGCTAACTCTGCTTGGGGATAGTATCGCTGACTTGCTAGGAGATACTGTGCCTTGTTAGGGCTGATGGGAGACCAACTCTGCTAGGGGAGCGTATTGTTGAATCTTGGCTCACTCTCTGAGGAATTAAGATATCTGGGCTACATCCTTCAGCCGAACCTATCTTGGTACCTTGGTGGACAGAGAAACTAGATTGCTTAGACAACTCATTACTGCCCCTGTTTCTGTGGGAGAAGATACTGGTGGAGACCTGATGATGAGTTCATGTAAAACTGCATCTTTGGAGGGAGGAAACCTGTGTAGGGTTTACTGATAATGAGTCCGTATAAGACTGCATCTGAAATGGAGAAGGAACCTGTGTAGGGTTACTTTGATGACGAGTCCATGTAAAACTACGTCTAGAGTTTGAGAAGGGAACCTGTGTGGGGTTACTGATGATGAGTTCGTGTAAAACTGCATCCTGGAAGAAGTAAAACCTTGGTAGGGTTTCTGATGACGAGTTTGTGTAAAACTGCATCTTTGGGAAGAGAGAACATGTGTGGGGTTTCTTCGAGATAAGTTCGTGTAAAACTTCTGGAGGAACCGGGGTAAGGTTACTACCGGATAAGTTCGTGTAAAACTTCTTGATGAACCGGGGTAAGGTTATCTTGAGATAAGTCCGTGTAAGACTTCTTCTGAAAGAAAAGGAACCGGTGTAGGGTTTCCTGAGGATGATCAAGTAGATAGTTATCCTGTTTGGTCTCGGATATTAACCCACGATCAGTCGTCCACAGAAATTTCCTGGCTTGTTACCAGTGTTGATCTGAAGCTGTAAAGGTAGATGGTAATCATCTTTTGATTGACCTTTCCTTGGTACTTTGGTTGACAGAGAAACTGGATTGCCTGGACAACTCAATATTGCCCCTGTTTCTGAGGTGAGGGAAGAAGATACCTGTGGAGGTGCTTGAGGACTGCCGAATGACAACTCTTCTTCTGGTAGGCAAGTGACGAGATGCCGGGACATAGTCGTACGCTTTTGATCCCTAACTTTTGCCTGGACCGCCCCTTCGGGTTTTCAGTCCACCGGGATACCCATTTTTGCCCAAGCCGCCTTTTCAGGTTTTCGACTTGCCGGGTGTACAGATTTTTTTCATTTTCATCCCTTATTTTTGCCCGAACCCTTTTGGTTCACCGGGAAGCCCTTATTTTTGCCTAGGTGTGTCAACCTAGCGGGTCTTTGATTATGCGTAGTATTTTTCCGACTATGTCCATGCTCTCAGGACGTAGAGAGTTATCGCTGTCAGTAGCATTGTGTTGCCATACCACCAGAAGATCTCCGTTTGATCATCCAATGCCCCAAATGATCCGGATGGAGATTTTCCCCAAGCTGGTTGGCCTTTTGAGAGATTCTCTGAATCTTGACTTAACTGCCCCAGATGATGGACAATGATCATGTCTGCCCCTTGGTTGGAAGAGCTTTTGTCCATTAGACATTCTTCGTACGAACTCTTATGCTATTCAAACAAAAAGTCATATGCAAACAAAGTTATGTTAAAAATGCAAAGCTTATGTCTGTTTCGAAGTTTTTATGAAATGCATCCTTTTTTAGTAAAAACAAGTGAATTTTGTAAAACGGTGATGTCAACTCAAGATTTTACAGCGAGCCTTAAGGAGTCAAGATACCTTTGTAACAGTATGCTTTCGAACTAACCCATGCTTCAGCTAGGACTTTTAAGGGTTATAACGTGGCCGGGTTCACGGTTTAAGAAACAAAGGATAAAGGCTCAAAGTATTTGTACCCACCCGTTCTTCGTGATGTTCTTCAAACCTAAACTCAGCTGATCGCGCATTAGACCTTGTTTGAGTCTTTGCTCTGATATTCCAGTGATGATTCGGATGTTGACAGTTTATTTTGAATAGGCAGTCATTTCCTTTTTTGTTGAGGGTTTGCAGGACCTCTTTCTTTTTGATTTGATTATCCCTATTTTTTTGCCTGAACTGTTCTTTTGTGATTACAGTCAGCGGGACGCCCCAGTTTTGTAAGTCTCCTTCATAGGTTTTGACTTAATGGGTTTTTATTTTGAGAAGTAATGACTGCCTGTCTTTATGATTGTTCGGAACCACCACTGTCTTTCTTTGTTTTGTAAGGACCTCTTTGGTGCCATTTGTTATGCACTTGGATCAACTGAGAGAACTACCCTGCCCCAGGTTATGATTAAGGGTTTTAAATTTCGAAAAGAAAAACTCCTACTTCTTTGGCTCAGAGGGGTTGACGAGGGATTATCTTCCTTATAACTCCAGTGTTTAGGAATTGAAACAATGCCTGTACCTCATCAGCGGGGTCTGTCCAAAAGCATACTGTAGATTGTGGTATCGTTTTCGTCATCCTCCCTCAAGAGGCTTAGAATTATTAATTGAGAGTTGACATCAAAAAATGAAAGCAGTTTGAATATAGCGAATGCGAATATATTGATTCAAAACAGACATATGCGATGCATTAATGAAATAACAACGTTTAACATGAATAAATGTTTGAACAATCAAAAGAAAATTGCAACTTGAAAATTTTAATAGACAAAAAGGTCTTCTCATTTCAGGACTTTTTACTTCAACTGGTGAATCCTGTAGGGATGGTACAAGCACTCGGCCTGACCCACTTGGGTGAAATCCACTGCTCCTTCATTAATCAGGTCCTGGATTTTGTTCTTCAGAGCCCAGCAGTCAGCAGTGTCGTGTCCAGGACTATCGGAGTGGTATGCACACCTTTTGTTAGGATGATAGTTAGGAGCAGAGATGTTGGGGTTCCGGGGAGGATCCCTTAGTGTAATCAGATTCAACCTCAGCAGGTGTTGTAGAGCTTGAAACAACGGCATGTTGAGCTGGGTGAACTGCCTCCTGGACCGGCTTGGCTTACTCTGATCAACCTGTTGCTCTGGGCGAGGTTGATGTTGGGCTTATGAAGTGGTAGAAATTTGGAGAGGTCTATTCTTCACCATACCAGATTCTTGTCCTCTTGGAAGCTGATCAAAGACCTGGTCCCTGACTTGGACTGGTTGCTTCATGTTGGATCTGTCTTGGTGGAGTTGACTGATCATGGTCCTCAACTCTTCTTGTTCCCGAGCTAAACCTTGGATGAGATCCTTTTGCCCCAGCATCTGGGTTTTTATTGTATCTACCTCAGCTTGTAGACGTTTCAGCCGTTCGTCCTTGTCATCATCGGGGCTTTGCTTGGCCAGATTCCCCATAAGGAGTGTCCTCAACTCTTCCCGCCCCTTGGATAGGCTTAAGAAGATCTCCCTGAACTGAGTCTCTTGAGCATGAAGACCTTGATTATCTTGTTGGGAAGCCATTGCTGAAATAAACAGCGAAAAGGGGTAAGTGACCTGTAATAAGGGTACCTGTGATGCAATGTATGTATGCATGCAATGTTTTCAAGGATCTCGCGGGGTAAACAAGAAAATTGTTAGAGTTTGCATTTTGTAGCTTGATGAAAGGCACTGCATATTGTTGAGAGTCCTTCTTCAAGAGTCAAGGCTCACCATATCGAGTGGGTCATAGCCCCTGACTCAAGTCATCAACCTGGCTAGAGGAAAATAAATCCTCTTTGCCCCTTGCTTAGACATTCTGGTTCATCATGACCTGCATCACAAGCCCTTGAGATCCTTGAAATGGGTTAGTCCTTATGCAGGATGTATGCAATGGTATGATGTTATGCTATGCGTGGGGTGATATAAGTAACCCTGTTATGAGTCCATATTAAGGACTGTAAACAAAACCTGCAAGAAAGTGTCAGATAACAAGCATACAAGTAGTCAAGTACGAAAGCACACAAGTCACACCACAGCCCTTAGAGTTTAGGCCAACATGGGGTCTGGGTATTACCCTCTTGAAGTTGGTTGGTTAAGACCTGTCCTATCAGAAGTAACCGGGTTCTAGAGGATCCCAATATCCCTGACTACCCTCAATCGGTCATAACTCCAGCATCGCAATCTTTTCTTGCGGCCAGAACCATTACGAGAGTTTAGCCTCAATGGGCGTAGTATGCTGCTACTGTTCTATTGGCCAAGTTGGGTCATTTAAGGTTCTAAGGTCGGTTGGTGCTTAATGACTCTTCAGAAGACCCATATTCTCCTCGTTGCAACACAAGGGATATCGGTACAGACCAAGGTGCCACACCAACGTAGCCACTGCTTCACCCATGTCGGTCTACGCCGGATAGGTCCCTCACAGCTTATGCTACCTAACAGGGTATCCCCAGATCCGAGTTAGGATCTATGTAACTCCGAGGCAGCCCACAATAATAAAGAAAACAAGCACAACAATTGAAAACACAAGTGATCTTAGTCCTAAGGTACACCTCACTTTATAAGATTCCCCAGCAGAGTCGCCAGTTCTGTGATCGGTGGATCTGGAACTGACTGTTTAAAGCTGGTTCGCGAAATGTCACGGAAGCAAGAGTCGCCACCGTCTTTTATTTTCTCCAACATGGACAGGACAAAAGCACAGCAAAATTCCTTATGAGATAGTTTCTCGGTTCGGGAGGTAGATTTATAGAAAGGGAAGGTGTTAGCACCCTTTCTATCCATGGTTATCCATGGGCTCTTAGATACTTGCTCATTGTGTTTTCAAAAGTGTTTGCTTTTCAAAGTGTGAGTGGGTTTGAAAAAAGTTTCGTTTAAAGATTTCAGATCGACTCTTGTATTAGTCCTCAAGAGTGTTTGAAAAATTGTGTTGAAAGCTTTTTGAAAAGTGTCGGTGTGAAAAGAGTTTTGATTTGTTTTTGAATAGAGCAAGTATCCATGAGTCATCTACCTACCCTAAGGAATTAGACTGTGTAAATGTCCTTAAGGTAGTGCCATCCCACCATTGAGAGGTAGGTAGCACCACCGTTGGAGGTGTTCGGGTGAATTCGTTTGTAGGGACAGTGTGGTCACCAGAGTAACAGTAGGACACCTTAGAAGCTACCCTTATGCCATTGATCCTTTTTAATTCCGAGGCAACCGTTTCGAGGCAACTGGATCATGTCATGGACATAAGGACTTACTAAAACGTCCTATACTCGACGACCACGTTTCGAAGGCAAGGCAACAGTGAGGCGTACCCTAGAAGTGGTGTGTGAATTTGTGTGTTATTTTCATGTTATGTTTTATCTTGTACATGTATCATGGTGATCTACGCTTGTTTTTAATTTAGGCCATACATTCTTTCATGCAATTATAATTTAAAAGTGCGGAAATTTAAATGACGGAAAAGGTAAATCCTATGCTATTACAAGGCGCGGGTCTATACACCGCCAAATTACAAAGACCCGTTTTAATAAAAATGCGGAAAGTAAATAAATTCCTAATTACTATTACATGGCTTGAACAGTTACATAATATTCACAAAGAAAAAATAAGAATAAATGCGCGAAAGAATTAAAGTTGCACGTTCGAGGGCGTTGGACCCTTTTGAAATTAAATTGAAATTAAAGAGCTAATTAATTATTTAATTAAAAGAAAAGAAATATTTTTTATGTTTTTGGTATTTAATAAAGAAAATTAAGATTAAAATTAAAAGAAACCCTAATTCTAAGTTATTTTTAATTATTTGAGAAATATTAAAGTTTAACCTAATTTACTAAATAATTAATGTACATGTTTATTTACAAAAATATTTAATAATTAATAATAATAATAATGAGAGAAGATTATTTATAAAAAAAAGAAAAGGTGAAAAAATATCAAAACCCTAATTCTACATATTTTAATTATTTAAGAAAAGATTAAAATTGAAAACCTAATTTTACTAAATTAAAGGTTTAAAGTTTATTTACAAAATAAATTAATAGTGAAATAATAATAATTAAAAAATAAACATTTTTAGTTTCTGATTTTTTATTGTGAAATAATATTTTGGGTGAATAAAATAATTAAAACAATTTAAACAATTAAAAAGAAAAGAAAAGGAAATTAAAAAGAAATACAAACATTGGGGGTGTCTGGCCCATTTAGGAGGTTTGTTTGAAGCATTTTTGGCCCATCAGAACAAAGGTCTGCTTGACTTTCTGTGCTTGCGTGTGGATCCATTGACTGAAGTACATGGTAGAACTCCCTTTGTGGCCTTCAGATTGAAGCTCATGGGCGCGTGGCAGGCTTGGATGTGGAGTTGTATGATGAACCCTGGGGGAGGCGCTGCATATGAACACGTTAAGAGGAAAAATATGAAATATGTGGGGGGACCTGGGAATCGAACCCAGGTCCCAAGGCTTGAAGGATAGGTTGCCAGCCAACTGCGCTGTTGAGTTTCTTTGTTAACATAATGCATGGAAAATATAATATAAAAAAATGTTAGTTAGTGGTGTAAACAAAAAAATTGCGTGCCAGTATTTGCATCCTCCACTCACTCTTGGACACCTATGCTTCTTCTTCATCTTTCTGCAAAAACACAAAACAAGTAGCGGGGGTTTTAAACCCCCACTAAATGAAGCCTGAAAAAATAGCGATTAGCACATGGACAAATATAAAAAGGGCGCGAGGTGTTGGTTGGACTCGTCTTGTTGTCATGAACTCAATGGTACCAGTTTGAAGGTCTAATTTTTCCATATGAAGAAACCCCTAATTCGAAGCTTCTGAAACCCTAGAAAACGTTAATGGCAAATATCGTTTCAAGCATTGTTGGGACAATTAAACTATGCCAACAGTTTCAGAACATCATTATTAGCAAGAATCAACAGTTAAAACATATGAATAATGCATGAAAATTAAAACACGATTATGGAAAAGTTTGTGATGAACGTGATGCTGTTCTACCAATTCTTGGAATATGGAGATTGGAAAGTGATTGAAACACGTTCAAGGAAGTCTCAGCAAGCGTTTGGAATAGGTTTTAGGCTTTGAATCGCGCTGTAGCTATGTTTTCAAATTCCAAAAATTTGATGAAAATTTGCAATTTGGTTCTTAGCCTTTGAGCAGTCTTTCGTGTCTTGGAATAGTGTTATGTTATGCCTTTGTAGGTGAATGGAATTAGGTCAGGAAACAAGCCCATAATCCATTGAATTAATGATTTCAATCTTTGATTTTTTCACATCTTTTTTCAATCTTTTTGCCATGGAAACTTGCCAAATAGGGATGATCTTGTCCCCTTGAGATGATGCACGAAATCTTTTGCATATGTGGAAGATATTTGCTGCACAAAAAAGATTTAAAACCATGATTTGATATTTTTCTCCTATTTAAATTTAATTAAATGAATTAATAATAATAAAAATTCAAATAATTAATCAAAAATAAGAAAATAAATCCCTTTGAGGTCAATGGGTTGTTCATAGCCTTTGGGTAATGATTCATGGAAGAATTTGTGGCCCATTAGCAATTTTGAAGCTTTTGAAGCACAGTTGACATTTCAAAATTCCCAAACATTTCCCAACTTCTACAAGGCATATCTTGCTCAATTTTGAAGCTATGATCATGTTCTTGGACATTTTGGAAAGGTCTTGAAGTCCTCTAACCAATGCCTTTGGTCCCATGTCATTTTGATTTACCAATCTCAAGTTATGGTCTTTGACTTAAATTGCCTTTTTGTTGACTTTTAAAAATGACCTATAATGTTGAAATTGATAACTTTTTGTGAGAGCATTTCTTGGACTTGAAGTGTGAAGATGAGTTGTAGGAAATGTCATCCTCTTCAAAATGAGCTTTGGATGGAATTTTTCTGATAAACCATGAAGAAGTTATGCCCTGGTCAATTTGCAGTTGACTTTTTCAACTGTCCCAAAATAGAAACTTTTGCATCTTGAGACCTTTTGAGCCATGCTTTGAGAATCATGATCAAGAATTGATAAAATGATGTTTGTGGCTTCAAAATAAGATGTTGACCAAAATTTTTGACTTTTGACTGTCAAATGACCATTTTGCCCCTACAGTTGACTGTGAAGCATTTAGGGTTTTTGACTGTGCAATTTGATGCTGTGAATCTTGAAACTTGGCATATGAATGCTTGACAATATATATGGGCATATGGGACTTGATTGGACCCTTTGAAACTTCAATTTCTTTGCCAGAACCAAAACCCTAATTTTGACTGTGTTAGGAGGCAATTGGACTGTGCAACCCTTGGGGGATTTTGAATCATCTAGAGATTGATCTTGGCAAATCTTGAAGAATATGGGAGGGCAAATTTTGGGGTACAACACTTTCGAACTAACCCATGCTTCAGCTAGGACTTTTAAGGGTTATAACCTGGCCTGGTTCACGATTCAAGAAACAAAGGATAAAGGCTCAAATTTTATTTGTACCGAACCCACTCTTCGTAATGTTCTTCAGTCCTATGCTCAGTTAATTATGCGTTTAGATCCCAATTGAGTCTGGAATCTTTGCTATAATACTGGGTGATGGTTCAGGAATTGAACGTTCCTTTGAGAAGGCAGTCATTTTTGTAACCTTTTCTTTTTTCTGTTGAGGATTTGTAGGGCCTCTTTTTTTATTATTTTATCATCCCTACTTTTTCCTAAACTGTTTCTTTTGTGATTACAGTCAGCAGGATGCCCCAGTTTTTCTTAAGTCTCCTTCATAGGTTTTGACTTAGTGGGATTTCCTTTTGAAGGATAATGATTGCCTGCCTTGACGACTATGTGGAACTGTGATACGGTGGGAGAACTGACTTGGGTGTTTTGCATTTGATCGTAATTTTTGCGGTTAGCAAGAGTTGCCACCGACTTTTCTTTTATCCAATAAGGAAAGGCTGAAAAGAATAGGAAAGACCTTTAGATATGTTTTCTGAGTTCGGGGGGTAGATTATGAAAAAGGAAGGTATTAGCACCCTTTTCATCCGTAGTTATCTACGGGCTCTTAGTTGCTTGCTAGATCACTTGCTTTTGTTTGAATGTATGCTTGTGGTGCGGGTTTTGAAAGTATTTTGAAAATGTCTTTGTAATGGTTCTCGTTTCTATAAGAACGCGTACAAAGTGTTGTTTCGAAAATAGCTCAAAGAGGTGTTTGTGAAATGTGTTTTTTTGAAAGAAAATTTGAAAAGGTGTATTCTTTGTAATGGATCTTGTTTCAATAATAACGCGTACAAAGTGGTTGTCTTTTGAAAATGTTTCAAATAAGCGCGTTGGTGTATAAAATGTTTTTTTTAAGAGCAAGCGAGCAACTAGGAGCGAATCTACCTACTCAAAAGGTCATAAATGTTCTTTACCTCCTCCTTTAGATGTTGCTATCTCACAATTGTTTTGGTAAGAAGCCCCGTCGTTAGATGTGAAGAGACGGGCGTGGGACGTTTGTATAGTCATAGCAGGCAACCTACGGGACATTTTAGCAATGTCGTTTTGGGACTAGATCGTTTACCAAAGGCAACATCGAGGGACTACGATCTTTTATCGAGGGTCTTTGCTAAAACGCCCCTGTTTGAGGGACATGACTATTTTTCCGATAGGCAACAAGTGAGATTACCCTAAGGGGTGCATGTGTGCAAAGTGTATTTGATTGCATGCATTTAGCCTTTGATTTTCGGGTTGTCTATTTGTTGTTTTTATCTTGTCATACACACCCTAATTACTAACAATATATGAAAGCAATAAAAATGCGGAAAAGTAGAGTCCTACACTATTACATCATTAAGGGGATGGGGTGTACAAATTTACAAATGGGGATTGTGATAACACGAAATTGTATCATTTATTTTCCATGAAATTTACCCGTTCTGTATTATTTTGACCCGATTAATTCCCGAATATTTCGAGTTTGTCATTACTTTTTGCAGGTATTCATAACTCAGCTCAAAACAGAAGAAAACATGAAACAATGCAAGAAAGCATCAAAAGAATAGAAGAAAAAGATAAGTCTGTCAAGAATTACAGATTTTGTAGCTGTGACGGTCGTAACGCATCTGCCACGACCGTAAGCCATCATGAAGCGTGTTACGACCGTAACACATTGGCCACGACCGTAACACGGGGAAACACCAAACCTGCTCGTAACGCCTCAGTAACGAACGTAATGCGTATATCAGTTAATTGAAAGTGCAGATCGTGGCAAAGCAAAACAGAAGGAGTTTTCAAACTCCTTATTTCTCTCCAGTCAAATTCCACGTTCACCACTTCTTCCTCAACTACCCACGTTCCTACATTTGTGGATATTTTTAAAGAAAGCTTCATGACAAGTCTTCAAGCCAACTGCCAAATTCATTCCTCTATAAATACCTCAACATTCAACGTTAGATGTACAAAGATTTTTACAGTTTACTTGTGCGGAAGCTCTGTCGAAATCAAAACCATTATTCCTTCAGTTGTTATTTTTCTGCATCCGTTTATTTCCGTTCTTTTAATTTCATTGCCCAAATAATAATTTCCAACATCAGGGAATTATTATTATAGTTTAGGATTTATTATTCAAGTCTCAGAATTTGTCATATTACCGATACCAAGTCCGAGTTTCCGATTTGTGGAAGAGGGATTGAAGTATTGGCTTTATTTTCAGGTTTCTATTTTGCAATTGTATTACATACCTTTTAATTAATTAATGCATGTTTAATTTATTATTTATAATGTCCAATCTATATTTGTTTGTTTTTATTTCCAGTACGTTCATTATAATTTCTATGGCTAGCTAAACCTTTAGCGTCGGTATGGGATAGTAAGAGACATTAGGCATCTGATCAAACTTAGGCTAAAACTTTAATCAACTTAACTCTGGTTATAACTTTTTATACTTAATAATAAAACCTTTGTTACGAAAGTAAGAAGAGTAAATAGGTTAGATCGAGACCACGAAAGTGTGAGGTTTTTAACCGGATAGCTAAAGTTAGGCATTTGATTTAAATACAGTGAAAGCGCTTTAAACCAAATTAGAATTAATTAAGTTTCCAAAAAATACTTCTAAACACTTATAGGCTAGCGAAAGTAGGTATAGGGCTTTAGACGTATAATCCGAGATAAGACCATGAAAGTGTGAGTTGAGGGTTTTTAAACTGATTAATTCTACAGATAAACCAAGTTGACCATCCTTATATGCCTAGGTCCGATTAGATCCTTTAGGTCGACTCTATTGCATACCGACCATTTCATTTTATAATTACTTTAAAATCATTTAGTTTACCTTCCTTAACCTTCCCAAAACCAACGTGAAAATTTCCGCCTTAGCTAAATTAGCATTACTTTCCCGCACTAGAGTGATTACAAAGTCCCTGTGGATTCGACAATCTTTTATTACTACCGCGATAGGCTGTGTGCTTGCAGTTAAGATACCGTTAGACATTAGGTCGATCGCAGACACATCAAGTTTTTGGCGCCGTTGTCGGGGACTTTAGTTTAGTCACTAGTGTAATCTGAAAACAACGCTGTCTAGACTAAGGCAACTTTTTATATTTCCCTCTATTGTATGCCAAACACTCATTCTCAAAACGAGACTTTGCATTTACAAATTAACGATATCGAGCGTTACTTAAGATTAAGACGCCGAATTCAAGAATACCGATCTCTCAACAATCTTCCTCCGACTAAAATTCCTGATATCCCGTTATCGGAATCTATCGAAGAATCGACAATGGCTGACGTACCAAATCCGCCTCGCGCTCTTAAGGACTACGCAGTTCCTTCGCAAGCGGAGCCTCACAACAGCATTGCCGCCCCTGCTATCGCTCGAAACGATTTCGAGCTGAAACCTTCGCTTCTATCCGCTGTTCAGCAGAACCAATTTTCTGGAGCTCCTACTGACGACCCTAACCTACATCTGTCAGTGTTTGTGCAGTACGCAGACACTGTAAAAGCGAATGGTGTAAACCCCGAGGCGATACGATTGCGCCTATTTCCTTTTTCTTTAAGAGACAGAGCCCGAGCCTGGCTCCAATCCCTTCCTTTAAATTCAATCACCACATGGGATGAATTGAAAAAAGTCTTCTTGGCTAGATATTTCCCACCAAGCAAAACTGCTATGCTTAGAGCTAACATCAACGGTTTTAGACAAAAAGATAACGAATCACTTTTCGAAGCATGGGAACGTTACAAGGACATGATTAGACTTTGTCCTCATCATGGTTTAGAATAATGGCTAATCATTCATACGTTTTATAACGGTCTGTTGTATAACACAAGAATGACTATAGACGCCGCTGGTGGTGGCGCACTGATGGATAAACCATATGCCGAAGCAAATCAACTTATCGAAAGTATGGCCCAGAACCACTATCAATAGGGAAGCGAAAGAGCTAATGTGGAGAAATCCCAAACCAAAGGTGGAATGTCTGAAGTGAATATCCTGGACCAAGTCAATGCTAAAGTGGAAGCTCTTACCCAAAAGCTAGAAAACCTTACCACTGCTCCTGCAGCTACCGTGGCTGCAGTTGTCCAAACTTGCGATCTATGTGGTCTTCAATCACATCTTGCTCCAGAATGCCCACTTCTAACAGGAATTCCAGCTGAACAAGCAAACTATGTACAAGGGAACCCTTATAGCAATACCTATAACCTAGGCTGGAAAAATCATCCGAACTTTTCATACAAAAGTAACAACGCGTTATACGCGCCTGTACAAGCTCCTGCCACACCACCCGGTTATCCAAAAGCTATCCCAAATCATCCTGGTAATGGACCAAATGCTCCTAGGAAATCTAACCTAGAAATCATGATCGAACACTTCGTTGCTTCCCAAGCTCAGACTAATAAAGACGTTATGAATCAAAATTTACATACTAATGAGCAGATAAAACAATTAGCTAGCAAGGTTGATGCTTTAGCCACCCATAACAAGATGCTTGAGACGCAAATCTCACAGGTAGCTCAATAACAAGCACCTACTGCGGCACCGGCTGGAATTTTTTCTGGTCAACCACAGCCCAACCCGAAAGGACATGCTAATCCTGTGATACTGAGAAGTGGAAAAGAACTCGATGGACCTGTTGACCCGAGACTAGAAAATCCAGCCATGTACCAAAAGCAGAGCGAGCCGCCTGAACAAGCCAATGAACCTAGAGAAAAAGAAAAGGAAAGCGAAACGCAAGAGGAAGTGGAGCAAGAGAAGCCTTATGTACTTCCACCACCTTATAAACCACCAATCCCGTATCCTCAGAGACTTACAAATTCCAAAACGATGGGCCAGTTCAAGAAATTCGTTGAACTTCTGAAACAAATCAATATAACAATACCTTTTACAGAAGCCATCACTCAGATGCCCTCGTACGCTAAATTTCTTAAGGAAATCCTATCCAACAAGAAGAAGATAGAGGAAAACGAAACAGTTACACTCACTGCCGAGTGTAGCGCGATCATTCAAAACAATATGCCTCATAAGTTAAAAGACCCAGGTAGTTTCTCTATACCTTGTAATATTGGAAAATTTGTCATAGACAAAGCTCTATGTGACTTAGGAGCAAGCATTAGTGTCATGACCTTATCTATCTGCAAAAAGCTAGAGATGGGAGAACTCAGACCCACGAAAATGTCCGTCCAATTAGTCGACCGATCGGTTAAATACCCTGTAGGTATACTGGAAAACGTTCCAGTTAGAATAGGTCAATTCTATATCCCTACCGATTTCATCATCATGGACATAACCGAGGACTCAGTTACCCATATCATATTAGGAAGAACATTCCTAGCCACCGCCGGAGCTATAATTGATGTAAAGAAGGGCAGATTAACATTCGAAGTCGGAGAGGAAAAAGTGGAATTCATCCTCACTCAATTTCTACAAGCACCCGCCATGAATGACACATGTTACTTACTCGATATTATAGACGAGTGCGTGAGAGAGATAGAAGTTGAACAAACCACATATTCCGAAATAATGAAAGTTGAAACCCCTCTGATATTCGAAGATGACAATTGGTGAGAACCATATAAAGATGACAGTCTAAGCGAAAGTCTAGCACTTACACCCGATCATATGCCATGTTCCAAGAAACCAAAACTAGAATTGAAATGTCTACCTAAAAATCTACGATACGAATTCCTTGATACTGAACAAACTCGACCTGTAATAGTGAATTCCAATTTAGGAACACTCGAAACTCAGAAACTTTTAGACGTTCTAAGGAAATACCCTACTGCATTAGGTTACAACATATCATACTTAAAAGGAATTTGTCCTTCAATTTGTATGCACCGTTTTCTATTAGAAGAGGATTGCAAAACCTCTCGAGAACCTCAAAGAAGAATCAATCTGATTCTAAGCACTGTAGTCAGAGATGAAATCAAAAAGCTAATGGAAGCTGGAATTATATACCCGATCTCCGACAGTAAATGGGTTAGCCCAGTGCATGTCGTACCTAAGAAAGGAGGTGTCACTGTCGTGAAAAACGCACAAGGCGAATCGATAACACAAAGAGTAGTTAGTGGACACAGAGTGTGCATTGATTATCGAAAACTGAACAAAGCTACTCGGAAAGACCATTTTCCTTTACCCTTTATTGATCAAATGTTAGAACGATTAGCCAAACACTCCTACTTCTGCTATTTAGACGGTAATTCCGGATTTTTCCAAATCTCGATTCACCCTGATGATCAAGAGAAGACTACATTCACGTGTCCCTATGGAACGTTCGCATACAGACGAATGCCATTTGGATTATGTAATGCTCCCGCAACTTTCCAACGATGTATGATGGCCATCTTCGCAGATTTCATTGACAACATCATGGAAGTGTTTATGGACGACTTCTATGTGTGTGGACAAAGCTTTGAAGGATGTCTATCTAATTTAGAAAGTATTTTAGAACGATGTGTGAAAGTAAACCTTGTGCTCAACTGGGAAAAATGCCATTTCATGGTCAGAGAAGGTATCGTACTTGGACATGTTATTTCTAATAAAGGAATTGAAGTTGATAAAGCTAAGATAGAAGTAATTAAAGAACTCCAACCACCAAAGACCGTTCAAGAGATACGAAGTTTTCTAGGACACGCCGGTTTTTACCGACGCTTTATTAAAGATTTCTCGAAAATTACAAAACCACTTACCGGTCTATTAATGAAGGATGCTGAGTTCATATTCGATGACGATTGTCTTAAATCTTTTGAAACCCTTAAAGCCGCACTTATTTCTGCACCAATCATGCAACCTCCCTATTGGAGGTTACCTTTCGAAATCATGTGCGATGCAAGTGATTACGCTGTAGGCGCAGTTCTTGGACAAAGGAAAGATAAGAAACTTCACGCAATTTACTACGCCAGCAGAACGCTAGACTCAGCTCAGATGAACTACGCCACCACTGAAAAAGAACTCTTAGCCGTGGTCTTCGTGCTTGACAAATTCCGTTCTTACCTTGTAGGAGCAAAAATCATCATTTACACGGACCACGCTGCTATCAGATATTTACTTGCCAAGAAAGATGCAAAACCCAGACTCCTCCGATGGATCTTACTTTTACAAGAATTCGACTTGGAAATTAAAGATAAGAAAGGAACAGAAAACGTCATAGCGGATCATTTATCCCATTTAGAAGGTATAAAACCCGAACGAGTGCCAATTAACGACGATTTTCCGTATGAACATCTGATAGCACATATGATAAGCGACCTAGCTCAATTGGATTTAAATAAACTAGATGCTAAAGAAGTCGTGGAAGCCATCGACATGACCATAGGATTGCCTTGGTATGCTGACATCGTTAATTATTTAGCTGTCGGAGTGCTTCCACCTGACTTAACTTACCAACAGAAAAAGAAATTCTTCCATGATCTCAAGAGTTACTATTGGGACGAACCACTTTTATTTAAACGAGGACCTGATGGAATTTTCCGCCGGTGTATACCCGACGAAGAAATAGAAAACGTCATTTCCCATTGTCATTCATCTCCTTATGGCGGACATACTAGCACCTCTAAAACGTGTGCCAAAATTCTCCAAGCCGGCCTTTTCTGGCCTAACCTGTGGAAGGATGTCCACATCGCCGTTAAAAACTGTGATCGATGCTAACGCACCGGTAATATCTCAAGACGCGATGAAATGCCTCAGAAAGGAATACTTGAAGTTGAAATCTTTGATGTTTGGGGAATAGATTTTATGGGACCTTTCCCATCTTCTTTTGGAAACAAGTTTATACTCGTCGCTGTCGATTACGTTTCAAAATGGATCGAGGCAATAGCTTCTCCTACAAACGACACACGAGTAGTGATTAAGCTTTTCAAGAATATAATTTTCCCGCGTTTTAGTGTTCCCCGACTTGTTATCAGTGACAGTGGATCTCATTTTATTTCGAAGATATTTGATAAATTACTATCTATATATGGAGTGAAACACCGCGTAGCAACACCTTATCATCCGCAAACTAGCGGACAAGTCGAAGTTTCGAACAGAGAGATTAAACAAATATTAGAAAAAATTGTCGCAATATCTCGAAAAGATTGGTCATCCAAGCTTAACGAAGCCTTATGGGCTTATAGGACGGCTTACAAGACTCCTATCGGAACTACACCTTTCAAACTTGTTTACGGAAAATCATGTCATCTCCCGGTAGAATTAGAGCATAAAGCTTATTGGGCGATAAAGACACTCAATATTAATTACACTGCTGCTGGCGAGAAACGAATCCTCGATTTACATGAACTGGAAGAATTAAGACTAGACGCTTACGAAAACGCTAAAATATACAAAGAACGAACTAAAAAATGGCACGATCAGCGTTTATCGCGGAAAGAATTTAGTGTGGGAGATGTCGTACTTTTATTTAATTCTAGACTTAGACTCTTCCCGGGAAAACTTAAATCTAGATGGTCCGGTCCTTTCGAAATTACAAGAGTTTTTCCTAGCGGAGCGGTAGAAATTAAGGATAGAAATAGCGCCCCGTTTATTGTAAACGGGCAGCGGTTAAAACAATATCATCGTATAGATAATAGAGATTATACGAATAAGCTTACACTCGTAGAACTGCCACCTATTTCTCCCGACTAATCTTTCACTAGGTATTTCGTCAGGCTTATGACGTTAAAAACAGCGCTTCATGGGAGGAAACCCATTTTATTTGTTTTTACCTGCTATTTTGTTTGTATTATTTGTTTTTGCTTGCTATATAAGTATTTTTCATTTTTTTCAAACTTTTATGAAACTGCTGTTGATTTCAAAACAATTTTACTTGCCACAGGATTTCTGAATAGTCTTTTTCTCTTTACTTTCTCCTCTACTCTGTTTCCCCGCTTTGTTTTTGCTATGGCTCCTCCACAGAACTTTATGGAAACCACCTTTAGAGGTAGAAACCAACGAAGAAGATTTGAGGCTTTGTCTCAGCGAGACATCAGTTTAACCTTGTATCATGACGAACCCACTATGGACTCTTTAGGCATTACTGACAGTGTTTACTAAATGTTTAACCAGTTGAGATGGGAGAAAACCCACCTGAAAAATAGGTTTGTCACTTACCGAGAGCTTACCCTCGAGTTCTTGAGTTCTCTAGTTTACATCCCTGAACACGGTGTCGAAGCCCGAAAAGGAATCATTACCTTCAGACTCTTTGGTATTGAATTCACCTATAACCATAGGGACTTAGCTGCTTTATTAGGATTCCCCAGCGGACCCTTAGCTTTTACTACCCCTGAGGCCGATTTATTGGATTTTGAGCTGGATTACTTCTGGGGTACTTTAACCGGAAACTATCACCCTGACCCAGAAAGTATGGATAACAATGAGATACATAACCCAGCCATCCGTTATTTCCATAGGCCCCTTGCCCACACTCTGTTTGGAAAAGAACAAAATCAAAATGATGTATCCAAGGATGAATTATCTCTGCTTTATTGTATGAATCTAGGACGCCCTGTCAATGTTGTCCCACTCCTGATGAAGACCTTTACCCGCATTAGTGAGGACCCTAATGTTCCTGTCAGTGTGGGAGGATTAGTTACAATGATTGCACATGCTCTTGGACCTCGTCACCAACTTAATAACTGTGCACCATTTGGATCAATTAGGCCTATGAATATTGATTTCTGTTTCAACAACCGGATAATAGGAAATTTAGGCCCTGCACCTTATGATCACCTGATCAGAAACGAAGTTGTTACTCTTTTTACCCTTCCGAACCATGCCCGAATAAGTGTCCATAACCGGGAAAATTGGTTGTACGAATTGAATCCACCCGACCATTTCATTTTATAATTACTTTAAAATCAATTAGTTTACCTTCCTTAACCTTCCCAAAACCAACGTGACAATTTCCGCCTTAGCTAAATTAGCATTACTTTCCCGCACTAGAGTGATTACAAAGTCCCTGTGGATTCGACAATCTTTTATTACTACCGCGATAGGCTGTGCGCTTGCAGTTAAGATACCGTTAGACATTAGGTCGATCGCAGACACATCAAGTTTTTGGCTGATAATTTGTTGCTAATAATTTCATGTCTAAAAACGAAACAGATCCTGAAACTCCTCCTGGTTACCATGACTTTACAAATATGGCTGAAGCACAAGTAGCCCCTGATATAAACCAAGGAGAATATACTACACAATTAAACACCATTCTGACCACTTTGGATGCTTATAAAACTGACATTGATGGAATAAAGAATGAGTTAAAGACTATGCGTTTGGATCTTATTGGTTTAACTGACATCTCAGTGGAGCAATTCTATAACATCACCCAAGCTTTGGAAATATTAAAAGAAAACATTGGACGAAGCAATTTTTAGTTTCTTAGTTTTTCAGTTTTCAGTTTTTCAATTCTTAGTTTTTAGATTTTTTTCCATTCTGCTTTGTTTCTAGATAATTTCAATTTTTTGTTAAATTACTGCATTTCAATTTACAAGTCATTTATTTTCTGTCAAAAAGAACAAGTTACTCAATTTGAATTAATGCAATTGTTTGTTTTCAATTTTAAACTTACAATCATTATGCTGTTTACAATGTTTTATGGTTTTCTACTCTATTGCGAATTATATATATATATATTGGATTATATGTTGAATAAATTAATGTTGTGTTTATGTTGGAATGCCTAAGATGTTCTGCCTGCTATAAAAATATATACTCTGTGCAATTGTGTTCTATTATGTTCTGTAAAAATTTGCAAAATTTGTAGCTGTCACGATCGTAATCCATCCCCCACGACCGTCACGCGCCTTTCAGAGTGTTGCGCTCGTCAGCTTGGTGTTACGACCGTAACACGGGCTACATCAGTAACCCTGTTAGCAGAATGTTCCCTTTTCTTCTTCCCTCAACCTTTCTCTCTTCTTCTTCCATAACTCCCCATTAACCCCATTCAACCCACCATTAATCCCTATCAATTTCCAAACTTCCACTATCTCCTTCCACCATATATACATCCATTACCCGTATCATCTTCTCATTCTCTCATTCACTGACCAACAACCATTCTCACTCAAACACTCTTGCATGCAAATGGCGAACAATGTCCAACCCATTCCTGGCATTACCCTACGAAATGGAGAAGCAGGTGAAACTCAGCGCACACGGTTCCTGAAGTTCCAACGCCGAGGCATCCATCCTACGAGGTTCGTCGACATTGACTGCCTCCGAAACCTTGGGTTACTTGAAAGTGTCCAACACCTACTACGGAAAGTCAACCTTTGGACCCTATGTAGCCAGCCACAACCAACGTACGAGAATCTCACCCTTGAGTTCCTCAGTTCATTTTGCTACATCACTCCGAACGGCCCAAGAAATCAACTTATCGGTGTGGTAAGGTTCCGCATTTTCAGCACCGAATACGAATTCCCTCAGAATGCATTCGGTCGCCTACTAGACTTCTGTACTGATGAAGGCGCTCACCTAGGTGTGCCTGACACCTTTCATGAGGAATCCTTCAACCTTTGGCATAGCTTGACCAATAATCGGGCTAATTCATACGATCACCTCAATGCTACCCAAATCCACAACCCCGCCATTCGCTACTTCCACCGCATCTTATCCAACACCATCTTTGCAAGGGATAGTAACCACAAGCTCAACTCCAAGGAGCTATTTTTCATGCATTGTGCATTCTCGGGTCAGAAAATTAATGCCGCACCTTTCCTCCTGGCCCATATTCACTCCATCTGCACCAGAGGCGGCAAACCTTTCTATTTCGGAGGGCTTGTCACTTCTCTTGCTTTAGCACTAAACCATGGTGACACCCTTGTTCATCTGCCATCCCGACCACCGGTTCTGCTTACTTTGGATCATTGCAAATCGGCCCACCTCATCTACGAGCGGGACGACGGAAAATTCCATCCAGTGATACAGAACCGAGTTTACACTAACATTGTTTTGCCTTGCAGGGACCGAATCGACCCTCAGAACCGAGCCAACTGGCTATTTAACCCTGAAGGCCCTGCTGCTTCTCAAGAAGAACCCCATGTCGGCCCCACTGATGAGATGCAGGAAGAACTGGATCGAGCTGTTCCCGTGCCTGACATTCCTGAGTCGTCCTCTTCTGCACCACCTCCTTTTACTATTGAGGACGTCCTCAGAGCCCTCCATCAGCAAAATCAGATGGCTGTAGCTCTTGAAAGGAAGCATCAGGAGCGTTTCGACGCCTTACATCAGCAAAATGCCCAAATCTTGAGTGGTCAACGCTCGATGAATGAAAGGCTTGATGAAGTGCTATGCGAGCTTAATGCTTTAAGGATGGATGTTACATCTCTTGGACCCCAGGGCACTGACTCTGAAGCTACTCCTTCTAGACGGTCACGAACCCGAAGCCGCCGTGGTCGCCAGTAGTTTTTCCTTTTCTTGTTGTTTTCCTTGTTTTTCCGATGTATTTTTCATTTAACCTCGCCATTATATCATAACATTGAGACAATGTTTGATATAGTGTGGGAGGAGCACTGCATTCTTAATTTCAGAACGAGTAATTTCAATTTTATTTCAGTTATATTTCGTTATTTCATTTTCTCCCCGTTTTATTTAGCCATACCAAAATTTTTCGCCTTTTATATTCGCATAACCGTTAGTTACCTACTTTAACTGAAATCTTAGTTAGAAGGCCGAGAGCGATCCAACGAGAACTATACGATTATGACACCTTCGACTCCCCACTTACGCGAATCGTCTCCATTTTCGTTATACCGATACTTTGAGTTTTAAGTCTTAAATTAGCCCCCAGTAGTTTATATTAGCAGTCAGCACCAGTCTTAACACAATCCACGTGGAAAGTCGATGAACATAAGTGGATGATCTTGAAAATTGATTTAAATTTAATGTTACATGCTTTAAGGAAATAGATATTGCACCAATTAAATTGGGCGATCCTCACCCGATCGTTTAATCCAACGGATGCAAAAGCTTCTACTAAGTAACATGAGAATCCATTGTCTAGGTGGTTTAGAAGCATCTGGCACTGAACTCGGTAGGGCAGACTACGGTTTGATCCCCCGCATCTTGCAATTGGATAAAAGAGGTTGCCACATAATTGTGCCAGAAACCGTCGTGTTTTGATCAGAACCACTAACCGGCTATTCCACTACGTGCGTGCAAGGATAATGGGCTTAATGTGATTGCGCAAGAACGAAACCGGGTGAAATATGAACGAGAAACCGTGAGTTGAATTATAACGGTATAATTGGACGTTTCGTTTAAAACAGATAGTTGTCGACTAGCTTGTTGCTTGTGTCATTTACGTATTGTTGTTGTTTCATTCGATTTTCTCGGCCGAACTAACTTAGGATTTCTTGTAATTATTTGAAAACGAAAGGTATACTAGTTATGTGCGTTTATAAAAACTTGTCCGATATTTTTAATTGATTATTTTGCTTGAGGACAAGCAAAGGTTTAAGTATGGGGGAATTTGATAACACGAAATTGTATCGTTTATTTTCCATGAAATTTACCCGTTCTGTATTATTTTGACCCGATTAATTCCCGAATATTTCGAGATTGTCATTACTTTTTGCAGGTATTCATAACTCAGCTCAAAACAGAAGAAAACATGAAACAATGCAAGAAAGCATCAAAAGAATAGAAGAAAAAGATAAGTCTGTCAAGAATTACAGATTTTGTAGCTGTGACGGTCGTAACGCATCTGCCACGGCCGTAAGCCATCATGAAGCGTGTTACGACCGTAACACATTGGCCACGACCGTAACACGGGGAAACACCAAACCTGCTCGTAACGCCTCAGTAACGAACGTAATGCGTATATCAGTTAATTGAAAGTGCAGATCGTGGCAAAGCAAAACAGAAGGAGTTTTCAAACTCCTTATTTCTCTCCAGTCAAATCCCACGTTCACCACTTCTTCCTCAACTACCCACGTTCCTACATTTGTGGAGATTTTTAAGGAAAGCTTCATGACAAGTCTTCAAGCCAACTGCCAAATTCATTCCTCTATAAATACCTCAAAATTCAATGTTAGATGTACAGAGATTTTTACAATTTACTTGTGCGGAAGCTCTGCCGAAATCAAAACCATTATTCCTTCAGTTGTTATTTTTCTGCATCCGCTTATTTCCGTTCTTTTAATTTCATTTCCCAAATAATAATTTCCAACATCAGGGAATTATTATTATAGTTTAGGATTTATTATTCAAGCCTCAGAATTTGTCATATTACCGATACCAAGTCCGAGTTTCCGATTTGTGGAAGAGGGGTTGAAGTATTGGCTTTATTTTCAGGTTTCTATTTTGCAATTGTATTACATACCTTTTAATTAATTAATGCATGTTTAATTTATTATTTATAATGTCCAATATATATTTGTTTGTTTTTATTTCCAGTACGTTCATTATAATTTCTATGGATAGCTAAACCTTTAGCGTCGGTATGGGATAGTAAGAGACATTAGGCATCTGATCAAACTTAGGCTAAAACTTTAATCAACTTAACTCTGGTTATAACTTTTTATGCTTAATAATAAAACCTTTGTTACGAAAGTAAGAAGAGTAAATAGGTTAGATCGAGACCACGAAAGTGTGAGGTTTTTAACCGGATAGCTAAAGTTAGGCATTTGATTTAAATACAGTGAAAGCGCTTTAAACCAAATTAGAATTAATTAAGTTTCCAAAAAATACTTCTAAACACTTATAGGCTAGCGAAAGCAGGTATAGGGCTTTAGACGTATAATCCGAGATAAGACCATGAAAGTGTGAGTTAAGGGTTTTTAAACTGATTAATTCTACAGATAAACCAAGTTGACCATCCTTATATGCCTAGGTCCGATTAGATCCTTTAGGTCGACTCTATTGCATACCGACCATTTCATTTTATAATTACTTTAAAATCAATTAGTTTACCTTCCTTAACCTTCCCAAAACCAACGTGAAAATTTCCGCCTTAGCTAAATTAGCATTACTTTCCCGCACTAGAGTGATTACAAAGTCCCTGTGGATTCGACAATCTTTTATTACTACCGCGATAGGCTGTGCGCTTGCAGTTAAGATACCGTTAGACATTAGGTCGATCGCAGACACATCAGATTGCAAGAAATTAAACGTCCTAATTATTTATTACAACCATATTTAAATAATATACAAGAAATGTAAAACGGACTTGTTTTGTTTAAGTAAAGAAATAAGTTTACTTAAGAAAATATTTTTATCTTTTTGTTCTCAAAGAAATAAAATAAAACATGTGAATATGAAATATTTTTTGTGTTTTTGGTTATTAAAAGCTAAAATAAGATAAATAAGAGAAAAAAGGAGTCAGAATCAGCACATTGTTGAAACGAGAAGGAACAGAAGTTCTGATTCTGATACGCTGCAAGAGAGAAAATGTTAGTGGGAAAGTAGAGGGTCAGAAGTTATGGGCCTGGGTACACCAAGTTCTGACGTTTCTAGGAATAAAGGAAAATCTAGAAGTTCTGATTGTTGAAGGGGTTCAGAAGCTATAGCGTAGCAGGGAACCTAGAAGTTCATATATCTCTAGCAAGTCAGAAGTTCTGGTTGTTTGAGAGAGTGAAGTGATTATGCTGTTAGGTGAGGATATCTAGAAGTTCTGATCTAGGAGTATCGTCTGACAGATAAATGGGTAAAAATGTCAATAAATAAATCTAAAAAGATGCTTATGGGGCTATAACCCAAGACCCTTAGCACTAATGTCTTATGCGTACACGATTTCTACCACTGGGGTGGTTGTACATCCGATATTAGAAGAAAAAGCATAAACATGTATTACAAAGTAAACTCTGATGATAAACTCCACCTCTTTCTTCAAGCTAATCAGAACATCTGCAACTTAGTCAAATCTCAACAGAACAGAAAACACATACATAACAATTATAGAAGTTTTCCATCATGGTTTCAGATGCATAAAAAATGTCAAGACTATAAATCAGAAACAAACATGTATCTGCTAATCCTAATTTCCTTAGGAAGTTCTGAACTGATATTCTCCCTATTTAGGCAGGCAAATACATGAAACCTCAGAATATGTACAACATCAGAATCAAGATGTCTACATTATATTTTGAACACACAAATCTAACAATGCCTAAGTAAAATGATGAGGGTCAGCAGAAGCTTACCTTGCAGTTGGAGAAGGTCCTGTGAACTGGAGCTTGATTCTGACTGCTTGTAATGTTCTGATTATCCTCCTCACGTGCTCAGCAAGTTGGAACAACCTTTAACTTGGGCTATGAGCGGCTGTAAAATTGTATGAATGATTTGGTCAAGAAACACTTGAGGGAAGTTAGAGTTTGAATGCAAGAATAAAAAACTAGTAGGTTTTGTATTTGTGTTTGCAGTTTCAGATTCCTGAGATTTTTAGCAAGGTTTCAAAGCTTTTCCTTTCAAGTTTTTCTCCCGCTCCCCTTCACAGTTGCAAATGAAGTTCAATTTATAGGCAAGAATTTTGTAGCTTGGAGAAGTCAAAAGTACCACCATCATGCTAGCGTGCTGGCTTGTTCTTGAAGCAAGTTAAACAAGTATGATGGTTAGCAGCTTTTAGCCGTGCCTAAGCTGGATTTGTAAGCATGAATTAAGGAAAAGTACCCTCGAAAGCAAAAGCAAAGCATGGACCCAATATACTCTTGTACAAAAGTTTGCTTTTTCAAGGACAATAATGTACTTCTATGCCACACATGGGGAAATCCTTTGGATAAAAACTCAAAAGTGGTTGTGAGCATTAAATGATGATGAGATTTATCAAACCAGAAATCCTGCAATGTGAGATTATGCATCATAGCTTAATTTTGGTCAGAAGTTCAGCATCAGCGCAACTTAGAACAAACATCCAACTTCTGATCTTTGAGTCTCTTTGCTCCAGCATGTTCTGAGTGAGTTCTCAGACTTTCCAGAAAGCTTATAACATTCTTTGTAAGCCCTCTTTGAATTAATCTTTCAAATTCTGACTGAACCTACGTGAAAACTGTCCCAGAAGTTGTAAACAAAATCTGATTTAAAAATGCTCAGAATTTACTAAGTGTTTGAGTTTCAGGGACGTGTCTTTGAAGACGTATAGCTTGAAATCCCAACATTTCTAGAAGAAGTTCTGTTCTACAATGTTTTAGATCTTATTGATATCTACAACTGTTGTGTTATAAGTTCTTCCAGAATCAACTTGCATCATGGTAATAATCTGGCCAGAAGTTTTGAGTTTTTCAACATAAATCTTGACTTCTGATTTTCTTGATGAAACAAACTTCATGCCTTGATGAAATAGGATTCTTGAAACTTGATTTTGATCCAAAAGTCAAAGTTTGACTTTTTAGTGTGCAAATGACCATTTTGCCCTTGTGAGTGACTTTCTTGGAAAATTTGTAATTCAAAGCTTGAAATTGGATGGAAGCAAACCCGAGGGTCCAGGATGATCCTTTGAGAAATGAGACGGAAAATTTTAGGGTACAATAGGAACCATCACCATATTTTAGGGAGAATCTTCTACACTGTTTTCGTGTATGGAGATAGAGCTTGCGACTGAATGCACATTTGAATTAATTGAGAAAACTACCCTACCCCTGGTTATGATTAAGGGTTTTAATTTGTGTGAAAATAAAAACTCCTACTTCTTAGGCTCAAAGGGGTTGACTAGGGATTATCTTCCTTATAACTCCACTATTTAGGATTTGAAACAACGCCTGTACATCGTCAGCGGGGTCTGTTCAAAAGCACACTGTAGAGATTATGGTATCATTTTCGTCATCCTCCCTCTAAAAGTTTAGAGCTTTTAATCGAGAGTTGATTATCACGAAAGGAAGTAAAAACACAGTTTGAATATAATGAATACAAACGAAATGATCTAAGACAAACATATGCAATGCATTGATAAAATAATAAAGTTTGACATGAAACAAATGTTCGGACAATCAAAAGAAATTACAAATTGAAAATTCTAGATGAACAAAAAGCCTCTTTGTCTTGGCTTGTCACTTCAGATGGTGTGTTTTTGAGGAATTCCAGAAGAATTCCAGTTGACCATCTTGTGCAAATTCCAACGCTCCTTCATCGATCAGGTCTTGAATTTTGTATTTCAACGTCCAATAGCTATCAGTATCATGCCCCGAACTGTTGGAGTTATATGCGCATATTGCATCAGGATTATAAGTAGGAGCAGAAGTATTAGGATTCCGAGGAGGATCCTTTAATGTGACCAAATTCAACTTCAACATGTGTTGCAAGATTTACGACATTGGTAAGTCTGGTATATTTCCTAGTGAATGAATCTCGCTTACACCGATTACCCTGTCGTTGTTGGCAAGGTGGAGGTTGGGTTCGTAACGTAGCAACAATTTGGAAAGTTCCACTCTTCAGCAAACCCACTTCTTGTCTCATCAGAGGCTGATTAATGACTTGATCCTCAGCCTCGACTGTTTGTTTCATACGGTTGCATCCGTCTTGATGAAGCTTGCCGATGAGAAACCTCAACTCTTCTTGTTCCCGAGATAAACTTTGGATAAGAGCACTTTGATTACTCATCTGGATTCTCATCCGTTCCATTTCAGCTTGCAGTTGTTCCAACTGGTCATCTTTGTTATTGTCGGGATGTTTCTTGGTCAGATTCCCGTTGAGGAGTGCTTTCAACTCTTCTTGACCCTTGGATAGGTTGAGGAACATTTCCATGAACTGAGACTCTTGAGTTTGGAGATCTTTGTTGTTCTATTTGAGAGCCATTTTCTTTGCTGAAATAAACAGCGAGAACATGAGAGACCTGTACTGGAAGACATGTTATGTAATGACATGCATGATGTGTAAATGTTTTCAAGGATCTCGCGGGGTAAACACAAGAAGATGTTAGGAGTTGACGACAACTTTGATTGAAGAACTTCATATTGTTAAATGTCCTTCTATGAGAGTCAAGCTCACCATGTGGAGTGAGTCATCGCCACTGATCAGGTTGTTGTGTTATGGTCTTTTGAAGGCATTTTCTATAGGAAAATAAATCCCCTTGCCCCTTGTTAGATGTATGGTTCATCATAACATGCATCACATACCCTTGAGATCCTTGAAATGGTTAAGGAGATATTATGGGATGATGTTATGATGTGTATGCTATGTATTAAACAAAAGTGTAAGGTGGCATAAGCAAGTAAACCCTGCAAGAAATTCAGGTTATTGGATAATGACTGTAAATAAATCCTGCAAGGAAATCATGTTGTTAAAACCCTGCAAGTAGTTCAAGTTGAAAGCAAAAAATTCACACAAGCAGCCTTAGGTTTAAGCTTGCATGGGGTTTGTAGGTAAGTACCCTCTTGAAGTTTAGTCGGTTCAACCTGTCCTAGAAATAGTAACTGGTTCTAAGGAGTCTGATATCACTGACCTCTCTTTTAGGCATTGTTCTAGCTCAAGCACCAAAGTATTGCGGCCAGAATATCCCAAAAGTATAGTCTCAATGAGTGTAGTATCGAGTATCAACCAATCTTCGGTCGGAACCAAGTCCGGCCATATCACTACTTTCTAATGGCTTAGGATGAGTCAATTAAAGGTTCTAAAGGTCAGTTAGCGCTTAATGACACTAAGGAAGCCTAATGTTATCCTTGACTGACTCAAGGAACATTAGTACAAACCAAAGTATCACGCTAACGTAGCTATCACTTTGTCCATATCGGTCTACGTTGTACAATTTCCATGATTTATTTCTACTTACCTAATAAGGTGCCCCAGATCCGAGTGTAGGATATATAGTAACCTAAACAAAGCCCTCAAAAGTAAAGCAAACAAAGCATATAAAAGCAGTTAAATAATGAACTAACTCTAAGGTAACCCCACTTGTTATACATTATCCCCAACAGAGTCGCCATTTCTATGATACGGTGGTAGAACTGACTGTTTAGTACTTGATTTGTGTTTGTGTTTGCAAATGTTGCGGTAAGCAACAGTCGCCACCGGATGTTCTTTTATCCAAATTAAGGAAAGGGTGAAAAGAGCAAAAAAAGACCTTTTCGAGATTTTTGTGAGTAAGGGTGGTAGATTATGGAAAGGGAAGGTGTTATCACCCTCTTCATCTGTAGTTATCTACGGACTCTTAGTTGCTTGCTAGATCACTTTGCTTTTGTTTGAAAATATGCTTGTGGTGTGGGTTTGAAAATATTTTGAAAAAACGTCTTTGTAATGATTCTCGTCTCTATAAGAATGCGTACAAAGTGTTGGTTTAGAAAATAGTTCAAAGAAGTGTTTGTGGAAGATGGTTTTGAAATTGATTTTAAAAAGTGCCTTTGTAATAATTTTCGTCTCTATAAGAATGCGTACAAAGGGTTTTGACTTTTGAAAATGTTTCAATTGAAAGTGTATGTGTGAAAATGATTTTTTTTTGAGCAAGCGAGCAACTATGAGCATCCTACCTACTCAAAAAGGTCTAATATTCTTTTCCTCCTCCTTTAGATGTTGCTATCTTACCATTGATTGATAAGAAGCCCTGTCGTTGGATGTATGAGGGACATTCAAAAGGGACGTACAGTCATAAAGACAACAGATGTAGAAACACTTTAGCAATTTCTATTTAGGGACTATATCATTTACCGAAAGGTAATTGTAGGGTCATCGAGGGACTATGATCTTTTGATTTATGGGTCTTTGCTAAAGCGTCCCTGTCTCGAGAGACATGACTGTTTTATTTCTGAAGGCAACCAAAGTGGGGTACCCTAGAGGTGTATATGTGCAAGTGTGTTATGTTCAGTTATTTTAGTCTTGTGTTAAGTTTGCTAACATTTTGTTATTAGTCTTGTCATACAATCCTAGTTACTAGCAGTTAATATATATACAGGAATTTAAAGTACATAAATGTAAAGTGCGGGAATGTAAATCCTACGCTATTACATGGCTTTGTGAGAGGTACATTATAGAAATGTGAAAAGTAAAGTCCTAGTCACTATTACAAACTGGGAAGCAGTTACAATAAGATGAAACAAAATGCGAAAGTAAATAAATGTGCAAACGAATTAAGAGAGACGCCCAAATCCTAAGGAAAAGAAATCTTTGTTTGTTTTGTTTTATTTTAAGAAAATACAACCTAAGCCTATTTAATTTTAATTTCAAGAAAGGTTAAAATAATTAATTAATTTGTTTACAAATTAATTTGATTAATAAACACTAATATAATGTTTTTTTATGATTTTTTGATTTAAAGTTAAAATAAAAAAGAAGTTAATAAAGAAATGAAAACAAAAGTAAAAATACAAAGGGGGGGTCATCCTTCGATCCAGAGAGATATGGGGGCTTCGATTCAGAGGAAGAAAGTGGCCTTCAATCCAGAGGAAGGTTGCTTCCGATCCATAGAAAGAAAGGTAGCCTTCGATCCAATGAAAGATGATTGTCTTTCGACCCAGGGGTGGATACTACCTTTCGATTTGAAGCTGCAAGATAAATATTAGCCAAATAAAGATGCAGGACCTGGGTATCGAACCCAGGTCCTTCGATCCTGCGCACGTTAGTATGTTCAGGCTGGATCTACAACAAGTGTTAGAAACAAAACAAATGCAGACCTGGGGTCAAACCCAGGTCTTTAATCTTGAATAAAAAATTAAATGAACTGCAAGTGTTGATGTGTCATGCAAATATAATGTTTGATATTTTTACCAATTCTTACCAATGGTGATGGATGAATCTGTAGCTTCAGGCGTGGATACCTTTGTTTAAGGGTTGCTTCGATTTGTCACTTCTGGTCGTGTGCTTGCTTAGGGGCTGGTGATGATTGGAAAAGCTTCAGGAGACCTCCAAGAATGTGTTTGCAATTTCGTGTGACTCTTTCTTCGGTTGTGTCCAACCTCCTTTGGAGCTTTCTAGTGTGCTCCTTATATAGATGGAATGGAGGGGACAAGAAGGCAAAGGAGTAAACCGCCATTAAGTTGGTGTTTTAAGGCCATGAATACCATTTTGAAACATTGCCAAAGATATGGTTTTTTGTCCCTTTTTGAATTTGAATGAACCTGGACATTTGACTTTCGAATGTTCTCCTTCGAGTGACTCTAATTGCCTCCTTCGAATGGCTTTGATTGCCTCCTTTGAATGGCTTTCTTTCAACTCAAACCAATCGAAATATCAACTCTCCCTTTTTAACTGGTCGAAGGTTGCTTCAGCTCTCTATCAATCGAGGGATTTATAGGAGCCTCCTTATTTTCTTTCAAATTGCCCCAGGCCTCATCATTGTGGCCTTCGATTGAGTCCCTATTTGCCATGTCCTTTGATTGGCTCTGACACTAACCAACTAAACCAATCGAAATACTTCAACCTGTCCAGTCGAATCTTGATCAAGGGGGGAGGGCACCGCCCAATCGAAGCTTGTCAATCAAGCTTGCATCGAAGAGTGCCAAATGCCCAATTGAAGGCTGGTGAGTCAAGCTTGTATCGAATAGGGTCCAACACTCAATCAAATTTGGGGGACCAAAGCTTGATCAAAGGTTTTTAGATTCCCAATCGAAACTCCTTGTCCATATGTCAATCGAAAGACATCCTGTTCATATGCCAATTGAAGGACCTTGTTAAAATTCCAATCAAAAGACGTTGTCCCAAGGCCAATCGAAGACTCCTTCTTTATCTTCAAAATTTTTATTTTTTATTTAATCAAGTGTTTGTAATAACCCATGTAAGAGAAAAATCTTGGAAAATATGAGGGAAAATTTTGGGGTACAACAGCTGGTATATGGAGGCTTAGTGAATCGAAAGGCCAAAAGAACACAAGGAGGTACTTGAGATTTTGGGAGTGTTCAAGGCTAGTAATCTCTTTCTTTATGTGATGTATGGATGGTGTTCTAATGGAATAAATGGGAGATGCTCGAAGGATTCTGGAGTTGGTTCTTCAAAAAACCAAAAATTACAAGCAACGTGGCTTTGGATGGAGATTCTGAGTTTTTGAGAGTTTGGGAGTGTTTGACGACTTTTTAATACAACAAGAATCTGGCTCTTTGATTTTTCAAATGGTCTCTATATTTATAGAGAAAAGGTTAGAGATATTTTACACAAGGGATCTCTCTGTTGTAGGGTTTTGACTAGGTGACTTGCTTTTTTGAAGAAATGTGGAAAACAAGTTTCAAGGTGATGTACAAGCATGGTCTGAAGTTGTTGGAGGCCTTAGACCTGTTGCTTCTAGTGTATAGGGGACATGTGTGCAGAAGGGATAGGCGCAAGGCTCAAAAAACTTTTTCTGAAAAATGGCAATGATAACTTTATGCCATTAAGGGAAAGTTGGCTTGGAAAACACTCGGCTAAGAGCTTAATTTAATTATTAAACAATTAATTATGAAGTGAGGCACAAGTTTGAGGCCTGAAAAGCAAGATCATGTAGCCTGACCTATAGATTATGTTTTCAACTTGATTCCTTGAATCGAATACTCCATCCTTCCACAACTTTCGACCAGACTCATCAAAGCAATATCCATTTCCACTAATTGTGTGTCCTTCGAATGGGCCATATTCATCTAAATATACCACTTTGAATCCTTTCATTTTGATCACGTAGGTCCAACCTTCGACCAAACTCAAGGGCAGACAAAACTAATTATTTCCACTAATTACATGTTTTTTGAATGGGCCATCTTCAGCTGAATATACCACTTTGAGTCCTTTTGTTTTAATCATGTAGATCCAACCTTCGACCAACCTCAATAGTAGATAAAATTATTTGTTTCCAACCATTGCATGTTCTTCGAATGGGCCACCAAATGTAATTCATAGTGTAGAAACTATGTGTGTTGAATGGTTTATAGGTGAAATCGAAGCAAGCATGAAGGAGGCCACTGCTTTGTAAATCGAAGAAAACATGTAGGAGGCCATTGCCTTATGAATCAAAGTAAGCCTGTAGGAGGCCATTGACTTCTGACTCGAAGCAAGCCTGTTGGAGGTCATTGCCTTCTGAATCAAAGAAAACCTGTAGGAGGCCATTACCTTCTGAATCAAAGCAAGCCTGTAATAGGCCATTGCCTTCTGAATCGAAGCAAGCCTGTAGGAGGCCATTGCCTTCTAAATTGAAGCAAGCCTGTAGGAGTCCATTGCCTTCTGAGTCGAAGTAAGCTTGTAGGAGGCCATTGCCTTCTGAATCAAAGCAAGCATGTAGGAGTCCATTGCCTTCTGAATCGAAGCAAGCCTGTAGGAGGCCATTCCCTTCTGAATCGAAGCAAGCGTGTAGGAGGCCATTGCCTTCTGAATTGAAGTAATAAATGAAGGAAATCGTTGCTTAATCAAAACTTATATGAAGATAGCCATTTCCCAATCGAAGCTAGCATGCATGAGGCCACTGCTTTATGAATCAAAGCAAGCATGTATGAGGCCATTGCCTTCTGAATCGAAGCAAGTAATGAAGGAAATTGTTGCTTAATCGAAGCTTATGAACCAAGCTTGCTCGAAGGAATCCAAATGCCCAATTGAAGCTTAGGAACCAAGCTCGCTCTTCTTCAATTTGATGCTTGAGAGCCCAATATGATCCATGAAAACTACATGGGGCATTAAAAGTACAATTGTACTTGTGAAAATTCAAACTCTAGTTTGAGTCATCAGTATTGAGGAAGTATATTGAGCTGATCATACATTGTGACATCTTGACCCAATAGAAATCTTGTGGGAAAATTGTTAAGAAATAGAGGGAAAACTTTGGGGTACAACAAATGTCATCAAACGTATGTTGTCTAAACCCATTTTACACAGTCGAATAGGTAAATGGGCACTTGCATTAACTGAATACTCGTTAACACATGTCCCTTTAAAAGCAGTCAAGGGGAAAATCATTGTAGACTTCATAGTCGACCATTTAACAGTCGACACTAATGAAGCTTATGTAAGCACTAAGTCCTGGCAATTTTATTTTGATGGTTCTAAAAACAAATAAGAAACTGGGGTAGGGATTTTCATCTTATCACCAGATGGCATTCCAACTAGATTTTGTTATAAAATAAAAGGCGAATGCTCTAATAATGTGGCTGAGTATGAAGCCTTAATAATTGGTATTCAAATTATGTTAGACGTTGGAATAAGAGATGTTGATATTAAAGGAGACTCAGAGGTAGTGGTGAAATAGTTGACCAAATAATACAATTGCGTTAAAGATCACCTGGTAATATATATGGCCAGAGTATTGTCATTATTTCAAAAATTTGACAACGTGTCGATTAGTCATGTAAAGTGAATTCACAACCAAGAAGCGAATGACATGGCCTAGTTGGCATGTGGATACAAAACACCCAAAGAAAGCATAGATGAGTTCATTGAGGTAAAATAAAAATTGGAGTTTGAAACCACACCAATGATAAAAACTAAGGGGGAAACACCTGAAATAATCCTTGATCTCCTGAACTATGAACATTTTGGAAATTTTGAAATGGTAGATAAAGTTTTCGCCATTGATGCGTTAGCTGAAGACGACTAGAGGAAACCCGTAACTGATTTCTTAAAAAATCTAGTTGGGTCGACAAAGCGTAAGGTTAAGTACATGGCGTTAAATTATAGATTAATGAGAGACAAATTATTCAGAAAAACGCCTGAACGAGTGTTGTTAAAATGCTTATGAGAGAATGAAGCATATGTGGAAACATCTAAAGTTCATAGTGGTGCTTGCGGAACACATCAAGCATGACATAAGATGAAATGGTGTTGTGTCGAATAGGGGTATATTGGCCGACCATGTTAAAAAATTGTATTGATTATGCCAAAATCTGCCAAGAATGCCAAAAACATGTTGGAATTCAACATGTACCAGCTAGTGAATTGCATTATGTTATCAAACCTTGGCCTTTCTAGGGATGGGCTTTGGATATTATCGGATAAAGTAAGCCTACATCATCAAAAGGCCACAGGTACATCTTGGTAGGTATTGATTAATTTTCAAAATAGGTAGAAGTGGTCGCTTTGGTTAAAGTAGACCAAGAGGAAGTCATGGCCTTCATTCAAAACCAAATCATATATAGCTTTGGGACGCCAGAGACCATAACACTGACCAAGGGACTGTGTTCGTAGGGTGAAAGGTGAATGAGTTCGCTGCAGAAATGGGGTTCAAACTATTATCATCGACACCATATTATGCCCAGGAAAATGGGCAAGTTGAAGCAGCAAATAAGACCATTATCGGCTTAATCAAGAAATATGTTGGCCAAAAGCCTAGAAGTTGGCATACGATTTTGGGCCAAGCATTGTGGGCATGTCGAAACTCACCAAAGGAGTTGACTAACATAACACCTTTCAATTTGGTTTATGGACACGAAGAAGTCTTGCCCTTAGAAATCCACTTGCAATCATTGAGAATACAAAGGCAATCAGATATTCTTATTGAGTATTATTGGGTGTGATACGGTGGCAGAACCGACTGTTATACTGGTTTTGCGTTTTGTATTCCCAAATGTGAGGTAAGCAAGACTTTCCACCGACTTTTCTTTTATCTAACAAAGGAAAGGGTAAAAAGAATAGAAAAATACCTTTTTCGAGATTTTCTGAGTAAGGGGGGTAGATGATGGAAAGGGAAGGTGCTAGCACCCTTTCCATCCGTGGTTTTTCACGGGCTCTTAGATACTTGCTCATTTTTGAAAATTGCTTTCGTGTTTGTGTGTTTTGAAAAGTTTGTTTGCTTTATGATAACTCTTGTATCAGTCCTCAAGAGCGTTGATAAAGTGTTTTTTGAAAAAGGTTTTGAAAGTGTAGTGTGAAAAAGTTGTTTATGAGCAAGTACCTAACAGTTATCTACCTACTCGAAAAAAAGATGTTCTTTTCCTCCTTTCCTTTAGATAGTGCTATCCTACTATTAGTGAGTAGGTAGCCCTATCGTTGGAAGTTGAGGGACTATCGAAGGGACGTTTACGGTCACTGAGGCAATTGGGCAAGAACTTTTAGTAATTGTCCTAAAGTTCTAGGATCACTTTTTTAACCGAGGCAGCGTCAAAAGGGTCATCGAGGAACTTGTGATCTCTGGAACTAAAGGACAACCACTAAAAATTCTCACGTTTCGAGAATTGTGACCATTTTCGAAGGAAACCAGAGTGGGAATACCCTAGAGGTACGCATGTGCGAGTGTGTTGAGATTCAGTTATTTTTTTTGTCTTTTTGTTAGGTTAGCTAATGTTTGATTTTAGTCTTTTTATACAAGCTTATTTACTAACAGTAATATAGCAAACTAATGAAGCAATAAATGTGCGGAAAATAAAATGCAAATAAATAAATAAATAAATAAATAAAACCTAAGTTATTACACAGATTTGGGAGAGATACATTATAAAAATGCGGAAAGTAAAATCCTAATTATTATTACAAACGAGTAGGTAGTTACAATAATAAAAAAATGCGAAGGTAAATAAATGCACACATGAATTAAAAATACGTCTAAAATCCTAAGTGAAAGGATTTTTTTTGTTTGTTTTTGTTATGAAAAGAAATTGAATTAAAAATACTAAGTCTATTCAATTTTAGTTTTTTAAGAAAATATTAAAATAATTAATTAATTAACAAAATTAATATAATATAAAAATCTAAGCCTAATGTTTTTGTGGTTTTTTAATGTTAATTAAAGCTTAGAAGAAATAAAGAAAAACAATCAAAAGAAAGGACAAAATCAAAAGACCAGAACAGTAAATGAAAAGAGTTCATTCTTGGGAGGAAGGCCTGGATCGAAGAGGCTTGGGTTGTCTTTCGATCCAATGAAGAGTCTTAATCGAAGGTGCCTGAGAGACTGCACGTCCGGGGGTGTTCGATCTGGATGATTCATCCTTCGATCTGGGATACTGGATCTGCAAGGAATTCGTTAGAAAAAGAAAACAAAACAAAATAATGGACTTGAATCGAATCTAGTCCTGGATTCGATAGCCTGGCTGTGTCACCCTGAATGGAATCTCTAGAGTATGAATCGAAGGTTATTGGAAAAAAGGTTCCTGCCACCTAGTTCGAAGTTTGGTTGTTTCGAAGCCCCTCAATATTCTGTTGGGGAAAACCTGATAAACTGTTTCCTACAACATAAACATACATTAGGGATCCAGGGGGGACTTTACCCACTGATTCGAATCCCTCCCCAATTTGAATCTCTCTCCAATTCGAATCTGGGTTTGCTTGGCCTTGAAAGTCTCGAGTGAGATTCAAAGAAAAAAACTCAGATCGTGCCCTAGCGATGGCACGATCTCATCCCTGCATTTTAGCTTGCATGTAACACAAATATTGGAAATAAACAAGAGTATACGTGTAATGTATATCTAAATGGTATGAAGATGCAGTTTTGGTTCTGCAAACCCTTACCAATTGAAGGTGTGTGATCTGTGGCTCTGAGCGTGGAAATGTTTTCTTGGGAGTTGGGGTGGACTCCTGGAGAGGGGACCCGCAAAAGATCTTTCGATTGGGAGGCTTTTGGGATTTTTGAGCAACGTGGTGTGTATAATCTCTTCGTTTGAAGTGTGTGATACATTTAAACATGGCATTGAAAACAGAATTAGACAAATTAAAAGATTTCCGTTTTAAGAAGTTTCGTGCCATTTTGGAATTATGAGTGAACCTGGATAAGTCAATTTGGCGCCTTGTTTGAATTTGAAAATATTCAGTGTTTCCCTCTCAAAAGCCCTTTCGACCAGCCCTTGTTCCTGTGATGATTCTGAGTTCTGATTCGAAGTGTTCAGAACTTCCCTCATCAGAACATTTTAGCTTAAGACATCTCTGCACTGATATGCCATTCAGAGGATATTTTTCCCTGATATGCCAATCGAAGGACACTTTGTTCTGATGTTCCAATCGAAGAACACTCTGATGTTCCAATCAAAGGAAAATCTGATTTCTCAATTGAAGGAAGCTCTGATGTTCCAAATGAAGGAAGTTCTGATGTTCCAATCGAAGGAAGTTCTAATGTTCCAATCGAAGGAAGTTCTTATGTTTCAATCGAAGGAAGCTCTGATGCTCCAATCGAAGGAAACTCTGATGCTCCAATCGAAAGAAGCTCGGGTGCTCCAATCGAAGGAAGCTCTGATGTTCCAATCGAAGGAAACTCTGATTCTCCGATCGAAAGAAGCTTTGGTGCTCCAATCGAAGGAAGCTCTGATGTTTAAATTGAAGGAAACTGTGATGCTTCAATCGAAGGACATTTGGTGTTCCAATCGAAGGACGCCTTGATGTTCCAATTGAAGGACATTTGATGTTCCAATTGAAGAACACCCTGATGTTCTAATAGAAGGACACCTTGATGTTCCAGTCGAAGGACCCCCCTGATGTTCCAATCGAAGGGCATTTCGTTTATCTTCAAATTTTACTTTCCTCAAGCCAAAGTTTGTAACCACCAATGTAAAAGAAAATCTTGAAAAAAATGAGAGGGAAAATTTTGGGGTACAACAGCTGCCCCTGTTCAATCTTGTTAGACCTGAGGATGTAGATTGGCTTGTCTTTCTTTCGTGATTTGAAGGTGGAAGATGATTGAATACTAGAGTGCCCAGAAATTTGCACTCGTCTGAATTGATATTGTTGGTAGATAATATCGGGAATGGGCTTACATATGCCATTTGAAAAAGATGACGAAATACTGTCGGAGATGGGCTTAAAGATGCCATCCAAGGAATATGACAGAGATTCATCGGAGATGGGCTTAGAGATGCCATCCAAAGTAAATGCTGACTTCATAAGAAGCCTATTTATGGGGACTCATGTTCCTGTTGTCTGAGGAGGAGTCCGCTGGGGAATGTTTTAGGGGAATATAGTCTAGGAGCTTCATTTGTCAATTACTCTAGTGGGGAGTTATCTCTTGACTGGAGAGACGAAAGTGGTTTGTTATCTAGTCAGGATCCAGGCTTCATAATGACTTGCTTAGGATAATAAGGATGACTGCTATCTGGTCGTATTCTAGGCTTCTCAGCGACTTATCGTGGAATATGAAATTAACTGCCAATTGATAGGTTCTCGGCTTTGCAGTAATTGTAGACATTAAACTGTTATCTGGTCGTGTCCAAGCTTCAGTGATTTGAAGAAATTAAGTTATTATTTGGTCGGGTCCAGGCTTCAACTTGAATTTGAGGTATACCATTATCTGGTCGGGTCAAGGCTTCGGTGCCATAGGTTATACTATCATCTGGTCGGATCTAGGCTTTATAGTAATTAATAAACTGCTATCTGGTCGGACTCCAGGCTTTACAGTATCTTTAACTGGATAAGAATCATAAAATCTTAGTGTCGATTTAACTGAACCAGAGAAAGTATCTACCAAAAAAGAATCAGGATAAATCATCGGTCGATTTAAACTAAAATAGTAGAGGTCTTGAGTTATCTTTAACTGGAATAGAATCAGAGAAATCTTAGGGACGATTTAACTGAACCAGAGAAGTCTTTAATTGTCTTTGACTGGACAAGAATCAGAAAAATCTTAGGGTCGATTTAACTGAACCAGAGAAAGTTCTTACTGGAAATGAATTAGAATAAATCATTGGTCGATTTAAACTGAACCATTAGAGGTCTTGAATTATCTTCAACTGGAATAGAATTAGAGAAATCTTAGGGTCAATTTAACTGAACCAGAGAAATCTTTAATTATCTTTGAATGGACAAGAATCAGAAAAATATTAGGGTCGATTTAACTAAACCAGAGAAAGTGCTTACTAGAAATGAATCAGAGTAAATCATTGGCCGATTTAAACTGAACCAGTAGAGGCCTTTAATATGATCTTCTAAAGAAAATGCTGGAATAGCCCTTCATCAGAGGTAACCTTTGAAAAGACTGTCAGGTCATAAAAGTAGTTTGTCATGTTTGTTGATTGATCTTACCTGAAAAGATAAAGAGTTACTTGTATGCAATGTCATGATGTATGAAATGCATCGTGTAATGATGTTCTCAAAATAAATGAGGTTGTGTTGTATGCAATATAAATGCACATGCCATGATGTATGAACATGGAATGTTGTTGCGACATTTCCTAGTATGGGAAAATAAATCCCTGACTGCTTGCTGGAGAATACTGGGAAGTTGAATCCCGGACTGCTATTTGGTAGATGAGGATGTAAGTCTAAGAGTGCCTAAGAGGGGGGGGGGGGGGGGTGAATTAGGTATATAAAAATTTATTCGGTTTTATGAGAATACTTGTAGTAATTTTTGGTTAAGTGTTTGAAGGTTTTGATTATATCTTATCTTTTCTTGATTATGGTGATGAAAGCGATAAATGCGGAAAAGTAAAGAACAAGGCGATATATCCTGGTTTCCCTCACAATCCGAGAGTACTCCAGTCCCCTTTCCAACATGAAAGATATTTCACTATAGTTAGAATGATTGTACAGCCTATGCTTACTATCTAACATATAGGGTGACCAAAGGTTCTTAACACCTTTAAGATCAAACAAACACTAATGTGAATGAAGAACAATCCTCTTCAAATCACAACACTTACTTCCAACAGTCCTGGATAGTAAGGGAATACTTTCTTTTTGTAATACAATGATTAATTTGAAAGAGATGGAGAGCACTATCAATCTTCAATTGATCTTCTTATTCAAGATAGAAACAATTCTCAAGCAATGATTATAAATGTTCACAATGAATGTATGAAACTTGTAATGATTTCTTAATGAAAATGTATATGGCAAGTTTCACAAAATTTATGAACACTTGAAAGTTTGTATGCAAATTTGAATGATGAAAATTGTTAATTGAAGAAGGTTTTTTTTATTTTGAAAATCTGCACATTTTATAATGTCACAAATACCTCTTCATTCATGCCATTTGATATGAAAAGATGCAATGCATTCATGAAAGAATACCATTTGAAATATGTTCAAAAACCAAATGAAAATCTGCACTGGTTCGCTGGGAACCGGTTCCGACCCATGCAGAACTCAGTTCTTAGTGAACGTTATAACCCAGAATTCAAAAATAACACGCATGAATTGGTTCCCCTATAGGTACAACCTGGTTCCTGGTACAAATTCCAGGGACGTGATTTTTGAACAAGTTTGGAACCCGGTTCCCTGTTAGGTAGGAACCGGTTCCTGAAAATTTATTTTCAAAAATTCTTTTTGAAAAAGATCTCAAACAAGGTTTTTCTTAATGTTAAAAAATGTGGGATATGTATATGATTATGAATGCAAATTTGTGAATATCTATATTCAAGTTTAAGAATTATTTATACCTTTTGACATTTGTTGTTTCTTTAATAATTCTTCTTCTAATCTTCAAGACTTCTATATGATATTGATAAGCTTTTTGCGCATCCTTTGAATGTTGATACCCATGTTGTCTTCATCAAAACCAATGCTTTAAATATGACTTGAGAAGCTTGCAATTACAGAGGAAAGTGATTCTTTCATTTACGCTGGGGATGATGAATGGAGATGATTTGTCGGGGATTTCCTCTTTCTAATTGAGGGTACTCTGTCGGGGATCTTTGACTTCTGCTTGAGAATGCTCCGCCGGAGAGACGATGCTCTGTCGGAAGATTTTACCAATGTAGAGAAATAAACTCTGTTGGGGGATGAACTTTTGCAGCTAGAGAAATAAACTCTACCAGGATGAGGCTTTATAAACTGTTTGAGATTATAAAACTTAGCTGGGGAACATGGATTTCAGCTCTCTGAGGTAACTTTGCTGGAGGAGGCAATTCCTGCTTGGGGAAGAAGAGGTCAAAACTTTGGTTGTTTTCACTATGCGGGTATATAAACATCACTGGGAAGCATGTTGAGGACGTAGCGGTGTCTTTGCATCAGGACGTTTTTGCCCCTGTACCTGTTGGAGAAAGTACACGCAGAGATTTATGGATGGATCTATGTGTTGAAATAAGTGTCAGAATGACATCTGTCTCTGGATCATATCTGAATTGTACTTGAAACGTGTATTGAATGAGTGTCAGAATGACATCCATCTCTGTAGCGTATCTGAATTGTACTTGAAACATCTGTTGAATGAGTGTCAGAATGACATCCGTCTCTGGATCATATCTGAATTGTACTTGAAACATATGTTGAATGAGTGTCAGAATGACATCCGTCTCTGGATCGTATCTGAAATGTACTTGAAACATGTGTTGAATGAGTGTCAGAATGACACCCGTCTATGGATTGTATCTGAATTGTACTTGAAACATGTGTTGAATGAGTGTCATAATGACATCCGTCTCTGGATCATATCTGAACTGTACTTGAAATATGTGTTGAATGAGTGTCAGAATGACATCCGTCTCTGGATCGTATCTGAACTGTACTTGAAACATGTGTTGAATGAGTGTCAGAATGACATCCGTCTTTGAATCGTATATGAACTGTATTCGGAATATGTATTGAATGAGTGTTAGAATGACATCCGTCTATGGATCATATATGCATTGTTTCTAGGGGATAATCTGTAGTAAGTACCAGGATGATATATGTCTCTGGATTGTACCTGGATTGTTTCTAGAAGAGAAATCTGGAATAAGTATCAGGATAATATCCTTCTCTGGATCTTACCTGAACTGTTTCTAGAAGAGGACTTGGTTTATTTAGAATTTTTCCATTGGGAATTCCTGTTTAATTGTTTTTGAGAAGAAATCCACTAGGGAACATTAATTTTGCTTGATTGTACGTGATTCATTGCTGGAATTCATGTCTAATGCCCCGAGTGATTCAAATGGAGATCTGCCCCTGGGTATTTGGCATTTTTGAGAGATTCCTTGAATCTTGACTTGACTGCCCCAGATGATGGACAATGATCATGCTGTGCTCCTTGGTTGGAAGTGTTTTTCCACTTGAGGTGATCCTTTTCATTGAGAAAGTTTTTGTTCACTAGATATTCGTCATGTGAATTTCTCTGTTGTTGAACAGATAACTATATGCAAACAATGATATTCAAATAATGCAAAGTTTATGCTTTTCTTGAAGTTTTTGAAAATTCATTTTTTCAGTAAAACAAATTTTGCAAGAGGGTGATATCAACTCATGATTTATAGCAAGTCCTACAGGAGTCAGGATAGCTTTTATAACATCATGCTTCTGAACTAACATATGCTTCAGTTAGGACTTTTGAGGGTTGTAACGTGGTATGGTTCACAGTTTAAGAAACAAAGTATAAAGGCTCAAAATTTATTTATACCCACCCATTTTTCGTGATGTTCTTCAGTCCTATGCTCAGTTAATCGTGCATTTCGAATCCCAGTTGAGTTTTGGAATGTTGGCCCTGATATTCTGGTGATGGTTCAGAAATTGAACGTTTGTTTGAGAAGGCAATCATTTTTGTGACCTTTTATTTTTGTTGAGGATTTGTAGGACTTTTTTTTTATCATCCCGATCTTTTGCCTGAACTGTTTCTTTTGTGATTACAGTTAGCGGGATGCCCCGGTTTTCCTTAAGTCTCCTTCACAGACTTTGACTTAATGGGCTTTTATTTTGAGAGATAATGACTGCGTATTTTGATGATTACACGGAACCTATCACCGTGTTTTGATTTGGAAAGACGTCTTCGATGCTATTCATTGTGTACGAAGTAGAAGATTGCAACTGAATGCGCGTCTGAATTGACTGAGAAACTACCCTACCCCAGGTTATGATTAAGGGATTTCATTTGTGTGAAAAGAAAAAACTCCTACTTATTAGGCTCAAAGGGGTTGACTATGGATTATCTTCCTTATAACTCCACTACTTGGGATTTGAAACAACGCATGTACATCGTCAGCAAGGTCTGTTCAAAAGCACATTATGTGATATTGTGGTATCATTTTCGTCATCCTCCCTCTAAAGGCTTATAGCTTTTTAATTGGGAGTCGAATATCACATAAAGGAAGTAAGAAAACAGTTTAAATAAAATGACAATGAAATCATTCAAGACAAACATATGCGATTCATTAATGGGAAAACCAAAGTTCGGCATGACAGTAGTTGTTTGAACAACAAATGGAATTACAAATGAAAAATAACAAATGAACTGGACGTTCTCAATGATTTGGCCTAGGAGCACTGATCACTTTGTGAGTCTCTGGAGGATCAAATTCAATCTCTTTGGCGTCAATCATATCCTGAATTTTGTTCTTCAGAGCCCAACATCCATTTGTATCATGTCCAGGACTATCAAAATGGTATGCACACCTTTCGTCGGGGTGGTAACTAGGAGCAGAAGTATTGGGATTTCGCAGAGGAGCGTTTAACGTAATCAATCCTGGTTTCAACATGTGTTGTAACGCTTGAGCTAGTGACATGTTGATTCTGGTGAATTGTCTCTTAGGCGTGACTTCTTTACGCTGATTCCCCTGTTGGTGTCATTGCACAAGCGTAGGATTATAAACCAGTATTTTCCCCACAAATTGATTGTGGTCGTCTGCCTTATTACAACCCTTTTGGCCATACACAGCATTGGCTTCCCTCTTACTAGCAAATGGCTTCTTCTCAGCATTAGAAGATGTAGATATCGGGATCTTCCCACTCTTGATGCCACTTTCGATCCTTTCTCCAGTCAGAACCATTTCTGTGAACCCGGATGAGGAACTCTCAATCAGAAGATTAAAGATCTGTTTTGTCAGAGTGCCCATGAACATGTCTACCATTTCTCGATCATTCATAGGAGGTTGTACCCTGCCAGCTAGATCACTCCATTTCTGGCCATATTCCTTGAAGCATTCTCTAGAACCCATAGACATGCTTTGAAGTTGTGTACAAGTTGGAGCGAGGTCAGCATTGTATTGGTACTGCTTATAGAAATCAACAGCCAAGTCTTCCCAGGTATGAATGTCTGTTCTTTCTAGCTGGTAGAACCACTCCAGTTGCGTGCCAGCTAAACTTTCTTGGAAGAAATGGACCCATAACTTCCAGTCAGCAGTGTGAGGCTGGATCTTCCTGACATAGGACCTCAAGTGCAACTTAGGGCAGGAGACACCATCATACTTAGAGAACGTGGGGACCTTGAATTTTGGTGGAATGATCATGCTAGAAACCAGCCCTAATTCTTCAAAGTCCAAGTCAGGTATCTGCTGAATCTCCATAGCATTGAGATGATCCTCCAACTGTTTGTATTTATCATCAACAGGAGGATATTGCTCCTCAGAATAATCAGCTTTGTCTCCATCAGTTCCCGAGTTGTTATCTTCTTTGTGATTATCCCCCTTATTTTATGGAGTTGAAAGATCTAGAGCTCCTTTAACCGGTCTTCTGAGTCTTCTACCCATATTCAGGATGCCAGCCGGTTTCTTTGCCTTCTTCTTCTTCTCTTTGACGATCAGAGCTTTCAGGTCTTCTTGCCCCTGGGTCAGAGCCATGAACATTTGTTGGAACTGAGCATTTTGAGCTTGAAGGTCTTTGATTGTTTGTTCAAGGGCCATTTCTTTTGCTGAAATAAACAGCGAAAAGATGAGAAACCTGTATTGGAAGACCTGTTATGACATGGCATGCATGCAATGTTTTCAAGGATCTCGCAGGGTAAACACAAGAAGATGTTAGGAGTTGACTGCAGCTTTGCTTGAAGAACTTCGTATCGTTGAAGGTCCTTCTACGAGAATCAAGCTCACCATGTCGAGTGGGTCATAGCCCCTGACTAAAGTTGTTGAGTTTTGATCTTTTAATGGTATTGGCTAGAGGAAAATAAATCCCCTTGCCCCTTGCTAGACGTCTGATTTATCATAACCAGCATCACAAACCCTTGAGATCCTTGAAACGGTTAAGGAAATGTTGTGGCATGATGTGTATGATGTGTATGATGTCATGATTATGCTTAAATCACAGATAAACACAAGAAAATCACTCAATAGACCTTAGGTTCAAAGGCTTGCATGAGGTTTAAAGTAAGTACCCTCTTGAATGTCCAGATGGCTCAACCTATCCTATTAATAGTAATCAGGTTCTAAGGAGTCTCAATATCATTGACATTCCCATCAGGAATTGTTTCAGCTCACGCACCAAAGTATTGCAGCCAAAAAATCCCGAAATTCCAGTCTCAATGAGTGTAGCATCGAGTAACAACCAATCTTCGGTCGAAACCAAAGCTGGTTGTTATACCCCAAAATTTTCCCTCTCACTTTTCAAGGCATTTCTCACAAGGATTCTCAAGGTTCAAGCTTGCACAAGTACATTGGGATTTTCCAATACCAAGATTAAAAGGAAAAATAATATTTTGACAAAATTGGAGAAAAATAAGTCCTTTCATTTCAGCTCCTTCGATTGGCCTTTTGGCCTCTTTCGATGCAAGCTAGGCTTACATCCTTCGACTGGGCGTGGGCCTCTAGCACGCTGTCTTGGATTCATAAGGCACAAAGCCTCCTGTAGCCTCCTTCGATTCCAAGGCAAAAGACTCCCTTTTGGCATCCTTTGATTTGCACTTTCTGCCTCCTATATGCCTCTTTCGATCTGGACATTTTAGCCTCCTGCACGCACCTTTCGTTTGGGCATGTGGTTCCTTTGTTGCAAGCTTAGTTTGGGAATTTGACTCCCTTCATGCTTTCTTCGTTTAGGCACATGAATCCTTCAGTATAAGCTTTTGGTCATACCTTTCGTCTGGGCATGTGTTTCCTTTCATGCAAGCTTTCGTTTGAACAAAGATCTTTTGCATGTTTGCATGAAGTCATAAAGCAGAGACCCCTTACGTGCACTCTTATGTTTGGCCACATAGACCTTTGGTAGACAAGCCTTCGACTGGACATAACCACCTTCACAAGGTTTCGTGTGTAACTTTAGTTCCCCTCGAATTAGCATCTTTCGAATCCAACTCTGGGCATCCCATTCGAAGGACATGCTTGATGGTCCGTTCGAACGATTTACAAAGCCCACTTTAAGGTATGTTTTGGTGACCCATCCAAGGGTCACACTTTTGGCTCCTTTGAAGGATGCACAAAAGTAGCCCATTCGAAGGACACATGTTGGAGGAAAATCAAATAATTTTGTTTGGAGAAGAATTTGGTCGAAGAAGGGTCAAAAAATAAGGGTGAAATATTCAAAGATGCTTGTTGTCAAGTTCAGACCTGGTACACTGGCCAAAACTGCTACACAGCAGTCCTGAAACATTGCCTTATTCTTGCACCAAAATAGTATACAAGGCACTGGCTCCGAAAGCTACAAAGAGCAGGTTACTCAATTTGTTCAAACCTTTTTTCCCTCCAAAAGCTTCAGGAAGCCTTGCCTATAAATCAGAGGCTCCAACACATGTTTAGGGAGGACTTTTTGGCCAGAGGAACAAATCTTCAAATTTCTCAAACACCATAAAACTCTCAAACACTTAAACACTTATGAAAACACAAACCTAGAATACAAACACTTATCCCCTTCGAATCTGGAAGATTCGTGTACCTTGTTACCCTTCGAATCCAGTAGGAAGAACCTCACGCTTGTTCTCCTCTTTCGAATCGAGTATCAAAGGCCTAACCTCTGGTCCCTCCCTTCGAATCCAGAAGCATTCAAGCTAACCAATTCAAGGTCCAGGACATGATCCAGCCTCCAGCAAGGTAAGTAGTTCTAAACTTTAAACTTTTCATTTCTTGCATAACATGTAAATAAACTTTCTTTTCATTTCAAACATGTACATACCATTGTTCTCCTTTTCGTTTGCATCCTTTTAATATGTTTTTAGAGCTAATCCTTTTGTTTTTGCTTCTTGTTTACCTAAACATGCTTTAAGTAATAACCTGATTATAAGGAAATACTAGCATGGCCTTAGGCCATGTTGCTATTCAAGAGTTCAAACGAACGAAACAGGAAACAGGAAGTAGGAAACGAAGCCTTTAGCTTCTACACTGACCTCCAGGTCAAAACGAAAGAGGCAGCCAGAAGGCACACCATGCTGACTTCTAGGCCCAGACAAAAGGCATGCCATCCTAATTCCCAGATCTAGACGAAAGGCACGCCTACACTGATTCCATCCCCCAGTCAAAGGAGGCAGAAAGGCAAATCGAAGGGCATGACTCCACTGAATCCAGACCCCAAATCGAAGGAGGTCAAAGAGTGCAGAATCGAAGGGTTTTCTGTCAGAATCGAAAGTCCCATTTTTCTTGCTTTTATTTTATTTTTTGCCTTTATATTTTCATGCAATTCAATATGGTTGTAATAGTGTAGGATTTTATCTTTCTGCATTTTATTACTTTTATATGATTGTTAGTAAAATAGGGTATGTATGGCAAGATAAAAACAACAGGTAGACAACCCTAATCAAACACAAAAAAGCATGCAAATCAAACACACTATTCACACATGCACCCTTAGGGTAATCTCACTTGTCGCCTTGGAAAAAATAGTCACGTCCCTCGAACATGGGCGTTTTAGCAAAGACCCTCGATAAAAGATCGTAGTCCCTCGATGACCCTCAATGTTGCCTTCGGTAAACGATCTAGTCCCTAAACGACATTGCTAAAAACGTCCCACGCGCATCCCTTAACATCCAACGATGGGGCTTCTTACTAAATCAATGGTAAGATAGAAACATCTAAAGGAGGATGAAAAGAAAATTTAAGACCTTTTGAGTAGGTAGGTTGCTCCTAGTTGCTCGCTTGCTCACAAAAAAAACATTTTATACACCCACACTTTCATTTGAAACATTTTCAAAAGACAAACACTTTGTATGCATTCTTATAGAAACGAGAACTATTACAAAGACACCTTTTCAAAATCACTTTCAAAATCACTTTCAAAAACACATTCCACAAACACCTCTTTGAACCATTTTCAAAACAACACTTTATACGCGTTCTTATAGAAACAAGAACCATTACAAAGACACATTTTCAAAATCACTTTAAAAAACACATTCCACAAACACCTCTTCGAACCATTTTCAAAACAACACTTTGTACGCGTTCTTATAGAAACGAGAACCATTACAAAGACGTTTTAAAAATACTTTCAAAAACCACACCACAAGCACACTTCAAACAAAAGCAAGTGATCTAGCAAGCAACTAAGAGCCCGTAGATAACTACGGATGGAAAGGGTGCTAATACCTTCCCTTTTAATAACCTACCCTCTGAACTCAAGAAATAATCTCTAAAGGTCTTTCCTGTTCTTTTCAACCTTTCCTTATTGGATAAAATAAAAGTCGGTGGTGACACTTGCTATCCACAACAATTGTGATCAAACGCAAAACACCCAAGTCAGTTCTCCCACCGTGTTACAGAACTGGCGACTCTATTGGGGAATTACTTAAAAGTGGGGTTACCTTAGGGATAGATCACCTTTACTTGCTTTACTTTGTTTGATTTGTTTGCTTTATATTATGGTTCCTTGTTTGGGCTTGTTTTGATCCTCTACCCGGATCTAGGGCACCTTTTTAGGTAAGTAGCAATAGATTATGGAAATTGTACGGTGTAGACCGGTATAGTTGAAGCAATGGCTACGTTAGTGTGACACATTTGTTGGTACCGGTATCCCTTGTGTTGAATCGAGGATAATACAGGGCCGCTGAGCGAGGTCATGAAACACTAACTGACCTTAGAATCATAATTAAACAACTTGGTTATTAGGAAGTAGTGAGATAGTCGGTTTCAGTGGAAAGCTGAAAATTGGTTGATACTCAATACTACACTTATTGAGATCGGACTTTTGGGATATATCAGCCACAAGAAAAGATTGATTGAGCTGAGGCAATGCCTAAAAGAAAGGTCAATGATATTGATATCCCTTATAACCTAGTTACTATTACTAGGATAGGTTGAGCCAACTAAACTTCAAGAGGGTACTTACCTATAAACTCCATGCAAGCCTAAACCTAAGCATTTGTCTGCTTTGTGTATATATGACTATTTGTACATAACAACTTGCTTACTTTGCATACTTGTACATAACATCATACCATAGCATTTTCAATAACCATTTCAAGGATCTCAAGGGCCTTTGATGCAGGGTCACGTGGGATCAAACGTCTATCAAGGGGCAAGAGGATTTATTTTCCTCTAACTAAATGTTGTCAAGACCAAAGCATGGTAACTTAAGTCAAGGGCTATGACCCACTCGACATGGTGAGCTTGATTCTCGTGGAAGGACATCCATCAATACAAAGTTCTCTAATCAAAGTTGTGATCAAAGTTCAACTTCTAACATCTACTTGTGTTTACCTCGCGAGATCCTTGAGAATGTGCATCCATATATCATGCATCATATCATGACAGGTTTCTCCCATACAGGTCTCCTTATATTCTTACGGTTTATTTCGCTAAGATGGATATGGAACAAACAATGAAGGATTTCCAAGCACAAAATGCCCAATTCGAACAAATGTTCCTGGCTATGTCTAAGGGGCAAGAGTACCTGAAGACTCTTCTTCTCAAAGACAAGAAGAAAAAGTCAGTAGGCGTCTGGAATTTGAGAAGAAGACTTAAAGGACCAGTCAAGAGAGCTCTAGATCTCTCAACTCCATCCAATAAGGGGAATAGTCATGAAGAAGATAACAGTCTGGGGATTGATGAAGTTGAAGTTGACTACTCTAAGGAGCAATATCCTCCCGCTGATGATAAATACAAACAGTTGGAGGATCGTCTCAATGCTATGAGGATTCAACAGATACCTGGCTTGGACTTTGAAGAGTTAGGTTTGCTTTCCGGAGTGGTCATCCCAGCAAAGTTCAAAATCCCTACCTTTGCCAAGTATGATGGGATATCTTGTCCTAAAATGCATCTGAGGTCATATGTCTGTATGATTCAGCCTCACACTATTGACCGGAAGTTATGAGTCCATTTCTTCCAAGAAAGTTTGGTTGGCACCCAACTGGAGTGGTTCTATCAGTTAGAAGGAACCGACATTCATACCTGGGAGGACTTGGCTACTGCTTTCTACAAGTAATATCAATACAATGCTGATCTTGCACCAACTCGTATGCAATTGTAAAATATGACCATGCATTCCAATGAGGGCTTCAAAGAGTACGCCCAAAAATGGAGAGACTTGGCATGCAGAGTGCAGCCACCCTTAACTGATAGGGAGATGATTGACATCTTTATGGGAACCTTGATGGGACCTTTCTTCAATCACCTAATCGGAAGCTCCTCGGCCGAATTCACTGAGCTAATACTAACTGGCGAAAGAGTCGAAGCTAGTATCAAAAGCGGAAAGATCCAAGGAGCTACATCCTATGATACTGAGAAAAATCCATACAATAGGAAGAAAGAGTTCAATGTTGTTTACGGCCAAAAGGGTCATAATAAGAGTAACCAAGATCAACACGTGGTGTTAATCCTGATCTCTAATCCTGCACATGTTCAATAAAGACAGGGCAATAAGCGTAGGATAAAATACCAAGAAAGGCAGTATGCTAATATCAACATGCCTTTGTCTCAAGCGTTACAACATTTGCTGAAAGTGAAACTGATCACACTAAAGGATCCTCCTCAAAACCCGGATACCTCATCTCTTAAGTACAATCCAAATGTAAGATGTGCCTACCATTCCGATAGCCCTAGACACGACACCGACAACTGTTAGACTTTGAAAAACAAAATTCAAGACATGATTGATGCCAAGGAGATTGAGTTTGACCCTCCAGAGGCTCATAACATGATCACTGCTCCTGTGCCAAATCATTTAGAGCGCCCTTTTCATTTTGAATTTTCAATTGTAATCTATTTTGTTGTTTAAACACTTATCTATTAATGTCAAACTTTGTTTCATTAATGCATTGCATATATTTGTCTTGAATTAATACATTCATTTTCATTATATTTAAACTATTCTTTTTACTCCCTTTATGATATTCAACTCTTGTTTAAAAGTTGCAAGCCTTTAGAGGGAGGATGATGAAAACAATGCCATAATCTCATACAGTATGCTTTTGGACAGACCTTGCTGACGATGTACAGACGTTCTTTCAATCCCTAAACACTGGAGTTATAAGGAGGATAATCCCTAGTCAACCCCTTCGAGCCAAAGAAGTAGGAGTTTTCATTTTCACACAAAATGAAACCTTTAATCAAAACCTGGGGCAGGGTAGTTTCTCAGTTAAATCAAACGCGCGTTCAGCCGCAAACTTCCATTTCATATACAACGAATGACATCAAAAAAATTCCTCTGGAATCAAAAGACGGTGATGGTTCCGTACCAAATAGGCATTCGTTATCTCTCAAGAGAAAATCCCACTAAGTCAAAACCTACGAAGGAGACTTAAGAAAAAATTGGGCATCTAGCTGACTGTAATCTCAAAAACAAGAACAGTCAGGCAAAAATCAGGGATAGTAAATCAAAAAAAGGGGGGACACTACAAATCCTCAACAACATGGAAAATATGGCAAAAATGACTGCCTTCCAACAAGCTTAACTTATCTGAACCATCACCAAAACGTCATTCCAGACCCAATTGGAGTTTAAACGCACAATTAACTAAGTTTATGACTGAAGAACATTATGAAGAACGAGCGAGTATAATTACACTTTGAGCCTTATCCTTTGTTTCTTAAACCGTGAACCTAGACCACGATGCAACCTTTCAAAGTCTTAATTGAAGCATGGGTTAGTCCGAAAGCATACTGTTACAAAAGGTATCTTGACTCCTATAAGGCTTACTCTAAATCCTGATTTGAATTCACATAAATGCAAAACTCTTTTATCTGCTAAAATGCATTTTCAAAACTTCAAGACAAGCATAAACTTTGCAATATTTTGAATATTGCTGTTTGCGTATGGCTAATTGTTTGACATCAGAGAAATTCACACGACGAATATCCAGCAAACGAAAGCTCTCTCAATGGACAAAATCACTTCAAATGGGATGACACTTCCAATGACAGATCTCCTGTAAGTAAGGGGGAATCAGCATGATCACTGTCTAATACATCTGGGGCAGTCAAGTCAAGATTTCCAGAAATCTCAAGAAATGATGAGTAACCAGAGGCAGGTATTTATCTGAGTCACTTGGGGCATTAAACGTGAACTCCAACAAAGAGTTACGTACGGTCAATCAAACATTTCCTAGAAATATTACAAACACTTGCTACTAGGGGAAGTGACAAATCTCCCGCAAAGTCCTTTTCTTAGGATGACCCCCAGCCAAAGTTTCAATCTCTAAAAACTTCTTCCCAACTGAGTTGATCTCAAGAATCTCCAAGGAGTTCTGCAAAAAGAAAACACCTCTCCAACAGATTGGCGACAGGGTTTATTTCCCCAACAAACGGCAAGATTCCCCAGCTTGAAATTGCCTCTCAAACTATCATAAATCAAGGGACCACAACTCCTCTTCCCCAGTAGACTGCTCTACAATCCCCAGTGAGTTACTGCAGAACCTGGGAAACAACCAGATAATAGTTAACAGTTAACTTCTTTATCCCTAACAAGTTGTTCACTCCCCAGTAGAGCAACAGACAACTAAAACTCTTGAACTCTATCCCCAAGCAGAAATCAGCATTCTCCCCAAATATTTCTTAAGCCAAAATCAATATTCCCCAGCGGAGTTCTCCCCAAACAACAAAATAGGAATCCCCAGTGGAAACATTCTAAGCAAGGTTTGAAGATGGACATACTCTTCATCCCCAACAATCCAAGAATCAACTTCCAAAAACTCCCCAGCAGTTGTTAAGGATTTATTTTCCAAGACAAAATTACACTCCAACAACATTTCATGCATCATATTACATAAACGATAAATGCATACAGCATCATCTCATTTATTTTGAGAAACCTCATTACGCCATGCATTTCATCCATCATGACGTTGCATACAATTAACTATTTAACTTTTCAGGAAAAGATCAACAGATAAGTGTCATTTAATTATCTGTAAACTTCTCCAAGACAAAATCAAGCTTGGATTTCTTCATGATCTTTTGGAGTAGCAATCATCCAAGATTCCTTCATCATTTGCTGAGGTAGTAATCGTCCAAGGTTCCTTCATTACCTTTTGGAGTAGTAATCATCCAAGATTACTTCATCATCTGTTGAGGTAGTAATCGTCCAAGATTCCTTCATTATCTTTTTGGAGTAGTAATCGTCCAAGATTCCTTCATCATCTGTTGAGGTAGTAATCGTCTCAGATTCCTTCATCATCTGTTGAGGTAGTAATCGTCTCAGATTCCTTCATCATCTTCTGAGGTAGTAATCATCCAAGATTCCTTCATTATCCATTGAGGTAGTAATCGTCTCAGATTCCTTCATCATCCGCTGAGGTAGTAATCATCCAAGATTCCTTCATTATCCGTTGAGGTAGTAATCATCCAAGATTCCTTCATCATCTTTTGGAGTAGCAATCATCCAAGATTACTTCATCATTTGTTGAGGTAGTAATCATCCAAGGTTCCTTCATTATCTTCTGAGGTAGCAATCATCCAAGATTCCATCATCATTTGCTGAGGTAGTAATCATCCACGGTTCCTTCATTATCTTCTAAGGTAGAAATCATCCAAGATTCCTTCATAATTTATTGAGGTAGTAATCGTCCAAGGTTCCCTCATTATCCTTTTGGAGTAGTAATTGTCCAAGATTCCTCCATCATATGTTGAGGTAGTAATCGTCTCAGATTCCTTCATCATCTGTTGAGGTAGTAATCGTCTCAGATTCCTTCATCATCCGCTGAGGTAGTAATCGTCCAAAGTTCATTCATTACCTTTTGGAGTAGTAATCGTCCAGGATTCCTTTATCATCTATCATCATCAAGCTTAATACCTGAAACCAGACAGGATAAATATCTGAAAAAATCGATTGTAGATCAATTCCCGAGACAAGACTAGGTGACTATCTACATGACAAATACTTCCTTCAGACTTCTGTTGGTTCAGTTTAAATCTCTTAAAGGTTTATCCTGATTCTTTCCCATGGACATTTTCTCTGGTTCAGATAAATTGCTCCAAGATTTATTCTGATTCTTTCCAGTTAAAGAATATTCAAGACCTCAGCTGGTTTAGTTTAAATCTCTCAATGGTTTATTTTGATTCTTTCCCGTAGTTATTTTCTCTGGTTCAGATAAATCGCCCCAAGATTTATTCTGATTCTTTTCCAGTTTAAGTCAAATTTAGACTTAGTCTAATTTCTGTCAACAATCACCTTTGGATGACATCTATAAGCCCATCTCTGACAACTCTCCATCATCCTTCCAAATGGCATCTATAAGCCCATTCCCTACACAATCAACCACCACATCATCAAGTGCAAATTTCTGGGCACTCTAGTGTTCAATCATCTTCCACCTTCAAGTCACGAATGGCAGACTCGCCAATCTAACTCTCCAGGTTTAAGAAGATTAAACAGGGGCAGCTGTTGTACCCCAAAATTTTCCCTCTCATTTTTCAAGGAATTTCTCATAAGGATTCTCAAGGTTCAAGCTTGCACATGTACGTTGGGATTTTCCAATACCAATATTAAAAGGAAAACTATCAAAAAGGGAGAAAATAGATAAAAATAATCTTTTGACAAAATTGGAGAAAAATAAGTCTTTCGTTTCAGCTCCTTCGATTGGCCTTTTGGCCTCTTTCGATGCAAGCTTGGCTTGCATCCTTCGACTGGGCGTGGGCCTCTGGCATGCTGGCTTGGATTCACAAGGCACAAAGCCTCCTGTAGCCTCCTTCGATTCTAAGGCAAAATACTCCCTTTTGGAATCCTTCGATTTACACTTTCTTCCTCCTACATGCCTCTTTCGAATCTGGACATTTTGGCCTCCTGCACGCACCTTTCATTTGGGCATGTGGTTCCTTTGTTGCAAGCTTCATTTGGGCATTTGACTCTCTTCATGCTTTCTTCATTTGGGCACATGAATCCTTCAGTACAATCTTTTGGTCACACCTTTCGTTTGGGCATGTGTTTCCCTTCATGCAAGCTTTCGTTTGAACAAAGATCTTTTGAATGTTTTCATGAAGTCACAAAGCAGGTACCCCTTACATGCACTCTTTTGTTTGGCCACATGGACCTTTGGTAGACAAGCCTTCGACTGGACAAAACCACCTTCACAAGGTTTCGTGTGCAACATCGGTTCCCTTCAAATCAACATCTTTCGAATCCAACTATGGGCATCCCGTACGAAGGACATGCTTGATGGTCCGTTTGAAGGATTTATAAAGCCCACTTTAAGGCATGTTTTAGTGACCCATCCAAGGGTCACAATTTTGGCTCCTTTGAAGGATGCACAAAAGTAGACCATTCTAAGGACAAATGTTGGAGGAAAACCAAATAACTTTTTGTTGGGAGAAGTATCTGGTTGAAGAAGTGTCAAAACAAAAGGGTGAAATATTCAAAGATGCTTGCTGCCAAGTTCAGACCTAGTACACTGGCCAAAACTACTGCACAGCAGTTCTGAAACAATGCCCCATTCTTGCACCAAAATAGTATACAAGGCACTGGCTCTCGAAAGCTACAAAGAGCAGGCTACTCAATTTGTTCAAACCTTTTGTTTTCCCTCTAAAAGCTTCAGGCAGCCTTGCCTATAAATCAGAGGCTCCAACACATGTTTAGGGAGGACTTTTTGGCCAGAGGAATGAATCTTCAAATTTCTCAAACACCATAAAGCTCTCAAACACTTAAACACTTGTGAAAACACAAACTCAGATCTAAACACTTGTCCCCTTCGAATCTGAAAGATCCTTGTACCTTATTACCCTTCGAATCCAGTAGGAAGATCCTCACGCTTGTTCTCCTATTTCGAATCCAGTATCAAAGGCCTAACCTCTGGTCCCTCCCTTCGAATCCAGAAGCATTCAAGGTAACCACTTCAAGGTCTAACACACGCTCTAGCCTTCAGCAAGGTAAGTAGTTCTAAACTTTAAACTTTTCATTTCTTGCATAACATGTAAATAAACTTTCTTTTTGTTTCAAACATGTACATACCATTGTTCCCCTTTTTATTTCCATCCTTTTAATATGTTTTCAGAGCTAATCCTTTTGTTTTTTCTTCTTGTTTACCTAAACATGCTTTAAGTACTAACCTGATTATAAGGCAATACTAGAATGGCCTTAGGCCATGTTGCTATTCAAGAGTTCAAACGAAAGAAACAGGAAACAGGTAGTAGGAAACGAAGCCTTTAGCTTTCACACTGACCTCTAGGTCAAAACGAAAGAGGCAGCCAGAAGGCACACCATGTTGACTTCCAGGCCCAGACGAAAGGCACGCCATGCTGACTCCCAGGTCCAGATAAAAGGTAAGCTTATACTGATTCCAGCCCCGGGTCGAAGGAGGCAGAAATGCAAATCAAAGGGAATGACTCCACTGACCCCAAATCTAAGGAGGTCAAAGAGTGCATAATCGAAGGGTTTTATGCCTGAATCGAAAGACCCATTTTTCTTGCTTTTATTTTATTTTTTGCCTTTATATTTTCATGCAATTCAATATGGTTGTAATATTGTAGGATTTTATCTTTCTGCATTTTATTACTTTTATATGATTGCTATTAAAATAGGGTATGTATGGCAAGATAAAAACAAAAAGTAGACAACCCTAATCAGAGTAAAAAATGCATGCAAATCAAACACATTACTCACACAAGCACCCTTAGGGTAATCTCACTTGTTGCCTAAAAAAATAGTCATGTCCCTCGAACATGGGCATTTTAGCAAAGACCCTCGATAAAAGATCGTAGTCCCTCGATGACCCTCAATGTAGCCTTCGGTAAACAATCTAGTCCCTAAACGACATTGCTAAAAACGTCTCATAGGTTGCCTTCTATGACTATACAAACGTCCCACACCTGTCCCTTCACATCCAATGATGGGGCTTCTTACTAAATCAATGGTAAGATAGCAACATCTAAAGGAGGAGGGAAAGAACATTTAAGACCTTTTGAGTAGGTAGGTTGCTCCTAGTTGCTCGCTTGCTCACAACAAAAACATTTTATACACCCACACTTTCATTTGAAACATTTTCAAAAGACAAACACTTTGTACGCATTCTTATAGAAACGATAACCATTATAAAGACACCTTTTCAACATCACTTTCAAAAATACATTCCACAAACACCTCTTTGAACCATTTTCAAAAAAACACTTTGCACGCGTTCTTATAGAAACGAGAACCATTATAAAGACGTTTTCAAAATACTTTCAAAAACCACACCACAAGCACACTTTCAAACAAAAGCAAGTGATCTAGCAAGCAACTAAGAGCCCGTAGATAACTATAGATGGAAAGGGTGCTAATACCTTCCCTTTTCATAACCTACCCCCAAACTCAAGAAATAATCTCGAAAGGTCTTTCCTATTCTTTTCAACCTTTCCTTATTAGATAAAAGAAAAGTTGATGGTGACTCTTGCTATCCGCATTTGCAATCAAACTCAAAACACCCAAGTCAGTTCTCCCACCGTGTTACACCGGTTATCTCACTACTTCCTAATAGCTAAGATGAGCCGATTAAAGGTTCTAAAGGTCAGTTAGCGCTTAGTGACACTATGAGGAAGCCTAACGTTATTCTTGACTTACTCAAGGAACATTAGTACAATCCATAGTATCACGCTAACGTAGCCACCACTTCATCTGTATCGGTCTACACCATACAGCCTCCATGATTTATTGTTACTTACCTAAAAGGTGCCCCTGATCCGGGTGTTGGATCTTTACAAGAATACCCCCAACAAACCCTCAAAGATAAAGCAAGAAAACACATACTAAAACATTTTTAAAATGAACTAGACCCTAAGGGAAACCCCACTTTTAAATATATTTTTGGCCCCAGCAGAGTCGCCAGTTCTGTAATACGGTGGCAGAACCGATTGTTATATTGGTTTTGCATTTTGTATTCGCAAATGTGCAGTAAGCAAGATTCTCCACCGACTTTTCTTTTATCCAACAAAGGAAAGGGTGAAAAGAACAGAAAAAGACCTTTTTCGAGATTTTCTGAGTAAGGGGGGTAGATTATGGAAAGGGAAGGTGCTAGCACCTTTTCCATCCATGGTTTTCCACGGGCTCTTAGATGCTTGCTCATTTTTGAAAATTTCTTTAGTGTTTGCGTGTTTTGAAAAGTTTGTTTGCTTTATGATAACTCTTGTATCAGTCCTCAAGAGTGTTGATAAAGTGTTTTATGAAAAAGGTTTTGAAAGTGTAGTGTGAAAAAATTGTTTTTGAGCAAGTACCTAACAGTTATCTACCTACTCTAAAAAAGATGTTCTTTTCCTCCTTTCCTTTAAATAGTGCTATCCTACTATTAGTGAGTAGGTAGCCCCATTGTTGGATGTTGAGGGACTATCGAAGGGACGTTTACGCTCACTGAGGCGACTGGGCAAGAACTTTTAGTAATTGTCCTAAAGTTCTAGGATCACTTTTTTAATTGAGGCGGCATCGAAAGGGTCATCGAGGGACTTGTGATCTCTTGAACTAAAGTACAGCCACTAAAAATTCTCACGTTTCGAGAATTGTGACGGTTTTCAAAGGCAACTAGAGTGGGGATACCCTAGAGGTGTGCATGTGCGAGTGTGTTGAGATTCAATTTTTTTTGTCTTTTTGTTAGGTTAGCTAACGTTTGATTTTAGTCTTTTTATACAAGCCTATTTACTAACAGTAATATAGCAAAATAATAAAGAAATAAATGTGCGGAAAATAAAATGCAAAAAAAATAAAAAATAAAAAATAAATCGTAAGTTATTATACGGTTTTGGGAGAGATACATTATAAAAATGCGGAAAGTAAAATCCTAATTATTATTACAAACCAGTAGGCAGTTACAATAATCAAAAAATGCGAAGGTAAATAAACGCACTCATAAATTAAAAATACGTCTAAAATCCTAGGTGAAAGGAATTTTTTTGTTTATTTTTGTTGTGAAAAGAAATTGAATTTAAAATCCTAAGTCTATTCAATTTTAGTTTTTTAAGAAAATATTAAAATAATTAATTAATTAATTGACAAAATTAATATAATATAAAAAGCTAAGCCTAATCTTTTTGTGGTTTTTTAATGTTAATTAAAGCTTAGAAGAAATAAAGAAAAACAATCAAAAGAAAGGACAAAATTAAAAGACCAAAATAGTAAATGAAAAGAGTGCATTCTTGGGAGGAAGGCCTGGATCGAAGAGGCTTGGGTTGCCTTTCGATCCAATGAAGAGTCTTGATCGAAGGCTCCTGAGAGACTGCATGTCTAGGGGTGTTCGATCTGGATGTGTCATCCTTCAATCTGGGATACTAGATCTGCAAGGAATTCGTTAGAAAAAGAAAACAAAACAAAATACTGGACTTGAATCAAATCTGGTCCTGCATTTGATAGCCTGGCTGTGTTACTCTGAATCGAATCACCAGAGTCTGAATTGAAGGTTATTGGAAAAAAGGTTCCTGCCACCTAGTTGGAAGCTTGGCTGTTTCGAAGCCCCACAATATTCTGTTGGGGAAAACCTGAGAAACTATTTCCTGCAACATAAACACACATTAGGGATACAGGAGGGACTTTACCCCCTAATTCGAATCCCTCCCCAATTTGAATCTCTCTCCAATTTGAATATGATTTTCTTGGCCTGGAACGTCCCAGGTGAAATTTGAAGAAAAAACTCAGATCGTGCCCTAGCGATGGCACGATCTCATCCATGCGTTTTAGCTTGCATGCAACACAAATATTGGAAATAAACAAGAGTATATGTGCAATGGATATCTAAATGGTATGAAGGTGAAGTTTTGGACTCCTGGAGAGGGGACCTGCAAAAGATGTTTCGATTGGGAGGCTTTTGGGATTTTTGAGCAACATGGTGTGTGTAATCTCTTCGTATGCAATGTGTGGTCCATTTAAACATGGAATTGAAAACATAATCAGACAAATTAAAAGATTGCCATTTTGAGAAGTTTCATGCGATTTTGGAATTCTGAGTGAACCTGGACAAGTCAATTTGGCACCTTGTTCGAATTTGAAAATATTCATAGTTTCCTTCTCAAAAGCCCCTTCGACCAGCCCTCATTCCTGTGATGATTCTGAGTTCTGATTCGAAGTGTTCATAACTTCCCTCATCAGAACATTTTAGCTTAAGACATCTCTGCACTGATATGCCATTCGAAGGATATTTTGCCCTGATATGCCAATTGAAGGACACTTCATTCTGATGTTCCAATCGAAGAACAGTCTGATGTTCCAATCGAAGGAAACTCTGATGTCCCAATCGAAGGAAGTTCTGATGTTCCAATGGAAGGAATTTCTAATGTTTCAATCAAAGGAAGCTCTGATGTTCCAATCGAAGGAAACTCTGATGCTCCAATCGAAAGAAGCTCTGGTGCTCCAATCGAAGGAAGCTCTGATGTTCCAATCGAAGGAAACTCTAATGCTCCAATCGAAAGAAGCTCTGGTGCTGCAGTCGAAGGAAGCTCCGATGTTTCAATTGAAGGAAACTCTGATGTTTCAATCCAAGGACATTTGATGTTCCAATCAAAGGACATCCTGATGTTCCAATCGAAGGACATTTGATGTTTCAATCGAAGGACACCCTGATGTTCCAATCGAAAGACACCCTGATGTTCAAGTCGAAGGACCCCCTAATATTCCAATCGAAGGGAATTTCGTTTATCTATAAATTTTACTTTCCTCAAGCCAAATTTTGCAACCACCCATGTAAAGTAAAATCTTGAAAGAAAATGAGAGGGAAAATTTTGGGGTACAACATTGGGGAATGATGCATGATGCGCTGATAGATGTTGAAGAACATACGCTAGAAGCTTTGTTCAAGTAGAAAGAACAAGTAGCAGAGGCCTACAACAGAAGATTGAATGCAAAAGCGTTCATCATTGGAGACTTGGTCTGGAAAGTGATCTTGCCCACGGATTGAAGAGATATAATTCTAAGAAAATGGTCACCAAATTGGGAAGGACCATTTCGAGTGGTTCAAACTTTTTCAAATAATGCTTATGAGATCGAAGAGATCACGTTATAAGGTTTAATAGTAAGAGTAAATGGAAAATACTTAAAGAAATATAGACCTATGTTGCAAGAAATTGTAATAAGCAAAAAGTAGAAAACCATTCATTACATAATAAGAAGCCACTAAAGGGCCTGCAAAGTACAACGGGCATTACAAAGTTGGCTAAAAGGGCACATTATCCTTAAGGGATAAATAGTGGTCTCGAGCGAGGGACAATCGAGCATTGCTCAATGAAAGAGAGATATTTAGTTCAGCTAGCTCAATGTCCAACGCCTCTACACGCTCCTAGTGGAGAACCCCAACAGATGCTTCGTCATTCAACGCCTTTTCAGCCGTCTCAAATCCAGCAACTCGCGAGGTTTCAGCTATACTGATTTCTTTTTCAGCTCTTCAATTTGTTGTTTCAAAACAACAATTTGTCGCTGCCATAAAGATATGTTATCGACCCTATTTTTGAAGTCCTCTTTGGCTTTTTCAAGAGCTTTCTTCAACACTTCACTAGCAGTTATGGAGGACTCCACGAAGGCCAATTCGAGGTTACGTTCCTTCTCTTTAGGAAGACATTTCCCCATGATCTCCTTATGTTTAGCCAAGCCGGTCAAGAACTGGTCAAGAAAAGCAGATACCTCAGCCACAAAAGTGATAACCTGAGGAGAAGCTATATGAATGTTAACCTTTTGCAGCGCCTCTTTGACCTTAGAGACATCAAATGATTGATCACATAGAAATGAAAGAGCTGCGTTTTCAGGCCACTGAATACTTTGGATTAGGTTCGAAGAGAAGAAACACCCCCAAAGACAGTCGAAGCGCTAGAGCCCCCGTCAGTCGAGCGATTTCTAGCAGCCACCACGAACTTCAAATAGTCCAGAGGGCTACTTTACTTTAAAGCATAAATGGATTGAGGTGACATGGTGGTGTTCGTAGGAACCACGTGTGGAGGAGTTAAGACGGAGCAAAAGGGAGTATCTTTTTTAGGAGACTCTTAAGTTGTTTGAAAAGGTTGTTGGTTGATAGCCTCTTCAATGTTGGTAGCATACTCAGGGCCCTCCAGTTCGTCATCTCCAGCATCCCCCTCTAAGATGTCTTTATGGGCGCTATCTTCCACCCCCCTCACTAATGGGAGAGTACTCAGGGGGCCCTTGATCAATGGGAGAATTGAGATTGTTATTAGTAGATTCACTGTCTGACAGAATCACATACAATTTATTTTTCCCCTTTGAACTCCTTAAAATGAGTTGGGTGGGGCGCTGTTTTGGATTTGAGGGTTGGTCACTGAAACAAACAGAGACAAGTAAGGACAAAGCTAAAAATATCAAATGAGCTTGAAGAGAAAATGAGTTTTGGGAAAAGAAAGATACCTGAGAGTCCCCTTTAGGGCTAGAATTGATGCTCTCTGGGTGAGTCGAAGCTGGTTACACGACTCGTACTTTTTCTACCAATAGAGCAAGAACAGTTGTTGTACCCCAAAATTTTTCCTCCCGTTTTACTTCAATACATTCTCATAAGATCCTCAAGTTCTCAAGGTGGCTCAAGAATTGATCAGACAAATTCTCCTCCTAAGCAATGGGTCCATAACTAGGGTTTGGTATTTCTCAAGGAAGATTTGGTTTTCAAGGTATCAAGTGGTTTTCATGGTTCCCCATAGGTCTTCAAGAATGTCCATGTCATGTTTTAAGCCGTGCATCACAAGTTTTCTCAATCAATTTCTCAGATGACTGAAAATTATCTATATTAGGTAAAAAGTCAACTATGGTCAACAAACAGTCAAACTTCAACATTCTTAGTCAACATAAACATTTTAAAGTCATATTCATCATTTTATCAAAGGTTGATCATTATTCCTCAAGAAAAGCCCTCAAATCATCAAAAGTCAAAAGTTGCCAAATTAGGGTTTCCTTAGGAGAAGTCAACTGAACTTTGACCAAGCATAACATTCACATGCTTCATCAGCTTTTCCCCAACCAAAGCTCATTTTAAAGAAAATTCAATTATCTACAACTTTGTCTCTCAAAGATCAAGTCCAAAAATGCATCATTTAAGAGATATAAGCCAATACATTACATGTCATTTCAAAAGTCAAGAAAAAGACACTTTTTATCAAGGTAACTTACATTAATATAAGGTCTTCAAAAGTAAAAATGGTCAACATAGATATTATATAGTACATCTTGAGATTTCTAAAAAGTCTAAAATCGCCTTCAAAAGATAAAAATTGAGTGAGTTATGACCATTTCAAGTTGGGAAATTATGAGCAAATGGATGAAGTTCAAAATGAGCAAGCTTGATATTTTGGACTATTGAGCCATGGATTAAGAGTCCAAGCGTGTATTATACTTTTCATACACCTCAGAATTCATTCGTACACCCTTTGGTCTTGTTTTATTTTTATTATTTTTGATTTAATTCATTAATAATATAAAACAAAATAAGATAAAATTATATCTTTCTACAAGAGTCCAAGCCCATCATTTGGTTGCCCTAAATTCCTCTATATAATCATACATAAATAGGGAACAAAGAACACGAATACCTGCCTCAAATACTTGTCCAAATTTCCAAATATTTTCAAGAACCCTAAAGTTTTCAAACCCTTATTACACTACCTATCACCACAAGTTTCTGATGCCAATCAATTCCATTCCCTCCAAAGGCAAGATTGCATCATTTACAATGATCCAAATGGCCAGAAAATACTCATGCAAACATCACGATCTCATCCATATTTGAAATTCTGTATTTTTTGTTTTATTGCATTCTAACATTTACTAGTATTTGTTATGTGTTAATGAGGTCTAATAATGCATAATAGAACAATTGCAGAGGCCTTGTGCATGCTAGTTTACAAAATACCATGTTTTGCTCCAATCAGTATCATTTGCGTTATAGCAGCCAAACCATGAATTTTTAGATCAAAATAACATTGTCATTGGATTCGTAGCCCTCGATTTAGGGGGTAGGATGTTGAACAAAAGAGGGTCACCGGAGAAGACGACCGGAGCTAGGGCTTCAGCGCCTCTCTGGTCAATACTTCCAGATTCATATTATATATTTATTGTTTTATTTATGTTAACAGATGTAAAGCCGCCTCAGCGGTAAAAGCGAGCATGACTAAAGCGTTAGTGTACCAAGGCACGGGTTCGATCCCTGCCCCTGGTATTTTGTTTTCTCATATTTCCTTTATTTATAGATTCTGTGCGAACCAATTCAATGCGCTCACCATGCGCCTCACCTCATCACCATCAGATCTTCACAGGACCAGATCCAGCGTCCCATATTTGCATACACACCATGGATCTCTTGGAGCCAGCCACACTAGATTGTTACAGGCGCATGGGCTCACTGTTTGGGCCTAGTAATTCATGTTTCTCACACCCCCCAAATTTACTTCTTACAGGCCCATTCCTCTTTTTTTTCTTGATTTTTTTGTTTTAACTTTTTTTAACATAATTAACTTTTTTAATTAATTTAAAATCAATTTAGAATTAGGGTATTTTAATTAAATTAACCAAATTAATTTTTTCTTTTAATTAAATTGATTAAATTTTTCAGTAAATTAATTAAGTAGGTTTTTTTAGATTTTTACTACTAAATATTTTTTTGTTTAAATAAAATCAATTAGGGTTTTTAGATTCATCATCAAATCATTTTTTTTAAATCATAAAATAATTTTTCTTGTTTCTTTTATCTTCGCGCACCTTTATTATTTTCGCATTTAGTTTTTTTTTCCCAATCATGTAATTGCTACAGAATGTACTAGCTTAAGTTATGTTTTTTTTACTTTCTTTCTTTCCCCTGATTTTGTGGTTTGTACCCCCTTTCTCGAAGCTTTGTAATAACGTAGGACCTTTATTTTCTGTTTTTACTGCTTTTCTTATAACTGCTACTAATTAGGGCATATAGAAAGATTTAAAATCAACCGTTAGATAACCCTAAATACAAGATTAAATAACTGAATTCAATACACTCTTCATACATGCATCTCTAGGGTAACCACACTTGTTGCCTTCGAATAAAATAGTCATGTCCCTCGAACGTGGGGACGCTTTAGCACTGTCTCTCGGTTAAAAAGATTATAGTCCCTCGATGACCCTTCGATGATGCATTCGGTAAACTATCTTAGTCTCTTATGATAAATTGCTAAAACGCCATATAAGTTGCCTTTATGATTATATGTTGAAACACATACACAAAAGCCTTTTCAAAGTGAGCTAGCGATTAAGAGCCCATAAATAACTACAGATGAAAAGGGTGCTAACACCTTTCCTTTTCATAACCTACCCCCCGAACTCAAAATCTTCAAGGTCTTTCCTGTTCTTTTCACCCTTTCCTTTTTTGGATAAAAGAAAAGTCGGTGGCGACTCTTGCTATCTACAACACTTGCGATAAAATGCAAAAACAAGTCAGTTCTCCCACCGTATTACAGAACTGGCGACTTTATTGGGGAGTATATAGACTAAAAATGAGGGGTTACCTTTAGAGTTAGATCACTTTTAAATGCTTTCCTTGTTTGTTTTGTATGCTTTACATTTGAGGGTTTCTCGGGTTTACTTTTCTTGCAAATATCCTACACCCGGATCTGGGGGCATTTTAGGTAAGTAGCAATAGATCATGGAAACTATACGGCATATACCGATATGGTTGAAATGATGGCTATGTTAGTGCGACACAATTGTTTGTACTGGTGTCCCTCGAGTCAGTATGGGAGAATACTAGGTTGTCGCGTGGTTTCATAAGCACTAACTAACATTTAGAACCTTAATTTACCCAACTTAGCCATTAGAAGGTAGTGAGATAGCCGGCTTTGGTGCAGTCCAAAGTTCGTTGATACTCGATACTACACTCATTGAGATTCGACTCTCGGGTTTTTATTGGATGGCAAGTCAGTTGTCATGCTAAACAAAACTTGTGGGAAAATCAGTGATATTGAGATCCCTAGAACCCGGTTACTTCTTTAGGACAGGTTGAGCCAACTAAACTTCAAGAGGGTACTTACCTGCGAACCCCATGCAAGCCATAAACCTAAGGCTCTTGTGTGCTTTGTTTGTGTTTGTCATCTGTTTAAACATTACATCATAACTTCTTAACATGACTAACCATTTCAAGGATCTAGGGGATTTATCTTTGTTCTGTGTTACAGAGGTCATGGCTTCCAGTCACAGGAATACCATCTTAATCAACTTCGTAATGGTGCCTTCAAAGCATGAGGAATTAGTCTCAAAGGTTCCTGACAATTCTCAATTCACCAAGAGACATGGTCATCTACTCAGTTTGGTTACTACTGGTTTCCAGGAAGACATGATGAGTGTTCTGTTACAGTTCTTTGATCTTAAGCATCATTGTTTTACCTTACCGGATTATCAGTTGGTTCCCACAATGGAAGAATTCTCTAAGTTACTCGAAGTGCCTATTCTTGATTAGATACCTTTCACCAGTCTAGAGCAAGCTCCAAAAACCTGAAGACATTGCAGTAGCATTCCATCTAAAACGACCAGGCATTGTATCTAATTAGAAAGCAAGGAATAGAGTCAAGGGTTTTTCTCCTAAATTTATGATAGAGAAGGCTCAGTGATTTCTAGATGCCATGAATTTTCGTGCTTTTGAGGATATTTTGGTTTTGCTGATCTATGGTTTGGTATTATTCCCTAATCTGGAACAATTAATAGATGTGAATGCCATCAAAATATTTCTCACCCATAATCCAGTGCCTACTTTGCTTGGAGATATCTTGCATTCCCTCCACACTCGTACTAGAAAAAAGTGAGGAACTCTTATGTGTTACATATCTCTACTGTCCAGGTGGTTTATTTCGCACCTGCCCCGATCAGTGACAAAGAATGAACAAGGTTTAAGGTGGTCTCAAAGGTTGATGTCACTCGCTCATGAATATATCCATTGGTGTTCTCGATCTCAGGCAGATGTCACTATTATTGATCGTTATGGGGAATTCCCTAATGTACCACTCCTTGGTATGAGAGGGGGCATCACTTACAACCCTTCTCTAGTTCTGCATCAGTTTGGATATGCTCGAAAGGATGGTCCTCATGATATGCTCATCCAGGGTATTATGTTTGACTATGAGAATGATCCTCAAAACTACCATCAAAGATTTATACGTGCTTAAGTCATGGTCAATAAGATTGATAGTGATACTTTAGGACACAAGAATTCCATTCCTCTAGAGCCTTACCTCAGATAGGTGCGTTCTCGTGCTTAAAATCTCAAAATTCCATATCATGCTAACCTACCAGTGATCGTAGAGACTGTTGTTAAAGAGGATGTTCCTTATACCATTCTTCATTCTGATATGCCTAATGACTTCGAATAACTACAAAAGTCATGGATTCAACTCAAGGAAGAAAGGGATACCTTTTAAACTCAGCTCTATGCTAGTGAGAAGAAAGTACTGAAGCTAACGAAATGACTCTATGAAGAAAAAAGCCCTAATGCATATGTCAACAAAAAGAGGAAACGTCCATGGGAGACTTGAATTCATATTTTGTTTCTTTGTAACTCTTCTTGTTATCATTATAAGCCTAGAAGGAAATTATAATTTGAGGTTGTTACTAAAAAAAAATTGTTTCCTTTTGTTTTAAACAAATTTAAATCTCGCAAAGGTCCTTGAAAACATTACTTGCATTTACATATCATGCATATCATCACATAACAGGTACTTTCTAGACATGTTTTATCATCTTCTTGCTGTTTATTTCAGTAAAAGATGGCACTCGAGCAAACTGTGAAAGAACTTCAAGCTCAGAACACTCAGTTTCAGCATATGTTCTTGGTCCTAGCTAAGGGTCAAGACGAGTTGAAGACCCTCATCACAAAGGGGAATAAGAAGAAGAATAAAAGCCACCAGTCTTTCTTAATATTGGAAGAAGATTTGAGGGTCTAGTCAGAAAGGCTCTAGATTTTGAGGTCCCCCTGAATGAATATGATAACCAAGAGAAAGATGACGAGAGTGTGAAAGATGAAGAGAATAAAAACCTTGGTTTTGTCCTAGATTCTGATGAAGACTATTCTGTTGAATAGTATCCTCCTGCTGATGACAGGTACAAGTAGCTCGAAGATCGTTTTAATGCTATGGAGATCCAGAAAGTGTCTAGGCTGGATTTTAAAGAGTTAGGTCTTATCTCGGGGTTGTTATCCCTCACAAGTTCAATGTTCCTACCTTTTCCAAGTATGATGGTGTGTCTTGTCCAAAGCTTCATCTGCAGTCTTATGTTCGGAAGATCCAACCCTATATTGCTGACAGAAAGTTATGGGTTCACTTCTTTCAAGAAAGTTTATCTGGGACACAACTTGAGTGGTTATATCAGCTGGAGAGAACCAACATCCAAACTTGGGAAGACCTGGTTGTTTCTTTCTGCAAGCAGTATCAATATAGTGTTGACCTTGCACCAACTCAGTTGCAACTACAAAGTATGTCTATGGGATCAAATGAAGGGTTTTAAGAGTATGCCCAAAAATGGAGAGATCTGGCTGGAAGAGTGCAACCTCCTTTATCTGAAAGGGAGTTAGTTGATATGTTCATAGGCACTTTAATAAGGCCTTTCTTTAATCACCTTATCGGAAGCTCCTCATCTGATTTTACTGAGCTGATTCTAACTACGGAACATGTCGAAAGTGGTATAAAGAGAAGAAAAATTCAATTTGTTGCATCTTCGAGTGCTATAAAGAAGACAGTTAGCGGAAAGAAAGAAGTTAATGTTGTTTATGGCCAGAAGAGTCGTGTTAGAAGTGACCGCAACCAGTCTGTAGGAGCGGTGCTAATCTCTAATCCAGCGCCTGTTGAACAACAACAACATGTTAATCAGCGTAGGTCGGAAGCAACAAGAAGACAATTTACCAAGATCAGTATGCCATTGTCTCAAGCATTACAACATTTACTGAAAGTGGAGCTGATCACATTAAGGGATTCTCCTCAGAATCCCAACACCTCCTCTCCTTGCTACAACCCAAATATGAAGTGTGCTTACCATTCCAACAGTCCTGGGCACAACACCAATAACTATTGGGCCTTGAAAAACAAAATTTAGGATATGATTGACAACAAAGAGATTGAGTTTGATCCTCCAGAGACTCTGAATGTAATTACTGCGCCAATGTCTAAGCATGGCAAAGGCGTAAGTTCTATTGATGATGTTATTTATGTGGCTACTATAAGTGAATTGGTTACTCCCCTCTTAGTTATCAAAGAGAATCTGTTGTAGAATGGTTTATTTCTGGAATATATTGAAAGATGTTACTGCTGTGTAGCCCAACACAATGGCTGCAAGTTTTTGAAGGAAGGCATTTAATTCCTAATGGACAATCACATAGTTCTTCTGGAAAAGATTTCCCCTGCTGAGAATCTATTTCAAGATTTATCTGTAATTTCTGGAACTCCTATCAGGATCACTTCCAAAGGTTCTATAAGGATTACTGCCAATCCAAAAGCTTCTCCTCTGATAAAATTACCACACCTGGGCCTATTCCATACTCTTTAGACAAAGCTATCAGGTGGAATTATGGACCCGACGCCTACTACCATGGAGTCAAGAAAGAACTACCGATTACTGAGAATAAAGATATTGAATTTGTTGATCCCAACATTGACAATATTGTTGGGACCGGTAAGATTACTAGAAGCGGGAGGGTTTTCTCCCTATAAATCTCTCCGAGGACTGTTGATACACCAGTTAAAGTTACCACTACCAAGTCAACTACTGAGGCTCAGGGTAAAGAGAAAATAACGGAGTCTGCCCAAACGAAGGCACCTAAATAAGTTGCAGCTGGAGACACCTCTAAGCAAGAGTTGGAAGAGGTACTAAAGATTATCCGTAAAAGCGATTACAAGATTGTTGAACAGTTGGGGAAAACCCCATCCAAAATCTCCATGTTATCCTTGTTATTGTATTCTGAAGCTCATGCACAAGCTTTCGGGAAATTCTTGAAGTCCGCTCACATGCCATAAGAGATTTCTGCCGATCAATTTGAGAACTATGTTGCTAGCTTAACGACCAACAATGGGTTAGGTTTTTCTGATGTTGATCTGACCCCTGAAGGAAGGAACCACAACAAGGCCATGTATGTCTCCATTGAATGCAGGGGAACTACTTTAGCTCATGTATTGGTTGATACGGGTTCCTTGCTGAATTTCTTGACAAAGGGTGAACTCGACAGGCTTGATTGTGAAGGGGTTGTTCATGAAACCCAATGATATTATAGTCCGAGCCTTTGACGGCTCAAAGAGAATGGTACACAGAGATGTGGATCTTACGATCAAGATAGGTTCGCAGATCTTCGAATCTACCTTCTATGTAATGGATATCCGACTAGCTTATTCTTGCTTACTAGGATTCCCCTTGATCTATGGGGCGGGCGATGTTACCTTAATCCTACACCAGAAGTTAAAATATCTTGTAAACGGAAAGGTTGTAAATGTCTACGTGAAGAGGAGTATATGGTTAGTGTGATACGGTGGCAGAACCGACTGTTTTGAAATGCTGGTTTGTGTTTCGCGTTTTTTGTTTGCAAAATGTCGCGGTAAGTAAGAGTCGCCACGAACTTTTATTTCATCCAGCCGGAAAGGAAAAAAGTACAGAAAAAATCCTTTTTCGAGATTTTGAGTACGGGGGGTAGATTATAGAAAGGGAAGGTGTTAGCACCCTTTCTATCCATGGTTTTCCCTGGGCTCTTAGGTACTTTCTCATCTTTAAAATTGCTTGTGTACGTGATTTGTTTTGAAAAGAGTTTTACCTTCGTGATAACCCTTGTATCAGTCCTCAAGGGTGTGACGAAGTTGTTTTGAAAATTGTTTTGAAATGTGTAAGTGTGAAAAGTTTTGATTTGAGCAAGTACCTATTAGCATCTACCTACTCGAAAAAAGATCGTTTCTATTCTCGTTTCCTTTAGACAACATTATCCTACTATTGAGAAGTAGGTAGCACCGTCGTTGGAGTTGTAAGGTTCAATTCGTAAGGGACGTACGATCACTAAAGAAATGTTAGGACGTCTTAGTAATAACCCTAAAGTCTTAAGATCATATTTGAGGTAACATTTCCGAGGCAACATTTCCGAGGCAACATTTCCGAATGGGACATTTGATCTTTGTTAGACAGGAGGGCAACCACTAAGACACCCTTTACTTAATGATCATTTTACCGAAGGCAACCGAAGTGAGAGTATACCCTAAGAGTGATATGTGCGAATGATTTGTTTTCAGTTATTTATCTTTGCACATTAGGGTTTTCTAACTGTATTAAATTATCATGCAATCTTGTCATTCAATCCTATTACATATATCTAGACAGTGAAATATTTGCAGAGATTAAGATGCGAGAAAGTAAATATACGCTATTACAAGGCTTCGACGAGGGGGATTAATTGCATATCCAAAAACCCGTAAAAATAAGGGATAAGTAAAAGCCCTAAATTAAACTATTACAAACCATGATTAGTTACAACAATATTGGCAAAAATAAATAATCAGCGCGTGGTGAATTAAATGCAAAGCGACTAGGGTTTTGACCCATGACTAAACCTAATTGTAATTGATTAAAGTAAACATGTTTTTATTGTCATTTTTGTTATTTAAGAAAGTAATGAAATAATTGAATTGAAAAAAAAAATCCTAAATTCTAATTAATTTTAATTGTGAAAGAAATTAGAATTGCCTTAAATTAATTAAACTAATTACTTAAAAAAACATTTATTAATGCAAATAAATCTTCTTTCTGTGATTTTTGGTTGGTTAATTTTAGAAAAAATAATTTTGGTGTTGATGAAAAAAACAGAATAATTAAAGAAACGAAAATTAAAGAAAAATAATGGAAATAACCAAGTGAGCCTGCTGTCAGCAGATCTGGTTCTTGCTTATGGGGTCCAGAAGATGGTAGCCTTCAGAATATTGGGGTACTGGATCAGATCCAGGCAGGTGGATCCAGCAGATGATGACCCTCAGAAGACGGGGTGTGCTGGATCTAGTTCTGAATGGGATCCAGAAGATGATGCACTGGATCTGACGCTAGCTAGTGGATCCAAAAGGTGATGATCCTCAGAAGATGCACATGCTGGCTCTGGAGAAAACAAAGGAGAAAATACCAAAAGCTCACGCCTGGGATCGAACCCAGAGCAATGAGCCTTTGACTTCCTTCTTCTGACCAACTGCGTTGGATGTTAGTTTATTAATATAATAAAAACAAACAATATATATCAGAACTACAAGTTTCTGGCTGGAATAATGCGCCGGAATTTGAATCAGCCAGTCAGGCTGTGACACGCTATTGTCTTCTTCCCTGGAACCGTCGTTTAAAGTTCTGAACTTTTACCTACAGACACGTCACTGTAGCTACAAACCTGTAACTTTCAATGATCAAGAACACGCATGCTAAATGAATTCTAATTACATGGTTATGTTCGTCTCGAACCCACGAACACTATGGTACTACTTTCTTGGACCAATTTTACTGATACAGAGAAACCCTAAAACATAAGAGCAAACCCTAACAATGGCATCTTCATGAACAAGCGTTAGAAATAAAATTAAATGATATCAAAAGCTTGCAAACTCAAAGACAAACACAAATATATCATTAAAATATGCAATGGGTGAGTGAATCAATGAAACTGAATTCGAATTTGGAGGTACATCGTGATACCTCTATCTTGAAATTCTAGGCGTGTAAAGGCTTGAATCTGATTGGGAATTGCTCCTGGAATATCCAACAACCTATTGGCAACCTGAGAATGGCATGAATTGACCTCTAACACCGAAATTGGACCACCACTTTTCTTGCAATTTTTCAGTTTTTCTTTCACTTCTGCACGGCTGTCCCTCCTTTTTTCTTGCCTTGGATATGTTCCATATATATATTAGAGAATGCATTAGGGTAAAAATTTGCATCAAATCTTTGCCATTTATGAAGATTGACTATTGATTTATTCTTTGCACCAAATCTTTCCAAAACAAGCATTTTCAATCTTTTTCTGTCCCTATGAAGCCTTGCACGATTTGATCTTGCCACCAGCTGTATAATGACTCTAATCATGCACAAAATCTCAAGGTTTAATTGATTTTTGATATTTTCATTATTTTATATTGATTTTATTGGATTTAAATGAAATAAAATCAAAATAAATAATAAAAATAAAAGAACGACAAGTGGAAGGGCTCATGGGTCTTGGATCACATCACAAGCTCAGTGCAAGCATAAAAAGTTAGGCCCATTTAGCAAAAAATGCAATTTTGGACACATTTGACTTTTGGCAATTTTGCAAAAATGGTCAACTTTGACAAGGCATATCTCTTTCAATTTTGACCCTATGAGGGTGCTCTTGGACTTTTTAGAAATCTTAGGATATCCTCTAAGAAACCCTTTTGGTCTCATCTCAATTGAGTCTCCCATGTTCATGTATGAAGCTTTGACCCAAAAGGTGTTTTTGTTGACTTTTCAAAATGACCTATAATGTCCAAATTCATATCTTCTTGTGAGTGCATATTTTGAACTTGGGAGATGAATATGAATTATAGGGGATTTCATCCTCTTCAAAATGAGCTTTGGATGGGTTATTTTTGATGAAGTATGTGAAAGTTATGCTTGGTTAAAGTTGAGTTGACTTTTCCTATAAACCCCTAATTTAGCAACTTTTGGGTTTTGATGAATTATGAGCAATCCTTGAGGAATCATGATCAACCCTTGATAAAATGATGACTGATACTTCAAAATGATGATGTTGACCAAAAATCTTGAGGTTTGACTATATGTGGGCCACAGTTAACTTTTGACCTAACACAATCGATTTCTAGGTATTTGAGCAATTGACTGAGCAAAATTCCTCTACAAGGCTTGAAACTTGACATGGATGATCTTGAGAACATGTTAGGACAATGGTGAGCATTTGAGATCCTTTGGACTTAAGTATCTTGATGCAAAATGAAACCCTAATTTGAGGTAGACTACCTTAGGAGAGAGTTTGTCTAGTCAACTCTTGGACCTCCTTGAGCAATTTGAGGACCTCACTTGACATGTATTGATAAATATGGGAGGGAAAATTTTTGGGTACAACATCTGCCCCTGTTCAATCTTCTTAAACCTGAGGATGTAGATTGGCTTGTCCGACTTTCGTGATCTGAAGGTGGAAGATGATTGAACACTAGAGTGCCCAGAAATTTGCACTCGCATGAAGTGATACTTGTCTTGCGATATCGGGAATGGGCTTATAGATGCTATTTGGAAGTCAATGACGGATGATGGGCTTAAAGATGCCATCCGAAGAAGTGTCAATCGCGTAAGAGATTCCTTTGCGAGAACCCATGTACCTATTGTTGAGGAGGACTTGATGGGGAATGTGGGTCTCTGTCTTGAAAGAAATAGAGTTTTAGCAGCTTCAATTGTCTGTTATTCTACAGGGGAATGATTCCAGTTTGGGAAGAGGGAGTGATCTTGTGTTTGGTCAGGGTATATGTTGCACCGCGACTTACTGGGGAAATGTGAAATCAATTGCGTTTGATCGGGTCCCGGTCTTACAGTATTGTGGATTGCTGTCTGGATAAGAGAGGAAGAACCTGGATAGTAAGGTTATGAGAAGGAACCTAGATAGTAGGGTTACTTCGGTGTGAAATCCTGGATAGCAGGACTGTAAGAAGGAACCTGGATAGTAGGGTTACTTCGGTATGAAAGCCTGGATGGTAGGGCTGTGAGAAGGAACCTGGATAGTAGGGTTACTTCGATATGAAAGCCTGGATAGTAGGGCTGTGAGAAGGAACCTGGATAGTAGGGTTACTTCGACATGAAAGCTTGGATAGTAGGGTTGTGAGAAGGAACCTGGATAGTAGGGTTACTTCGATATGGGAGCCTGGATAGTAGGGTTGTGAGAAGAAACCTGGATAGTAGGGTTACTTCGATATGAAAGCCTGGATGGTAGGGCTGTGAGAAGGAACCTGGATAGTAGGGTTATTTCGATATGAAAGCCAGGATAATAGGGTTGTGAAGGAACCTGGATAGTAGGGTTACTTCGACATGAAAGCCTGTATAGTTGGGCTGTGAGAAGGAACCTAGATAGTAGGGTTACTTCGATATGGGAGCCTGGATAGTAGGGTTATGAGAAGAAACCTAGATAGTAGGGTTACTTCGATATGAAAGCCTGGGTAGTAGGGTTGTGAGAAGGAACCTGGATAGTAGGGTTACTTTGATATGAAAGCCTAGGTAGTAGGGCTGTGAGAAGGAACCTGGATAGTAGGGTTACTTTGATATGAAAGCCTGAGAGTAGGGCTGTGAGAAGGAACCTGGAAAGTAGGGTTATTTTGATGTGAAAGCCTGGATAGTGGGGTTGTGATAAGGAACCTGGATAGTAGGGTTACTTCGATATGAAATCCTGAATAGTAGGGCTATGAGAAGGAACCTGGATAGTAGGGTTACTTCGACATGAAATCCTGGATAGTAGGGTTGTGAGAAGGAACCTGGATAGTAGGGTTACTTCGATATTGGAGCCTGGATATTAGGGTTACTTCGATATGAAAGCATGGGTAGTAGGGTTGTAAGAAGGAACCTGGATAGTATGGTTACTTCGATATGAAAGCCTGGATAGTAGGGTTGTGAGAAGGAACTTGGATAGTAGGGTTACTTCGATATGGGAGCCTGGATAGTAGTGCTGTGAGAAGGAACCTGGATAGTAGGGTTACTTCGACATGAAAGCCTAGATAGTAGGGCTGTGAGAAGGAACCTGGATAATAGGGTAACTTCGATATAGGAGCCTAGCTAGTAGGGCTGTAAGAAGAAACCTGGATAGTAAGGTTACTTCGATATGAAAGCCTGGGTAGTAGGGCTGTGAGAAGGAACCTGGATAGTAGGGTTACTTCGATATGAATGTCTAGGTAGTAGGGCTGTGAGAAGAAACCTGTATAGTAGTGTTACTTCGATATGAAAGCCTGGGTAGTAGGGCTGTGAGAAGGAACCTGGATAGTAGGGTTACTTCAATATGAAAGCCTGGATAGTAGGGCTGTGAGAAGGAACCTGGATAGTAGGGTTACTTCGACATGAAAGCCTGGATAGTACGGCTGTGAGAAGGAACCTGGATAGTAGGGTTACTTCGATATGAAATCCTAGGTAGTAGGGTTGTGAGAAGGAACCTGGATAGTAGGGTTACTTCGATATGAAAGTCTGGGTAGTAGGGCTGTGAGAAGGAACCTGGATAGTAGGGTTACTTCAATATGAAAGCCTGGGTAGTAGGGCTGTGAGAAGGAACCTGGATTGTAGGGTTACTTCGACATGAAATCCTGGATAGTAGGGTTGTTAGAAGGAACCTGGATAGTAGGGTTACTTTGATATGAAAGCCTAGGTAGTAGGGCTTTGAGAAGGAACCTGGATAGTAGGGTTACTTCGATATGAAAGCCTGGGTAGTAGGGCTGTGAGAAGGATCCTGGATAGTAGGGTTACTTTGATATGAAAGCCTGGGTAGTAGGGCTGTGAGAAGGAACCTGGATAGTAGGGTTACTTCGACATGAAAGCCTGGATAGTAGGGCTGTAAGAAGGAACCTGGATAGTAGGGTTACTTCGATATGAAAGCCTAGGCAGTAGGGCTGTGAGAAGGAACCTGGATAGTAGGGTTACTTCGATGTGAAAGTCTGGATAATAGGGTTGTGAGAAGGAACCTGGATAGTAGGGTTACTTTGATATGAATTTGGGTAAAACTGCAGAGGGAACCTTGGTAAGGTTGCTTTTTTCGCACCGATGATTACTCTGTTTAGCTTCGAGTGTTGATCATGGGCCTGCTGGGAATTGTTGTTAATAACTATCTTTCCTGAAAGGAGTACAGGGTTAGTTATGTGCGATGCATGAGATGCATTGTGAGATGACGTTCTCAAAATAAATGAGACTATGTTATATGTAATGTATGCACATGTCATGATGTATGAACATGAAATGCTATTGTGACATATCTGAGTGAGAAAATAAATCCCTAACCGCTGCTGGAGAGTAACGGAAATTGAGTTCCTGACCGTGATAGAAAAAGTGGTTCTTCTACTTCCGTTAGGGATGGTGAACCGGAGATGACTATGTTGGGGATTTGCCCCTTGTTTACGGATATTCTGCCGAGGAGAGACTCTGCTTGAGAACAACTCTGCAGGGGAATAATTCCGTTGGAGAGAGAAGCTTCCATAGCTGAAGGGATAAACTCTATCGAGAATTGAGCTTCTGTATTTAGAGAAATAAACTCTGTTTGGGAGAAAACTATATGAACCGCTTGTGATTACAAAATTCGGATGGGGAATATAGACGTCAACTCTCCGAAAGAGCTTGGCTGGGGAAAGTAACTCCTGTTTGGGGAAGCAGAGATCAAAACTTTGGTTGCCTCTACTCTGTGGGGAGTGTAGATGTTACTGGGATGCCTGCTGAGGATGTGACAATGACTTCGCATCAAGACTTTTCTGCCCCTGTACTTGCTTGATAAAGTACCCACGGAGGATTTATGGATGCTGATCAGGATGATAAGTTCTATTGATAGGAAAGTGACAAGATAACGGGACATAGTCATACGCTTTGATCCCTAACTTTTGCCTGGACCATCCTTTCGGGTTTTCAGTCCACCGGGATACCCCTTTTGGCCCAAGCCGCCTTTTCAAGTTTTCGACTTGTCGGGTGTATAGTTTTTTCATATGTATATCCCTAACTTTTTCCCGAACCTTTTTTGGTTTGCCGGGATGCCCTTATGTTTGCCTAGGCCAGTCGACCTAGCGGGTCTTTTTCATGCGTAGTCTTTTCTGACTATGTCCATGTTTACCGGGTACGGAGAATTGTCCATAGTAGTAAGTGTTGCCGCACTGCCAGAAGATGCTCGTTTGATCATACAAGATTCGTTGCTGGAATTCATGTCCAATGCCCCAAGTGATTCAGATGGAGATCTTCCCCTGGCTATTTGGCATCTTTGAGAGATTCCTTGAATCTTGACTTGACTGCCCCAGATGATGGACAATGATCATGTCGTGCCCCTTGGTAGGAAGTGTTTTTCCACTTGAGGTGATCCTTTTTATTGAGAAGGTTTTTGTTCACTATATATTCGTCATGCGAATTTCTCTGCTGTTGAACAAATAGTCATATGCAAACAATGTTATTTTAAGAATACAAAGCTTATGTCTGTCTTGAAGTTTGTAAATTCATTTTTTAGTAAAACAAGCTTTTTTTTGTAAAAGTGTGATGTCAACTCAGGATTTATAGCAAATCTTATAGGAGTCAGGATACCTTTTGTAACAATATGCTTTCAAACTAACCCATGCTTCAGCTAGGACTTTTAAGGGTTATAACGTGGCCTGGTTCACGGTTCAAGAAACAAAGGATAAAGGCTCAAAATTTATTTGTACCCACCCGTTCTTCGTGATGTTCTTCGATCCTATACTCAATTAATTGTGCATTTAGATCCCGTTTGAGTATTTGCTCTGATATTCCAGTGATGATTCAGATACTGACAGTTTATTTTGAATAGGCAGACATTTCTTTTTGTTGAGGGTTTGTAGGACCTCTTTCTTTTTTATTTTATTATCCCTGTCTTTTTCCTGAACTGTTTCTTTTTGTGATTATAGTCAGCGGGATGCCCCTGTTTTTTTCTTAAATCTCCTTCATAGGTTTTGACTTAATGGGATTTTATTTCGAGAGATAATGACTGCTTGTCTTGACGATTATAGGGAACCATCACCGTCTTTTGTTTTGGAAGGACGTCTTTGATGCCATTCATTGTGCACCTGGATTAACTGAGAAAACTACCCTGCCCCAGGTTGTGATTAAGGGTTTTAATTTATGTGAAAAGAAAAACTCCTACTTCTTTGGCTCAAAGGGGTTGACTAGGGATTATCTTCCTTATAACTCCACTATTTAGGATTTGAAACAACGCCTTTACATCATCAGCGGGGTCTGTTCAAAAGCATACTGTAGAGATTTTGATATCATTTTCATCATCCTCCCTCTAAAAGGCTCAGAGCTTTTGTTCGAGAGTTGAATATTACAAAAAGGAAAGCAGTTTAAATATAGTGAATACGAATGAATTGATTCGGAATGGACATATGCAATGCATTGATAAAGTAACAAAGTTTGACATGAATAAATGTTCGAACAATCAAAAGAAAAATTACAAAATGAAAATTCTAATGAACGAAAAGCCCTCTTGTCAGAACTTGTCACTTCAAATGGTGAGCCTTGGAGCATTGACAAACATTTCAGTTGACCATCTTGTGTGAATTCCAATGCTCCTTCATCAATCAGGTCTTGAATTTTGTATTTCAACCTCCAACAGTCATCAGTATCATGCCCCAGACTGTTGGAGTGATATGCACACCTTGCATCAGGGTTGTAGTTAGGGGAAGAAGTCTTGGGATTCGGATGAGGTTCTATCAACGTAATCAGATTCATCCTTAATAGGTGTTGCAAAGCTTGAGACAACAATATGTTGAGTTTGATAAACTGCCTTTTGGGCATATCCGGCTTACTCTGATTAACCCGTTGTTTTTGGCGAAGTTGTTGTTGGACCTGTGATGTAGTAGAAACTTGGAAAGGTCCACTCTTCACCAAACCAACCTTTTGTCTTCTTGGAGGTTGATCAGTGACTTGGTACCCGGCCTCGACTGTTTGCTTCATACTGTTGTATCCGTCTTGATGAAGTTGGTTGATGATGGCTTTCAACTCTTTTTGTCTTCGGGCTAGGCCTTAGATAAGAGCCATCTGCCCCAGCATCTGGGTTCTCATTGCACCTACCTCAGCTTGCAGTTGTTCCAGCCGTTCGTCCTTATTGTCTTCGGGACTTTTCTTGACCAAGTTCCCAACGAGGAGTGTTTTCAACTCTTCATGCCCCTTGGATAGGTTTAGGAATATTTCCCTGAACTAAGCTTCTTGAGTTTGAAGATCTTTGTTGTCTTGTTTGAGAGCCATTGCTGAAATAAACAACGAGAACATGAGAGACCTGTACTGGAAGACCTTTTATGCAATGATATGTATGATATATGTATGCAATGTTTTCAAGGATCTCGCGGGGTAAACAAGAAACTGTTAGAATTTGATTGCAGCTTGATTGAAGAAACTTCGTGTCGTTGAGAGTCCTTCTTCAAGAGTCAAGCTCACCATATCGAGTGGGTTATAGCCACTGACTCCAGTTATCGTGTTTTGATCTCTAGACGACATTGGCTAGAGGAAAATAAATCCCCATGCCCCTTGCTAGATGTTTGATTTACCATAACATGCATCACAAACCCTTGAGATCCTTGAAATGGTTAAGGAAATGTTAAGGCATGATGTTATGATGTGTATGCTATGCGTTTAAGCAAAAGTGTGAGGTGATGCAAGCAAGTAAACCCAGTAAGAAATCCAAGTTATTGGATAAGGACTGTAAACAAAACCTGCAAGGTACTCATGTTGTCAGATAATAAAACTGTGTAAGTAGTTCAAGTTGAAAGCACACAAGTCACACAAACATCCTTAGGTTTAGGCTTGCATGGGTTTTAAGGTAGTATCCTCTTGAAGTTAAGTTGGTTTCAAACCTGTCCTAGAAAAAGTAATCGGGTTCTAGAGGATCTCAATATCACTGACCATCCTCCATCGGTCATGGTTTCAGCTCACGCAATCCTTTCTTACGACCGAAATATTCCGAGAGTATGATCTTAATGAGTGTAGCATCGAGTATCAACCAGTTCTCAACTCTACACTGAGGCCGGCTATCTCACTACTTTCTAATGTCCAAGTTGGGAAATTAAAGGTTCTAAGGTCAGTTGATTCTTAACGACACCATGCAGCGGCCCCGTATTCTCCTCGTTTCTCCACAAGGGATACCGGTACCAACCAAAGTGCCACACCAACGTAGCTACTGCTTCAACTGTATCGGTCTATGTCGTACAGTTTCCTCACAGTCTATTGCTACTTACCTAAAAGGTATTCCCCAGATCCGGGTGTAGGATCTATAGTAACCCCAAACAAAACCCTTAAAAGTAAAGCAAACAAAGCAATCAAGAGAAGCAATTATGATGACCTAGATCCTAAGATATACCCCACTTATAAACTCCCCAACAGAGTTGCCAGTTCTATGATACGGTGGCAGAACTGACTGTTTTGAAATGATGGTTTGCATTTTGCATTTTTTGTTCGCAAAATGTCACGGTAAGCAAGAGTCGCCACCGACTTTTATTTCATCCAACCGGAAAGGAAAAAAGTACAGAAAAAATCCTTTTTCGAGATTTTGAGTACGGGGGGTAGATTATAGAAAGGGAAGGTGTTAGCACCCTTTCTATCCATGGTTTTCCATGGGCTCTTAGGTACTTGCTCATATTTAAAATTTCTTGTGTACGTGCTTTGTTTTGAAAAGAGTTTTAACTTCGTGATAACCCTTGTATCAGTCCTCAAGGGTGTGACGAAGTTGTTTTGAAAATTGTTTTGAAATGTGTAAGTGTGAAAAGTTTTGATTTGAGCAAGTACCTATTAGCATCTACCTACTCAAAAAAGATCGTTTCTATTCTCGTTTCCTTTAGACAACACTATCCTACTATTGAGAAGTAGGTAGCACCGTCGTTGGAGTTGTAAGGGTCAATTCGTAAGGGACGTACGATCACTAAAGCAATGTTAGGACGTCTTAGTAATAACCCTAAAGTCTTAAGATCATATTCGAGGCAACATTTCCGAACGGGATATTTGATCTTTGTTAGACAAGAGGGAAACCACTAAGACACCCTTTACTTAATGATCGTTTTACCGAAGGCAACCGAAGTGAGAGTATACCCTAAGAGTGATATGTGCGAATGATTTGTTTTCAGTTATTTATCTTTGCACATTAGGGTTTTCTAACTGTATTAAATTATCATGCAATCTTGTCATTCAATCCTATTACATATATCTAGACAGTGAAATATTTGCAGAGATTAAGATGCGAGAAAGTAAATCTACGATATTACAAGGCTTCGGCGAGGGGGATTAATTGCATAGCCAAAAACCCGTAAAAATAAGCGATAAGTAAAAGCCCTAAATTAAACTATTACAAACCATGATTAGTTACAACAATATTGGCAAAAATAAATAATCAGCGCGTGGCGAATTAAATGCAAAGCGACTAAGGTTTTGACCCTTGACTAAACCTAATTGTAATTGATTAAACTAAACATGTTTTTTTGTCATTTTTGTTATTTAAGAAAGTAGTGAAATAATTGAATTGAAAAAAAAATCCTAAATTCTAATTAATTTTAGTTGTGAAAGAAATTAGAATTACCTTAAATTAATTAAACTAATTACTTAAAAAATCATGTATTAATCCAAATAAATCTTCTTTCTTTGATTTTTGGTTGGTTAATTTTAGAAAAATAATAATTTTGGTGTTGATGAAAAAAACAGAATAATTAAAGAAACAAAAATTAAAGAAAAATAATGGAAATAACCACGCGAGCCTGCTGTCAGCAGATCTGGTTCTGGCTGATGGGGTCCAGAAGATGGTAGCCCTTAGAAGATAGGGGTACTGGATCTGATCCCGGCAGGTAGATCTAGCAGATGATGACCCTCAGAAGACGGGGTGCGCTGGATCTAGTTCTGAATGGGATACAGAAGATGATGCACTGGATCTAACGTTGGCTAGTGGATCCAGAAGGTGATGATCCTCATAAGATGCACATGCTGTCTCTGGCGAAAACAAAGGAGAAAATACCAAAAGCTCACGCCTGGGATCGAACCCAGAACAATGAGCTTCTGACTTCCTTCTTCTGACCAACTGCGCTGGATGTTATTTTATTAATATAGTAAAAACAAATAATATATATCAGAACTACAGGTTTCTGGCCGGAATAATGCGCCAGAATTTGAATCAGCCAGTCAGGCTGTGACACGCTATTATCTTCTTCCCTGGAACCGTTGTTTAAAGTTCTGAACTTTTACTTACAGACACGTCATTGTAGCTACAAACCTGTAACTTTCAATCATCAAGAAAACGCATGCTAAATGAATTCTAATTACATGGTTCTGTTTGTCTCGAACCCACGAACACTATGGTACTACTTTCTTGGACCAATTTTACTGATACAGAGAAACCCAAAAACATAAGAGCAAACCCTAACAATGACATCTTCATGTACAAGCGTTAGAAATACAATTAAATGATATCAAAAGCTTGCAAACTCAAAGACAAACACAAATATATCATTAAAATATGCAATGGGTGAGTGAATCAATGAAACTGAATTCGAATTTAGAGGCATATCTTGATACCTCTATCTTGCAATTCTAGGCGTGAAAAGGTGTGAATTTGACCTCTAACACCAAATTGGATCACCACTTTTCTTGCAATTTTTCATTTTTTCTTTCACTTCTGCACGGTTGTCCCTCCTTTTTTTCTTGCCTTGGATATGTTCCATATATATTAGAGAATGCATTAGGGTAAAAATTTGCATCAAATCTTTGCCATTTATGAAGATTGACCATTGATTTATTATTTGCACCAAATCTTTCCAAAACAAGCATTTTCAATCTTTTTCTGTCCATATGAAGCCTTGCACGACTTGATCTTGCCACCAGTTGTATAATGACTCTAATCATGCACAAAATCTCAAGGTTTAATTGATTTTTGATATTTTCATTATTTTATATTGATTTTATTGGATTTAAATGAAATAAAATCAAAATAAATAATAAAAATAAAAGAATTACAAGTGGAAGGGCTCATGGTTCGTGGATCACATCACAAGCTCAGTGCAAGCATAAAAAGTTAGGCCCTTTTAGCAAAAAATGCAATTTTGGACACATTTGACTTTTGGCAATTTTGCAAAAATGGTCAACTTTGACAAGGCATACCTCTTTCAATTTTGACTCTATGAGGGTGCTCTTGGACTTTTTAGAAATATTAGGATGTCCTATAAGCAAACCTTTTGGTCTCATCCCAATTGAGTCTCCCATGATCATGTATGAAGCTTTGACCCAAAAGGTGTTTTTGTTGACTTTTCAAAATGACCTATAATGTCCAAATTCATATCTTCTTGTGAGTGCATATTTTGAACTTGGGAGCTGAAGATGAATTGTTGGGGATTGCATCCTCTTCAAAATGGGATTTGGATGGGTTATTTTTGATGAAGTATGTGAAAGTTATGCTTGGTTAAAGTTGAGTTGACTTTTCCTGCAAACCCCTAATTTAGCAACTTTTGGGTTTTGATGAATTGTGAGCAATCCTTGAGGAATCATGATCAACCCTTGATCAAATGATGAATGATACTTCAAAATGATTATGTTGAACAAAAATCTTGAGGTTTGACTATATGTGAGCCACAGTTGACTTTTGACCTAGCACAGTCGATTTCTAGGTATTTGAGCAATTGACTGAGCAAAATTCCTCTGCAAGGCTTGAAACTTGACATGGATGATCTTGAGAACATGTTAGGACCATGGTGAGAATTTGATATCCTTTGGACTCAAGTATCTTAATGCAAAATGAAACCCTAATTTGAGGTAGACTGCCTTAGGAGAGAGTTTGCCTGGTCAACTCTTGGACCTCCTTGAGCAATTTGAGGACCTCACTTGACATGTATTGAGAAATATGGGAGGGCAAATTTTGGGGTACAACAGTTAGCCACTTGAACTCATTCTGGTATTTATAGATGGACGGTGAATTCATCGAGACTCCCTGTCAGAATTTTAAAGTTATCCCTCCTGCTGCCACCGAAGACGTCTCTGCTATTCCCAAAGTTACTAGGATTCCATCCAGAATGGCTTCTTTAAAGGATGCTAAAGCTATTGTAGAAGAAGGTGGTTATACTACTTGGGGTTAGCTTCCTGATATTCCGTATAAATCTGAAAATTTTGGTTTGGGTTTCACTGCAGAGGCTCAGAAGGTTGTTTGTCATGCTCGGGATGGAAGACCACCATTCCACATCAGCAGCAATGGAGTCAACTCCATAGAAGATGCTGATAGTGACTATGACCTTAACAGCTGAATCTTTCCCACCATTGGCAACAGGCTCAACAACTGGAAGACATAAGTAATTATCTCAATATGCTTTAGTCAGGAGTAATAGCCACTTTTTGTTTTATTGCTTACAAATTTTTGGTTATGTAATTTATTTAAACAATGACCTTAAGCCTTGTGCCTTACCTGGGGCACAATGTTCCATTTGTTAAGGGTTGTCCTTTCATAAACATATCTTCATTTAATAAACCATTGGACGTTTTGCATTCAAATTTTGTGCTCTTTATCTTTCTTTTACTTTTATTACTTTCAAATAGCTATGTGTTCTTACACACAGCAACAAAATAAATTGTAGATCCACATCCATTCTGGATCTCGTTGATAACAATTCTGCTATTGCCACTTATGACTTTGAAAATCTGATCTACCAAGCCAAGGACGAAGGTGAGGAAGATTGTGAAACACATGGAGAGCTTGCCAGACTGTTAGTGTAAGAGGAAAAAGCTATACAACCGCATGAAGAGCCATTTGAAGTTGTAAACTTGGATACTGAAGCAGACAAGAAAGAAGTTAAGATAGGTTCCAACCTAGAAGACAGCGTCAAGAACAAATTAATTCAGATGTTGCATGACTATGTTGAGATCTTTTCTTGGTCATATGAAGACATGCCAGGGATAGATACTGATATTGTGGTCCACTATCAGCTGATGAAAGAGGGTTGTTCTCCAATAAAGCAAAAAATTTGTCGCATGCGTCCCGAGATGTCAGAGAAGATCAAGGTCGGAGTTGTGAAAAAATTTAACATGGGCTTCTTCGTTGTTACCTCATATCCTCAATGGGTAGAAAATATGGTTCTGGTACCGAAGAAAGATGAAAAGGTACGTATGTGTGTGGACTACAGGGATCTAAATAGGGCGAGCCCTAAAGATGACTTCCCACTCCCACATATTGATGTTTTGGTCGACAACACTGCTTAGCACAATTTATTCTCCTTTATGGAAGGCTTCTTGGATTATAATCAGATCAAGATGGCACCTGAAGACATGGAGAAAACTACCTTTGTCACATAGTGGAGCACTTTCTGCTACAAGGTTATGCCTTTTGGGTTGAAGAATGCCAGTGCCACATAACAGCGTGCCATGGTAACTTTATTCCATGATATGATCCATCACGAAATAGAGGTCTACATCAACGACATGATGGCCAAATATTAGAATGAAGAAGAACATCTTGACCATTTACAGAAGCTGTTTGAAAGGTTGAAGAAGTACAAGCTGAGGTTGAATCTGAACAAGTGCACCTTTAGGGTGAGGTTTGGTAAACTACTAGGTTTTGTTGTCAGTGGTAAATGTATCGAATTTGATCCCGCCAAGGTCAAAGCTATTCAAGAAATGCTTGCTCTCCGTACTGAGAAGGAAGTCAGAGGTTTCTTGGGATGACTGAATTACATTTCTCGATTCATTTCTCATTTGATTGCTACTTGTGAGTCAATCTTCAAGATGCTGAAGAAAGATCAGGTAGTAAAATGGAACGACGACTGCCAGGTATCCTTTGATAAAATCAAGGAGTATTTACAAGAACCTTTGATCCTGATGCCACCAGTTGAAGGAAGACCTCTAATCATGTACCTTACAGTGCTAGAGAACTCAATGGGGTGTGTACTAGGCCAACATGGCAAGTCTGGTCGAAAAGAGCATGCAATATACTACCTTAGCAAAAAGTTTACCGACTATGAAACAAGATACTCATTGCTCGAGAAAACTTGTTGCGCTTTGGCATGGGTTGCTCGCCGACTAAGACAATATATGTTGACCCATACCACTTTGTTGATATTTAAAATGGATCCCATCAAATACATATTCAAGAAGCCAGCTCTCTCCAGAAGGATAGCCTGATGGAAAATGGTCTTGACAGAATACGACATTCAGTACACCACTCAGAAAGCAATCAAAGGAAGTGTATTGGAAAATCATTTGGCTCATCAAGCTATAGACGACTACCAGTCTATGAATTTTGAGTTCCTGGACGAGAATATCATGCTAGTTACAGATTGTGAAGAATCTGGACCGTATGAAGGACCCGAGCCAGGATCCCAATGGATTATGGTTTTTGACGGAGCTTCTAACGCACTTGGCAATAGAATCAGTGATGTGATTATCTTTCCCAAGGGTTACCATACGCCATTCACCGCCAGATTATGCTTTGATTGTACCAACAACATGGCTGAATACGAAGCGCGCATCATGGGTATCAAAGCTGCTATTGACCTAAGAATCAAGTTCTTGAATGTATATGGGGACTCATCCCTGGTGATCAGTCAAATCAAGGGAGAATGGGATACTAAGCACTTGAATCTCATTCCTTATCGGGAGCATGTATTGACACTAATTATGTACTTCGAGGAGATTCCCTTTGAGCATATTCCACGAGAAGAGAACCAGTTGGCAGATGCATTGGCTGCCATGTCGTCTATGTTCAAATGTCATATGGGACAATGAGGATCCTCAAATTACTATTGAGAGACTAGAAGAACTGGCACACTATTATAAAGTTGATACTGACAGAGCAAAAGAAAAGCCTTGGTTTCATGAAGTGAAAATATACCTAGAGGCCCAAGAATATCCCGAGGGGGCATCCATTAATGACAAGAAATTCCTACGGAGGTTCTCTACTAAGTTCTTCCAGAGCAACAAAATTTTGTACAAGCGCAACCATGATTCGACTCTGCTTCGTTGTATGGAAAAGAAGGAAGCTGAGAAGATTATGGAGGATATACACGAAGATATCTTTGGTACTCATTCCAATGAGCATATTATGGATAAAAAGATTATGAGAGAAGGTTACTATTGGTCGACTATGGAAACTAATATCCATCACCATTTCAGAACTTGTCATAAATTCTAGATCTACTCCGACAAAGTACATGTGCCTCCGGTTCTTCTGAATGTCTTGACTTCTCCTTGGACATTTGCAATGTGAGGCATTGATATGATTGGAGAGATCAAGCCTATTGCTTCTAACGAACATTTTTTCATCCTTGTTTCCATCGATTACTTCACGAAGTGGGTTGAAGCAACCTCGTTTTCCTCTGTTACCAAGAATGTGGTGGCTCGGTTCATCAAGCATAACCTTACCTGTCGATATGGCATCCTTGAGATAATTATCACGGATAATGGTACTAATCTCAATAACACTATGATCACGTAACTATGCACGTAGTTCAAGATCAAGCACCACAACTCTTCTCTGTATTGACTGAAGATGAATGGAACAGTGGAAGCCGCCAATAAGAACATCAAGAAGATTATACAGAAGAAGACGGTGACATATAAATATTGGCACGAGATGTTACCATTTTCTCTTCATGGTTACCCCACTTCCATACGAACATCAACAAGGGCAACCCTATTCTCCCTAATCTACGGCGTGGAAGCTGTCCTACCTGTCGAAGTTCAGATTCCTTCTCTAATGATTATGAAAGATGCAGACTTAGACGAAGACGAATGGATTCAGACTAGGCTGAACCAGTTTAATTTGATTGATGAGAAGAGGCTTGCGGCTGTCTGTCATGGCCAGATGTACCAGAAACGCATGATCAAAGCCTTTAACAAGAAGGTCAAGCATAGGGTATATCAGGCTGGTGACTTGGTAATAAAGCGCATCATCCTACCATAAGGTAATCCCAGAGGAAGTGGACTCCCACATATGAAGGGCCATTTGTAGTCGAGAAGATATTTTCCGGCAGTGCTATGATACTTATCACCATGAACAGTGAAGACTTTTCGCACCCTGTAAACGCGGATATTGTCAAAAGATACTACGCATGAAAGAGACCCACTAGGTTGGCTGGTGTGATCGGTGGATCTGGAACTGACTGTTTAACGCTGGTTCGCGAAATGTCGCGGAAGCAAGAGTCGCCACCGTATTTTATTTTCTCCAAATGGAAAGGACAAAAGCACAGAAAAATTCCTTATAGAGATTGCTCTCGGTTCGGGAGGTAGATTATAGAAAGGGAAGGTGTTAGCACCCTTTCTATCCATGGTTATCCATGGGCTCTTAGATACTTGCTCATTTGTGTTTTCAAAAATGGTTTTGTTTGCTTTTCAACTGTGGGTTTTAAAAAGTTTCTTTGAAAATTTCAGTTCGACTCTTGTATCAGTCCTCAAGAGTGTTTGAAAAATTTGCTTTCGAAATCTTTTTGAAAAGGTGTCGGTGTGAAAAGTATTTTTGATTTGTTTTTGAAATTAGAGCAAGTATCTAGAGTCGTCTACCTACCCTAAGGAATTCGTCTGTGTAAATGTCCTTTAAAGTAGTGCCATCCCACCATTGAGAGGTAGGTAGCACCACCGTTGGAGGTGTTCGGGTCAATTCGAATGTTCGGGACATGGTGATCACCAGAGCAATAGGAAGATACCTTAGAAGCTACCCTCATGCCAGGTTCCCGGATCATGAGGACTTACTAAGACATCCTCTACTCGACGATCACCTTTCGAGGGGCAAGGCAACAGTGAGGCGTACCCTAGGGGTGGTGTGTGATTTGTGTGTCGTTTTCAGATATTTTGTCTTGTTCATGTCATGGGTGATCTACGCGTTTGTTTTTATTTTGACATTCATTCTTGCATGCAATTTATTAGCAGTTTAAAAGGTTACGAGAAATATAAAGTTCCTAAACTATTACAAAGGCGCGGGTCCACATCGCCAAATTAAATCCAGGACCCGATTTGACATAAAATAAAGATGCGAGAAATATAAATGTTTAATTTACACGGATTTGGGAGAATTACATAAAAATTATAAGAAAGGAAATAAATGCGCGAATTGGAATTAAAATCGAAAGCGAGGGCGTTGGACCCTTTTTTTAATGAAATTAAATTATTATTAACAAATTAATTAAAATAAAATAAAAAGAAATTATTTTTGAGGTTTTTTGTATTTATGGATTTTTTTAATGAGAAGATTAAATGAAATTAAAATATTTAATTAACCCTAATTCTACAATTTTTATTTATTAAGAAAAAATATTAAAATTAAACCTAAAATTAAACCTAATTAATTAATGCAATTTTATTTACAAAAATAAACAATTAATTATTAATAATGAGAAAAGAAAATAAAAAGATAAAAATTGATTAAAACCCTAATTCTACAAATTTTAAGTTTATCAAGAAAAATATCAAAATTAATCCTAGAATTGAAAACTAAATTAATTAATGATTTTTATTTACAAAAATATTAGAATAAAATAGATTTTTGATTTTTATGACTTTCTGATTTTTATTATTTTTTATGTTTTATGAAAATATTAATTCAAAGTTTTAAATAAAAATTAAACAAAACAAATAAAATAGAGAAATATGAAAGAGAATAAAAAAAGCAAACCATGGGGGGTTCTGTCCCCAAATTGGAGGTATAACTCAGTAATTCTGGCCCATTAGAACCCTGGCCTTGTTGACTTTATTGGCCACGTGTAGCTTCATTTGACTTATGCCTATGGTACTCTTCAAATCAAGGCCTTTGGATTGCCTTCAGTAGCCATGTGGCGTGCCTGGATTGTGAGTGTATGGTAGGCTTTTGAATAGAACGCTGCACGCAAGTATGGTTAGAAAAATAATATGGAACAAGAAAGGGGGACCTGGGATTCGAACCCAGGTCCCAGAGATTACCACCTCAACGCTTTGACCAACTGTACCAAACACGCACTTTGTTTATTATATGACCAATGAATAATATCAGTCAATGCAAGGGTTAACAATATTTTTCCGCGCGAAATTCAAACGAGCTAATCACTGGCCTACACATCATCATCTTCCCCACTTGCTTGTTGTGCCTGAAACAAAAACAGATTAAATAGCGGGGGTTTTAAACCCCCACTAAATGGCAAGTGCAAAAACAGCGATTAGAATATGGTGGCTCATAAATTGAGCGCGAGTAGTGTGTTCAAATCGTCCAAGCCTCCTGAGTTTAATGGTCTAAGTCTCACGTCCTAATTTTTCCATAACTGAGAAACCCCAATTCAAGGTTTTTAAAACCCTAGGCGTCGTTCATGGCAACTCTTCATATACGCAATAATTCTTCAATTAAATCATACTGCTAGCTTCAGAATCAACTCATTAGTATAAATCAACAATAAAAATGCATGGATATGGCCTGAATAACAAAACACGATTATGCAAAAAAAGTGACACAGTCTGGCTTCTAGTTACCAATTCTTGATGTTAGGGATGATGGTTTTGATTCAGGCACGTTCCTTGAAGCCTCAGGAATGCAATGGAATAATTTTCTTGCCTTGAAAAGCCTTGGAACCACGTTTTCAGTTTTGGAGTTTTTTACAAAAAATACAAAAGTTGTTCTTGCTTTCTGGCGCAGCTCTGAGGTCCTTTGGACTAGGGTTTGCATGAGTATAAGTATTGGAACTGATTAGGGTTGAAAATTGGATCCAAAACCCTTTGCATTGATGTACAAGATATTTGATTTTTATGCATATATTTTTCAATCTTTTCCATGCCTATTTGATACCAATCATGTCCAATCAACTTGATTCTTTCCCTATCTGATCATGCACGAAATCTTGAGGTTATTCCATGCATAAAAAGATTTAAAAAGTTTGTTTTGGTATTTTCCACATATTTATTTTAATTAAATGAATTATTAGCAATTAAAAATTCAAATAAATAAATAAAAATGATGAATAACTTCCCTTTGGGCCAAATGGTCGTGCACATGCTTTGGATGATGGATTTTGGAAGAAAATGTGGCCCATTAGCAATTTTAAGGCATTTGAAGCAAAGTTGACTTTTCAAAATATCCAAAAATTTCCCAACTTCCACAAGGCATAACTTGCTCAATTTTTAAGCTTTGTTCATGTTCTTGGACATTTTGGAAAGTTCTTGAAGTCCTCTAACTAATGCCTTTGGTCCCATGTCATTTTGATTTACCAATATCAAGTTATGGCCTTTGACTTAAAGTCCCTTTTTGTTGACTTTTGAAAATGACCTATAATGTTGAAATTGATAACTTTTTGTGAGAGAATTTCTTGGACTTGAAGTGTGAAGAGGAGTTGTAGGAAATGTCTTTCTCTTCAAAATGAGCTTTGGATGGAATTTTTCTGATAAACCATGTGGAAGTTATGCCTTGGTCAAGTTACAGTTGACTTTTTCAACTGTCCAAATATGGAAACTTTTGCATCTTGAGACTTTTTGAGCCAAGCTTTGAGAATCATGATCAAGCATTGATCAAATGATGTTTGTGGCTTCAAAATGAGATGTTGACCAAAAATTTGAACTTTTGGCTGTCAAATGACCATTTTGCCCCTGCAGTTGACTGTTGAGCAATTAGGGTTTTTGACTGTGCAATTTTGTGCTGTAAGTCTTGAAACTTGGCATATGGATGCTTGACCATGTTTGTAGGCATGTGGGACTTTTTTGGACCCTTGGAAACTTCAACTTCTTTGCCAGAACCAAAACCCTAGTTTTTGACTGCTAGGAGGCCCTTGAACTGTGCAACCCTTGGGGAATTTTGAAGCTTTGACTTTGCAAATCTTGAAGAATATGGGAGGGCAAATTTTGGGGTACAACAGTTGCCCCTGTTCAATCTTCTTAGACCTGAGGATGCAGATTGGCTGACGTGCCTTTCGTAATCCGAAGGTGGAAGATGATTGAACACTAGAGTGCCCAGAAATTTGCGCTCACATAGTAGTATGATAATGGGAATGGGCTTATAGATGCCATTTGGAGATTTATGGATAGGATGATGGGCTTATAGATGCCATGCTGAGAGATGATGGATGGTGGATGGGCTTATAGATGCCATCTGGATGTTGATCGCGTAAGAGATTCCTTAGCGAGAACTTGCGTACCTGCAAAAGAAAATGATTACCTGACCTGTTGCAGGAGCTGGTCTTCAGATTCTTTGTATAGATGTGTTCTGACTGGTTACAGGAGCTGAATCTGGAGCTTCAAAAGGTGATGAATGAACCAGGGATGGTTACTACCTCAACGGAACGGTGAGAGAACCTTGGGCGATTACTACCTCAACAGGAACGCTGAGAGAACCTTGGACGACTTCAACCTCAACAGTAACACTGAGAGAATCTTGGATATCTTCTACTGAGTCTTTATCAGGAAAATCTGTTAGGGGTCGATCTGACTGAACCAGAGAAGGCCTTTGACTGGATAAGAAACAGAAAAATCTTAGGGTCGATTTAACTGAACCGGTCTAGGTCTTGAAATCTTCAACTGGATAAGAAACAGGGAGATCTTAGGGTCGATCTGACTGAACTAGAGAAGGCCTTTGACTGGATAAGAAACAGAAAAATCTTAGGGTCGATTTAACTGAACCGGTCTAGGTCTTGAAATGTCTTCAACTGGATAAGAAACAGGGAGATCTTAGGGTCGATCTGACTGAACCAGAGAAGGCCTTTGACTGGATAAGAAACAGAAAAATATTAGGGTCGATTTAACTGAACCGGTCTAGGTCTTGAAATCTAGCTTGAGAACTTAACTGGATCTTTCCTGAAAGGTAAAGGTCAGTCATATACAATGCATGATATGAATCAAGCAATGATGTTCTCAATATAAATGAGATTTGTAAGATATGATGCGTATATGCATGCTGTAAATGTATGAAAATGTGATGTTTATGAATGTATGTTTTCGTCTAGGAAAGTAAATCCTTGACGGGTGCCGGGAAATCACTCCTGGGCTGATGTTGGAGAATAGATTTTTGCTTCCGCTGAGGATGATAGTTGCAAGAATACCGGTAGGAGAAGATAACTCCGTTGGGGAATAAACTTGGCGAATGGATTACTCTGCGGGGAGAAAAGATACTCTAGTGATCTTGCTGGGAAGCAATACTCTGTGGGGGAGAGGTACTTGCTGAAATGTTGATAATAACTTGCTGGGGATACCCTTATTGTGTTGGAAGTGTTAATAGACTTCGCTGGGGATAAGAGGACTTCACCGAGGACGCTCTTTCCGTGGCTTTTGGCTGAGGATAACCCAGCTATATCCTGGTAAGGAAATAACTCTTTGAATAAAGCCGGGGGACGCATTCGTGTTCTGCAGAAGCTTCCAGAATCTACTGGGGATAAGCTTACTGCTTGGGAGATGGATCCCAACTTTCCTGGGGAAACTGGATTGGACTCTCCTGGGGAAGTTTTGAACTATATTGGGGAAGTGACTCCATTGAATGTCTAGTGTACCGCCGGGGAACAATCTTAGATCAAGATTGCCGGGGATGCTTGTTAAGAATGTCAGTATACTGTGCCGGGGAATATTGAGATCTGCGGGGGATACTCAACTTCCTCAAGGTTGACTGTAGCTTTGCTTGAGGAGAGTGCACTGACTTGCTGGCTCACTCTCTGGGGAGTTAAGATATGCTGGTTATGTTCTTCAGCTGAACCTACCTTGGTACCTTGGAGGACAAATCAATTAGATTGCTTAGACAACTCTTTATTGCCCCTGTTTCTAGTGTTACCTGTAATTAATCCTTTGTTTCGTATGCAAATATTCATGAGTTAGCAAATTATTGTCAATGCATATATCACAAATTGAACCTTGGACGTTCTTCGCAAAACAAAACAGAAAAGGAAAAACAATTGGCACTTTTAACTGAAAGTATATTTGTATTGATTTTTGAATTTTCCTGTAAAATAGGCGTTAATGTACAAGAGGCTGACGCCCTAGTAGGAGGACGCCGCCGAACAAAAGAGTTTATACAAATTTTGTACAGAAATAAAACAGCTGTGTGAAATGAATGATCCCACTGGGTTTCAACTCTGCTATTGCCTTTATATCTCCGAGCGTCTCATCACTTGATGACCTTGGTTGAAGATGAAGCTGACTGATCGATGCCGTCTGAACTTGATGTAGATACCGGATTCTGGATGCAAAGTGATCCAATGAGACATAGTATTATGCTTTATCCCTAACTTTTGCCTGGACCGCCCTTTCGGGTTTTCAGTCCACCGGGATACCCATTTTTTCCCAAGCCGCCTTTTCAGGTTTTCGACTTGCCGGGTGTACAGATTTTTTTTTATTTCATCCCTTCATTTTGCCCGAACCCTTTTGGTTCGCCGGGAAGCCCTAATTTTTGCCTAGGCATGTCAGCCTAGCGGGTCTTTTTTATGCGTAGTATCTTTTTACTATGTCTGCATTGGCGGGGTGAGGAAGGTCGTCACCATCCATGTTGGTTAAAATCATGGCTCCTCCTAAGAACACATGTTTAACCACAAATGGCCCTTTGTACGTAGGGGTCCATTTGCCCCTTGGATCACTCTGAGGAAGGATGATTCGCTTGATTACCATATCCCCAACTTGATACTCTTGTGGTCTGACCTTTTTGTTAAATGCCCTGATCATCCGTTTCTGATACGTCTGACCATGACAGATAGCAGCAAGTCTCTTTTCATCAATAAGGTTTAATTGATCAAGCCGTGTCTGGATCCAATCATCTTCGTTCAGATCTGCATCCTTCATTATCCGGAGAGAGGGTATTTGCACTTCGATCGGTAAGACTGCCTCCATGCCGTAGACCAAGGAGAAAGGAGTTGCCCCGGTTGACGTCCTGGCTGAGGTACGGTACCCATGTAGAGCGAACGGTAACATCTCGTGCCAATCTTTATAAGTCACTGTCATCTTCTGCACGATTTTCTTAATGTTCTTATTTGCTGCTTCTACAGCCCCATTCATCTTTGGTCTGTAAGGAGAAGAGTTATGGTGTTGTATCTTAAACTGCTCGCAGAGCTCAGTGATCATCTTGTTATTGAGATTGGTACCGTTGTCTGTAATAATTCTCTTTGGGACGCCGTATCGACAGATCAAATTATGCCGAATGAACCGTGCCACAATAGTCTTGGTTACCGTAGCATAGGAAGCTGCTTCAACCCACTTTGTGAAATAGTCAATCGCCACCAGGATGAAGCGATGCCCGTTGGAAGCTGTAGGTTTAATCTCACCGATCATGTCTATGCCCCACATTGCAAACGGCCAAGGTGCTGTCAAGACATTCAGAGGAACTGGAGGAACATGCACCTTGTCTACATATATCTGGCATTTATGGCATGTCCGAGAGTGTTGGTAGCAGTCGGCTTCCATTGTGGACTAGAAATACCCTGCCCGAAGGATTTTCTTTGCCATAGAGTGTCCACTGGAATGTGTACCAAAGGTCCCTTCATGTAGCTCTTCCATGATCCTTTCTGCTTCATTCTTATCCACACAACGCAGTAAGGTCGAATCATGGTTTCGCTTGTACAAGATGTCGTTGCTAAGGAAGAACCTCGCTGCGAACCTTCTCAGAAACTTTTTATCGTTGACAGATGCACCTTCCGGGTATTCCTGAGCTTCCAAATATCTCTTCACCTCATGGTACCAAGGCTTCTCAGTTACCAATTCACTCTCGAGATCACAACAGTATGCTGGTTCGTCCAGTTTCCAAATGATGATCCGGGGCGCCTCATTATCCCATTTGACCTTGAACATAGAAGACATCGTAGCTAACGCGTCCGCCAACTGATTCTCCTCTCTTGGAAAGTGTTCAAAGGTTATCTTCGTGAAGTGAGGGATCAATGTCAACACACATTCTCTGTAAGGAATAAGATTCGGATGTTTCGTATCCCACTCTCCTTTGATCTGATTGATCACAAGAGCGGAATCTCCGAAGACACTCAGATACTTGATCCTTAGGTCGATCGCAGCTTGAAGACCCATGATGCATGCCTCATACTCCGCCATGTTGTTGGTGCAGTTGAAACATAGTCGGGCAGTAAGTGGAGTATGAGTGCCTTGAGGGGATATGATCACAGCGCCGATACCGTTTCCCAAAGCATTGGAGGCTCCGTCAAAGTGCATAGACCATCGGGATCCTTCCTCAGGTCCTTCATCCGGTCCAGGTACTTCACAATCAGTCACAATCATGATTCTATTGTCCGGAAACTCGAAGTTCATTGACTGATAGTCGTCTACGGCCTGATGTGCCAAGTGGTCTGCCAATACACTTCCTTTGATGGCTTTCTGGGTCGTGTACTGAATGTCGTATTCCATCAAGATCATTTGCCATCTTGCTATTCTCCCAGATAGAGCAGGCTTTTCAAATATGTATTTTATAGGATCCATCTTTGAGATCAACAAGGTAGTGTGAGTCAGCATATACTGTCTCAGCCGGCGAGCAGCCCATACCAAAGCGCAGCAAGTTTTCTCAAGCAGTGAGTATCGGGTCTCACAGTCGGTAAACTTTTTGCTAAGGTAATAAATGGCGTGCTCTTTTCGGCCAGACTCGTCATGCTGCCCCAGCACACACCCCATTGAGTTATCAAGTACTGTCAGGTATAATATCAGAGGTCTCCCTTCAACCGGTGGCATAAGGATGGGTGGTTCTTGGAGGTACTCCTTGATTCTGTCAAAAGCAGCCTGACATTCATCATTCCAACGTACTACCTGATCTTTCTTCAGTAGCTTGAAGATTGGCTCACGGGTAGCAGTTAGGTGTGAGATGAACCGAGCAATGTAATTCAGGCGTCCTAGAAAGCCTCTGACCTCTTTCTCTGTCTTAGGAACTGGCATCTCTTGAATAGCTTTAACCTTGGCAGGGTCCACTTGAATACCCTTATCACTTACGACGAAGCCTAGCAATTTTCCAGATCTTACCCCGAAGGTGCACTTGTTCGGGTTCAACCTCAGCTTGTACAACTTCAACCGGTCAAACAATTTCTGCAGATGATCTAGGTGCTCTTCCTCAGTCTGGGACCTTGCGATCATGTCGTCAACATACACTTCTATCTCGTGATGAATCATGTCATGAAATAAAGCAACCATGGCACGTTGGTAGGTTGCCCCAGCGTTCTTCAGTCCAAAAGGCATGACCTTGTAGCAGAAGGTGCCCCACTGAGTAACAAAGGTAGTCTTCTCCATGTCTTCAGGTGCCATCTTGATCTGATTGTAACCTGAAAAACCATCCATGAAAGAGAACACCTTATGCTGAGCTGTATTGTCAACAAGGACATCAATGTGAGGTAGGGGAAGTCATCTTTGGGGCTGGCCCTGTTCAGATCCCTGTAGTCGACACACATTCTGACCTTACCGTCCTTCTTTGGTACCGGCACCACATTAGCAACCCACTGAGGGTAAGAAGTCACTGCAAGGAACCCGGCATCAAACTGTTTCATAACCTCGGCTTTGATCTTCTCAGACATCTCTGGACGCATACGGCGGACCTTTTGCTTAACCGGAGGGCAGTCTTCCTTAGTAGGCAAGTGATGGACCACAATATCGGTATCCAACCCGGGCATGTCTTCGTAGGACCAGGCAAAGATCTCCATATAACCATGTAGCATCTGAGTCAACCGTTGCTTCACGCTGAGCTCTAGATTGGCACCAATCTTTACCTCCTTTCTGTCTGCCTCAGTACCCAGATTTATTGTTTCCACTGGCTCTTCGTGTGGTTGAATTGCCCTCTCTTCCTGGAGTAACAGTCTTGCAAGCTCGCCAGGCACTTCGCAATCATCTTCACCTTCGTCTTCGGCTAAGTTGATCGGATTTTTGAAGTCATAACTGGCAGTAGCAGAGTCGTTACCAGTGAGATCCAGAGTGGATTGAAACCTGTATGAGTGAGTGTGTGTAAATACATCTGTTTTGAAATATATAAAGGAAGGAAAGACAGAAAAGGAGCATAAGATTTGAAATGCGAGAAAACGTCCAAGATCTTTATTCATGATATATGAAATGACAATTTATATGCCCTCACAAATGAAGCCACGGTGCCCCGGGTAAGACACCGGGCCATAGAGTTCAATTTATTGTTTATTACAAATATCAAAACAAAGAAGTTTATTACTGCGTAACAAAAGTAACAGGAGTATGGTCTTTGGCAATCCAATTGGTCAATCTGCCCTCAGTTGTCGGGTAGATCCAGCTATTGAACTCTGACTCTTCCACTTCATCTCCGTCCCCAACAGCATTTACTCCTGGATTGGTAATGAGCACAGGAGGTCTTCTGGTCTTTGCCTTCCACACAGCTTTCTGTCCCTCTGCAGTAAACCCCAATCCGAACTTGTCAGTTTTCTGTGTAAAATCAGGGAGCCTGCCCCAGTTAGCACATTCACCTTTCTGAATCACAGCCCGGGCATTCTTTAGGGAAGCCATCTTCAAAGGAACATCCTCTTCGACCACTGTTTCTGCTGCTGCTAAAGTTGGAGGTACCTCCTCGAAATGCTGAAAGGGGGTTTCAATAAACTCCCCGTCCATCTCAATATATCTGAAGGAATTCAAATGGCTCACCATATACTCCTCCTCTCCCTGCACAGTGACAATCTTCCCTCTGACAGGGTATTTTAGCTTCTGGTGCAAGGTAGAGGTCACTGCCCCAGCTTTGTGAATCCAAGGTCGACCCAGTAGACAAGAATACGATGGACGGATATCCATCACATAGAAAGTAGAATCGAAAACTTGAGAGCCCACCCGGATAGGAATGTCAACCTCTCCATGAACCATCCTCTTGGAGCCGTCAAAGGCTCTGACGATGATATTGCTAGGCTTCAGCTCCAGGCCTTCACAATCCAAACGGTCTAACGCTTTCTTGGGTAGCACATTTAGGGAAGAACCAGTGTCCACCAACACATGCGCCAGAGTAGTGCCCCTGCATTCGATAGAGACATGCAGGGCGTCATTGTGGTCCCTTCCCTTGGCAGTAAGGTCAGCATCTGAGAAACCCAAGCCATTGTCCGCTGTCAGATTTGCCACGCAATCAGTAAACTGGACTGCAGATGTCTCCTGTGGCACATGGGCCGTCTTTAGAAATGAAATCAAGGCCTTAGCATGGGCCTCTGAGCACAGGAGCAAGGAGAGCATGGAGATCTTGGAGGGCGTATGCCCCAGCTGCTCGACAACATTAAAGTCACTCTTTTTGATTATTTTTAGAATTTCCTCCATCTCTTGTTGGGAGGCCTCAGCATTTATAGGTCTTGGTGCCTCCATCCGGGCAGGCTCATCTTCAATCCCTTTGCCCCGAGCATTGGATGACTCGGCAGTAGGGGAAACAACTTGATCAGAAACAGGAACAGGTACACTTGTAGGTGTTATAGTGAGGGGTCTTCGAATAGCGGGCGGTGCAATGTCAGGCGAGAAGAGCCTGCCACTGCGGGTAACCTTTGCTGGACCAGTGATATTGCTGATGCTGGTGCCAGTGTTGAACTCTTGCTTGATTCCATTCACATACACATCTTCCCCATAGTGCCAGGGGACAGCCTTATCAGATTCGTAGGGGAGAGGCCCCAGAACAGTAATAACAACAGGTGCGACAATCATGATTTGAACGGGCTTCCTTGGGAGAGCCTTGATTGGATTATTAAAGATTGTAACAACAGAAACTTCTTCTACCGGAACAAATTGAACAACGGTCTTCTTGAACAGAATCTCTTTGCTGTCCATTTGGCTTTGGATGCCCAACTTCAGCAAAGGACAACCAGATAGGGAAACTTCACAGAAAAGGCAACCTTCACTATAACCCGGAAATAAACCGGCCAACAGTAGATTCCTTTTGACAGTCTTCAAAGGAGTAGCTACATCATTCACAGAAACAGCATATACATCTTCATCAACAACATTTACTCCATGCTGAGGCATAGGAGCAGTCACCACATTTGGCCTCTCAGGCGCTTCAAACTGTATCTCTTTTGCGTCAATAAGGTCTTGTACCTTATTCCTTAAGGCCCAACAGTCATCAGTGGAATGCCCCGGGCTATCGGAGTGATAAGCACAGCGGGAATTTGGATTGTATTTGGGGGAGGCAGTGTTCACAACCTTGGGGGCCTCTCTGACAGTCACTAGATTGGTGGACAGCAACTGCAGCAGAATCTGCGATAGGGTCATACTCAAACGGGTAAACTCTCTCCGGGGTCTTTCAGCCCTTTGAGGATTGGTTTGCCGAGGAGCGGCAGCAGGCTTAGCAATCATCACCGTGTTGACAGATTGGCGGCGCTCAGGTTTCTCTTGTCTTCTAGAGCCATATACAGCACTGGCCTCCTTCTTAAAGGGCTTCTTCTCAGAACTTGCAGATGCACCCTTCTGAATTTTACCAGACTTCATCCCAGCCTCAATTCTCTCTCCAGTCAGAATAAGATCAGTAAACCCTGCAGATGAGTTACCGATAAGATGGTTGAAAAATGGCCCAGATTGGGTCCCCAAGAACATATCTACCAACTCCCGGTCAGTCAACGGAGGCTGCACCCTGCCAGCCAGATCCCTCCACTTTTGTGCGTACTCTTTAAAACCTTCGCTTGAACCTAGCGACATACCCTGGAGTTGGGTACGTGTAGGGGCAAGGTCGGCATTATATTGATACTGCTTATAGAAAGTAGTAGCAAACTCCTCCCAGTTACGAACCTTGGTCCCATCCAGCTGATCGAACCATTCGAGATGAGTCCCTGAAAGAATCTCCTGGAAGAAGTGGATCCACAAGTTCTTGTCCACTGAGTACGGTTGAATCTTCCGTACGTAAGATCTGAGGTGCAGCTTGGGACAAGACGCCCCGTCATACTTGGTAAAGGATGGTGCTTTGAACTTATGAGGAATGATCACACCAGTAGACAAACCCAAGTCTCCGAAATCCAGCCCAGGCACTTGTTGGATCTCCATAGCATTCAGCCTGTCCTCCAACTGCTTGTACCGGTCTTCAGCGGGAGGATACTGTTCCTCATCAAAATCAGTCTCGTTGTCAGAGACTACCGGACTAGGACCTTTTCCCCCTTGGGGACTACTCTTGCCTATAGAAGAACCAGCCTCTTCGTTCTGCAGAGTGTTGCCAAACCTTCGGCCCGAGTTGAAAAGAACAGTTCTCCTCTTCTTCTTCTTCTCCTTCTTCAGGAGCAGAGCCTTCAGCTCTTCTTGGCCCTGAGCCAAACCCATGATTAGTTCCTGAAATTGCGCATTCTGCGCCTGAAGAGCCTTGATAGACATCTCGGTTGATGATGAGTCAGGATTCATGATGCTGAAATAAACAGCGAAGAACAGTAAGCAACCTGAAAAGAAGAAAACCTGCTATGCACGTGATGAATGGAATGCGTATGATTTATGTTTTCAAAGACAATCGGGAATCAACTTTGTAAACAAAAAGGAACACACTTCATTAGATTCAACTTTGAAACTTAAATTGTTCAACAGGTTGCCCTTAGGCGTTACATGAAAGGGAAATACTGAAAAGGGAAATAAAACTGTAAAAGAACATCCAGAGCTCCTTATTGATCCCATGGTCTCCTCTTCTCAGTACGGATGTAAGCATTCAGAGCTCGCTCATTCTCCAACTGCTTTGTCAGTTTCTGGATCTTCAATTCCTGCTCGTTGAACTTTTCCCGGTAAGAATCCCGTTCTTCTCGCAGTTGCGACCAAGACCTCTTTAATGTCTCATAATCAGTAGGTATCTGAGGAGGAAGGACAGTTGGAGGAACACCATCTTTGTCAGGATACTCAAGAATGATAGGTCTGACGGCTTCGTATGGCATACCTAACTTCTGAGCACGGATGCGAACCCATTTGTAGTAGGCTTCCATAGGTAAAGAAGTCTTTGGCCCCAACTCTTGTGGGTCAGCTTTATGAACTTTGTCCCAAGCCTTGATGAACCTACGACACAGCTCGTCACTATCCACTTGAAACTCAAAACTGATGTGAGGCACCAACAATTCATGAGGCCCTGCTCTTCTTGCTCTTCCAAACTGACGGAGAGCTAGACATGGATTGTAAGAGATTCCTCCTTGGGTACCAATCAGAGGAACATTAGAGTATTCCCCGCATCGATCAACAATAGCTATCTCATCCAAACCTCTACAAGTCCAAATGATGTCTTTATCGGTGAGAGACATTAACCTATGAGCCCAACCTCTTCCTTCTTGGTTCTTCAGTACGAACTTAGGGAGGTGCGAAATAAACCACCTCACCAACAAAGGGATACAACACCATAGAGTTCCTCGTCTTCGGGTAGTACGAGCATGAAGTTGTTGCAAGATGTCACCCAAGAGAGTGGGCACAGGGTTCTGAGACATAAAGATCCTTATGGCAGTGACATTGATGAAGTTGTCAGGATTAGGAAACAAAACTAACCCATAGATTAAGAGAGCCAAGATGTCTTCATATGCCCTAAAGTCCAGGTCATTCCAGAAGCTGTTAGATTTACCAATCAGAAACTTGACCAAGAAACCCTTAACTCCACTTCTAGTTACCCAGTTGTCCATTACCTCTTGATGTGTCAAGGGAAGAGCTGCAGCAACCTCCTCAAGCCTGAGGGTCTTTTCCCAACCAGTAAAGGGGGTCTGATCCAAGATAGGGATACCAAGCAAATCAGAGAACTCTTCCAGGGTAGGGACCAGTTGGAAGTCTTGAAAGGTGAAGCACTGGTACAGAGGGTCATAGAACTGGGTCAGAACACTCATCAACTGTTGATCCCGCTTTGCAGTGACTAAACTGAGAAGAGAACCATGCCTCTGAATGAAGGAAGTGGTATTTGGAATCCTGTTAACCAACTCTTCAAGCAACTCAGGTGGGTGAACAAAGTTGAACCGGATAGTATTCCTTCGCACATGCATCATGGTGTCCTACAAAACAGAGCAAAGGTGAAACCCTTTTGTCTTTGAAATGGTCAGTCCTTATACAGGATGCATGCAATGCTCATGATGTTATGATGTTATGATATAGCACACCACAAATAGATACAAAGGCAAACATGGTAAGGCACACAAGTCACACAAGACAGACCCTTAAAGTTTAGGCCAGCATGAGGTCTAGGTATTACCCTCTTTCAGTTTGTTGGTTCATACATGTCCTATCAAAGTAACCGGGTTCTTAGAGGATCCCAATATCATTGACTACCCTCAATCGGTCATAACTCCAGCATCACAATCTTTTCTTGCGGCCAGAACCATCACGAGAGTTTAGCCTCAATGGGCGTAGCATACTGCTACTGTTCTAATGGCCAAGTTGTGTCATTTATGGTTCTAAGGTCTGTTGGTGCTTAATGACTCCTCAGAAGACCCATATTCTCCTCGTTGCAACAAAAGGGATATCGGTACAGACCAAGGTGTCACACCAACGTAGCCACTGCTTCACCCGTGTCGGTCTACGCCGGACAGGTCCCTCACAGCTTATGCTACCTAAACAGGGTATCCCCAGATCCGGGTTAGGATCTATGTAACTCCCATGCAACCCAAAATTTAAAGCAAGCAAATCAATACAATTGAAAACACAGTTATGAACTACCCTAAGGTATACCTCACTTTATAAGATTTCCCCAGCAGAGTCGCCAGTTCTGTAATCGATGGATCTGGAATTGACTGTTTAACGCTGGTTCGCGAAATGTCGCGGAAGCAAGAGTCGCCACCGTCTTTTATTTTCTCCAAATGGAAAGGACAAAAGCACAGAAAAATTCCTTATAGAGATTGCTCTCGGTTCGGGAGGTAGATTATAGAAAGGGAAGGTGTTAGCACCCTTTCTATCCATGGTTATCCATGGTCTCTTAGATACTTGCTCATTTGTGTTTTCAAAAATGGTTTTGTTTTCTTTTCAACTGTGGGTTTTAAAAAGTTTCTTTGAAAATTTCAGTTCGACTCTTGTATCAGTGCTCAAGAGTGTTTGAAAAATTTGCTTTCGAAAGCTTTTTGAAAAGGTGTCGGTGTGAAAAGTATTTTTGATTTGTTTTTGAAATTAGAGCAAGTATCTAGAGTCGTCTACCTACCCTAAGGAATTCGTCTGTGTAAATGTCCTTTAAAGTAGTGCCATCCCACCATTGAGAGGTAGGTAGCACCACCGTTGGAGGTGTTCGGGTCAATTCGAATGTTCGGGACATGGTGATCACCAGATCAATAGGAAGATACCTTGGAAGCTACCCTCATGCCAGGTTCCCGGATCATGAGGACTTACTAAGACATCCTCTACTCGACGATCACCTTTCGAGGGGCAAGGCAACAGTGAGGCGTACCTTAGGGGTGGTGTGTGATTTGTGTGTCGTTTTCAGATATTTTGTCTTGTTCATGTCATGGGTGATATACGCGTTTGTTTTTATTTTGACATTCATTCTTGCATGCAATTTATTAGCAGTTTAAAAGGTTACGAGAAATATAAAGTTCCTAAACTATTACAAAGGCGCGGGTCCACATCGCCAAATTAAATCCAGGACCCGATTTGACATAAAATAAAGATGCGAGAAATATAAATGTTTAATTTACACGGCTTTGGGAGAATTACATAAAAATTATAAGAAAGGAAATAAATGCGCGAATTGGAATTAAAATCGAAAGCGAGGGCGTTGGACCCTTTTTTAATGAAATTAAATTATTATTAACAAATTAATTAAAATAAAATAAAAAGAAATTATTTTTGAGGTTTTTTGTATTTATGGATTTTTTTAATGAGAAGATTAAATGAAATTAAAATATTTAATTAACCCTAATTCTACAATTTTTATTTATTAAGAAAAAATATTAAAATTGAACCTAAAATTAAACCTAATTAATTAATGCAATTTTATTTACAAAAATAAACAATTAATTATTAATAATGAGAAAAGAAAAGAAAAAGATAAAAATTGATTAAAACCCTAATTCTACAAATTTTAAGTTTATTAAGAAAAATATTAAAATTAATCCTAGAATTGAAAACTAAATTAATTAATGATTTTTATTTACAAAAATATTAGAATAAAATAGATTTTTGATTTTTATGACTTTCTGATTTTTATTATTTTTTATGTTTTATGAAAATATTAATTCAAAGTTTTAAATAAAAATTAAACAAAACAAATAAAATAGAGAAATATGAAAGAGAATAAAAAAAGCAAACCATGGGGGGTTTTGTCCCCAAATTGGAGGTATAACTCAGTAATTCTGGCCCATTAGAACCCTGGCCTTGTTGACTTTATTGTCCACGTGTAGCTTCATTTGACTTATGCCTATGGTACTCTTCAAATCAAGGCCTTTGGATTGCCTTCAGTAGCCATGTGGCGTGCCTGGATTGTGAGTGTATGGTAGGCTTTTGAATAGAACGTTGCACACAATTATGGTTAGAAAAATAATATGGAACAAGAAAGGGGGACCTGGGATTCGAACCCAGGTCCCAGAGATTACCACCTCAACGCTTTGACCAACTGTACCAAACACGCACTTTGTTTATTATATGACCAATGAATAATATCAGTCAATGCAAGGGTTAACAATATTTTTCCGCGCGAAATTCAAACGAGCTAATCACTGGCCTACACATCATCATCTTCCCCACTTGCTTGTTGTGCCTGAAACAAAAACAGATTAAATATCGGGGGTTTTAAACCCCCACTAAATGGCAAGTGCAAAAACAGCGATTAGAATATGGTGGCTCATAAATTGAGCGCGAGTAGTGTGTTCAGATCGTCCAAGCCTCCTGAGTTTAATGGTCTAAGTCTCACGTCCTAATTTTTCCATAACTGAGAAACCCCAATTCAAGGTTTTTAAAACCCTAGGCGTCCTTCATGGCAACTCTTCATATACGCAATAATTCTTCAATTAAATCATACTGCTAGCTTCAGAATCAACTCATTAGTATAAATCAACAATAAAAATGCACGGATATGGCCTGAATAACAAAACACGATTATGCAAAAAAAGTGACACAGTCTGACTTCTAGTTACCAATTCTTGATGTTAGGGATGATGGTTTTGATTCAGGCACGTTCCTTGAAGCCTCGGGAATGCAATGGAATAATTTTCTTGCCTTGAAAAGCCTTGGAACCACGTTTTCAGTTTTGGAGTTTTTTACAAAAAAAATGCAAAAGTTGTTCTTGCTTTCTGGCGCAGCTCTGAGGTCCTTTGGACTAGGGTTTGCATGAGTATAAGTATTGGAACTGATTAGGGTTGAAAATTGGATCCAAAACCCTTTGCATTGATGTACAAGATATTTGATTTTTATGCATATATTTTTCAATCTTTTCCATGCCTATTTGATACCAATCATGTCCAATCAACTTGATTCTTTCCCTATCTGATCATGCACGAAATCTTGAGGTTATTCCATGCATAAAAAGATTTAAAAAGTTTGCTTTGGTATTTTCCACATATTTATTTTAATTAAATGAATTATTAGCAATTAAAAATTCAAATAAATAAATAAAAATGATGAATAACTTCCCTTTGGGCCAAATGGTCGTGCACATGCTTTGGATGATGGATTTTGGAAGAAAATGTGGCCCATTAGCAATTTTAAGGCATTTGAAGCAAAGTTGACTTTTCAAAATATCCAAAAATTTCCCAACTTCCACAAGGCATAACTTGCTCAATTTTTAAGCTTTGCTCATGTTCTTGGACATTTTGGAAAGGTCTTGAAGTCCTCTAACCAATTCCTTTGGTCCCATGTCATTTTGATTTACCAATCTCAAGTTATGGCCTTTGACTTAAAGTCCCTTTTTGTTGACTTTTGAAAATGACCTATAATGTTGAAATTGATAACTTTTTGTGAGAGCATTTCTTGGACTTGAAGTGTGAAGAGGAGTTGTAGGAAATGTCTTTCTCTTCAAAATGAGCTTTGGATGGAATTTTTCTGATAAACCATGTGGAAGTTATGCCTTGGTCAAGTTACAGTTGACTTTTTCAACTGTCCAAATATGGAAACTTTTGCATCTTGAGACTTTTTGAGCCAAGCTTTGAGAATCATGATCAAGCATTGATCAAATGATGTTTGTGGCTTCAAAATGAGATGTTGACCAAAAATTTGAACTTTTGGCTGTCAAATGACCATTTTGCCCCTGCAGTTGACTGTTGAGCAATTAGGGTTTTTGACTGTGCAATTTTGTGCTGTAAGTCTTGAAACTTGGCATATGGATGCTTGACCATGTTTGTAGGCATGTGGGACTTGTTTGGACCCTTGGAAACTTCAACTTCTTTGCCAGAACCAAAACCCTAGTTTTTGACTGCTAGGAGGCCCTTGAACTGTGCAACCCTTGGGGAATTTTGAAGCTTTGACTTTGCAAATCTTGAAGAATATGGGAGGGCAAATTTTGGGGTACAACAGCTGGCCTAGGAAAAAATAAGGGCATCCCAGCGAACCAAAAAGGTTCAAGAAAAAATTAGGGATATATATATATATATATATATATATATATATATATATATATATATATATATATATATATATATATATATATATATATATATATATATATATATATATATATATATATATATATATATATATATATATATATATATATATATATATATATATATATATATATATATATATATATATATATATATAAAGATTGTACATCCGGCAAGTCGAAAACCTGAAAAGGCGGCTTGGGCAAAAAAGGGTATCCCGTTGGGCTGAAAACCCGAAAGGGCGGTCCAGGAAAAAGTTAGGGATTAAAGCGTACGGCTATGTCCTATTGGATCACTTACAGCCAGCTTTATTACCAATGTCAAGTTCGAATGGTGCATATCAATTTAGTTAACTTCTTTCGACAACAAGGGATGAGATGCTCGAAGACATATGGGCAATAGCAGAGTTGAAACCCGGCGAGATTATTTCCACATAGCTATTTTTCTTTGTTTTACTTTGAACTCTTTTCATTTCACGACAATTTCCTCTTGCTAGAATTTTTGTCTCTTCGTAAAAAATCACGTGTTTATAGGAAAATTATCGATACAAATACCATTTCAAAATTCAAATTTTGTTTTACTGTTTCTGTTTTGTTTGAAAAAACGTTCAATGACTAAATTGAATGAACACATGCATATGAGTATGATTAATGTTAACAAATATATGCATAAAAACAGGAATAAGCTTTTGCTAAAGACTCCAGGAGTTGGGATAGCGCCCAAGTCATCCATAAATCTCCACAAAGAAATCCCCACAGAGTTATCTTCACAAGCTCATTACCGACAAAGATACATTCCCCGCAAGTCCAATATGCCTTAAGACAGGAATTGAGGTATCTTCCAGCAATCAACCTAACCATACCCCCAGCAGATCCCCCTAGCGAATAGAGGAGTATGATCTTTTCCCTGGCCATGTCTCCAACTCACGGAGTCCCAATCCTCATCGGAGACTATGTCATCAGTACAGTTCATAGAAATTCTCTACCTTAGCTGAGTTTATTTCTCCAAAACTATAAAATCAGCTGCAAAATTCTCTTCTCCAGCAAGGTTCATTTCCTCAGCAGAGTATACTTATTCAGCAGGGTTTATTTCCCCAATAGAATTCAGTCTCCCCAGCTTGAGTCTATTTCTATGACTACTACAAATCACCGAAAAAAATTCCTATATCTAGCAAAGGACAGCCCAGGCTGCTATCCCCAGAGAGTTGCTATGTATTTTGAAACTGGACTAGATATCGTTTAACCTTATCCTCCCCAGACGAGTCAGCATCCATATCGGAAACTCGGTCATCCAACACCTCGGGAGGTAATCCATCTCTTTTATCTCCATTTAGGGTATACAAGAATTAAATTCCCCAGTAGAGCGATGAACGACCAATGTTCTTGAACTCTCCTCCCCAAAGAGAAGTCAACATTCCCTAGCGGAGTATCCTCAAATAGAAAACAGGATTTCCCAGTGGAGACATTCTAGACAAGATTGAAGATCACACATATTCTCCATCCCCAGTAGTAGTCAGGGATTTATTTTCCTAATCGGAGATGTTATACAAAGCTACCAATACGCTTCAACGACATCTCACATCCATACATCATTTACAAGTATCATATCATATGCATACGACAAGCATATTACACTCTCATTTACTTTGAGAACATCATCACGCAGTGTGTTACATACATCATGACATTACATCCAACTAACTTTTTATCTTTTTAGGTAAAAGTCTACAAACAAACAGATATCATCAACAATTCTCGAACAGGTCGCAGATTAATTCTCGAAATAAGACGGGGCAACTATCTGTATGACCAGGTCCAAGATTAATTCTGGAAACAAGATGAGGCAACTATCTGTAAGACCAGGCGGTATGAATTACTGAAATAGGACGGGTTCGCCAAAAGAAAGCAGGTCGAAGGTTAACTCCCGAAACAAGACGGGAAAACTATCTATACGACCGAGAAAATATTATCTCCTGAAACAAGACGAAGGAACTATCGACATGAACAGGTGGTATGAACTCCCGAAATAAGTCGGGTTTACCAACAAAAGTGGACTACAGATTAATACCTGAAATAGGACGGGGCGACTATCTACATGATAAACATCCCCTCAGAGACTAAATCTGACAAGCAGCTACTTAAGAATATTCCCCATAGGTTCATTTTGGAAAGCATTCTTTAGATACAGTCAAGCATAGACTCATTTTGATACTTCTATCAATAGTTACTTTAGATGACATCCATAAGCCCATCTCTGACGACTCTCTGTCACCTCTTCGAATGGAATATTTAATCACATTCAAGCAATATCATCAACAACATTACTCCCTGCACATGCGAGTGCAAATTTCTAGGCACTTAGGTGTTCAATCCTCTTCTACCTTCAGATCATGAATGGCGGATATGCCAATCTAACTCTTCAGGTTTAAGAATATTGAACAGGGGCAGTTGTTGTACGCTAAAATTTTCCCTCTCATTTTCTTCAAGAAATTCTCCTAGGGTTCTCAAATGCTCAAGTTTACCCAAGAATTGATCAGACAAATTCTCCTTCTAAGCAAAGGGTCCACAACTAGGGTTTCATCTTTCACAAGGAAATTTGGGTCTCTAAAGTATAAAATGGAATTCATGGTTTCTTATATGTCTCCAAGAATGCTCATACCAAGTTTCATGCCTTTCATCACAAGATTGCTCAATCAATTGCTCAGATAACTGAAAATCAACTATATTGAACAAAAAGTCAATTGTGGCCAACATACAGTCAAACTTCAATATTTTTTGGTAAACATTAACATTTTAAACTCAACTTCATCATTTTATCAAGGGTTTATCATGATTCTTCAAGGAAAACTCTCAAATCATCAAAAGTCAAAAGTTGCTAAATTAGGGGTTTTCTTGGGAGAAGTTAACTGAACTTTGACCAAACATAACTTTCACATGCTTCATCAGTTTTTCCCCAACCAAAGCTCATTTTTAAGGAAATTAAATTCTCTACAACTTTGTATCTTTAAGCTCAATTCCAAAAATTTCTTCATTTGAGAGATATGGGCCAATACATTATAGGTCATTTCAAAAGTCAACAAAAAGACACCTTTTTTCAAGGCAACTTACATAAAGATAAATTCTAAAAATGCAAAATAATCAAAATAGAGGTTGTAAAGGACATCTTGAGCTTTACAAAAAGTCCAATATCACCTTCAAAAGATTAAAATTTGAGAGAGTTATGACCAGTGCAAGTTGGGAAATTTTGAGCAAATGCATAAAGTTCAAATTGAGAAACTTGATATTTTGGGCTATTGGGCCATCGTTTCAGAGTACAAGTGTGTATTACACTCCTTATGCACCTCAAATCTTTTTCATGTACCCCTTGTCCTATTTTATTTTAATTATTTTTTATTTATTAATTATTAATTCAAAAATAAATAAGATAAAATACAAGGCTTCGTACACAAAGTCCAAGCCCATTTTATCTTTGACCTAATTTATGCTATATAATCTCCATCATTTATACACAAAGGACACGAAACCCTTATCTCAAGAATCACCTCCAAAAACTCAAAATTGTTAAAGCTTAGGACAACCTTCAAATACTTATCGCAGTCGTTTCCAAGGCAAATAAACCATCTCATTCACTTCCAGCAATCCTATAGAGTAAGAATGGATCAAATCTTATGATCCAAAACGCATGAAACACCATCACGTACATCTCTGATCTCATACTTTTGAAAATTTGTATTTTTGAGTTTTTCGTTTGCTTTAAGACATACTAATGATATCATTGTGTTTCTGAGGTTTGATAGTGCAGGATAGAACATCGTGGAGGTCCCATGCTGGCCAAATCGTAAAACATTATAACTGCACCGATCCATGAAGTTTTCACCATAACTCAAAATCTCTTGCGATTCGGGCTAACATAATTATCTCACTGAAATCGCAGACCCTTATTTAAGAGGGTAGGGTCCCCTTGGATTACTGATTATGGATATTTTACAGGTTTGATAAAAGGAGGTTAACGGAGAAGACAACCGGAGTTAGGGATCCGACGCCTCTCCGGTTCATGAACAGTTTCTATACTATATATGTATTGTTTCATTATAATAAACAGATGTATTACCGTTATAGCAGTTGAAGCGTGCACGCTAAAGTCCTTACTATGCCAAGGCATGGGTTCGATCCCTGCCTTTTGGCATTTTGACATTTTTTGTGATTTATTTGTTTTGCAGATTATAAAAGGCGCTCGTTTCCCTTTTTTGTCACCAAGGCGCGCCTGGCCTGGTGTTGAAGGTGCTAATTGAAATGGTAGAGGGCGTGGGTTCAACACCCAACCCTACTAACTTTTTTTAAAACCCTTATTTTCTTACTATTTTCACTTATAAACTCTAAATTCATCAAACTAAAACCATTTTTTATCAATTAATTTTTTCACAAACCCTAATCAACATTAGGTTTAGTTTTTGTTTAATTAATAAACTTTCTTATTTTTTAAAATTAAAATTAATTAGGTGTATTAGGTTTTAATTAATTAAAATCAATTTAGGTTTTAGGTTAATCATCAAATCTTTTATCAAAAAATCACCAAAACAATTTCCTTCCTCTTTTCTTTATTTTACATCTTCGCGTAGTTTACTCTTTTCGTGTTGTTTACAATTATGTAACTGCTCATGGTTTGTAATAGTTAATTAGGGTTTTACTTTTTACCCGGGTTTTATTACTTGTACCCCCATTTCTGAAGCCTTGTAATAACGTAGAATTTTATTTTCTGTACATTTATTGCTTTACTATATTTGTTACTATTGCTTAGTAATTAGGGTTTGCATGAAAAGGCTAATAACAATTGTTAGCTAAGCCTAATTTCAAAGATTAAAAATAACAGAAACATAAATCATTTTCACATGTGCACCTCTAGGGTAACCTCCCTTGTTGCCTTTGATAAATACAGTAATGTCCCTCGAACATGGGGATGCTTTAGCAAAGACCCTTGAAATAAAAGATCGTAGTCCCTCGATGACCCTTTTGATGCTGCCTTCGGTAAACGATCTAGTCCCTTAATGAAAACTGCTAAAGTGTCTCTACAAGTTACCTTCAATAATTGTACAATGACCTGCGCCTGTTTCTTTACATCCAACGATAGGGCTTCCTACTAACTAATGGTAGGATAGTATTATCTAAAGGAGGAGGAAAGAACAAAAAAGACTTTGAGTAGGTAGATAGTTCCTAATCACTTGCTCACAAACAAAACAAAAACATCTTTTTCACAAACACATTCAGAAATATTTTCTAAACACTTTATACGCATTCTCGAGGACTGATACGAGAATCATTACAAAGTCTTGCCTTACTATATGAATTTCTAAATATTTCTCAAACACATTCACAAAGAATTTTCAAAGTGAGATAGCGATTAAGAGCTCGTAGATAACTATAGATGAAAAGGGTGATAACACCTTCCATTTTCATAACCTATCCCCCAAACTCAAAATCTTCAAGGTCTTTCCTGTTCTTTTCATCCTTTCCTTTTTTGGATAAAAGAAAAGTCGATGGCGACTCTTGCTATCTGCAACACTTGTGATAAAACGCAAAAACAAGTTATTTCTCCCACCGTATTATAGTTGTCCACTTGCTTCTCCTCGTGAGAAGAGTACTTTCGCCTCTTTGGAGAAGGTCTAGAAGGGACAATAACATGTGCTTCAGCAGCCTGGAAATAGGGTCGGCATAATCATCATGTTAGACAGGGAATGCAATCAATTAAAAGAACACCAAAATTAATAGATTACCTGAGAGGAAGTTACAGGAGCTTCTTCAACAGAAGCAGAAACAATTGCACTATTAACAGCCCCCTAGCACGCTTCTTGTACTCAACTGCTTAAGAAAACAAAAGCACAAAACAAAGTTTAAAGGTCAAATCATGAAGAAGGGAGAAAGCCAATAACATGATCGACAGTCACAATAGTAAGTCATACCTTTCTTGAATTGTTAATTCATAGCTTCGAAAGCGTTGGCAAGTCGACACTTGAAGGATTTGAGGTTTCCATTCTTATTTATGAACCTCACAGTCCACCAATCAAATAACCCATTCGTTGTATAAAAAAAGGGTTTGAATGCAACGAAGTTCAGGTTAGGGGCGTCAGCAGCAAAGTGTTGGAAGAGTTGAGCACACTCTGCTTCGTTGTAACTTTGGGACGAAAGGCACATCATGTTTGATGGCTTATAAAAGGTGTGAGGCAAAGGTTGGCACAAACCAAATTGCCTAGCCACCGGATTGGGTTGGTAACACAGAAGTGTCACCCCATCGTTAGCACCCACCCTAGATGTTATAAGCCTAGGGGTCAAAAAAGCTTGCCAAATGGCTTTGGATTCAGGGACCTGTGTTGGCTCAGTAGGAGGAAATGGTCGAGTAAACCATTTAGGACCACGTGGTCTTGAAGCAAACGGCGCCATGCTGGGGTGAAAAGAGGTGCACCTGAAGAAAAACTTCAAGTACATTTCAAGCGCCTTCTCTCGAGTCAGGTCATTATTAGACGAAGTCATTGAAGCAAGACGAGGGCCTTCAATGGAATGAATGGAAAAGAATTCCCCATGTACTTCTGAAATCTTCAATTTTAGCTGATCCTCAAAGGTGGCATTTAGCCACAATTGCAGCTGCCAAAATGGCCTAACAAGCAGATAGCTGGCAGTTGGTGTAAGGGAGGTCACCTGGTCGACCCCCACACTGAGCGACCACAGGATGAGTTCACTCAAGCAGGTGTTTCGGCCCATGTTAAGGTGATACTCTAACATAATAAAACTTTTTCCACCTTTAGAGGCTCTTCATCGGACACCAGGTCGACACCCTTAGCGTGGAAACACTCCATGTACTTAGTGAATCCAACGACGTCCTTATCAAAAGGAATGACATCTTTATCAACTACAATAGGGATGTAAGTTTCACTTGTAGGACGAAGGCCAGTGATAGCCACAACATCGAGTAGTGTAGGGGTTAGCATACCAATTATGAAATGGAAGTGTTTGTGGAACTCTCCCAGAAGTAGAGCGCAAAAATCATCATATAGTTGCAGTAACTGGGGACAACCCTAGAAAGTTGAATCAGGTCAAAGATGCCTTAGGACTTCCAGACATCACCTTTAACCTTCTCCTCCTTATTCAACCATGAAATGTAGTCCTGGTTGACAGCACGAGTAGAGCAAAAAACTTTTGAGGTCCTATAGATATGGGAGAAATCTAAAGGACACTTTCTACTGATAGGGGGCCTTGTGCTTCTATGAACAGGGAAACATTTTTGCATATTTTTTGGTGCCCTAATCTCATCAGGGATGGGCCTCATGAGAGAATATGCATTGTTGTTGTAGACAAATGGAAGCAACATATTAGAGTAGAAAGTAGTAATGTTGCATGCTGGGTTTGGTTCCAACACAGAGGTTTTTCCATCAACAACAAGGAACTTAGGCATAATGGAAACTAGCTCAATTGCATGAGGAGTGTTAATGTGTTCAACAATTTGGCTTGGAGACGCCATAGAAGGTGATTGGAAGTTTTGAGTAAAAACGAAGGTGGTTTTTATTTGTTGAGTTTGGAAGCTAAGAGTTTAAGGATACAAAGAGAGCGTAAAAAGAAAATGAAATATTGAAAAGGGTATTTATACCACCAAAGAACCCAAACATTTAAGAAGAAAGTGGGAGAAAATTGTGGCCACACGACTGACAGGTGTCAAACAGATGTAACTGAGGTGAGGAAGTTGGTAAGTTAGAGGCCACAATTGTCCTAGAAAGTTGAAGCTAGGAAGTAGGAGAATGGCTACGTGATCGTTGATGTAACATTTGTAGAATAAAGTCATGATTACAGTGACGTCACTTCGCACTAAGAGGAAAGGATTAAAATGTCTGTTTTTGCCCCTTCAATCGAAAAGTGCATTTTGGGGGGCAATTTGTTTGCTGGGATTTTCATAAAGAGAGAAATCCAAACCAAAACTCAAAAAGGGTCTTTTAAGAGCATTAAATCATGAGAAATCGACTACCAAGGCATGTCGACCATGGTTGATTTCACAGGCAGGCGACCAAGGTTTCGTAAGCGCGGTCGACCAGAGAAAAGTTCATGGTGAATAGATTGGGCTCGGGGAGGTGAGAAGCCCAAAAGAGTTAAAAGGCCCATAAGCGGCTAAATTGTAAAGGCGAAACATTATAGGGGGAGAACGTGGGTTCGACCATAATGGAGAATGTGGGTTCACAAAGAGAATTGAAATAGAGAATGTGGGTTCGTGAGGGGAAGTTACGAAGGACACATGGAATGCAAGAAAACAAAGCTCACTTAGAAAGTAGTTATTTCTGTGTATTATAAATAAAGAACTTAGTGCACTTTTGTAAGAGGTCAAACTTTTCACATTCCTGCACGCTAGTTACTCAAATTAACCAAGAAAATGAGCAAAATGAGCCAGGAAAAGGCAATGTATGTTTGAACCAACCTATTTTACAACTTTATTTAATGTTATGTCATTATCTTTTACAACTTAAAACACTTTTTTGTTTCCTTTACTTCGTCTTTTTGTCCTTATATTTTTCAATTTGAATACGTTTGGCTCCTAGTCGAACACACCCTTTTTGAAAACACTTTAACTATGCACGCGAACTGGAGCACTGCTCTGAGATTCCCTGGTCGATCTCACAAGTAAACTTGTTTTCAAGAGACCAGCGTTGTTTACCAAATCCATGGGTAAACAACATGACAGATAATATGACACAAGGATGAAGCATGTGTCTGGCATAGGAAATATTACTCTAGATGAGACATATATGCATATAAGGTTCCCTAAAATGTGTATAAGCTTTTTATATTAAGGTGTTCCTAGTAAGAGTGTTCAAATCATGGCATAGAAAGTGTCACACTTGATGGGAGATAATATCTTTACTTTTAAGTGTGTGACCCAAGTTTTTTGCGAGATATCTAATGATGTGTCTTACAAGGATATTTAAGGAAAAAACAAGGTTGTACGCATAATTTATTCTATATTTTAAGCATATCCATTATTATTTTTTTGTAAAGAAACTATATTAGGCAAATAAAGGTATTATAGTTGTTTATTAATTGGAAAAAAAATGCATTACAGAAACCAAAATAAATGCAAGAAAGAAGAAATTACAAAAAGCATCAAGAAATATAATTCTAAGTCCTATTCATCCTATTTTTGACTTAATTTCTTCCAAATTTTTAGTTATATTTTTCCTAGGTTTATGATTTTAATCTCCTCCTCCTCTTCTTCTTCTTCTTCATTTATCCAATCATTTATAACTTCTGAGAGTTTGATGTCTATTTTAACTGTTGAAGGTTGATGTAGTTAATAATGTTGTTGTATGAGCTTGACTTTTCTCCTAAGAGGCCAACTTTGAAAACTCTTAGAGTGGTTGTGATCATTGCTTTATACGACGGATTTGTTGATGGTTCCTCTCTAGTTTTGGTCATGTGAGAGAGTACTCCTTCTACCCAATTTGTTGGTATTGTTTTATGTTAAAAGACATAAGGGAATAATATAATCTTTGATGACATAGTCGTTGTTTGTGTTTCTTGGGAGCAAGATCCTCGTTAGAAGATAATGGAGGATTTTGACTTTGGGTTTTAGAAGGCATGTCTTAAATGGGAGTTTTCTTTCTTCCATGTTTGATACTGGAGAGTTTATGGCTACATTTCGTTAGAAGTTTTTGAGACTTGAGGGTTTTCCTAGTTTGTGAGTGGTTCCTTCAAAGTGTATTTCTAATATTCTTCCGAATCTTTCTTTTTGAATTATTATCTTTACTCCTTTAACTGTTGTTATTAAGGTTTTCCCTACAAGGACAAGGTTGATGTAGAATTCTCCCACTAGGTATGAGTATACCTTTTCGGGAGTTTTTGTGAAGAATTCTCTTAGGGAGGCTTGACAAATGTGAGAATAAGGTTTGTAGCTTCTCAGGAAGTTTTCTTACATATACGATGGTTCTAGTATTCTTTTCCCAAGGATCATCTTTTTGTCTTCCTCAAACTTGTCTCTTATGGAGGCAAATATGCTATCTCTTTTATTGGGGTATTTTGGGTTTTTGGTTTGGGGACTTCATGATAGATCAAGTAAGGAGAGTGATGTTGAAGGAATGAGGAAATATGAGATGCAAAAGAAGGTTAGGATGCAATACCTATTTATAGCGATACCTTCTGGGCTTTTTGAGCGTGTGAGTCAAAATATTTTAATGAGCGGATCATGTTCTCCAAAAATTAGATCCATAATCGCTATATATGGGTCTTCTAACAAATTGATTAAATAGGTTAAATATCCCAATCTTTCAGCTTTTAATATGATCTATATTAATGCTTAGATTTGTTCTTTGTTGTGCATCAAGCTGACTTGGATTGGATTTGAAACTCATCACTTTGACCATATTTAAGCGATTAACACTTCTTGTCAATCGATTAAATTTCCTTGATCGAGCCTCCTTGATGCTTTGATTTGTTTGGGCCTTGTTGCTTTCTTAACACCGTTAGTTCATGTTTTTGACACCCTAAGCTTAAAAACACTTGAGAAAACTTATTTTAAGGGACAAAAATAATTAATTTTGAAAAATGCACAACAAAAGAATATTTATTCAAGATATAATTACTTTCCGAAACTCCAAGTTTTTGCACTTTTCTGCCCTGAATTGTCCCGATTTATTACTTTGAGCCTAAAAATAGTAAAACATGCAACCAACATAAAAAATATGGTAAAATGAAATAAAACACTCGACAATCAAAAGAAAAGATAACTGGAATCATTGATAAATAATTGTGTAAAAACCACTGGTCAAATTCCACTTATGAAAAAGTATTGACTAAAGGTTTTATATGTGCTTAACTTTAAGCACAAAAATGAGTGGTAAAAGTTGGTTAGATTCAAATCAAGAACAATGCATGGATTTTGTCAAATGATCAAGTGAATGGAATAAAAACAGTTCGGATTTTTGACCCATTTTTCACTTGATTCTAATCAAGCACAAAGTATAATTCTTTTTACAGACCACATGATTTGAATCATGTACAAAATGTGATTTGAATTAAGTGCTTCAGGCCCTTAAGAAAAATTCTGAAAAACTGTATGATTCGAATCATGAACAAAGTGTGATTTGAATTAAATTGAGCAGAGGTAACAATAAATTACTTAATTTGAATCATGTACTAAACCCGATTCAAATTAAATTGTTTTGAAAAAAAATTGTTCGCCCCCTGTTGGATTTGATTCGAATCAAATTGAGTGTGTATTTGAATGATTTGAGTCGAACACTTAATAACTCAATTTTTCATGATTTTAAATGTACTTTGAGATTTTTCTTTGCACCTAACTTGAATCAAACACATATAGCTTTTATTCCATAACCTCATGCAATTGACTAAAAACATATTGATCAAATTCAAACGTAACCATTGTTTTATGCATGCTAAAAAAATAACAAATCAATTTCATACTTGACTCAAAAGATATCCAATCATGATTAAGACTCAATAAAAGATAATAAATGAAAATGATAAGACAAGCAACAAATAACCGTATTGAGGATGCTCCCCCCTGCATATGATAGGAACACGCAACAGTCTCCCCCTAGGGATGTGCGACTATATTCTCCCCCTTTTTGATGATTGACAATCTATCACTTGTAATTGAGTCGACTTTGAGGAAAAATCTAAGTTCTTGTGCTCCCTAAAACATTGCACAAAAACTATAGCATAAAATTCATAAAGCAGTTCTAGACAATCATAACTTTCTCCCTCTTTGACAACATCGAAAAGATATACCAATTATTATGGATCTAGAAACCAAACAAACACAACAAATAAATAAATATTCACCGAAATCATTAAAATTGTAATAATAAATATTTGATTAGTGGGTCAATGGGTTTTTTTTGGGTTTGCGTCCGATTTTACCCGAAACTCGAATTTTTTAATGGGTTTTTAAGATTTTAAACCCATATTCACCCAATTTCCCAACCCAATTTTTTGGATTTCTTTGGGTGAGTTTAACCGGGTTTTGTGGGTTGACCTAACCCATGTACACCCCTACTCTAGACCACATCATCACAGACTGAGCCTCATCTGTTATGCTAGCTGATTTACTTGGTAAGTATTTTAAACAAAATTTAATAATAGCGATATTAATTATATACTTTTTAGCCTCATCGGCTAAAATTTGGGGCCCCGATTTTTTGGAAGCCCTATGCGACGGACCAAGTTGCACGGGACTAAAATCAGCCCTATATGAAATAATACATGACATTGTATCCTTACATTTACTTTTATTAGTTAGATACTCTGTAAAACCGGTACATAATTTCGATAATCAATATCTTAATTTTTACATGCTACAATCACAAAGAATATTATGTGTTCCCTACAGGATGACGTGAGTCAGTCTTTTAAGACAAGTTTCATGACTAAGGAGAACTATCCTTAACATAGGTGGTGCACCCCCTCGGATCAAGCCAATCCAAAGGTGTTGGGTGGTGGATCCCGGAGACGTCCACCTCAATCTAAGTCATACCCCGAGGGCAGGGACGAGGATCCTACCCTTGGCTAGGGAACAATATTTTGTAATGCGAAGAATATCATAATAACGAGACCATATTTCCAGATCCAGAACCCACAACAGGGATACACGCTAATAGAGTGTATGTTAAATACAACAAACAAATATACATTTATTCGGTAAATGCTAAATTCAACAAACAAACACAAACTAAAGCAGTGTATTCTATTTACAACGAACAAATATAGCAACCGACCATGGAAGCAAATAGTATTTAATGCGCCAAACCATGAACTACAAAAGACCACTGTCAGGAAAGTTCAAAAATCACATCAAGTAATTCAACATATCAGGGCACCTCTTTTACTCCTGAAGGTAAGCCATAAGGGCTCTCACACCCAAAGAAGACAATATTTTGCAACTGCAACGACACAAACTTGAAGTTCATCAGCGAACATCAGTTTTCCCCTGAAGCAAATAAACTTTACATTGCAGGGACAACAAGTTAATTCTGGTGACACAACAACTCATAAACAACCAAAATTACAGCATAACAATAAATAAATGGATCTAAATATAGAACTCAAAGTTAAAAGAATGCACGACTCACTGAGGTAAATAAATTTTCATAAATATTAATTGTTATTACACCCAAGGCATAAAACCTAAGAAACATTATAGGAAAAAAAAGAGGAAACAATACAAGGAAGAAGATGAGCAGTCATAAGAAAGCACCTGGAGCTGTAGTACCAGGATCTCCCTCTAGATCCCCCTCGAGAGTAGCTTGGAATGGGCTTAGGTATTCAACGAGAATTGGAGTAGTGAGGCAGAACCTCATTACGTGTTCCATGACCTGATCGTGGACCTCATACATAGATTGCATAGTCCATTGAAGGGAACTATGGAGAGTCACCTTTAGACCGACAACATCATCTTCAATAGTGTTTAGGGTCTTGACATTAGCCTTGGCCTCGTGATGAATATTTTTCTGATCCTCCTCTGCATGGCGGGTTATCTCACTACCAGCGTCAGAGGCATCCTAACACCATTTCTCCTCCGCTACAAGAGCGACCTCCAGCTTAGTTACCCGGGAAGCAAGGGTAGAGGGAGAGCCATAAGTCTTCGCATCCTCTTGCAAAGAGTCCGTAAGTTTGGCCTTCTCGTGCAATCTAGCCAAATATTTTAGAAAGGTTAAGCCTTTAACACACGATCTTTGATGATGAATCCTAACATTTTAGATTTAGCTTTGTGTTTGTTTTCAGTCATGTCGTATAAAGGTTTACACATGATTTGATACTCCAGAATTGGATTTTAAAAGGATTATCCAAGTAAATCTACTATAGTCATCTAGGATGATAAGGATATATTTATGTCCATCAACATATTGGGGTAATAGCGAACCCCCAAAATATCAAAATATAATAGTTCATATTTTGATTTAGCATGAGAAGTAGTGATTTTGAAAAGCATTTTATTTTGTTTAGGAAAAAAGCATATGTCACAAACAGTTGGTTTTTCACATATAATGGATGGATACAAATGTGGCATATGAAACATTGTATAGATAGATAAATAATCTAATATAAAATATCAAATATATAACATGGGAATTGAAAAATTACAATGAGATGTATCTAAAGTGTTTACACTCTTTAGTTTTTATGGGAATCTGGATTCTTTACTTAATATAATCCATTTATTTGTTCAGTCAAACCAATCATCTTCAAGGACTTTATATCCTATATATGACACTAATTATTAGTGAATTGAAATATACATTCTAAAAAAAGATTGATACAGTTTGAAAAGTGATATCAAATTCAATAAAAAATCTTGTGAACATAAGACATTAATGATATATAAAGTTAGGAAAATTGCACATTACAAGCATAATTGACCTAAATATTACAAGCATAATTGACCTAAATTGAGTTACCATTTAGTAAATGACCTTTAATAGGCCTATTGTAATAAAAATGACTCAAAATGCTAAGAAAAACATATGTGATCATTTGATCTTGAATCAAGAAGTCGTAAATTTGAATTGTTACTTTTAGAGTAAGTAATGACAATAGGAATATATGAGGAGTGTTTCTCATATGATGAAAAATCGAAATGAGTAGAAATGGATGTAGTAAGTTGATTGGAGGTTGAACTAAGTTCGTGATTAGCTGAAGATATCAAATATGCTCGTTGGAGAAAGCATAAAAGTTGGTCATATTTCTCTTGAGTTAGACTAGAAACATTATGATCTTGATAACTTGTGTAAGACAAGTTACTTGATTGTTGGTAATAATCTTGAACATTTCTATTTGAAACATTGGCAGTGGTGAAGGCTTATTAATATGAGGATGGTCATGTTTCTAATAGAAAAACTCACTTGTGTAACCATATCTTTTAAATTGAGTATAGACCTTGAATTACTCCTTATATTGCCTCCATAATTAGAACCTCTACCTCGGCCATAACTATTCTTTCCATCATAAGAATTGGTGAGAATATTGGAATCAATCTGCAACCAATACACCCAAGTGTAAAGTAGAACAAATGTTGTGTTGGATAATAGAAGTGTAATTGATCGAAAGAAAAATAATTATGAAGAATATTTAAGAACAATAAAGTTTCAAACTGAAACTGGAAAAATGAATGTAGAAAATCAAGATCTTCATGCTAGTGCTCTTGATAGCATGTTATGGAAAAATAAATTCTTCCTTGAATTAAAAAGAGTGTTACAAAGAAGCTTATGTAGCAAGGAACACATTAGTTATGGTGAAACTAATTTACACCAACATAGTCTCTAACAAATTATAGCTTCCATTGTTAACTAGTCGAGTTGCTTGTGTAACAAGTTAGTTATATTTCTAATTAATTTGTTATTTACTTGACAAATGACTATGATGTTTGTGATAATTAGGCTAACTTATAGTTTTTCTCTTTTAATTTTACTTTCTTCACGGAAATTATCCTCTTATTTCAAACTAGTAAAATATTCATTTGTTTTCAAAATATAATAAAAATAAAATGAAAAAAAGTGAAAATTGCTTAACTAAAATTATTTATTATTTTTAAAAAAGATAATAAATCGGGGCCTGTCATTTTTTCCGTATATAAAATACATGAATCAACAACATATTTTTTTCGGATATAAATATTATTTTTGTTTTGATATTTTTTATAAAAATATTTGAATTGATAGTAAACTTGTTTCTATTATTATTTAATATTTTAATGAGTAGTTTTATTTTCTCCAATTGATATAATTTCCATATTAAAAGAAAACAAAATTTATTAAAATATAAATATAATTTTTCTAAGTAGCTATTAAAACTTCAAGCAAACATGGAATTTTGAAATTTAGTTTGAAATTTCAAATATTTATATTGAATCATTTATAGGGAAAATGTGAATAAAAATAATTATTTTAATTTGGATTTTTAAAAAAGACGAAATATTATTTTTGGTCTTGTATGTTAATCTCAAGATTCATTTTGGCCCCTTAATTTAAAAAAGGATTCATATTAGTCCCTTAACTCTTCAAACGTTTTATTTTAATTTTTTTTGTCTAATTAACGATGGAAAAACTCAAAAATCGATCGCTAAATTCGTCACTCATTAGATAAAAAAGACAAAAATAAAATATTTGAAAAATTAAGAGACCAATATAAACTATTTTTAAGTTACGAAACTAAAATAAATTTGAGGTTAATATACTGAAAAAAATATTTTACAAGAAATGATAAGTTATGATTTATTTAAAATTCGTTTTATATATAATTGATCAACATCATCAAAAATATTAATAACAATAAAAATTTAAAATTGAAAAAATTAATATTTTATAGAATTATAAGCTAATTAAATTTATTATTTATCAAACATAACATATTAATAAAAGTTCGTATACGTTAACAAATTATAACATATCGCATGGTACAATATTCTGACATGTATTCCTACTAAAGTATATTTACATATTTTTTCATAATTATTTCAGAATAAAGAGACTTTAATATATTAATATGAAATAATTAATATATTAGAATAGAATTATATGCTAATATTAGTTATATTCTTAATTGTTTTATTTTAATTTTATAATATTATTTATTTTTCTTTTGTCAGATTTTAAATTTGAACACAACACACTAACTATTTACTTCAATAAAAATTAAAAAAAATAAAATAAAAGTTATAGGCCAATTTTAATCTTAAAATTTAAATAAAATCATAAAAGAAATATTTTGCATTAATTTATATAAGGGTAAGGGTATGTTTGTTTCGAAGATTAAAATATAATTTTTGGAATATTATTTTTAAGAATGTTATTTTTGGAAATTTATTCCTACCTATATGTTTGAAATATTTTTAAAATTAATTTAAATTTTAAAATATAAAATAAATAAACTAAAATATTTAAGAGTGAGAAGTTACGAATGATTACTTCTTATTCTATAAGAATATAAGATTCCTAAAAATAAAAAGTTCTTAAGCATAAACATAATTTAGAAAAAAAATTTAACCTGTATTTCTAAAAATAAATTTGCAATTCGCGAACAAACAAATTTTTTAAACCACTCGTGAAGTATAAAATAAAAGAGAAAGTTATTTTTAAAATAAAATAATGATGGACCATAACAAAATAATAATGATATGCTATAACTAAATGTTAGGCCCAATTCATGATTCAAATTATAACCCTAATTACACAATCACATCTTATGGTAAAAAAACAAAATACGACAACACATTTTCTTAAAATTCTTGCACAAATTTTCTTTTCCTTCCTTCTTTTCTTCATCTTCCTTTCTAATGTCAAACTTAAATTATTTTCCATGCTCTAAATTTTCTATAAACATTATAACTTTCTTCCTCTATTTTAAACTCTGTATGGACAAAAGATATACATCTCATCTCTCAATTATCTTCTTTTTATATATACACAGTTATGTGATTTGGAATGAAGAAAAAATGAATAAAATTGGTTCGAACACACCTTTTTGAATCAATTATTTTGGTGATATGGATATCAATTTTTTTTACATTAATTTTGTTTAGCTTTCTCAATTCAATTGTTTTAATTTCAGGTTTTGAAGAGATTTGATAAAATATCTCCAGAAGATTAAAATCCAAGTAGATGTGCTTATGTTTTTATTTTTTCTATTTTTTTTTTTTAATTTTCTCATGTATTTTGTATCTATTTCTAAATAAATACAAATAATTGAAGTTTTTCGAGATCTAATTAATGTACTTGTAAAAAAATAATTAGGTTTATCTTAATCTTTAAGATTTGAAGAATTAGTTTTTTTATAGATTTGTTGGTTTGGTCAACAGAACTATAATAACTACACACAACTTATCTTCACCCTCAAAATTTACCACAACCACTTCCACTTAAATCTTTTAAAAATAACAACTTTTAGAAAAGTATAACAGGTTTGTTTTTAACTTATATATATATTTTGTTAGTGTATATTTTTAGTTGAAAAAGAACTAAATAAAAATATTCTGTGAATGCCAAAATCAGAAGTTAAACTAGAAAGAAAAATTAAAAGAATCACGAATATATAGAAATAGTTTTGTTTACTCACATATGTTATTGTTATTCTTGTTCTTTTAGGTACCTGTAAAAGAAATTTTAGAGATCATAGAGATGAAGGTGTATGAAAATAGAAATGAATTTAAAAAATGAGGAAAAGAGAAGTAAATGTTACATATGTTAGTTGATGGTGATATAAAAAAAAAATGAATGAAAAAAAGGAGGAGAAGAGAAGTTAAATAGAAAGAAAATTTAAAATGGAAAGGACATAATTGAAAATTTTGAAAACTTAAATTGAATGTGAGTAATAGAAATTTAGGTGATTGATTTGACAAAGAGTTAGTTTAGAATTTCAAATTGATGTTTAAGTTGGAAAGCCAAGAAAGAAAATGTTGCAAGTTGTGAAAAACAATGTAATGAGAAGTTGAATGGGAAACATAGTTGGAAAAGGTAGAAAAAAATACAAATAATACCTCAAAATCAATGATGTGGCAGATTGCAAGGCAAGGGCATTGTTGGATTTTTTTTAGAACATGTTTCTTTCTTATATTATAGATTGAAACACTATTTTTTATAAGTCAAATAATTTTATTAAAATTGAATAGAAGGGATATTCAATCCAATACAAAGGAAATAATAGTTACAAAACATAAATGTAACTAAGTTAACGAATACACATCAAAGAATTTAAAAGTCAAACTTTCATACTATAAATCAAGCTATCCTTAGATCTTGATCTAAACCAATCACACGAAAGTGATTTATACAAAGAAACAATTTCTCTTATTCCTTATGTTCTCCCTTAAATAAAATTTCATTTCTAATCAACCAAATAGAACAAATAATTGTTAACCATAATAGTAATCAAACCTTCTTATTAGTGTGTCCTTTCAAAGAAGCTTCAAAGGCCAACAAATGATACAAAATAGACGCAAAAGGGGCTAACCCGCAAATACCAACTCAATCCAAAATTTGGGACCATACAGATACAGAGAAAACAAGAAAGAGATGTACATGTGGTTCTGCTGGCCCTAAGCAAGGACAAACAAGGTTATGCACTTCTGAAAGCACCCCTCATTTTTCAAATCCATCTCTCACTTGAAGCATGCCAATCAATAATCTCTAAGCAAAAAAATTGGATATTGTTCAGAACATTTGTTTTCCAAACAACCTTCAATACAGAGGAAAGATCTCGATCTAGATGTGATCATAAACATGCGTGATAAAGTGACCAAACTGGAAACCACTGATCTAATACAGAAAAGTCAACTGAATCACACTACCAAACAAATTTATTAGCATGATCCAGTTTGGGAGTAACGTTAACCATATTCAGAAGAAGATCTTTCTAATAAGGCCTTACTGATCCCATAAGCAAATCCAGATTAATATTTATAGACCACTTTAAGACTCCATCAATCCACTTTCCTGATTCCATGACTTTAGGTCTGGAACTACGCACTAAATAAAATAATTTAGGACACTACTCTCTCAAGGATCTAAACCATAATCACTTGTTCCTCTAGAAATTGATTACCGAGCCATTCCCTAACATGCAGGAAATACAGTTACCGAACCAATTTGGTTCATTTCCAAAGGACACCAAGGAAATCCTAAGATCCCTCCACCATATGTATGATTTCCTAGAATTAATAGCCCAAGAAGGATTAAGAATAGGTATTTAATGTCTCTGTATTTAAAGGATAAAAGAGGATACTGAGACGAACTTTCGTATGACAAAATTTTCTAGGCCCACTTACTTAAGAGTGCCAAGTTGAAAAATCCATAGCGCTTTACTCATAGGCCCCCTTCACTTTTAAATTTACAAATTGTAGACCATGATACCCTGTTAATTCTCCTTTGTTTCTCTTCTCTGTTCCAAAGAAAATCTCTTTGCATTCAAATAATTTCCTAAACATCTACCTTTAGGGCTTTATAGAGTGAAAAGAAGTAGAGTAGAATTGAGTTCTTGACTGATTTAAGAAAGTTATTTGACCTCCAAGAGAGACAAATTTACCTTTCGATGAATATAACATGTTTCTTAGCTTTGAAATAGCTGGTTCCCAAGATGAGTACCTTCATGGATTTACGCCAATTGAAATTCCTAGAAAAGATAATGGAAAAAAAGGTTGATTGCACAATCTAAAAGGTTAGAAAGAAACTTTAAGAAATCAAAATCCACATTGAAACCCATGATTTTACTCTTGTGGAAGTTTACGCTTAAACTTGAAGCCAATTCAAATCTACAAAGAACAACTTTAATGGTCCATATATTCTCCTAAGAGGCTTAACCCATTATCCGCATATCATTAACAAGTTAAAGTATGTCGAATTATAGATTATGAGATAACTTGAACGGATGAAAACTAAGACTTGAACAGACATTCTGCAATAATCTTGTCAAACCTTATGTTGCAAGGATGAAGAAGAAGGGGGAAAGAGGCCCCCCTTGACAGAGCCCTCTCTTGCTTGAAAATCCATTAATAGACTTATGTTTATCATGACTGAAAGCTGGAACAAACACGAGCTTTTATCCACTTAATCTATTTTGTTCCAAATTTCATACATTTAAGGATATATAACAGATAATCCCATGAAACTGAGTCGAATTCCTTTTCGAAATCATGATCTCTTTCATATATTTTTGCATTTAAAACAGATGATATATTTATTTTTAAATGATGTGTCACTTATGAAACATGACAAATCATCATATAAACTTTTTGGAAAAACTTTAATGATAAAAAATGAGTTACATGTTATTAAAAAATAGACCAGCCGTTAATTTTCAATTTAGAAAAGTAAAAAAGAGACAAAAAAATATTTTTAGATCTTTAAAGATAAATCTTTTGTCGACACAATCAATTTTGAATACAAAAAATATATGAAAGAAATCAAAGTTGTTTGAATTTGAAATAAATATCTATTTTCATGAATGACATAAAAAAGGGTCAATAGTATTTTTAATTCTAAAAGAAATATTTTTTTTAAGAAGCTAAAAAAATATATTACAATAAAAAATCCTTCAAGTACAAGACGTACTTGAAAGACTATGAAAAGAAATTAAAACACCAATATATTTTGAAACACGCAAAGAACAAAAAAAAACCCAACAACACGACACACTAAGTGAAACTAATGGAAATATATTACATAGGATTTCTCCTCCAAATATGATAACTAACCCCGAAACTCACAAAATAAGATTTCAACCACCAATACGATTGTAACTTAGCCTTTTCAACAATTTTCATAACCGACAAGCTCAAATTTTGAAAAATCAGCTGATTCCGAGCTTTCCAATTAACCCACACAGCTGCTAAATGACATGCAAAACAATACGATAATTCTTAACACCCCCCTCCCCCCGCCAAAGCAACAAAATGATCATGATGATCCCTGCATTGGCCCTGAAAGACCGACGTGAAACCTAGCCACCCAGCAAGCATCTACCAAACTCTACCAAAATGATGACATCAGACAAAAATATGATCCTTATTCTAGATCCGAGTGCAATCATTATGACAAGTCTGATTCTCAACTGATAAAATATTACACCTAACCAAATTATCCTTAGCCGATAATCAATTACGATATAACCGTCAAATAAAAAAATTTACCTTGAGAGGCACCGCTTTAGACCACCAAACCTGAGACCCACCAAACACCTAAACATCCCCCGTCTTTGTCAGAAACTAATAAACACTGCTAACATTATAATAATTTGAAGAGTGGAGACGCCAAACCCATGAATCTTCCACCACCTCCTGCAAATCCACTGTCTCTAACACCCGAATCCATTCCCCCACCAACTCTTCCTCCCACGCAAACAACATCCTCCGCCAACACCATGTCTCTCCTCCCACTCCCCACCCTAAATTAAACATATGAGCTACTATTGCTTCCTTATACTCTGACAAGTCAAAAATGCTCTGAAATCTATCCCTCAACACACCTCCATCCAACCAAGGATCCCTCCAAAACAAAGTGTTCACACCATTACCAACTACTCACTTATTATTATCATGCATCCACCCACTAACATTCGATCCCAGCCCTTGACAAATTCTATCTGCACTATGCCACCACACAGAGCCCCCTGCTGCCCCTATTTTCAACTCTCCCCCCCCCCCCCCCCATTTTCTCCATACCAACACCCTATACCACAAACTACCCCTCTCCTCCAACATCCTTCAACACCATTTCCTCAATAAAGCCTTATTAAACTACCTTAACTTTCTCACTCCTAACCCACCATTCTTCTTACTTAAACAAATAGTATCCTAATCAAACCACACTATCTTCCTCTTCCCCTCTGGTCCTCCCCAAAAGAACATATTAAATAAATATTCAAGAGAAGAAATAATACTTGCGAGAGCTTTGAAGAAGGATAAAAAGTAAATCGAGATAGCGAACAAGACAAATTTCAATAAAATCAAACGATCTCCCAAAGAAAGATTATGGCATTTCCAACCCGATAATGATATCTAACACCGTTTGCCAAAAGTTCAACTTTTGAGGATTACCACCAATGGGCATCCCCAAATACACAAACGGGATAACACCAGTCTTACAATTTAACACCATAGATGCCTCTTGTAACCAAGAACTATGAATATTAACACCCACCAACATACTCTTATGAAAATTCACCTTTAAACCTGATATGGATTGAAACAATAACAAAACTACTTTGAGAGCCATCACATTAGCCCAACTCTTCACCCCCATCAACAAAGTATCATCTGCAAACTGAAGGTGAGAAATTGATCCCCCAGCCTCATTTCCCACATTATACCCTGTTGTTGCACCCCAAAATTTGCCCTCCCATATTCTTCAAGAAATTGCTAAGCCAAGTCACAAAATTCCCCAAGGGTTGTGCAGTGCAACTGTCTCCTATACAGTCAAAACTAGGGTTTGGGTTCTGATCAAGAAGATGAAGTTTTCAAGGGCCCAATCAAGTCTCATATGCCTACAAATGTGGTCAAGCATCCTCATATCAAGTTTCAAGGCATTCAGCTCAAAATTGCACAGTCAAAACCCTAGATTGCACTACAGTCAACTGTAGGGGCAAAATGGTCATTTGACAGTCAAAAGTTCAAATTTTTGGTCAATATATCATTTTGAAGCCACAAACACCATTTGATCAATTCTTGATCATGATTCTCAAAATTTGGCTCAGAAATCATCAAAAGATGCAAAAGTTGCTATATTTGGACAGTTGAAAAAGTCAACTGAAATTGACCAGGGCATAACTTTCACATGGATTATCAGAAAAATCCCATCCAAAGCTCATTTTGAAGAGAAAGACATTTCCTACAACTCATCTTCATATTCCAAGTCCAAGAAATGCTCTCACAAAAAGTTATCAATTTCAACATTATAGGTCATTTTCAAAAGTCAACAAAAAGGGACTTTAAGTCAAAGGCCATAACTTGAGATTGGTAAATCAAAATGACATGGGACCAAAGGCATTGGTTAGAGGACTCAAAGACCTTTCCAAAATGTCCAAGAACATGTGAAAAGCTTAAAAATTGAGCAAGTTATGCCTTGTGGAAGTTGGGAAATTTTTGGGAATTTTGAAAAGTCAACAATGGTTCAAATGACCTAAAAATGCAAATGGGCCCATTTTTCTTCCAAGTTTCTTCATGCCAAGCCTATGCACGACCATTAGGCCCAAAAGGAAGTTTTTCTCCATTTTTATTTATTTATTTGGATTTTTTATCATTTATAATTCATTTAATTAAATAAATTGCATGAAAAATACAAACCTAATAAAAACAAATCTTTTTATGCATGATTTGAACTTAATATTTCGTGCACATGCTAATATAGAAGGTTTTGGCTTAATTGAAACCTAATTGACACAAAAACCATGAAAAAAGATTCAAAAAGATATTAAGGAAATCAAATATTGAAAACAATGAATGCCTTGGATTTGGATCAATTTTTCCAACCTAATTGCTTCCTTACATATACAGGAATGTAAACCTAATCAAAGTGGACTGGAAGCTGCGCAGAAAACCAATATTGAAAGCTTGAAAATTGCTTGAAAAACTAAAATCTGAAATCAGTGCTAGAGGTCGATTCAAGCCTCCAAACCTATTCCAAAGGCTTCAGTGGCAATTGCTGGACACATTCCAATCATTAGCATCAACTCAGACCCCAAGAATTGGTAACGAGACCGTTGACTGTACAGCAAAAAATTCTTAAACGCATATCATGTTCTAAGCATCTTCTTTGAAGTTTAATCGTATATTCATGTTCCTTACAAAGTTTCAAAGCTAACCACTATATTTAATTGGATTTTCATGCTGTATACAAGATATTGCCATGTTTCCTTTTTAGGGTTTTCAGGAGCTCGAATTAGGGATTCTTACTAGAGGCAAAATCAGGCCACCCCAGTACCACCATTGCAATCAGTATCTCTGGACGAAGAAATTGAGATAGTCGCGCTGAATTTATGCTCAAAGATGAGCTAATCGCTATTTCTTCTAAACCTGCCTAAGACCACGCCCAGAAAACCGTTTCCATAGGCTGTGTTTCAGAAAAAAAAAGAAAGAAGATGAAGATGTGGCACGCTGTAATTCGTTAATTCAAAATCTGGCGCGCTTCCCTCCACTAACTTTGCTTTTCTCTTATATGGTTTAATTGTTATTATATATTAAAAGAGTTCAAAGCGCTTCAGTGGCAGGTGTACTCCTTGGCAACGTCTAAGACCTGGGTTCGAGCCCCAGGTCTGTGTATTCTTCATATTATTTTTCCCATCACTTTCCCATGCAGCATAAGCATTGAGGCGCACCATATGTTTCAAGATCCAAAAGTCCACGTGCCTAATGAATGCAGATCAATGGCTCCAGTGTAAAGAACATACCATACGCCAGTCAATGCATTACACCTGATTGGAAAAGTCAACGATTCACAACTAATTGGGCCAGAATCCCCAGGCATGTACCTCACCATCTGGGGCTACCCCCCCTAGTTTGCATTTTTCTATTTTTCTCCTTATATTTTATTTTTGCTATTTCATTTATTTTCTTTGTTTAATTCAATTAATTTATTTTCACAAAAATATAAAAAAAAAACATTAAAAATACAGAAAAGACAAAAAATATAATTAATTCTAATTACTTTCATAAATAAATAAAAATGTAAATTATTTAGTTTAATTAGGGTATAATTTTAATCTTTTTAATAAAAATCCAAAAAAATAGAATTTAGGTTTAATAACTGTTTATTTTCTTTTTATTTTTCCCTTTTTTCCACAGCAATAATTATTTATTTATTTTATTTTTATAATTAAATGTATATAAATAAATTAGATTTAAATTAGGTCAAATTTCAATATTTTTGCAATAAACTTAAAAAACATTAGAACTAGGGTTTAGCATCTCATTTTAATTTTAATTAATTTTTCTTTTTCTCCTTAAATCTTAAAAAACATAAAATACCAAAAAACACATTTAATCTTTAATTCCAATTAATTCATCAACTTTAATTTTTTGCAAAAGGGTCCAACGCCCATTGTTTTTATTTAATTTGCGCATTTACTTTATATCGTTCATTCTAATTATGTAAATCTCCCAAAGCCATGTAACTTTGCTTTTCGCACTTTTATTTATTCGCTTTATTTATTTTCCGCTAAATCGGGTCCGGTTTATTTTGGCGATGTGGACCCGCGCCGTTTGTAATAGCTGTAGATTTATTTTCCCGCAACTTTATAACTGTTAAAAAAAGCATGCAAGAATGAATGTCTTAATTAAAATCAAGCGTAGATCACAATGACATGACAAAAGACAAATAACTGAAACATGACACACGAATCGCACACACCACCCCTAGGGTACGCCTCACTGTTGCCTTTCGAAAGGTGATCGTCGAGTAGAGGACGTCTTAGTAAGTCCTCATGATCCGGGAACCTGGCATGAGGGTAGCTTCTAAGGTGTCTTCCCATTGCTCTGGTGATCACCACGTCCCTAAAACTCGAATTGACCCGAACACCTCCAACGGTGGTGCTACCTACCTCTCAATGGTGGGATGGCACTACTTTAAAGGACATTTACACAGACGAATTTCTTAGGGTAGGTAGACGACTCTAGATACTTGCTCTAAATTTCAAAACAAATCAAAAATACTTTTCACACTAACACATTTTCAAAAGCTTTCAAAGCAAACTTTTCAAACACTCTGACGTACGAGTCGAACTGAAATTTTTCAAAGAAACTTTTTTAAACCCACATTGAAAAGCAAACAAACAATTTTGAAAAACATATTGAGCAAGTATCTAAGAGCCCATGGATAACCATGGATAGAAAGGGTGCTAACACCTTCCCTTTCTATAACCCACCTCCCGAACCGAGAGCAATCTCTTTAAGGAATTTTTCTGTGCTTTTGTCCTTTCCATTTGGAGAAAATAAAAGACGGTGGCGACTCTTGCTTCCGCGACATTTCGCGAACCAGCGTTAAACAGTCAGTTCCAGATCCACCGATCACAGAACTGGCGACTCTGCTGGGGATATTTTAACTTAAAGTGAGGTGTACCTTAGGGCTAGCTTATAACTATGTTTTCAATTGTTTTCCTTGTGTGCTTTATTATTGTGGGTTGCTTGGGAGTTCTATAGGTCCTAAACCCGGATCTGGGGATACCTTTCTTAGAAAGTAGCAACAAGGCTGTGAGGGAACTGTGCGGGGTATACCGACATGGTTGAAACAGTCTGCTACGTTGATGTGGCACTTTGGTGTGTACCGGTAACCCTTGAGTTCAGTCAAGGAGAGTACGGGGCCTCCGCGTGGTGTCATGAAGCATCAACAGACCTTAGGAACCTTAATTGAACTATCTTGGCCTCTTTAGGGTAGTGAGATAACTGACTTTGGTGCAGTCCGAGGTTGGTTGATACTCGATACTACACCCAATTGAGGGTTGCTTTCCTGGAATATTTCGGTCGCCAGTTCAGTGGCTAAATCGAAACGATGAACAATGAAAGCAATCCCGTGATATTGGGAACCTTAGAACCCGGTTACTTTGATTAGGACAGGTTGAACCCACCAACTTCAAGAGGGTACTACCCAGACCCCATGCTGGCCTTAAACCTTAAGGGCTTGTCTTGTGTGCCTTGTGTGCCCTACATGTTTGTCTTTGTAAATATCTGTGGTGTGTTTAATCATAGCATCATGACATCATCCAGCATCATATGCATTGACTAACCATTTCAGGGGTTCGGATTTTCATCTTTGTTCTTGTTTTGTAGGACATGGAAACTGCTCGTAGAAAGACAATTCAGGTCAATCTTGTAAGGGTCCCTCCTCAGCTTAAGGAGCTTATATCCAGGATTCCCGAGAACTCTTCATTCAGTGACAGGCATGGAAGCCTCATCAGCTTGGTCAACACCAACATTGAGGAAGATATGATTAAGGTCTTGTTCCAGTTCTTTGACCCTCTGCATCACTGCTTTACCTTCTTGGACTATCAGTTGGTACCTACATTGGAGGAGTTCTCCCGGCTCCTGAAGATCCCTATCCTTGATCAGCTACCCTTCAACGGTACAGAAAAGGAACCTAAGCTTGAAGAGATTGCTAAAGCCTTGCACCTACAGTCATCTGACCTCAAGGGACATTGGGAAGTCAGAAGTGGTATCAAAGGGTTCTTAGCCAGGTTTCTGTTTGAGAAAGCTCATGAATGTTGGAACTCCCTTGACTTGCAAGCTTTTGAAGAGGTTGTGGCCCTCCTTGTTTATGGTTTGGTACTGTTCCCTAACCCAGATCAGCACATTGATATCAGCGCCGTTCAGATCTTTATGTCCAGGAATCCTATACCTACGTTGCTAGGGGACATCCTTCACTCATGTTACACTCGAACCATGAGAAAAAGAGGTGTCCTTATATGTTGCACTCCTCTCCTGGGAAGGTGGTTTATTTCGCACCTTCCCCAATCAGTCCTGAAGAATGAGCGGGGTTTGAGATGGTCACAACGGTTGATGACTCTTACGCATGCAGATATACATTGGTGTCCTAGATCCAGAGGAGATGTCACTATCATTGATCGTTGTGGGGAGTACCCTAATGTTCCTTTACTTGGAATCAGAGGAGGTATTACTTATAGTCCATGTCTGGCTTGGAGACAGTTTGGTTATGCTCGGAGGGATGGACCTCATGACATGTTAATTCCCGACATAGTTTTTGACTTCGACAATGATACTCAAGGACTTCGTCAGAGATTTATCAGAGCCTGGAGGATGCCCAGTAGGATAGACAGCAAGACACTGGGGCACCGGAACTCCATCCCTTTGGAGCCTTATCTCAAGTGGGTACGCGCCCGCTCCCAGAAGTTAGTGATGCCTTATCCTCACATGCTCCCAGTAATCAAAGAACCTGTCTTGGAAGGGGAAGTGTCTCATGTTATTCAGCACCCTGATATGCCCACATCCTGGGAAGAGATGCAGAAGAGCTGGATCCAGCTTAAGGAGGAAAGGAATTCTCTTGAGACTAGTCTGCATACCAGTGAAAAGAAAGTCTTGGAGCTCACTCGTCTGTTGCATGAGGAGAGGAATCTCAACACCTACATAGCTCCGAAAAGGATGCGCAGTGTATTTTGGGATTGACTTGATTTTTGTACTTTTGCCCATGAGGCCTTGATGTATTAAACAATGATTTTCTTTAATAATAACGTGTGTTCCTTTTTGTCTACAACAAATTTGAACTTTCGAACCCTTGAATGCATCGCATACGCATTTCATACATCATGTGCATAGCAGGTTTTTCCCCTTTTCAGGTTGCTTACAGTTCTTCGCTGTTTATTTCAGCATCATGAATCCCGGATCTGAATCAACAGAGACATCAATCAAGGCTCTCCAGGCGCAGAATGCGCAGTTTCAAGAACTAATCCTGGGTCTAGCTAAAGGCCAAGAAGAACTGAAGACTATGCTCCTAAAGAAGGAGAAGAAGAAGAAGAGAAGAACTGTTTTGTTCAACTCGGGCCGAAGGTTGGGTAATACTCTGCAGCATGAAGAGGCTGGTTCTTCTGTTGGCAGGAGTCCTTCTCAGGCAGAAGTAAAGGTTCCTACTCCAGTGGTCTCCGACAACGAGACAGATTTTGATGAAGAACAGTACCCTCCTGCAGATGACAGGTACAAACAACTGGAGGACAGGTTGAAGGCTATGGAGGTGCAACAGGCACCTGGGCTGGATTTCGGAGATCTGGGTTTGTCGACTGGTGTGATTATCCCGCACAAATTCAAAGCACCCACCTTCTCCAAGTATGACGGGGCATCTTGTCCCAAGCTGCATTTGAGGTCCTATGTTCGGAAGATTCAGCCGTACTCTGCGGACAAGAATCTATGGATCCACTTCTTCCAGGAGAGTCTTTCAGGGACTCATCTCGAATGGTTCTATCAGCTGGATGGGACCAAAGTTCGTAACTGGGAGGAGCTGGCTACTGCTTTCTACAAGCAGTATCAGTATAATGCCGACCTTGCCCCCACACGTACCCAACTCCAGGGTATGGCGTTAGGCGCAAGCGAAGGTTTTAAGGAGTATGCTCAGAAGTGGAGAGACCTGGCTGGCAGGGTGCAGCCACCATTGACTGATCGGGAGTTGGTTGACATGTTCTTGGGGACCCTATCTGGGCCATTCTTTAACCATCTCATTGGGAATTCTTCTGCTGGTTTCACTGATTTAATCTTGACTGGAGAGAGAATTGAAGCGGGGTTGAAGTCTGGGAAGATTGCCAAGGGTGCATCATCCTCTAGTTCTGAAAAGAAACCATTCAAGAAGGAGTCTAGTGCCGTGTATGGTTCTAGGAGATCAGAGAGAAATGAACACCGCCAATTTGTCAGTGCGGTCATGATTGCTAAGCCTGCTGCCGCTCCCCGGCCAAACAATACTCAGAAGGTGGAAAGACCCCGGAGAGAATTCACCCGCTTAGGCATGACTTTGTCGCAGATCCTGCCACAGTTGCTCTCAACTAATTTAGTGACTGTCAGGGAGGCGCCGAAGTTCCCAAATACGGCATCCCCCAAGTACAACCCGGATGCTCGGTGTGCTTACCATTCAGAAAGCCCGGGGCACTCTACCGATGACTGTTGGGCACTAAAGAACAAGCTGCAGGACCTCATTGACGCTAAGGAGGTACAATTTGAGGCATCTGACAAGCCTAATGTGGTGACAGCTCCCCTGCCTGCTCACGGAGTTAATGCTATTGGTGATGAAGAGGAAGTTGATGAAGCTGAATTTGATAGCTGGATCTACCCAGCAACTGACGAAGGACTCAACAATTGGAGCGCAAAGGACAATCTCCCTGTTTCTTTTGTTACTAAGTAATAAATTTCCTTGTTTTGTTATTTTGTAATAAACAATGATAAACTCTATGGCCCGGTGTCTTACCCGAGGCACCGTGGTTCTATTTGTGAGGGCATACAAACTGTCATTTTATACATCATGAATGAAAACCTTGGACGTACTTTTCGCATTGCAAATGTTGTGTTCCTTTTCTGTCTTTCTTTTCATTTACATAATTTTCAAAAACAGTTGTATTTACACACACACTCACTCATACAGGTTCCAATCCACTCTGGATCTCACTGATAACAACTCTGCTAATGTCGGTTATGACTTCGAAAATCCGATCAACTTAGCCGAAGACGAAGGTGAAGATGATTGCGAAGTGCCTGGCGAGCTTTCTAGACTCTTGCTTCAGGAAGAGCGGGCAATTCAACCCCATGAAGAGCCAGTGGAAACCATAAACCTGGGTACTGAGGCAGATAGAAAAGAGGTAAAGATTGGTGCCAACCTAGAGCTCAACGTGAAGCAACGGTTAACCAAGATGTTACATGACTATATGGAGATCTTTGCCTGGTCCTACGAAGACATGCCAGGGTTGGATACCGATATTGTTGTCCATCATTTGCCGACTAAGGAAGACTGCCCTCCAGTTAAACAAAAAGTCCGTCGGATGCGTCCAGAGATGTCAGAGAAGATTAAGGCCGAGGTCATGAAACAGTTTGATGCCGGGTTCCTTGCAGTGACTTCTTATCCTCAGTGGGTTGCTAATGTGGTGCCGGTACCTAAAAAGGACGGTAAGGTCAGAATGTGTGTCGATTACAGGGATCTGAACAGGGCCAGCCCCAAGGATAACTTCCCCTTACCTCACATTGATGTCCTTGTTGATAATACAGCTCAGCACAAGGTATTCTCTTTCATGGATGGCTTTTCAGGCTACAATCAGATAAAGATGGCACCTGAAGACATGGAAAAGACTACATTCGTTACTCAGTGGGGCACCTTCTGTTACAAGGTCATGCCGTTTGGATTGAAGAACGCAGGGGCAACCTACCAACGTGCCATGGTTGCCTTATTTCATGATATGATCCATCATGAGATCGAGGTGTATGTGGACGATATGATCGCTAGGTCCCAGACTGAGGAAGAGCACCTAGATCATCTACAGAAGTTGTTCGATCGGTTGAAACTGTACAAGCTGAGATTGAACCCGAACAAGTGCACCTTCGGGGTAAGATCTGGGAAGTTGCTAGGCTTCGTGGTCAGTGATAAAGGTATTCAAGTGGACCCTGCTAAGGTCAAAGCTATTCAAGAGATGCCAGTTCCTAAGACAGAGAAGGAAGTCAGAGGCTTTTTAGGGCGCCTGAATTACATCGCTCGATTCATCTCTCATCTAACTGCTACCTGTGAGCCAATCTTCAAGCTGCTGAAGAAAGATCAGGTAGTACGTTGGAACGATGAATGTCAGGCTGCCTTCGACAGAATCAAAGAGTATCTCCAAGAACCACCTATCCTTATGCCACCGGTTGAAGGGAGACCTCTGATCCTATATCTGACAGTGCTGGACAACTCAATGGGGTGTGTGCTGGGGCAGCATGACGAGTCTGGCCGAAAAGAGCATGCCATTTATTACCTTAGCAAAAAGTTTACCGACTGTGAGACCCGATACTCACTGCTCGAGAAAACTTGCTGCGCTTTGGTATGGGCTGCTCGCCGGCTGAGACAGTATATGCTGACTCACACTACTTTGTTGATCTCAAAAATGGATCCGATAAAGTACATATTCGAAAAGCCTGCTCTGTCTGGGAGGATTGCAAGATGGCAAATGATCTTGACGGAATACGACATTCAGTACACAACCCAGAAAGCCATCAAGGGAAGTGTATTGGCAGACCACTTAGCTCATCAGGCCGTAGATGACTATCAAATCAATGAACTTCGAGTTTCCGGATGAAAGCATCATGATTGTAACTGATTGTGAAGTACCTGGACCGGATGAAGGACCTGAACCAGGATCCCGATGGTCTATGCACTTTGACGGAGCTTCCAATGCTTTGGGAAATGGTATCGGCGCCATAATCATATCCCCTCAAGGTACTCATACTCCACTCACTGCCCGGCTGTGTTTCAACTGTACCAACAACATGGCGGAGTATGAGGCGTGTATCATGGGTCTTCAAGCTGCGATTGACCTAAGGATCAAATTTCTAAGTGTCTTCGGAGATTCCGCTCTTGTGATCAATCAGATCAAAGGAGAGTGGGATACGAAATATCCAAACTTGATTCCTTACAGAGAATGTGTGTTGACCCTGATTCCTCACTTCACAGAGATAACCTTTGAGCACTTTCCAAGAGAAGAGAATCAGTTAGCGGACGCGTTAGCTACAATGTCTTCAATGTTCAAAGTTAAATGGGATAATGAAGCTCCTCGGATCATCATCTGGAAACTGGACGAACCGGCATACTGTTGTGATCTCGAAACTGAATTGGTAACTGAGAAGCCTTGGTACCACGAAGTGAAGAGATATCTGGAAGCTCAGGAATACCCTGAAGGTGCCTCTGTCAACGATAAGAAATTCCTGAGGAGGTTCGCAACCAAGTTCTTCCTAAGCAACGGCATCTTGTATAAGCGAAACCATGATTCAACCTTACTGCGTTGTGTGGATAAGACTGAAGCGGAAAGAATCATGGAAGAGCTACATGAAGGGACCTTTGGTACGCATTCCAGTGGACATACTATGGCTAAGAAAATCCTACGGGCAGGATATTATTGGTCCACAATGGAAGCTGATTGCTACCAACACTCCAGGACATGCCACAAGTGCCAGATCTATGCAGATAAGGTGCATGTTCCTCCGGTTCCCCTGAATGTTATGACTGCGCCTTGGCCGTTTGCAATGTGGGGCATAGACATGATCGGCGAGATCAAACCTACGGCATCCAATGGACATCGCTTCATCCTAGTGGCGATTGACTATTTTACAAAGTGGGTTGAGGCAGCATCCTATGCTACGGTGACCAAGACTGTTGTGGCACGGTTCATTCGGCACAACCTGATCTGTCAGTACGGCGTCCCTGAGCGGATTATTACGGACAACGGTACCAACCTAAACAATAAGATGATCGCTGAGCTTTGCGAACAGTTCAAGATACAGCACCACAATTCTTCTCCTTACAGACCGAAGATGAATGGGGCTGTAGAAGCAGCTAACAAAAACATCAAGAAGATCGTGCAAAAAATGACAGTAACTTACAAAGATTGGCACGAGATGTTACCATTCGCTCTGCATGGGTACCGTACCTCAGCTAGGACGTCAACCGGGGCAACTCCTTTCTCTCTGGTTTATGGCATGGAGGCAGTCTTGCCGATCGAAGTACAAATTCCCTCTCTCCGGATAATGAAGGATGCAAATCTGAATGAAGATGATTGGATCCAGACACGACTTGATCAGCTCAACCTCATTGACGAAAAGAGACTTGCTGCTATCTGTCATGGTCAAACGTACCAGAAACGAATGATCAGAGCATTTAACAAAAAGGTCAGACCACAAGAATATCAAGTTGGGGATCTGGTAATCAAGAGAATCATCCTTCCTCAGAGTGATCCAAGGGGCAAATGGACCCCTACATACGAAGGGCCATTTGTGGTTAAGCATGTGTTCTCAGGAGGAGCAATGATATTAACCAACATGGATGGTGACGACCTTCCTCACCCCGCCAATGCAGACATAGTTAAAAAATACTACGCATGAAAAAGACCCGCTAGGCTGACATGCCTAGGCAAAAATTAGGGCTTCCCGTCGAACCAAAAGGGTTCGGGCAAAATGAAGGGATGAAATGGAAAAAATATGTACGCCCGGCAAGTCGAAAACCTGAAAAGGCGGCTTGGGCAAAAATGGGTATCCCGGTGGACTGAAAACCCGAAAGGGCGGTCCAGGCAAAAGTTAGGGATAAAGCGTAAAACTATGTCTCATTAATCACTTTGCATCCAGAATCCGGTATCTACATCAAAAGGCATCGGTCAGTCAGCTTCACCTTCAACCAAGGTCATCAAGTGATGAGACGCTCGGAGTTATAAAGACAATAGCAGAGTTGAAACCCAGTGGATCATACATCTTTCACACAGCTGTTTTACTTTCTTTTGTACAAAACTTGTATAAACTCTTTTGATCGGCGACGTACCTCTTACTAGGACGTCAGCCTCTTGTATACAAAACGCCTATTCATGGGCCATTCAAAAATCAATACAAATATATTTTTCAGTTAAACGTGCCAAATGTTTTCTTTTTCTGTTTTGTTTTGCGAAGAACGTCCAAGGTTCAATTTGTGATGTATGCATTGACAATAATTTGCTAACTCATAGATATCTACATACGAAACAAAGGAATTAATTGCAGGTGACACTAGAAACAGGGGCAATAAAGAGTTGTCTAAACAATCCAATTGCTCTATCCTCCAAGGTACCAAGGTAGGTTCAGCTAAAGAACACGGCCAAGTGTATCTTAATTCCCCAGAGAGTGGTTCAACAAAATAATACATTCTTCTCCAAGCAATCGTCAATTATCAAGGAAATTGAGTATCCTCCCGTAGATCTCAAATGCTTCCCCAGCAGCAATATACATATATTCTTAACAAGCATCCCCGGCAGTCTTGGTCTAAAGATTGTTCCCCGGCGGTACATCAATATTCAAAGGAATCACTTCCCTGCAATTCAAACTCCCCCAGAAGAGTCCAATCCAGCTTCACCAGCAAAGTTGGAAGTCATATCCCCAAGCAGTAAGCTTATCCCCAGTAGATTCTGGAAGCTTATCCCCTCGCAGAGCACGAACGCGTCGTCCGGCTTGAGTTAAAGAGTTATTTCCTTAACAGGATATAACTGGGTTATCCTCAGCCAAAAGCCATGGAAAGAGCGTCGTCGACAAAGTCTTCTTACTCCAGCGAAGTCTATCAACACTTCCAACAACAAGGATATCCTCAGCAAGTTATCAACAATTCAGCAAAGCATCTCTATCCCCACAGAGTACCGCTTCCCAGCATAGTCGCTAGAGTATCTTTTCTCCCCGCAGACTCTTCATTTGCCAAGTTTAGTCCTCAACGGAGTTATCTTCTCCTACCGGTATTCTGGCAGTTATCATCCCCAGCGGAAGCAAAATCTATTCTTCAACATCAGCCCAGGATACGACTTCCTGGCACCCGTCAAGGATTCACTTTCCTAGACGAAAACATACATAAAACTTCACATACATCATCATAGCATGCATAACGCACTGCATCATGTCATACGAATCTCATTTATGTTGAGAACATCATTGCTTGATCCATATCATGCATTGCATATGACTGACTTTTACCTTTCAGGAAAGATGCAGTTTAAATTCTCAATCACATTTCAAGACTTTGTCCGGTTCAGTTAAATCGACCCTAAGATTTTCCTGATGCTTATCCAGTCAAAGGCCTTCTCTTGGTTCAGTCAGATCGACCCTAAGATCTCCCTGATGCTTATCCAGTTGAAGATGTTTCAAGACCTAGACCGGTTCAGTTAAATCGACCCTAAGATTTTCCTGATGCTTATCCAGTCAAAGGCCTTCTCTTGGTTCAGTCAGATCGACCCTAAGATCTCCCTGATGCTTATCCAGTTGAAGATGTTTCAAGACCTAGACAGGTTCAGTTAAATCGACCCTAAGATTTTTCTGATGCTTATCCAGTCAAAGGCCTTCTCTTGGTTCAGTCAGATCGACCCTAAGATCTCCCTGATGCTTATCCAGTTGAAGATATTCCAAGACCTTGTCCGGTTCAGTTAAATCGACCCTAAGATTTTCCTGATTCCTACCCAGTCAAAGGCCTCTCTGGTTCAGTCAGATCGACCCTAAGATCTCCCTGATTCTTATTCCAGTAGAAGACACCCAAGATTTTTCTCAACAAGCGTTGTTGAAATTAAAATCACCCAAGATTTTCTCAACGAGCGTTGTTGAAGTTAAAATCGCCCAAGGTTCCCTTACCATTCATGCTAAGGTAGTAACCATCCCTGGTTCATTCATCAGCGTTTGAAGCTCCAGACTCAGCTCCTGTAACCAGTCAGGACACATCTATATCAAGCATCTAAAAACAGCTCCTGCAACGTGTCAGGTACTCACTTTTCTTTCGCAGGTATGCAGGTTATCGCTAAGGAATCTCCTACGCGATCAACACCCAGATGGCATCTATAAGCCCATCATCCTATCCAGCAATCTCCAAATGGCATCTATAAGCCCATTCCCCCATCACTGCCACTATGTGAGCGCAAATTTCTGGGCACTCTAGTGTTCAATCATCTTCTACCCTCGGATTACGAAAGGCACGTCAGCCAATCTGCATCCTCAGGTCTAAGAAGATTGAACAGGGGCAACTGTTGCACCCCAAAATTTGCCCTCCCATATTCTTCAAGAAATTGCTAAGCCAAGTCACAAAATTCCCCAAGGGTTGTGCAGTGCAACTGTCTCCTATACAGTCAAAACTAGGGTTTGGGTTCTGATCAAGAAGATGAAGTTTTCAAGGGCCCAATCAAGTCTCATATGCCTACAAATGTGGTCAAGCATCCTCATATCAAGTTTCAAGGCATTCAGCTCAAAATTGCACAGTCAAAACCCTAGATTGCACTACAGTCAACTGTAGGGGCAAAATGGTCATTTGACAGTCAAAAGTTCAAATTTTTGGTCAATATATCATTTTGAAGCCACAAACACCATTTGATCAATGCTTGATCATGATTCTCAAAATTTGGCTCAGAAATCATCAAAAGATGCAAAAGTTGCTATATTTGGACAGTTGAAAAAGTCAACTGAAATTAACCAGGGCATAACTTTCACATGGATTATCAGAAAAATCCCATCCAAATCTCATTTTGAAGAGAAAGACATTTCCTACAACTCATCTTCATATTCCAAGTCCAAGAAATGCTCTCACAAAAAGTTATCAATTTCAACATTATAGGTCATTTTCAAAAGTCAACAAAAAGGGACTTTAAGTCAAAGGCCATAACTTGAGATTGGTAAATCAAAATGACATGGGACCAAAGGCATTGGTTAGAGGACTCAAAGAACTTTCCAAAATGTCCAAGAACATGTGAAAAGCTTAAACATTGAGCAAGTTATGCCTTGTGGAAGTTGGGAAATTTTTGGGAATTTTGAAAAGTCAACAATGGTTCAAATGACCTAAAAATGCAAATGGGCCCATTTTTCTTCCAAGTTTCTTCATGCCAAGCCTATGCACGACCATTAGGCCCAAAAGGAAGTTTTTCTCCATTTTTATTTATTTATTTGGATTTTTTATCATTTATAATTCATTTAATTAAATAAATTGCATGAAAAATACAAACCTAATGAAAACAAATCTTTTTATGCATGATTTGAACTTAATATTTCGTGCACATGCTAATATAGAAGGTTTTGGCTTGATTGAAACCTAATTGACACAAAAACCATGAAAAAAGATTCAAAAAGATATTAAGGAAATCAAATATTGAAAACAATGAATGCCTTGGATTTGGATCAATTTTTCCAACCTAATTGCTTCCTTACATATACAGGAATGTAAACCTAATCAAAGTGGACTGGAAGCTGCGCAGAAAACCAATATTGAAAGCTTGAAAATTGCTTGAAAAACTAAAATCTGAAATCAGTGCTAGAGGTCGATTCAAGCCTCCAAACCTATTCCAAAGGCTTCAGTGGCAATTGCTGGACACATTCCAATCATTAGCATCAACTCAGACCCCAAGAATTGGTAACGAGACCGTTGACTGTACAGCAAAAAATTCTTAAACGCATATCATGTTCTAAGCATCTTCTTTGAAGTTTAATCGTATATTCATGTTCCTTACAAAGTTTCAAAGCTAACCACTATATTTAATTGGATTTTCATGCTGTATACAAGATATTGCCATGTTTCCTTTTTAGGGTTTTCAGGAGCTCGAATTAGGGATTCTTACTAGAGGCAAAATCAGGCCACCCCAGTACCACCATTGCAATCAGTATCTCTGGACGAAGAAATTGAGATAGTCGCGCTGAATTTATGCTCAAAGATGAGCTAATCGCTATTTCTTCTAAACCTGCCTAAGACCACGCCCAGAAAACCGTTTCCATAGGCTGTGTTTCAGAAAGAAAAAAAAAAGAAGATGAAGATGTGGCACGCTGTAATTCGTTAATTCAAAATCTGGCGCGCTTCCCTCCACTAACTTTGCTTTTCTCTTATATGGTTTAATTGTTATTATATATTAAAAGAGTTCAAAGCGCTTCAGTGGCAGGTGTACTCCTTGGCAACGTCTAAGACCTGGGTTCGAGCCCCAGGTCTGTGTATTCTTCATATTATTTTTCCCATCACTTTCCCATGCAGCATAAGCATTGAGGCGCACCATATGTTTCAAGATCCAAAAGTCCACGTGCCTAATGAATGCAGATCAATGGCTCCAGTGTAAAGAACATACCATACGCCAGTCAATGCATTACACCTGATTGGAAAAGTCAACGATTCACAACTAATTGGGCCAGAATCCCCAGGCCTGTACCTCACCATCTGGGGCTACCCCCCCCCTGGTTTGCATTTTTCTATTTTTCTCCTTATATTTTATTTTTGCTATTTCATTTATTTTCTTTGTTTAATTCAATTAATTTATTTTCACAAAAATATAAAAAAAAAACATTAAAAATACAGAAAAGACAAAAAATATAATTAATTCTAATTACTTTCATAAATAAATAAAAATGTAAATTATTTAGTTTAATTAGGGTATAATTTTAATCTTTTTAATAAAAATCCAAAAAAATAGAATTTAGGTTTAATAACTGTTTATTTTCTTTTTATTTTTCCCTTTTTTCCACAGCAATAATTATTTATTTATTTTATTTTTATAATTAAATGTATATAAATAAATTAGATTTAAATTAGGTCAAATTTCAATATTTTTGCAATAAACTTAAAAAACATTAGAACTAGGGTTTAGCATCTCATTTTAATTTTAATTAATTTTTCTTTTTCTCCTTAAATCTTAAAAAACATAAAATACCAAAAAACACATTTAATCTTTAATTCCAATTAATTCATCAACTTTAATTTTTTGCAAAAGGGTCCAACGCCCATTGTTTTTATTTAATTTGCGCATTTACTTTATATCGTTCATTCTAATTATGTAAATCTCCCAAAGCCATGTAACTTTGCTTTTCGCACTTTTATTTATTCGCTTTATTTATTTTCCGCTAAATCGGGTCCGGTTTATTTTGGCGATGTGGACCCGCGCCGTTTGTAATAGCTGTAGATTTATTTTCCCGCAACTTTATAACTGTTAAAAAAAGCATGCAAGAATGAATGTCTTAATTAAAATCAAGCGTAGATCACAATGACATGACAAAAGACAAATAACTGAAACATGACACACGAATCGCACACACCACCCCTAGGGTACGCCTCACTGTTGCCTTTCGAAAGGTGATCGTCGAGTAGAGGACGTCTTAGTAAGTCCTCATGATCCGGGAACCTGGCATGAGGGTAGCTTCTAAGGTGTCTTCCCATTGCTCTGGTGATCACCACGTCCCTAAAACTCGAATTGACCTGAACACCTCCAACGGTGGTGCTACCTACCTCTCAATGGTGGGATGGCACTACTTTAAAGGACATTTACACAGACGAATTTCTTAGGGTAGGTAGACGACTCTAGATACTTGCTCTAAATTTCAAAACAAATCAAAAATACTTTTCACACTAACACATTTTCAAAAGCTTTCAAAGCAAACTTTTCAAACACTCTGACGTACGAGTCGAACTGAAATTTTTCAAAGAAACTTTTTTAAACCCACATTGAAAAGCAAACAAACAATTTTGAAAAACATATTGAGCAAGTATCTAAGAGCCCATGGATAACCATGGATAGAAAGGGTGCTAACACCTTCCCTTTCTATAACCCACCTCCCGAACCGAGAGCAATCTCTTTAAGGAATTTTTCTGTGCTTTTGTCCTTTCCATTTGGAGAAAATAAAAGACGGTGGCGACTCTTGCTTCCGCGACATTTCGCGAACCAGCGTTAAACAGTCAGTTCCAGATCCACCGATCACACCTGTAAATATACCTTCCCAAACAATAGCATTCATCAACTCACTAAAACCTTTTGTCCCAATTAAAAAAAGAAAAGGTGATAACGGATCACCATGCCGCAAACCTCTTTCCAATTTAAATTCATCTGTTGGACTACCATTAACTAGCATCGATGTTGAAGCTATAGTAACACATTCATTTATCCACTTCACCCATAACATAGGAAATTGCATTCTCACCATCACTCTATTCAAGTAACTCCAATCCACTTAATCATAAGCCTTATCAAAATCTACTTTAAATAAGAGTAACGCTTTCTTCTTCTTTTTACGAGCTTCGTCTACCACTTCATTTGCTATATGAATACCATCAAGAATATTCCTACCCGCAATAAAAGTCGATTGAGACTCCGAGATCAGTCCCCCAATCACATTTTTCAATCTATTTTCCAACACCTTTTCCAAAACTTTATACAAGCACCCAACTAGCAAGATAGGCCGAAAATCCATTACCCACTACGGGCTAGCAACTTTAGGAACTAAAGTAATGAGTGTGCTATTTAATCATTTAGTTAACTTACTATTATCATGAAACTCCAACATGAACCTCAATAAATCATCTTTCAGAAGATCCTAAAATTCTTTAAGAAAACCAAAACTCACACCATCAGGCCCAAGACTCTTAGATTTATTACAATCCCACACCACCTTCATCATTTCCTCCATTGAAAAAGCCTTAACCAACTCAGCCCTATCCTCCCCACTAATAGTTTTGAACTCCATATTATCTATTGAAGGTCGATCTCCATTAATCACCTTAAAATGATTCCAAAAATGATGAAAAACTACACTCCTAATTGGTTCAACACCTTCTACCAAACAACCATTCTCATATAAAGTTACAATCATATTCACCCTTTTCCTAGAAGACATAACCCCGTGAAAGAATTTAGAATTAGCATCTCCCTCCCTCAACCAATTCAATATGGACTTCTGCCACTGAATACTAGAATTCATTTTTGATAACGAAATCAAATCATACGATAACTCCTGGAGTTCTCCCACCTCGTCTTCATCTAAAATAGGGTGTTCACTTTTTAAATCAAGAGACTCAATTCCCTCCTTAACATTAGATATTCTTCCATCTAGATTATGACCATGCTCTTTATGCCAACATTTCAGCCGTCCTTTTAGTAACCTCAATTTTTGCTTTAAAACATAACCACCCCACCCATCCACTTGAAGCTCCCTCCACTGTTCAACCACGTATTCATGATAACCCGAAATATCAACCCAATATTTTGACATACATTGAGGCCTCGACCCCCAATTCTGAACATCAATGTTCAACAACAAAGGACAATGATTAGATATCCCTCTAGGCAGTGCCCACTGAGTATATTTTAGCCAAGGAACACACCACTCTGTAAAAACCAGAAACCTATCCAGACGACTCATAACTTGACCATCCCTCGATACCAAGTAAACAAACTCCCACACAATAGGAAGTCCACCAACGGAGTATCATCAATAAACCTATTAAACGACGAGTCTTCCATTGGTCGCTCAATGGCCACCATACTCCGTAGTTCCACCTGATTTCTAGTTGAATTAAAATCCCTTACCACACACCAATGCCTATCAACACCAGAATTATTCAAAACAGTCCCTAACCTATCCCATAATAATTTCCTCCTCACCCCCATCACACGACGCATACACATTAGCTAAAGAAAAATCAGCCCCACTCTTAAAGAACATACCTTGGATAATAAACCCATGCTCAATCGATTGTGAAGCAATCACCTTAACCATACCCATGGCTTCAAGACAAAAGAGAAATGCTCCAGCTTCAGAAAAAGGAAAGAAAAAGGTTGATTCAACATCTAATCCATTGCTTTCAACTCTCATCGAAGAGCAAGAAGCCAGATTTATCAAAGACTTTCAAAGGAAAATAGTATCCAACCCCAAATATGGTATGCTATCCTCCTTTCCTCAAGAATGCTTTTATTTTCAAAATGATCTAGCTGCCTATGGTCTAGAACCCTTGATTTCCTCTTTTGGTCCATATTACCCGGATTTGGTAAGAATGTTTTTCAGCAATCTAACACCCCACAAAGGTAAAATAGTCAAATATGTGTTGGGTACTCGTATCTCTCTAACTCCTCAGATTGTTGGTGAGATCCTTCATATTCCTTTCACTGGAAGTTCCCTATATGATCCTGAAAACGAGATATGGGATGACTACCGAAAAAAGGAGTTATTTTACAGCATTGGGCGGTTAAGTGAAGTTGAATTTCACGCCAAACGGATTCGTGGTCTTGGCGGAGTAATTCCATCCAGAGACTCCTGGAGTGTAGGTAACCTCCATATAGACGATCGTTTATATCATTATTTTCTGGTCTATATTATGTTTCCAAGAGCTGGAAACCACTACACTGTTACCGACTTGGAAATGCAGCTAATTTATGCAAGAAAGAAAGGGGTAAGTGTAAACTGGGCAAGTCTTATCATGGTGCATATGCTGAGAGTGGATGCAAAATCTAAATTTATTCCATATGCTTATTTTGTCACTCTAATTATGGAGGAATTTGGTGTGAATTTTGCTGGGTTTGAAAAGGTGAACATGGATCCTAATCTAAACAAGATTTCCATTAAGAATGTTGACTCCCGAATGGGCGTGCATTACAATTCGGAAACAAAAACCATCACCTACATTGATGAAGATGTTGTTGGCGATGAAGGAAATGACCAAGAAGTCGAAGGCGGTGAAGTTGTGCCTCCTCCTCCTCCTACTGCTCCCTCTGGTCCAAGCAATCAAGAGCTTATGGATTACACGTCTCAACAATTTAATTCTATGAACACCAACATCAACAATCAATGGAGTGCAATCAATGATTCCGCTACAACCCGGATTAATGACTTCCGCACGGATGTGAATCAACAATTTTCGTACCTTTACTCTCATCTTCATATTCCACCATACGATCCAAATAATCCATCTGCACCTCCTCAACACTACACAGAACCCCCACTTCAACAACAATTCCCGAATCAAGGATCTTGGTCTTATAACCATCCGGACATGAATCACCCTTAAAGTTCTGGCTAACTGTTTTTTCTGTTATGTTCTTGTCTTGTTATTCAATGTTGTGTTTGTTCAAATTTCTGTGTAAACCTTAAACAATTTGTGTTACTCGTTTAATTCTAATTTTTCTCAATATATTGCTCTATTATTATTTGTTTTGTGCATCTTTCCCTTCTTTTTGATAATGTCAAAGTGGGAGAAAGATGTGTGGTATTTTATGCTTGTATTTTCCTTGTCTTAATTTTTAAGGTACTCTCCAATCAAGATGAAGAAATGCACAGGATTCCAACCCTCTCCTACATAGGGGGAGTTTTGCATCTTAGGGGGAGAAGCTCTTCTGGAAAGTACATCGCATAAAGCAAGATTGTTTGTCATCATCAAAAAGGGGGAGAATGTAAAATCAAGCTTCTCAAATGAGCTTTTGTTTTGATGAAGACAAACCATGATTGACAAAGAAGGCAAAGATTTATGATCAAGCTCAAAAGCATCTAAGGACAATATCTTCAGTTCAAGGCTCTCAACAACTTTCAAGGTATAATAATATTACTTACTTTGATATTAAGATATAGATGCTCAATCTTGAAAAAGAAATGTTTAAAAATCATTACTCAAGTTTTTCAAAGTTAAAATTTCATTTTTCACTTGAGTGCAATCGATTTGCATTTTAGTGCAATCAATTGCATGCTTCAAAATTTCAGATCTTTTGCTTCTGTTTCTCTGTGAAATCGATTTACATTGCTTGTGCAATCGATTGCATACTTAAAATTTTCAAAATGTTTGCTTCTGTTTCTCAGTGCAATCGATTTACATTACTAGTGCAATCGATTGCACTCACTTACTTTTTGCTACTGACTTTACATGCAATCGATTTACATTGCTAGTGCCATCGATTGTACATTCAAAACTTTTGAAAATATAGCTGTTGAAACCTTGTGCAATCGATTTACACAAAGGGTGAAATCGATTGCATGCTGCACGATTTTGAAAAACAATAGCTTTTCACATGCCTGTTCATCATGCCTTTTCATTGAAACTTTTCACTCAAACTTGACATTTGTTCATGATACATTTTCAGAACTTCATATTGTTTCAAAAGGGTGTTATGAACATATAAATATTCATTTTCAAAATCTGTTTCAAGACCTCTTTCATAAATATTTTCTGAAATTTCAAAATACAAACTCAAGCATTCCTTCACTTTCATGGATAAGTTTTCTGCACATTTTCATACATTATCAAACAAAAAACTTTGAGCAAATATATCTTGAGTCATTGAACAATATTATTATTGGAAGAGAAGATCATACATTGTTAAATCACTCTAAGTGATCAATACTACTCTACTCACTCAAACTCAAAAATTGATAGTTACTTACTTATTTTTCCAGGATTGTTGGAAATAAGTTAAGTGTTTTTGAAATCTTGTTTTTCCAAAGTTGTTGGATACAAGTGTAGTTACTTTGAGAGGATTGTTCTCATAGTTAACATAGTGAAAATCCAAGAGGATTTTTCTTGGTCCAAGAGGATTGTTCTTGGTTGTTTGGTAGTTCTTGTTTAAGTTTGCCACAATAAGGAAATCTCTTTCATGTTGAAAGGGGACTGGAGTACTCTCGGACTGTGAGGGGAACCAGGATATATCGGCCGTGTCTTTTATTTTTCTGCATTTTACACTTTCCTAAAATCACCATTAACCAGAAAAATAAGAACCATCATCACTAAAAACCAGAATTTTTTTAAAGTGCCTAATTCACCCCCCCCCTCTTAGGCGCACTTCGTACTTACAATTCACCACTACCACCTTCTTATGTCCCCCTCCTCTTGATAGGAAGTAAACATATTAGAACAATCACCCACAAAACTCACACCAATTTCCTTCCTAATGTTAGCGAGATCTTCCTCCACTTCTCCCCCCCCCCCCCCCCCCCATGTAAAGACTTCCAATGCCTCCACTCTTCCTTATTAACCAATGAAGTTTAGTCACAATCCAATGATTCACCTTGTAAAGATACCTTACCTTTCAACTTTGAATTTTTAGACGCCCTTCTCCTCTTCTTCAAAATCTTTAAAGCCTTCAATAACTCTTTCTTATCAAGCTCAGACAACCCGGCCACCCTCTTTAAGTCAAGCTGGGAAGCAAGTTATTTATGTCGCTTACATTTACCTTCTTTTTTCTTCTTCCCCACCAAACCCATCTTCTTATCACCCCTCACACCATTTTTATCAGCCGACACTTGGATATTTAAAATCACATTAGAATCCTTCCCCTCAGTCTCTTCATGTACCTTAACCTTTTTACACACCTTATCTTCTTGCGCCCACTCATCATGTAACTTAGTCACTAAAAGATCGTCCTTCGGGTAATAATCAACACCAAAATGAAACTCATTCTGCTCCATAGACTCCTCTTCTTCATATTTAACCAGACAAGCATCATCCTCCAATCCAGTCTCCAAATCCTCAACCAGACGAATAACATATTTAATGTTATCAATAGAAACATCCTCCATATAATCAATAGCAGAAAACAATGAGGTAGTAATCAATATACGCGCATGATCCAGTCGTGTTATGTCACTAGTAAAATCATCCACTTTAAGAATTCGACTACAATCAGGTACCTATAGACGCAAAGAAAGAGATGTTCCATGCATTCAAGACACCCCAAAACATCGCACCCACGCCCCTCTTTCATAATTCACCTCTCCCTTCTTCGACCATGCTCGACAATCATAGAGAAATTCTAAGAATAATTTCATTGTCTCAGTAAACACCACCTCAGACGCTTCATTATCATTCTGATAAGGAAACACTTTATCCCTCCCCCCAATAGAACCACTCTAGGATCCAATAACCCCGCATCCGAATGATCTGCTGTAACACGGGGATACACATGCCATTATGAATCCTACCAACCACACATCTCTTCGCTCACTCCAAGTCCTCGGGCTTTGATGAATATTCCTTCTTCAACACCTCACCTATTTCTTCCTCAACCCCTCCTTCCTAACTTCACGACTATTACACCCCACTATATCAGCAAAAGAAACTGATTTCTTATAACCACCCTTTTGACTCCCCTCCTCGCTACGGTCACCCACTACCACCCTCTTCCCCTTCACCTCCACCTCAACATCATTACCCTTCACATTTTTTCCTACTACTCGAATTAATTTTTTTCCCCGACTCCAAGTGATCCTTTATCAAGAAACCTATCGAACTTCACTTCCCTAGCAAACAATATCTACTCCCAAATAAAAACATTTTTAAGGGCCTTCATCAATTTCAAAATATCCTTAACGTTCATAAATCAAGCAAACCCAAAAGTGTCACCTTTAGCATTCCGCCTACCCGAAACATACACACCAGACAAGATACCACAAACCTCTAATTCCTTTCTCAGCCGAACCAATGGAATTAATGGTGGAAAGTTTGTAATATAGTAAGATACATATGAACCCGTATTGTCATGCTGCACCAAATTATTCTTTCTACTCAACAAATACTTTGACCCAAACTCTCTACGATGCTGAAGATTACCACTCTTCTTGACGACGAGCCGATACACAGACCCACTATGATGAACCCACTGTTTTCTCTCATGTTGCCGATAGATAACCTGCCACCATCATTCAACCGATCGTCCATAACCCAATAGTTTTTGCGATTAAAAATCATCCGATCAGAGCAACCCTTAATCGTCAATCCCAACTTGCACACCCCACCAACCCGAGAATAGCCGGTGTGGTCTCCCCTGAAAGTCCTCCCAAAATCAAACATGTTCTGTTCGTTTCCCTATTGTCCTCCAACTTATCCGCTGTTTCCCAGTCAACTAGCCATCCTTCGACATCGACTCACCGTTTCCCAAACCCCCTATCTCCGACCGCTGCCATGAACACGACCATCAACCACCGTAAAATATCAATTGGATTTATTTTGGCCTATGCAACATCTCAAAAATGGGTCATGCTTAACACCCATTGGTGCATAGATCGTCTATATTCTAAGAGAAGGCTTAAAAATCAAAATGATATGATATGAATGTAATTATTATTTTATTATTATTTGATTTTATATTAATTTTTTCTCTCTTCCACTCTCTAAATTCCAAATATGTTAAAACTTTATATTTTATAAGATGTCAAATATTTATGTTGAAATTAAATAATGGTAAATTTCTCTTTTTTTGGAGTTGCAAACTTGGAATAAATTGGAGTCCAAATAACTGAGGCTTCACTAATAGAATAATTAATTGTTGGCAAAATATTTATTTTGGTCCCTTAACTATACCCTTGGGTTCATATTGCTCCCTTAACTTTTTTTTGTGTCATTTTGGTCCCTTAACTTTCAAAAAGTTTCATTTTAGTCCTTTTTGTCTAAATTCGTAGCTAATTAGACGGAAAAACTTTGAAATCAGCCGTTAAATTTGTAGTTAATTAGACAAAAAGGACTAAAATGAAACATTTTAAAAGTTAAGGGACCAAAATGACACGAAAAAAAGTTAAGGGACCAATGTGAATCCAAGGGTATAGTTAAGGGACCAAAATAAGTATTTTGCCTTAATTGTTTGGGATAATTCAAAATATGGTTTAATATATATTCCAAAAAGTTCAGGCCTTACCATCTTATGAAAAGAGAGGAATGGACCACTTGCATTTGCCGTATGCTGGTTTGCCTCGTTCTTAGAAAGAATAGATCACTCTTGTAATTTCTAACGCTGAAATGGTTTGGGGACCTCAGTATATTTTAAATTTTCTAGTAACCTTTTGATGCTTTATGCATGCATTGCGTGTAGACACTACAATATAGTTCAATAATTTCTGTTTATCACTTAGTCCTACATCGTGTAAGTTATAAGGAAAGATCTTCTTCATTTTTTAAAAGAAATAGAGAATATCGTTATTGATGTTTCGATTGAATACAAGTTACATTTTATAAAACATATGTCACACATTTCAAAAATACATGTATTTATAGAATTTTTTTTTGCAATAATCAGGTAGTAAAAAAAAATTTCGCAAATAACCACGTTTCGAAAAAAATTACGCAAATAACCATGTTTCAGATGACTCCCCAAAGGAGGAGTCATCTCACTTGACGCCTCCACCTAGAGTTTTTGCCCTAGGCGCCGTCTCACTTGGCGCCTTCTCTCTCTTTTAGCCAAGTGAGATGGCGCATGCACTTTAAAAGTGAGAGGAGGCGTCATCTCACTTGGCTCCTAGGGCAAAATGTTGTTTTTATAAATAATTTGTCCGTTTCTCCGTCATTTCTCACACTTTCTCGCACTGTTTTCTTATTTTTTACTCTGTTATTTGCGTCATGACATCGCCCGTGATTTTTACCAGAGATGATTACGTTATCTTCTCCGCCACGAAACCTGCGATGAAAATGAAATTCTGGCACATTCACTCCATGGAACGTCTGAAGCGGGAGTTGATGCGGTGGCTAGATGGAGACATTGTGGAGGGGGAAAAATTCGAAGGATCCAGCGAAGACGAACAACAACCTCACATGCGACTGGAATACCTAATGTATGGTTGGAGGAAGTCAAAACAGACAGCGACATAATGTTGATGATGCATGGGTCAGATGAAATTGTTTTAACAGTTGTAATTTCGTAGACGGAAGATCGTGTTTTTTTTCTTGTACGCGCAATATTTATTGTAGCAAATACTGTTAACAAAAAACCCTAATGTTTACAACATAATTAAGGAAAGATTTTATGTATTACAATTTTTATGTGGTCGAGGCAGACGCCCGATTTGGATAATTTTTGCGATTGTGTCCGACCAGACGGCATAAACCACACTTTCTTTCCAGCTTGTCAAGGTCGTCCATTTCGGTTGTGATGCGCTTACTTTTGGGACGACCCTTCTTGTTCCTTCGCATTTGGTCATTGTGCCACACTATTTCGCCGTCGTATGCAGGCCAATAATCTGGTTTTACTACCAAAGGAAAGTTGTTGTTGTAAACGTTGAGCAACGTTTCATATTTGTAAATGTGTGACAGAAGTTGTAGCGCGTCTTGATGGGTATAAGCACAAGCGGAAATGACATGAGAGAAAGGCATACGAAAGGCTTGAAACTTGCCACAATCACACCAACGAGAAGGTAGTATAACCCTATATTCTTGTCTTGGCAGACCTTCGTTATGGTCGATTGTCTCTTTCACAATGAAGTTGTGGTTGTGTCGGTCAAACCGTATAACCATATGAGTGTTGGCTTTGGCACTTTCTTCCTTAATGTACTTCATGCAGCTTTCACTCCATAGTTGTCCAGATTGCAACACCGCATTCCATATTTCACCTCTTTTGGCAAACAACAAAGCCATCCTAAAATACGTAGATTTTACCAAAGCAGTGATCGGGAGGTTTTGTATGCCTTTGAATACCCCATTCATCGATTCAATAAGATTCGTTGTCATGTGCCCCCATCTTTGGCCATTGTCGTATGACCTAGTCCATTTTCCACCGGAATATTATCGATCCACCTACCGGCTTCTGGATTTGACAAACGGATCTCGTTGCGGTAATATTTGAACGTGGGTTGTGTCAATGCATATCCCGCATTCATAACCGCTTTCCTTATTGTTTTGTCCTTGATCTCCCTCGCGAAATTTTGGATGATATGCCTAACGCAATAAACATGCGTAGAAGGAGGGTCATGCTAACCGTTTGCAGGATTATTGTAGGCACTTTCAATGGAGGCATGTCTATTTGAGATCAAACAGAGATCTGGTTGAGGAGCCACGTGTGTTCATAGGTTTTTTAGAAAAAAGCTCCAAGCACCACCGGTCTCCCCCTCGACTAGGGCAAAGGAAATTGGGAAAATGTTGTTGTTGCCATCTTGTGCAACTGCCATCAGTAGCGTGCCTTTGTATTTCCCATACAACCAAGTCCCATCAATTTGTATAATTGGTTTGCATGATGCAAACCCTGTGATGTAAGGTTGAAATGCCCAAAACACTCGACTGAATATTCCGTTTCTGTTTAGTTGACTACCACCTTGGGCGTATGCTGGCACTGTTTCCAGAACGTAAATAGTACCCGGAGAATAAGTCTTGAGTGCATTCAGGTAGCGAGGAAGTTCTTGGTATGACTCCTCCCAGTTTCAGTACACCTTTTCAATTGCCTTGGTCTTTGCTAACCACGCCTTACGGTAAGACGAAGTATAGTTAAAAACTGTGGTTATGTGGGAGATGATGGGTTTCACCTTCAAAGATGGGTCGTTGCTGACCAATGGTAGGATTTCTTGACTAATGAGATCGTAATTAAGTTTTCAATGGTCCTGTGATTGGGTAGAACTGACACAAGTGTGGGTAGTCATGGAACCTGTGACTCAGCTATCACCTCTTAATCTGTATGATGCAGTGAGCTTGAACATACAGTCAGGGTGGACACACTTGATCTTGTACCTTTCTGGGTTGACACGGCCCACCTTAAAATCGACCGAGTTGAGCAATCGAAATCATCATTCACCATTTCATCAAACTCTAACTCGTCATCTTCTTCTTCATCAACTGCATCTACCTCTGCTTGTTCGATCTCCAAAGGATCAACCACTTGTGTCACCTGAGGCTCTCGCAGCATAATGTACAACTCAATAGAGTCGTACCCAGAATACACATGTCTGGAAAACATATTCCGAAGATCCTCGTCATCTTGAACATCAACCTTATAAAATATTATTTGGTTATTTCCAAAAAAAACTGGATTCTGATAAAATATTTGTGTCATCGGGCCTCGTCCAAGTTTGGCCTCCAATCGTTTTTTAAAGTACGAGAAATTGGATTTCCCGTTTAAAAGAAATCGGATGTTGTCTGTGTCTCTAAACAAAAACCCAGAGGTGGTACAAATGTATGTCTCACCGTTGAAATGTGCATTGATGACATATTGGGGTGCAGAGGCCATTGCATATGGTTGTGTGAAGGTTTGAAGGTTTGGAGGTTGGAAGGTTTAAAGTTTATGACTTATTCGAAGGTTTGTATGTTTGATTGTTTGAAGGTTTGAAGGTTTGATTGTTTGAAGGTTTGAAGGTTGCAAGCTTTGACAGATTAAGTGAATCAGAGTTTTGATAAATGTAAGACTAAATAGGTCATACTGAATTTGAATTAACTAAGGCTGTAACCTCCAAGGCCGCCACCTAGCCTGCGCCTACTCTGTACCTACACTGTTACTTATAAGTCTAATCTCATCACTTCCAACAGTGTTACATGCATTCAGGCATGGCATCTCCAAGGCTGTCACCTAGCATGCGCCTACTCTAGAACCCATGACACCTCTTATTCGCCAATGGGGATGGTGACAACTTTAATTTTTGAACTCTTTCGCCAAGTCCAATGGAGCCTCCCTTAATGTCCAATCGTGTTACATGCATGCAAAGATGCCTTCTCCAAGGCTGCCACCTAGTTGCGCCTACTCTGCACCTACACTGTTACTTGTAAGTCTCCTCCCATCACCTCCAATAGTGTTACATGCATTCAAGAATGACATCCCCAAGGCTGTCACCTAGCCTGCGCCTACTCTGCAACCCATGACACCTCTTATTCGCCAATGGGGATGGCGACAACTTTAATTTTTGAACTCTTTCGCCAAGTCCAATGGCGCCCCCCTTAATGTCTAATCGTGTTACATGCATGCAGAGATGCCTTCTCCAAGGCTGCACCTAGCTGGGCCTACTCTACACCTACACTGTTACTTGTAAGTCTCCTCCCATCACCTCCAATAGTGTTACATGCATTCAAGAATGGCATCCCCAAGGCTGTCACCTAGCCCGCGCCTACTCTGCAACCCATGACACCTCTTATTCGCCAATGGGGATGGCGACAACTTTAATTTTTGAACTCTTTCTCCAAGTCCAATGGAGTCTCTCTTAATATCCAATCGTGTTACATGCATGCAGAGATGCCTTCTCCAAGGCTGCCACCTAGTTGCGCCTGTTGTACCCCAAAATTTTCCCTCCCATATTCTTCAAGATTTGCAAAGAACATGCTTCAAAATCTCCCCAAGGGTTGCACAGTTCAAGGGCCTCCTAACAGTCAAAAATTAGGGTTTTGGTTCTGGAAAAGAAATTGAAGTTTTCAAGGGTCCAATCAAGTCCCACATGCCTACAAACATGGTCAAGCATCTTCATGCCAAGTTTCAAGACTTACAACACAAAATTGCACAGTCAAAAACCCTAATTGCTCAACAGTCAACTGCAGGGGCAAAATGGTCATTTGACAGTCAAAAGTTCAAATTTTTGGTCAACATCTTATTTTGAAGCCACAAACATCATTTGATCAATTCTTGATCATGATTTTCAAGGCATGGCTCAAAAAGTCTCAAGATGCAAAAGTTTCCATATTTGGACAGTTGAAAAAGTCAACTGTAACTTGACCAAGGCATAACTTCCACATGGTTTATCAGAAAAATTCCATCCAAAGCTCATTTTGAATAGAAATACATTTCCTACAACTCCTCTTCACACTTCAAGTCCAAGAAATGCTCTCACAAAAAGTTATCAATTTCAACATTATAGGTCATTTTCAAAAGTCAACAAAAAGGGACTTTAAGTCAAAGACCATAATTTGAGATTGGTAAATCAAAATGACATGGGACCAAAGGCATTGGTTAGAGGACTTCAAGACCTTTCCAAAATGTCCAAGAACATGATCAAAGCTTAAAACTTGAGCAAGATATGCCTTGTGGAAGTTGGGAAATTTTTGGGAATTTTGAAAAGTCAACTTTACTTCAAATGCTTCAAATTTGCTAATGGGCCACATTTTCTTCCAAGATTCATCATCCAAAGGCTATGCACTACCATTTGGCCCAAGGGGAGTTATTTCATCATTTTTTATTATTTATTTGAATTTTTAATTACCATTAATTCATTTAATTAAATAAAATATGAAAAAAATACTCATCCATGCTTTTTAAATCTTTTTGTGCATAGAATACCTTCAAGATTTCGTGCACTATCTAATATGGAAAGAATCAAGGTGATTTGATCATGATTGGCACCAAAAGCACATGAAAAGATTGAAAAAATATGCCATGAAAATCAAATATTTCTTTCATCAATGCAAGGATCTCTTGACTCAAATCTCAACCCTAATCCATCCCATACATACACTGATCAAAACCTAATGCACAAGAACCCTGGAAGCTGCGCTCAAGCCATAAACAAACTTTGTATTTTTTGAAGAAAATTTCAAAACTGTTTTCCTATTTTCAGCAGGTTTCAAGGCAAAACAACAATTCCATTGCACTCCAGACACCTCCAGGAATCTTCCTGAATCAAAATCATAACCTCTAACATCAAGAAACGGTAGAATCAAGTGGTCCTGTTTCCAGTTTTGTACATATTCGTGTTTCAATTTTTAAGCATCTTCATTGCATTTTTTCTACTGATTTATACTAATCTAACCATTCTAAAGCTAATGATGTTATTTAATTGGATTTTCGTGCCCTATATGCCAAATTACCATTGAAGCTTTCTAGGGTTTTAGAGTTGCAAAATTAGGGGTTTCCTCTTCAGGAAAAATCAGACCACGAGACCCATGCCATTGAAACCAGAAGCTCATGACCAATCGTTCCCATAGCTCGCGATCAATTTATGATCAACAGGGTGCTAATCGCTATTATTCTGTTCATCATTTAGTGGGGGTTTAAAACCCCCGCTATCTCTTTTTATTTTACAGGCAATTGAAGAAGAAGACAGACGTGTCTATTGCTCACAGGCTCGTTTGAATTTCGCGCGAAATACGCCAAAAATCATTGTCTTGTATTATATTCATTGTGTGCCATATTATATACAAAACGCGTTAACAGCTCAGCTGGCAGGCATATGGTTTGGTAAGCAATGGGACCTGGGTTCGATTCCCAGGTCCCCCATCCCTTCAATATTATTTTTCCTAATATCTTCCCATGCAGCGCTTTGCCTGAAGACCATCATGGACGCCTATGCTTGAGCTCACCACATGTCTTTGAAGATCCACTCAATGGCCAGGATTTGGAGTCCAGGGAACGTCCCAGTCAACGCATGTGCACGTGCCCTGGAAAGTCAACTGAAGGCCTTAATTCTATTGGGCCTAATTGCTGGCCACATAACCTCCAATTTGGGACAACAAACCCCCCCATGTTTGCATTTTTCTCTCTCTTTATCTTTCTCTTATTTATTTTAATTATATTATTTGTTCTATTTTAATTCCTTAAATTAATCTTTCATAACATAAAAAATAATAAAAAACTATAAAAAAATAAATATATTTTATTTAAATGTTTTCTTTATAAATAAATTGTATTAATTAATTTAGTTAATTCTAGGTTTAAATTTTAATATTTTTTGTAATAAACTAAAAGTTGTAGAATTAGGGTTTTAAACACTTTTATCCTTTTTTTTCTTTTCTTTTACCATTATTCATAATTAATTATTTATTTTGTAAATAAATTACCATGTAAATATTTAATTAAAATTAGGTCAAACTAAAAACATTTTTTTTTATAAATTAAAAATAGCTAGAATTAGGTTTTAATTCCTTTAATTCTCATAAAAATCCATAAATACAAGAAACTTAAAAAATAATTTCCTTTCTCATTTAATTTAATTAATTGCATAATTTTAATTCAATTTCTTCAAAAGGGTCCAACGCCCTCGCATTCAATTTTAATTCTCTTCGCATTTTATTTCTTTTTGTGAATATTCGTGTAATTCTCCCAAAGCCATGTAATAGCTTAATAGGACATTTATCTTTTTCGCATCTTTATTTTATTCAAATCGGGTCCTGGATTAATTTGGCAATGTGGACCCGCGCCTTTGTAATAGTGTAGGACTTTTAATTCCGCACCTTTTAACTGTTAACTATTGCATGAAAGAATGAATGTTAAAATAAAAACAACGCGTAGATCACGAATACATGACAAGACAAAATATCTGAAAACGACACACAAATCACACACCACCCCTAGGGTACGCCTCACTGTTGCCTTGCCCCTCGAAAGGTGGTCGTCGAGTAGAGGACGTTTTAGTAAGTCCTCATGTCCAGGAACCTGGCATGAGGGTAGCTTCTAAGGTGTCTTCCTATTGCTCTGGTGATCACCATGTCCCGAACCTTCGAATTGACCCGAACACCTCCAACAGTGGTGCTACCTACCTCTCAATAGTGGGATGGCACTACTTTAAGGACATTTACACAGACGAATTCCTTAGGGTAGGTAGACGGCTCTAGATACTTGCTCTAATTTCAAAATAAATCAAAAAATACTTTTCACACCGACACCTTTTCAAAAAGCTTTCGAAAGCAACTTTTCAAACACTCTTGAGGACTGATACAAGAGTCGAACTGAAATTTTCAAAGAAACTTTTTTTAAAACCCACAGTTGAAAAGCAAACAAAGAATTTTTAAAACACAATGAGCAAGTATCTAAGAGTCCATGGATAACCATGGATAGAAAGGGTGCTAACACCTTCCCTTTCTATAATCTACCTCCCGAACCGAGAGCAATCTCTATAAGGAATTTTTCTGTGCTTTTGTCCTTTCCATTTGGAGAAAATAAAAGACGGTGGCGACTCTTGCTTCCGCGACATTTCTCGAACCAGCGTTAAACAGTAAGTTCCAGATCCACCGATCACAGAACTGGCGACTCTGCTGGGGATACTCTTTATAAAGTGAGGTGTACCTTAGGACTAAGATCACTGTGTTTTCAATTGCTTTGACTTGTGTGCTTTAAATTGTGGGACTGTCTTGGGAGTTCTATAGATCCTAACCCGGGTCTGGGGGATACCTTCTTAGAAAGTAGCAACAAGACTGCGAGGGAACTGTGCGGGGTATACCGACATGGTTGAAGCAGTCTGCTACATTGATGTGACACTTTGGTGTGTACCGGTAACCCTTGAGTCCAGTCAAGGAGAGTACGGGGCCGCCGCGTGGTGTCGTGAAGCATCAACAGACCTTAGGAACCTTAATTGAACTATCTTGGCCTCTTTAGGGTAGTGAGATAACTGACTTTGGTGCAGTCCGAGGTTGGTTGATACTCGATACTACACTCAATTGAGGGTTGCTTTCCTAGAATATTTCGGTCGCCAGTTCAGTGGCTAAATCGAAACGATGAACACTGAAAGCAATCCGGTGATATTGGGACCCTTAGAACCCGGTTACTTCTAATAGGACAGGTTGAGCCCACCAACTTCAAGAGGGTAATACCCAGACCCCATGCTGGCCTAAACTCTAAGGGCTTCTCTTGTGTGACTTGTGTGCCTTCCAACTTGACTACTTGCATGCTTGTTATCTGACACCTGATTTTCTTGCAGGTTTTGTTTTTTAGTCATTAATTGGGACTCATAACAGAGTGTACTGAGTTTCTTGCAGGTTTTGTTTATAGTCCTTAATGGGGACTCATAACAGGGTTTACTTACATCACTCCATGCATACCATAACATCATACCATTGCATACATCTTAACCCATTTCAAGGATCTCAAGGGCTTGTGATGCAGGTCACGATGAACCAAACTGTCTAGCAAGGGGCAAAGAAGATTTATTTTCCTCTAGCCAAGGTTGTCAGGGGCTATGACCCACTGGATATGGTGAGCCTTTGACCCTTTGAAGAAGGACTCTCAATAATATGCAGTTCCTTCAATCAAGCTACCGGACCCAAATTCTAACAAATTTTCTTGTTTATCCCGCGAGGTCCTTGAAAACATTGCATGCATATCATACATATCATTGCATTACCGGTAACCTTCTGACAGGCCACTTACCATGTCCGCTGTTTATTTCAGCAATGGCTTGCCAACAAGATAACCAGGATCTTCATGCTCAAGAGACCCAGTTCGGGGAAATCCTTCTGAATCTATCCAAGGGGCAGGAAGAACTGAGAGCACTCCTCATGGGGACTTTGGTCAGGAACAGTGCCGAGGATGAACGGCTGAAACACCTGCAAACTGAGATGGATGCAATGAAAGCCCAGATGTTGGGGCAGGTGACTGCCATTCAAGGTTTAGCTCAAAGACAAGAAGAGCTCGGAGTTCTCGTCAACCAACTGCTTCGGGGTAACCAACTGGGGCAAACATCTAAGGTTGAAGGGCCAGTCATCATTCAACCACCTTTAAAGCAAGAGGATAAGAGAGCTCCTCAAATGGCTTCAATGTCACAAATTCAGCATCAACCTCACCAGCTTCAGGCAGACAAGCCCAGGAGGCAATTCACCCAGCTCAACATGTCGTTGTTTCAAGCTTTACAACGCCTGTTGAGGTTGAATCTGATCACATTAAGGGCTCATCCCCGGAACCCCAACACAACATCTCCTACCTATCATCCCAATAAAAGGTGTGCCTATCACTCTGCCAGTCCAGGACATGATACAAATGAGTGTTGCACTCTGAAGAACAAGATCCAGGACCTGATTGATGAAGGAGCACTGGAGTTCACACAAGATGGTCAGGCTGAGTTTTTCTACCATCCCTCAAAGGCTCACCATTTGAAGTAACAAGCCCTGAGATGAAAAGACTTTTGTTCGTTAGGATTTTCAAGTTGTAATTTTCTTTTGTTCAAACATTTACTCATGTTAAACGTTGTTATTTCATTAATGCATCGCATATGTCTGTTTTGAAGCAATATATTCTTATTCACTATACGCAAATTATTTTCATATTTTTTTTGATGACCAACGTTCGATTAATAATTCTAAGCCTCTTGAAGGAGGATGACGAAAACGATACCGCTATCTTTACAGTATGCTTTTGAACAGACCCCGCTGATGAGGTACAGGCGTTGTTTCAATTCCTAAACACTGGAGTTATAAGGAAGATAATCCCTCGTCAACCCCTCTGAGCCAAAGAAGTAGGAGTTTTTCTTTTCGAAATTTAAAACCCTTAATCATAACCTGGGGCAGGGTAGTTCTCTCAGTTGATCCAAGTGCATAACGAATGACACCAAAGAGGTCCTTACAAAACAAAGAAAGACAGTGATGGTTCCGAACAATCATACAGATAGGCAGTCATTATATCTCAAAAAAATAAAAACCCATTAAGTCAAAACCTATGAAGGAGACTTACAAAACTGGGGCATCCCGCTGACTGTAATTCCAAAAGAAACAGTTCAGGCAAAAAACAGGGATAATAAAATCAAAAAAAAAGAAGAAAGAGGTCCTACAAACCCTCAGCAAAAAAATGACTGCCTATTCAAAATAAATTGTCAGAATATGAACCATCACTGGTATATCAAAGCGAAGACTCAAACAAGGTCTAACGCATGATCAGCTGAGTTTAGGTTTGAAGAACATCACGAAGAACGGGTGGGTACAAATAATTTGAGCCTTTATCCTTTGTTTCTTAAACCGTGAACCAAGCCACGTTATAACCCTAAAAAGTCCTAGCTGAAGCATGGGCTAGTTCGAAAGCATACTGTTACAAAGGTATCCTGACTCCTTAAGGCTTGCGGTAAAATACGGAGTTGACATCACGTTTTACAAACATTCATTTGTTTTATGAAAAAGAATGCATTTTCAAAATCTTCAAGACAGACATAGGCTTTGCATTTTTAACATAACTTTGTTTGCATATGACTTTTTGTTTGAACAGCATAGAAATTCGCGCGACGAATGCCTAATGAACAGAAGCACTTCCAATCAAGGGGCATGATATGATCATGGTCTATTATCTGGGGCAGTCCAATCAAGATTCGGAGAATCTCTCAAAGGCCAAATAGCCTGGGGCAAATCTCCGCCTGAGTCACTTGGGGCATTCCAACAATGAGTCTTGCCTGATCAAACACCTTCTGGTGGCATGACAAAACACTTCTAACAGGGGCAACTCCCTACATTCTGAGAGCACGGACATAGTCGAAAAAAAATACGCATAATCAAAGACCCGCTAGGTTGACACACCTAGGCAAAAATAAGGGCTTCCCGACGAACCAAAAGGGTTCGGGAAAAAATAAGGGATGAAATGAAAAAATCTGCATACCCGACAAGTCGAAAACCTGAAAAGGCGGCTTGGGCATAAATGGGTATCCCGGTGGACTGAAAACCCGAAAAGGCGGTCCAGGCAAAAGTTAGGGATCAAAGCGTACGACTATTTCCTGTCATCTTGTCGCCTGCCTACCAGAAGAAGGTTTGTCCATCAACAACTATCAGCACCTCACAGGTCTTCCTCTCCCACCTCAGAAGCAGGGGCAGTGATGAGTTGTCCAAGCGATCTAATTGTTCCGTCCACCAAGGTACCAAGGTGAGTTCGGCAGAAGAACATAACCAGCATATCTTAATTCCCTAGAGAGTGCGTCAGCAAGTCAATACACTCTCACCAAGCAAAGCTACAGTCAGCCTTAAGGAAGTTGGGTATCTTCCAGCAGATCTCAACATTCCCCAGTAATATACAGGCATTCTTAACAAGCATCCCCGATAGTCTTGACCTAAAGATTGTTCCCTGGCGGTATATCAAACATTCAGTGGAGACACTTCCCCGATGCAGTTCAAATTTTCCCCAGGAGAGCCCAATCCAGTTTCCCCAGGAAAGTTGGGATCCATCTCCCCAAGCAGTAAGCTTATCCCCAGTAGATTCTGGAAGCTTATCCCCGTAAAGCACGAACGCGTCCCCTGGCTTTATTCAAAGGTTATTTCCCTACCAGGATATAACTGGGTTATCCTCAGCCAAAAGCCACGGAAAAATCGTCCTCGGAAAAGTCTCCTTATCCCCAGCGAAGTCTGTTAACACTTCCGACACAACAATGGTATCCCCAGCGGAGTTATCATCAAACCTCAGCAAAGTACATCTCTTCCCACAGAGCATTCCCCACAGAGTATTCTATTCGCCAAGTTTATTCCCCAAAGGAGTCATCTTCTCCTACCGGTATTCTTGCAACCATCATCCCCAGCGAAAACGAAGAACTCTCTTCAACATCAGCCCAGGATTCAGCTCCCGGCATTCGTCAAGGATTTATTTTCCTAGACAAAAATAAATTCATAAACATCACATTGTCATACATTATGATGCATGCATATACGCATCATATCTTACAAATCTCGTTTATGTTGAGAACATCATTGCTTGATTCATATCATGCATTGCATATGACTGACCTTTACCTTTCAGGAAAGACCCAGTTAAGTTCTCAGATATATTTCAAGACCTAGACCGGTTCAATTAAATCGACCCTAAGATTTTTCTGTTTCTTATCCAGTCAAAGGCCTTCTCTGGTTCAGTCAGATCGACCCTAATATCTCCCTGTTTCTTATCCAGTTGAAGATTTCAAGACCTAGACCAGTTCAGTTAAATCGACTCTAAGATTTTTCTGTTTCTTATCCAGTCAAAGGCCTTCTCTGGTTCAGTCAGATCGATCCTAAGATCTCCCTGTTTCTTATCCAGTTGAAGATTTCAAGACCTAGACCGGTTCAGTTAAATCGACCCTAAGATTTTTCTGTTTCTTATCCAGTCAAAGGCCTTCTCTGGTTCAGTCAGATCGACCCTAAGATCTCCCTGTTTCTTATCCAGTTGAAGATTTCAAGACCTAGACCGGTTCAGTTAAATCGACCCTAAGATTTTTCTGTTTCTTATCCAGTCAAAGGCCTTCTCTGGTTCAGTCAGATCGACCCTAAGATCTCCCTGTTTCTTATCCAGTTGAAGATTTCAAGACCTAGACCGGTTCAGTTAAATCGACCCTAAGATTTTTCTGTTTCTTATCCAGTCAAAGGCCTTCTCTGGTTCAGTCAGATCGACCCTAAGATCTCCCTGTTTCTTATCCAGTTGAAGATTTCAAGACCTTGACCGGTTCAGCTAAATCGACCCTAAGATTTTCCTGTTTCTTATCCAGTCAAACGTCGTCTCTGGTTCAGTCAGATCGACCCTAAGATCTCCCTGTTTCTTATCCAGTTGAAGATTTCAAGACCTAGACCGGTTCAGTTAAATCGACCCTAAGATTTTCCTGTTTCTTATCCAGTCAAAGGCCTTCTCTAGTCCAGTTAAATCGATCCTTAACAGATTTTCCTGATAAAGACTCAGTAGAAGACATCCAAGATTCTCTCAGCGTTACTGTTGAGGTTGAAGTCGCCCAAGATTCTCTCAGTGTTACTGTTGAGGTTGAAGTCGCCCAAGATTCTCTCAGCGTTACTATTGAGGTTGAAGTCGCCCAAGATTCTCTCAGCGTTACTATTGAGGTAGGAATCGTCCCCAGATTCTCTCAGTGTTCCTGTTGAGGTAATAATCATCCAAGGTTCTCTCACCGTTCCTGTTGAGATAGCAACCATCCCTGGCTCATTCATCACCATTTGAAGCTCCAGATTCAATTCCTGTAACCAGTCAGGACACATCTATACAAAGAGTCTGAAGACCAGCTCCTGTAACAGGTCAGGTAATCATTTTTTCTTTTTCAGGTACGCAAGCTCTCGCTTAGGAATCTCTTACGCGATCAACATCCAGATGGCATCTATAAGCCCATCCACCATCAATCATCTCTCAGCATGGCATCTATAAGCCCATCATCCTATCCATCAATCTCCAAATGGCATCTGTAAGCCCATTCCCACCATCACACTACTATGTGAGCGCAAATTTCTGGGCACTCTAGTGTTCAATCATCTTCCACCTTCGGATTACGAAAGGCCCGTCAGCCAATCTACATCCTCAGGTCTAAGAAGATTGAACAGGGGCAACTGTTGTACCCCAAAATTTTCCCTCCCATATTCTTCAAGATTTGCAAAGAACATGCTTCAAAATCTCCCCAAGGGTTGCACAGTTCAAGGGCCTCCTAACAGTCAAAAATTAGGGTTTTGGTTCTGGAAAAGAAATTGAAGTTTTCAAGGGTCCAATCAAGTCCCACATGCCTACAAACATGGTCAAGCATCTTCATGCCAAGTTTCAAGACTTACAGCACAAAATTGCACGGTCAAAAACCCTAATTGCTCAACAGTCAACTGCAGGGGCAAAATGGTCATTTGACAGTCAAAAGTTCAAATTTTTGGTCAACATCTTATTTTGAAGCCACAAACATCATTTGATCAATTCTTGATCATGATTTTCAAGGCATGGCTCAAAAAGTCTCAAGATGCAAAAGTTTCCATATTTGGACAGTTGAAAAAGTCAACTGTAACTTGACCAAGGCATAACTTCCACATGGTTTATCAGAAAAATTCCATCCAAAGCTCATTTTGAATAGAAATACATTTCCTACAACTCCTCTTCACACTTCAAGTCCAAGAAATGCTCTCACAAAAAGTTATCAATTTCAACATTATAGGTCATTTTCAAAAGTCAACAAAAAGGGACTTTAAGTCAAAGACCATAATTTGAGATTGGTAAATCAAAATGACATGGGACCAAAGGCATTGGTTAGAGGACTTCAATACCTTTCCAAAATGTCCAAGAACATGATCAAAGATTAAAACTTGAGCAAGATATGCCTTGTGGAAGTTGGGAAATTTTTGGGAATTTTGAAAAGTCAACTTTACTTCAAATGCTTCAAATTTGCTAATGGGCCACATTTTCTTCCAAGATTCATCATCCAAAGGCTATGCACTACCATTTGGCCCAAGGGGAGTTATTTCATCATTTTTTATTATTTATTTGAATTTTTAATTACCATTAATTCATTTAATTAAATAAAATATGAAAAAAATACTCATCCATGCTTTTTAAATCTTTTTGTGCATAGAATACCTTCAAGATTTCGTGCACTATCTAATATGGAAAGAATCAAGGTGATTTGATCATGATTGGCACCAAAAGCACATGAAAAGATTGAAAAAATATGCCATGAAAATCAAATATTTCTTTCATCAATGCAAGGATCTCTTGACTCAAATCTCAACCCTAATCCATCCCATACATACACTGATCAAAACCTAATGCACAAGAACCCTGGAAGCTGCGCTCAAGCCATAAACAAACTTTGTATTTTTTGAAGAAAATTTCAAAACTGTTTTCCTATTTTCAGCAGGTTTCAAGGCAAAACAACAATTCCATTGCACTCCTGACACCTCCAGGAATCTTCCTGAATCAAAATCATAACCTCTAACATCAAGAAACGGTAGAATCAAGTGGTCCTGTTTCCAGTTTTGTACATATTCGTGTTTCAATTTTTAAGCATCTTCATTGCATTTTTTCTACTGATTTATACTAATCTAACCATTCTAAAGCTAATGATGTTATTTAATTGGATTTTCGTGCCCTATATGCCAAATTACCATTGAAGCTTTCTAGGGTTTTAGAGTTGCAAAATTAGGGGTTTCCTCTTCAGGAAAAATCAGACCACGAGACCCATGCCATTGAAACCAGAAGCTCATGACCAATCGTTCCCATAGCTCGCGATCAATTTATGATCAACAGGGTGCTAATCGCTATTATTCTGTTCATCATTTAGTGGGGGTTTAAAACCCCCGCTATCTCTTTTTATTTTACAGGCAATTGAAGAAGAAGACAGACGTGTCTATTGCTCACAGGCTCGTTTGAATTTCGCGCGAAATACGCCAAAAATCATTGTCTTGTATTATATTCATTGTGTGCCATATTATATACAAAACGCGTTAACAGCTCAGCTGGCAGGCATATGGTTTGGTAAGCAATGGGACCTGGGTTCGATTCCCAGGTCCCCCATCCCTTCAATATTATTTTTCCTAATATCTTCCCATACAGCGCTTTGCCTGAAGACCATCATGGACGCCTATGCTTGAGCTCACCACATGTCTTTGAAGATCCACTCAATGGCCAGGATTTGGAGTCCAGGGAACGTCCCAGTCAACGCATGTGCACGTGCCCTGGAAAGTAAACTGAAGGCCTTAATTCTATTGGGCCTAATTGCTGGCCACATAACCTCCAATTTGGGACAACAAACCCCCCCCATGTTTGCATTTTTCTCTCTTTTTATCTTTCTCTTATTTATTTTAATTATATTATTTGTTCTATTTTAATTCCTTAAGTTAATCTTTCATAACATAAAAAATAATAAAAAACTATAAAAAAATAAATATATTTTATTTAAATGTTTTCTTTATAAATAAATTGTATTAATTAATTTAGTTAATTCTAGGTTTAAATTTTAATATTTTTTGTAATAAACTAAAAGTTGTAGAATTAGGGTTTTAAACACTTTTATCCTTTTTTTCTTTTCTTTTACCATTATTCATAATTAATTATTTATTTTGTAAATAAATTACCATGTAAATACTTAATTAAAATTAGGTCAAACTAAAAACATTTTTTTTATAAATTAAAAATAGCTAGAATTAGGTTTTAATTCCTTTAATTCTCATAAAAATCCATAAATACAAGAAACTTAAAAAATAATTTCCTTTCTCATTTAATTTAATTAATTGCATAATTTTAATTCAATTTCTTCAAAAGGGTCCAACGCCCTCGCATTCAATTTTAATTCTCTTCGCATTTTATTTCTTTTTGTGAATATTCGTGTAATTCTCCCAAAGCCATGTAATAGCTTAATAGGACATTTATCTTTTTCGCATCTTTATTTTATTCAAATCGGGTCCTGGATTAATTTGGCGATGTGGACCCGCGCCTTTGTAATAGTGTAGGACTTTTAATTCCGCACCTTTTAACTGTTAACTATTGCATGAAAGAATGAATGTTAAAATAAAAACAACGCGTAGATCACGAATACATGACAAGACAAAATATCTGAAAACGACACACAAATCACACACCACCCCTAGGGTACGCCTCACTGTTGCCTTGCCCCTCGAAAGGTGGTCGTCGAGTAGAGGACGTTTTAGTAAGTCCTCATGTCCATGAACCTGGCATGAGGGTAGCTTCTAAGGTGTCTTCCTATTGCTCTGGTGATCACCATGTCCCGAACCTTCGAATTGACCCGAACACCTCCAACGGTGGTGCTACCTACCTCTCAATAGTGGGATGGCACTACTTTAAGGACATTTACACAGACGGATTCCTTAGGGTAGGTAGACGACTCTAGATACTTGCTCTAATTTCAAAACAAATCAAAAAATACTTTTCACACCGACACCTTTTCAAAAAGCTTTCGAAAGCAACTTTTCAAACACTCTTGAGGACTGATACAAGAGTCGAACTGAAATTTTCAAAGAAACTTTTTTTAAAACCCACAGTTGAAAAGGAAACAAAGAATTTTGAAAACACAATGAGCAAGTATCTAAGAGCCCATGGATAACCATGGATAGAAAGGGTGCTAACACCTTCCCTTTCTATAATCTACCTCCCGAACCGAGAGCAATCTCTATAAGGAATTTTTCTGTGCTTTTGTCCTTTCCATTTGGAGAAAATAAAAGACGGTGGCGACTCTTGCTTCCGCGAAATTTCGCGAACCAGCGTTAAACAGTCAGTTCCAGATCCACCGATCACAGAACTGGCGACTCTGCTGGGGATACTCTTTATAAAGTGAGGTGTACCTTAGGACTAAGATCACTGTGTTTTCAATTGCTTTGACTTATGTGCTTTAAATTGTGGGACTGTCTTGGGAGTTCTATAGATCCTAACCCGGGTCTGGGGGATACCTTCTTAGAAAGTAGCAACAAGACTGCGAGGGAACTGTGCGGGGTATACCGACATGGTAGAAGCAGTCTGCTACGTTGATGTGACACTTTGGTGTGTACCGGTAACCCTTGAGTCCAGTCAAGGAGAGTACGGGGCCGCCGCGTGGTGTCGTGAAGCATCAACAGACCTTAGGAACCTTAATTGAACTATCTTGGCCTCTTTAGGGTAGTGAGATAACTGACTTTGGTGCAGTCCGAGGTTGGTTAATACTCGATACTACACTCAATTGAGGGTTGCTTTCCTGGAATATTTCGTTCGCCAATTCAGTGGCTAAATCGAAACGATGAACAATGAAAGCAATCCGGTGATATTGGGACCCTTAGAACCCGGTTACTTCTAATAGGACAGGTTGAGCCCACCAACTTCAAGAGGGTAATACCCAGACCCCATGCTGGCCTAAACTCTAAGGGCTTCTCTTGTGTGACTTGTGTGCCTTCCAACTTGACTACTTGCATGCTTGTTATCTGACACCTGATTTTCTTGCAGGTTTTGTTTTTTAGTCATTAATTGGGACTCATAACAGAGTGTACTGAGTTTCTTGCAGGTTTTGTTTATAGTCCTTAATGGGGACTCATAACAGGGTTTACTTACATCACTCCATGCATACCATAACATCATACCATTGCATACATCTTAACCCATTTCAAGGATCTCAAGGGCTTGTGATGCAGGTCACGATGAACCAAACTGTCTAGCAAGGGGCAAAGAAGATTTATTTTCCTCTAGCCAAGGTTGTCAGGGGCTATGACCCACTGGATATGGTGAGCCTTTGACCCTTTGAAGAAGGACTCTCAATAATATGCAGTTCCTTCAATCAAGCTACCGGACCCAAATTCTAACAAATTTTCTTGTTTATCCCGCGAGGTCCTTGAAAACATTGCATGTATATCATACATATCATTGCATTACAGGTAACCTTCTGACAGGCCACTTACCATCTCCGCTGTTTATTTCAGCAATGGCTTGCCAACAAGATAACCAGGATCTTCATGCTCAAGAGACCCAGTTCAGGAAAATCCTCCTGAATCTATCCAAGGGCAGGAAGAACTGAGAGCACTCCTCATGGGGACTTTGGTCAGGAACAGTGCCGAGGATGAACGGCTGAAACACCTGCAAACTGAGATAGATGCAATGAAAGCCCAGATGTTGGGGCAGGTGACTGCCATTCAAGGTTTAGCTCAAAGACAAGAAGAGCTCGGAGTTCTCGTCAACCAACTGCTTCGGGGTAACCAACTGGGGCAAACATCTAAGGTTGAAGGGCCAGTCATCATTCAACCACCTTTAAAGCAAGAGGATAAGAGATCTCCTCAAATGGCTTCAATGTCACAAATTCAGCATCAACCTCACCAGCTTCAGGCAGACAAGCCCAGGAGGCAATTCACCCAGCTCAACATGTCGCTGTTTCAAGCTTTACAACGCCTGTTGAGGTTGAATCTGATCACATTAAGGGCTCATCCCCGGAACCCCAACACAGCATCTCCTACCTATCATCCCAATAAAAGGTGTGCCTATCACTCTGCCAGTCCAGGACATGATACAAATGAGTGTTGGGCTCTGAAGAACAAGATCCAGGACCTGATTGATGAAGGAGCACTGGAGTTCACACAAGATGGTCAGGCTGAGTTTTTCTACCATCCCTCAAAGGCTCACCATTTGAAGTAACAAGCCCTGAGATGAAAAGACTTTTGTTCGTTAGGATTTTCAAGTTGTAATTTTCTTTTGTTCAAACATTTACTCATGTTAAACGTTGTTATTTCATTAATGCATCGCATATGTCTGTTTTGAAGCAATATATTCGTATTCACTATACGCAAATTATTTTCATATTTTTTCTGATGATCAACGTTCGATTAATAATTCTAAGCCTCTTGAAGGAGGATGACAAAAACGATACCGCTATCTTTACAGTATGCTTTTGAACAGACCTCGCTGATGAGGTACAGGCGTTGTTTCAATTCCTAAACACTGGAGTTATAAGGAAGATAATCCCTCGTCAACCCCTCTGAGCCAAAGAAGTAGGAGTTTTTATTTTCGAAATTTAAAACCCTTAATCATAACCTGGGGCAGGGTAGTTCTCTCAGTTGATCCAAGTGCATAACGAATGACACCAAAGAGGTCCTTACAAAACAAAGAAAGACAGTGATGGTTCCGAACAATCATACAGATAGGCAGTCATTATATCTCAAAAAAATAAAAACCCATTAAGTCAAAACCTATGAAGGAGACTTACAAAACTGGGGCATCCCGCTGACTGTAATTCCAAAAGAAACAGTTCAGGCAAAAAACAGGGATAATAAAATCAAAAAAAAAGAAGAAAGAGGTCCTACAAACCCTCAGCAAAAAAATGACTGCCTATTCAAAATAAATTGTCAGAATCTGAACCATCACTGATATATCAAAACGAAGACTCAAACAAGGTCTAACGCACGATCAGCTGAGTTTAGGTTTGAAGAACATCACGAAGAACGGGTGGGTACAAATAATTTGAGCCTTTATCCTTTGTTTCTTAAACCGTGAACCAAGCCACGTTATAACCCTAAAAAGTCCTAGCTGAAGCATGGGCTAGTTCGAAAGCATACTGTTACAAAGGTATCCTGACTCCTTAAGGCTTGCGGTAAAATACGGAGTTGACATCACGTTTTACAAACATTCATTTGTTTTATGAAAAAGAATGCATTTTCAAAATCTTCAAGACAGACATAGGCTTTGCATTTTTAACATAACTTTGTTTGCATATGACTTTTTGTTTGAACATCATAGAAATTCGCGCGACGAATGCCTAATGAACAGAAGCACTTCCAATCAAGGGGCATGATATGATCATGGTCTATTATCTGGGGCAGTCCAATCAAGATTCGGAGAATCTCTCAAAGGCCAAATAGCCTGGGGCAAATCTCCGCCTGAGTCACTTGGGGCATTCCAACAACGAGTCTTGCCTGATCAAACACCTTCTGGTGGCATGACAAAACACTTCTAACAGGGGCAACTCCCTACATTCTGAGAGCACGGACATAGTCGAAAAAAAATACGCATAATCAAAGACCCGCTAGGTTGACACACCTAGGCAAAAATAAGGGCTTCCCGGCGAACCAAAAGGGTTCGGTAAAAAATAAGGGATGAAATGAAAAAAATCTGCATACCCGACAAGTCGAAAACCTGAAAAGGCGGCTTGGGCATAAATGGGTATCCCGGTGGACTGAAAACCCGAAAGGGCGGTCCAGGCAAAAGTTAGTGATCAAAGCGTACGACTATGTCCTGTCATCTTGTCGCCTGCCTACCAGAAGAAGGTTTGTCCATCAACAACTATCAGCACCTCACAGGTCTTCCTCTCCCACCTCAGAAGCAGGGGCAGTGATGAGTTGTCCAAGCGATCTAATTGTTCCGTCCACCAAGGTACCAAGGTGAGTACGGCAGAAGAACATAACCAACATATCTTAATTCCCTAGAGAGTGCGTCAGCAAGTCAATACACTCTCACCAAGCAAAGCTACAGTCAGCCTTAAGGAAGTTGGGTATCTTCCAGCAGATCTCAACATTCCCCAGCAATATACAGGCATTCTTAACAAGCATCCCCGACAGTCTTGACCTAAAGATTGTTCCCCGGCGGTATATCAAACATTCAGTGGAGACACTTCCCCGATGCAGTTCAAATTTTCCCCAGGAGAGCCCAATCCAGTTTCCCCAGGAAAGTTGGGATCCATCTCCCCAAGCAGTAAGCTTATCCCCAATAGATTCTGGAAGCTTATCCCCGTAAAGCACGAACGCGTCCCCTGGCTTTATTCAAAGGTTATTTCCCTACCAGGATATAACTGGGTTATCCTCAGCCAAAAGCCACGGAAAAATCGTCCTCGGAAAAGTCTCCTTATCCCCAGCGAAGTCTGTTAACACTTCCGACACAACAATGGTATCCCCAGCGGAGTTATCATCAAACCTCAGCAAAGTACATCTCTTCCCACAAAGCATTCCCCGCAGAGTATTCTATTCGCCAAGTTTATTCCCCAACAGAGTCATCTTCTCCTACCGGTATTCTTGCAACCATCATCCCCAGCGAAAACGAAGAACTCTCTTCAACATCAGCCCAGGATTCAGCTCCCGGCATTCGTCAAGGATTTATTTTCCTAGACGAAAATAAATTCATAAACATCACATTGTCATACATTATGATGCATGCATATACGCATCATATCTTACAAATCTCGTTTATGTTGAGAACATCATTGCTTGATTCATATCATGCATTGCATATGACTGACCTTTACCTTTCAGGAAAGACCCAGTTAAGTTCTCAGATATATTTCAAGACCTAGACTGGTTCAATTAAATCGACCCTAAGATTTTTCTGTTTCTTATCCAGTCAAAGGCCTTCTCTGGTTCAGTCAGATCGACCCTAAGATCTCCCTGTTTCTTATCCAGTTGAAGATTTCAAGACCTAGACCAGTTCAGTTAAATCGACCCTAAGATTTTTCTGTTTCTTATCCAGTCAAAGGCCTTCTCTGGTTCAGTCAGATCGACCCTAAGATCTCCCTGTTTCTTATCCAGTTGAAGATTTCAAGACCTAGACCGGTTCAGTTAAATCGACCCTAAGATTTTCCTGTTTCTTATCCAGTCAAAGGCCTTCTCTGGTTCAGTCAGATCGACCCTAAGATCTCCCTGTTTCTTATCCAGTTGAAGATTTCAAGACCTAGACCGGTTCAATTAAATCGACCCTAAGATTTTTCTGTTTCTTATCCAGTCAAAGGCCTTCTCTGGTTCAGTCAGATCGACCCTAAGATCTCCCTGTTTCTTATCCAGTTGAAGATTTCAAGACCTAGACCGGTTCAGTTAAATCGACCCTAAGATTTTTCTGTTTCTTATCCAGCCAAAGGCCTTCTCTGGTTCAGTCAGATCGACCCTAAGATCTCCCTGTTTCTTATCCAGTTGAAGATTTCAAGACCTTGACCGGTTCAGCTAAATCGACCCTAAGATTTTCCTGTTTCTTATCCAGTCAAAGGCCGTCTCTGGTTCAGTCAGATCGACCCTAAGATCTCCCTGTTTCTTATCCAGTTGAAGATTTCAAGACCTAGACCGGTTCAGTTAAATCGACCCTAAGATTTTCCTGTTTCTTATCCAGTCAAAGGCCTTCTCTAGTCCAGTTAAATCGATCCCTAACAGATTTTCCTGATAAAGACTCAGTAGAAGACATCCAAGATTCTCTCAGCGTTACTGTTGAGGTTGAAGTCGCCCAAGATTCTCTCAGTGTTACTGTTGAGGTTGAAGTCGCCCAAGATTCTCTCAGCGTTACTGTTGAGGTTGAAGTCGCCCAAGATTCTCTCAGCGTTACTATTGAGGTAGGAATCGTCCCCAGATTCTCTCAGCGTTCCTGTTGAGGTAATAATCATCCAAGGTTCTCTCACCGTTCCTGTTGAGATAGCAACCATCCCTGGCTCATTCATCACCGTTTGAAGCTCCAGATTCAATTCCTGTAACCAGTCAGGACACATCTATACAAAGAGTCTGAAGACCAGCTCCTGTAACAGGTCAGGTAATCATTTTTTCTTTTTCAGGTACGCAAGCTCTCGCTTAGGAATCTCTTACGCAATCAACATCCAGATGGCATCTATAAGCCCATCCACCATCAATCATCTCTCAGCATGGCATCTATAAGCCCATCATCCTATCCATCAATCTCCAAATGGCATCTGTAAGCCCATTCCCACCATCACACTACTATGTGAGCGCAAATTTCTGGGCACTCTAGTGTTCAATCATCTTCCACCTTCGGATTACGAAAGGCCCGTCAGCCAATCTACATCCTCAGGTCTAAGAAGATTGAACAGGGGCAACTGTTGTACCCCAAAATTTTCCCTCCCATATTCTTCAAGATTTGCAAAGAACATGCTTCAAAATCTCCCCAAGGGTTGCACAGTTCAAGGGCCTCCTAACAGTCAAAAATTAGGGTTTTGGTTCTGGAAAAGAAATTGAAGTTTTCAAGGGTCCAATCAAGTCCCACATGCCTACAAACATGGTCAAGCATCTTCATGCCAAGTTTCAAGACTTACAGCACAAAATTGCACGGTCAAAAACCCTAATTGCTCAACAGTCAACTGCAGGGGCAAAATGGTCATTTGACAGTCAAAAGTTCAAATTTTTGGTCAACATCTTATTTTGAAGCCACAAACATCATTTGATCAATTCTTGATCATGATTTTCAAGGCATGGCTCAAAAAGTCTCAAGATGCAAAAGTTTCCATATTTGGACAATTGAAAAAGTCAACTGTAACTTGACCAAGGCATAACTTCCACATGGTTTATCAGAAAAATTCCATCCAAAGCTCATTTTGAATAGAAATACATTTCCTACAACTCCTCTTCACACTTCAAGTCCAAGAAATGCTCTCACAAAAAGTTATCAATTTCAACATTATAGGTCATTTTCAAAAGTCAACAAAAAGGGACTTTAAGTCAAAGACCATAATTTGAGATTGGTAAATCAAAATGATATGGGACCAAAGGCATTGGTTAGAGGACTTCAAGACCTTTCCAAAATGTCCAAGAACATGATCAAAGCTTAAAAATTGAGCAAGATATGCCTTGTGGAAGTTGGGAAATATTTGGGAATTTTGAAAAGTCAACTTTACTTCAAATGCTTCAAATTTGCTAATGGGACACATTTTCTTCCAAGATTCATCATCCAAAGGCTATGCACTACCATTTGGCCCAAAGGGAGTTATTTCATCATTTTTTATTATTTATTTGAATTTTTAATTACCATTAATTCATTTAATTAAATAAAATATGAAAAAAATACTCATCCATGCTTTTTAAATCTTTTTGTGCATAGAATACCTTCAAGATTTCGTGCACTATCTAATATGGAAAGAATCAAGGTGATTTGATTATGATTGGCACCAAAAGCACATGAAAAGATTGAAAAAATATGCCATGAAAATCAAATATTTCTTTCATCAATGCAAGGATCTCTTGACTCAAATCTCAACCCTAATCCATCCCATACATATACTGATCAAAACCTAATGCACAAGAACCCTGGAAGCTGCGCTCAAGCCATAAACAAACTTTGTATTTTTTGAAGAAAATTTCAAAACTGTTTTCCTATTTTCAGCAGGTTTCAAGGCAAAACAACAATTCCATTGCACTCCTGACACCTCCAGTTATCTTCCCGAATCAAAATCATAACCTCTAACATCAAGAAACGATAGAATCAAGTGGTCCTGTTTCCAGTTTTGTACATATTCGTGTTTCAATTTTTAAGCATCTTCATTGCATTTTTTCTACTGATTTATACTAATCTAACCATTCTAAAGCTAATGATGTTATTTAATTGGATTTTCGTGCCCTATATGCCAAATTACCATTGAAGCTTTCTAGGGTTTCAGAGTTGCAAAATTAGGGGTTTCCTCTTCAGGAAAAATCAGACCACGAGACCCATGCCATTGAAACCAGAAGCTCATGACCAATCGTTCCCATAGCTCGCGATCAATTTATGATCAACAGGGTGCTAATCGCTATTATTCTGTTCATCATTTAGTGGGGGTTTAAAACCCCCACTATCTCTTTTTATTTTACAGGCAATTGAAGAAGAAGACAGACGTGTCTATTGCTCACAGGCTCGTTTGAATTTCGCGCGAAATACGCCAAAAATCATTGTCTTGTATTATATTCATTGTGTGCCATATTATATACAAAACGCGTTAACAGCTCAGCTGGCAGGCATATGGTTTGGTAAGCAATGGGACCTGGGTTCGATTCCCAGGTCCCCCATCCCTTCAATATTATTTTTCCTAATATCTTCCCATGCAGCGCTTTGCCTGAAGACCATCATGGACGCCTATGCTTGAGCTCACCACATGTCTTTGAAGATCCACTCAATGTCCAGGATTTGGAGTCCAGGGAACGCCCCAGTCAACACATGTGCACGTGCCCTGGAAAGTCAACTGAAGGCCTTAATTCTATTGGGCCTAATTGCTGGCCACATAACCTCCAATTTGGGACAACAAACCCCCCCATGTTTGCATTTTTCTCTCTTTTTATCTTTCTCTTATTTATTTTAATTATATTATTTGTTCTATTTTAATTCCTTAAGTTAATCTTTCATAACATAAAAAATAATAAAAAACTATAAAAAAATAAATATATTTTATTTAAATGTTTTCTTTATAAATAAATTGTATTAATTAATTTAGTTAATTCTAGGTTTAAATTTTAATGTTTTTTGTAATAAACTAAAAGTTGTAGAATTAGGGTTTTAAACACTTTTATCCTTTTTTTCTTTTCTTTTACCATTATTCATAATTAATTATTTATTTTGTAAATAAATTACCATGTAAATATTTAATTAAAATTAGGTCAAACTAAAAACATTTTTTTTATAAATTAAAAATAGCTAGAATTAGGTTTTAATTCCTTTAATTCTCATAAAAATCCATAAATACAAGAAACTTAAAAAATAATTTCCTTTCTCATTTAATTTAATTAATTGCATAATTTTAATTCAATTTCTTCAAAAGGGTCCAACGCCCTCGCATTCAATTTTAATTCTCTTCGCATTTTATTTCTTTTTGTGAATATTCGTGTAATTCTCCCAAAGCCATGTAATAGCTTAATAGGACATTTATCTTTTTCGCATCTTTATTTTATTCAAATCGGGTCCTGGATTAATTTGGCGATGTGGACCCGCGCCTTTGTAATAGTGTAGGACTTTTAATTCCGCACCTTTTAACTGTTAACTATTGCATGAAAGAATGAATGTTAAAATAAAAACAACGCGTAGATCACAAATACATGACAAGACAAAATATCTGAAAACGACACACAAATCACACACCACCCCTAGGGTACGCCTCACTGTTGCCTTGCCCCTCGAAAGGTGGTCGTCGAGTAGAGGACGTTTTAGTAAGTCCTCATGTCCAGGAACCTGGCATGAGGGTAGCTTCTAAGGTGTCTTCCTATTGCTCTGGTGATCACCATGTCCCGAACCTTCGAATTGACCCGAACACCTCCAACGGTGGTGCTACCTACCTCTCAATAGTGGGATGGCACTACTTTAAGGACTTTTACACAGACGAATTCCTTAGGGTAGGTAGACGACTCTAGATACTTGCTCTAATTTCAAAATAAATCAAAAAATACTTTTCACACCGACACCTTTTCAAAAAGCTTTCGAAAGCAACTTTTCAAACACTCTTGAGGACTGATACAAGAGTCGAACTGAAATTTTCAAAGAAACTTTTTTTAAAACCCACAGTTGAAAAGCAAACAAAGAATTTTGAAAACACAATGAGCAAGTATCTAAGAGCCCATGGATAACCATGGATAGAAAGGGTGCTAACACCTTACCTTTCTATAATCTACCTCCCGAACCGAGAGCAATCTCTATAAGGAATTTTTCTGTGCTTTTGTCCTTTCCATTTGGAGAAAATAAAAGATGGCGGCGACTCTTGCTTCCGCGACATTTCGCGAACCAGCATTAAACAGTCAGTTCCAGATCCACCGATCACAGCGCCTACTCTGCAAGAGTGACACTTATCATGCATGCATGCACCAACTACCACCTCACTTACTCTATGAAATTTGTTTGCCTATAAATAAAGAGCATAACGTACTTCTCTCACACCCACAATCGTCTCACTCTCTGCTACAAAGTCTTTCATAATATCTTACACTTTCTAAGTCTTTCATAATCTCAAGCATTTTCAACAATGGCTCTTCTCACAATGGGTGATTCTCATAGAGGCACAAGGGACAATATTGCCGCATTTGTAAGTTTCTATTTTAGTTATACATTTTTTATACTTCAGGTAATGCTTTGTTCATCTTACTTAATCTTACACCTTTTACATTATTAACTCAGGATACCAAAAGATTCAGAATCCGGTCTCACAACTACCTGGCTCCCGACCCATTTATCGTACCATATTTGGAATACGCATGTTTCAGACATGTTATAAAGATCTCCAACTGCACAATTGATTCAAAGTTAATTCTTGCAATGTTGGAAAGGTAGAGACCAGAGACCCATACATTTGACCTACCAATAGGTGAATGTACAGTCACGCTAGAGGATGTGTACATGTTACTGGGTCTCCCTGTCGACGGTAAGGCTGTTAACGGGTCGGTTCAACAACCCAATTCTCTATGTGAAGAATTGTTGGGCAGGGATATGGTTGAAGGTGGTGGTGCGAGAGGTCAGGGTATACTACTCACTGAGCTTAAAAATCATTATGCAAGTTTGGAATTAAACGCAAATTCCTCCGAGTAAGACAGGGCAATAAAAGCTAGAACTTATCTAATGATACTATTTGGAACCTTTTTATTTCCCGAAAGTACGGGAAATAGTGTAAATTTTATGTATTTACATTTACTTAGAGATTTTGAAAAAACAAGAAAGTATAGTTGGGGTTCTGCAGTTTTAGCCCGCCTATACAATTCCTTGTGCAAAAATGCAGTCAAGGAAAAATGTACATTTTATGGCTGTGCTTTTTTACTTCAAGCCTGGGGTTGGTGGAGGATGGAGTCCTTAAACCCCGTCAACAACAACACATTCGTTTTCCCGTACGCAACAAAGTAAGTCATCAAGTTATATCATTTATTACTATTCATCTCTTCACCAAATATATGCTAAAAATAAAATGTTTTTCATTTCCTTTAGGTATTGCGTGAGGGATATGGATTACGGCAAGAATCCAAGATTCATTGTCGCACTATACCATAATCTGTTGGATCACCTAGGCCTAGATGATGTACATCGTACCTTTCAACTTTTCTACATTTAAATTATTTATATATTACGTTTTCATTAACCTGATTCAATTTTTTGTGCAGTTTGTCTGGAGACCATATTTGGGTTTGGGCCATGAACCAAACCCCGAGGATGCAGCAAATTGGAGCGCCAAGACTGCAATCATACGGTTCAATGTTGTCGAGATGCACCACAACGACCGTGTGAAGATGCAGTTTGGAATGCATTAAGAGATACCAAGTGATCCGACTTGTTTGTCCCCGTGGCATCTCAAAAGGGTCGACGTCCAGTGGGGTCTTACCAACTGGAAAGACTTTGCTCCAGAATAGTGTAAGATGTGGCAGAGGCGTCACCGACATGTCTTGCAATTCTCGGTTTTCCTCAATCATGGTAATATGCGACACACGGATCAATATTTATCTTGGTACAAGTCGGTTAGTAACCCTGAAATGCACGTGTCTCATCCAAGGTATTTGGTTGACCCACAAACACAATGGGCACAACCCTCATTTCCCCAACAACAAACCCAACACACATCAACCTCCCACTAACCCCCCAGATGAAACAGAACCACAAACACCCAACCACAGTCCCCACCACAATACAATTACACCCAAATTCCCCACAACTAACCACAATCACCACCTCAATACCAATACCCTCATATGCCTCACACCCAACCACAATTCCAATCACAATACTAACACACCCGCATACCCCACACACAATTTCAGTCTTCTGTATATCCCAATATGGGCCCCTCAACATCCAGCCTTAGCTCTGATCTGGGAATGTCGGAAGATTATGAACCAATCGACCCAACTGACCATCAACCACAGTATCACCAAACCACCCAACATCCTTAATACCAAACACTCCAAGATCCATTTCCTTTCTACCCCTCGTACTCAGACGATCAATGCTACAGACCCACCATGGAACCCCACCCACCGCCAACACGACCAAACTTTAAGGGTATGGGTAACCGACTGTACCAAAGCGGATCTTCTAGATATGAAGATCTGACTAATTTCATGGATCCGGAATGCATTGACTTCACTGGGCCATCGACCATGCCATAGCAGGAAACGCGACGACACACAACACGGGAAAGGCGAGGACGGGGATGCGGAACCGAGGGTCATTACCGGGTTCCGGGGGACCACTGATTTATCTGTTTTTTTATCTGTTTTTTTTATGTAATACTTATGGGTGTAATCATTTTTTTTAATAAAAAGTCAATTTTGTGGATCCTGTATCGAATACGCAACGCACCAGATTGAAAAAAAAAACGCGAAAATTTCCCTAGAAATGCACTAAGGCGCCATCTCACTTGGCTTAGGGCAAGCCCTAAGCACTTAGGCACCAAGTGAGATGGCACCTCCCCTGAAAAAATAGGTGTAGGCGCCAAGTGAGATGGCTCCTCCTTTGGAGAGTCATCTGAAACATGGTTATTTGCGTATATTATTCCGAAACGTGGTTATTTGCGTTTTTTTTTAATACTTGGTTATTCAAAAAAAAAATCGCATTTATATATCAATATTTTAGCAATTGTATTCTCCATTTCGTAAAAGAAATTGAAAGGATCTCAACTCATAAGTTACAACCTCAAACATTAGGTACTTATCGGATAGAGATCCTCTCTATTTCCTAAAAGAAATGGACATCTCCATTACTATAATTTTTGTGAATAAATGTCTATTTAATGTCATGATTTCCAAAAATATGTACAATTATATCATTGATTTAATCTAAAACTATAATAATTGATATCTCCATTTTTTTAGAAATTGAGATAATTGTTGGTGCACAAAGGAGAGATGAAAGACAAAAGGAATATATTCAATGACGACTACAAAATAGGGAGTACTGAATACATTGACCTACCTACTACTAGGCTATTTATAGATAATATTAGGGTATAATAAATTACTAAAATACCTTCTAACAGACTTAGTCAACAAAACATTTCTAAAATATAAAGTATTTCCAACACCATTGTTGTACCCCAAAATTTGCTCTCTCTTTTCTCAAGACATTTCTCACAAAGATCTTCAATGGTTCAAGCTTACACAAGTATTGGCTAGGTCAAGCCATCTCCTCAACACTGATGCCTCAAATTAGGGTTTGGTTTTTCACAAGGACAGTTGGACTTCTAGTGCTTCAATTAACTTTCATGGATCATTATGGATCTTCAAGAATGCTCATATCAAGTTTCAAGTCTTGAATCACAATTTTGCTCAGTCAATTGATCAGATGATTGAAAATCAACTATATTGGGTAAAAAGTCAACTGTGGTCAACCTACAGTCAAACTTCAATATTTTTGACCAATATCAATATTTTGAAGTTATATGTATCAATTGATCAAGTTGGATCATAATTCCCCAAGAAAAATGTTCAAATTACCAAAAGGGTAAAATGGTCAAAATTAGCGTTTTGACTCATCATTGACTTTTGACCTAATACATGATCCAATGGCTTGAAGCATAATCTCAAGGATTCTAATACAACATATTGACCTAATCTCATGTCTCAAATCATCTTTCAAAATCAATGGATTGATAGTTAAATTTTGGGTCAATTGATGAAAAGTCAACTGATGACAAAAAGTCAAACTTTGACTTTTTGATCAAGGTTTGATTTCAAAGATCACAATTCATCAATACATTAAAAAATATGAAGCTTGATCATTAAGAAATCCAGAAAGTCAAACTTTGACTTTTTGATCAAGGATTGATTTCAAAGATCACAATTCATCAATACATTCAAAAATATGAAGCTTGATCATTAAGAAATCAAGAAAGTCAAAATTCAATTTGAAAAGTCAAACTTTTCAAGACTTAGAAATGTTTTCTAAGTGTTTTTATATATGATAATTTCACTACTTCTTGCCAATTTTTGACCAAGAAGCAAGATGATTCAAAAGAAACTTTCAACATGAAAGTTGTAGATCTTGATGAGATCTACAACTTTGTATTAGAGGACTCATATCCAAAAAATGCTTAAATTTTGAATTATAAGCCCATAAAGTCGTGCACTTTTGCTAAAACACTTGGTGAAAATTTTACCTAGTTTAGGCAGATTTTTGACCTAACTTCTTGGCCAATTTTCACCAAGCTTCAAGAGGATTTTGTCAAAATGGTCAACATAAAGGTTGTAAAGGATGTTTCAAGATTTTCAAAATGTATAAGAACTCAATGAGATCATTTTTGAGCTAGGAGAATCGAAGAGATGAAGTTAGGGTTTTAAACTTGAATTATAGGTCATTTTGTGATGAACAAGAATTCAAATCTCAAGCCTATGCTGCACAGTCTTGTTTTTACAAGCCTCTAACTTGTAAATCACTCTATAATTAATTTTTTACACAATTGATTGAGGTATGGTCCAAGTGATTAAGCCATTATCCAAATCAATTTGCCATTTTGGGAAGAAAGTAACCATTCCATTCTTGTAAAGCAAGTTTTATGCAAAGTCAACTTGTCTTGAGCTCCTAACTTGTTCCTTATGCATACATTAAGTCTATAAAGATCAGAAGAGGTATGTATAAAGTGCTCAACCACTCTAAAGCTTTGTACTTCACATTGGAACAAGATGTTTCAAGCTTGCTTCAAAAACAAGCAAAAATCCATAACATGTGATCTTTGTGTTCTGATCATTTCAAACCTCCAAACCATTTGCCTATAAATTGAAACTTCATTTGAAACATACCACACGATTTCAAAAGCCATCAAACACCCTCACTCTCCCTCAAACCAAGAATTGTAACACAAACACAAAAACTTGTCATTTCTGGCCTTGAAACTCAATCTTCAAATCCACTTGTGCGTTTTCACTTCTAATCCATCACAAAGATTCTAATACACATATAGAGGATATCACAATCCCTATTATCAAAATGTAACACCAGCTTCTTCATCTTCCATAACAAAAAATAGAGCATTTCAGTTGGACTTCTCCAGACCATTTCAGCCACTCTCCATTCAAGCTAAGCATTGCATTAGCTTCCTACGGACTCAAGGAAGCTAACCTGATCATTGCAGCACCTTGAAACAAGCTCAAACTCAAAACATGAAATACAGTTTTGAGAAAAGTTTTCTGAACTTCTATCTCTTCATACAAGCATCATTTGATTCAGATTTGTGAAGATAAAATGTAGATACCATAGCCCCGAAACTGACCATGTCCTTAGAATTCATTTATGTTGCCTGAGTAGTGAGAATTTTAGAGTTGAACTTTCTGAAAAATTTAGGTCAGATTTAGTACCATTCAAAATTCATGATCATCTTTGATTTATAGCTTTAGTTATTTATATGACTGAACTCATGATGAAATTTGGAGCAAGTTTCATGTTTGTACTTTTACAAATGGTTGAGAAATGAGAGAGTTACAGTTTTCAAATTTCCTTGTCCATGGCTGGCGCGAGGAAGAAGATGAACATGTCTTCAAGAACGTGTTTATAATATATATTTATAGTTTTGTATTAATAAACGGATGTATAGCCACCCCAATGGTAAAGCGCGCGTATGTTAACCTTTGGGACCTGGGCTCAAGCCCCAGTGGTACCCTTTTGGTTTTTCTTATTATTTCATTACAGATCCAATGCAAGCAGCCCCTAGCACGCATGGTACACCCCTTAACTCTCAACCACTTGATCATCATCAAGCTAGATCCAAAGCACCACATGCCATCCCCATGATGCACCTCTAGTAAGCTTTTCATACTGAATCATCAACTAGCACTGGGCTCATTGTTTTGGGCTTGAGTTTTTTTTTTGCTATTTTCTCACCCTCCATTTGCTTTTCATATGTAGGCCTAGTTTATTTTTATTTATTTTCTGATTTTTGAAACAAAATAATTATTGGGCCTTTTTCTAAACATTGACACCCTTTTCACTTTCTAAACCCCCTGACTTTAATTTTATATTTTTATTTTATTTTATTTTTCTTTATCATTTTTATTATTATTATTATTATTATTATTATTATTATTATTATTTTTATTAATAAAAAAATACCAAAAAAATATAATATTTATTTATTTAGATATTTTAGTTTATTTCTAGACGCTTCTTGACACTGGGTTCCAGATCGGCTCCTACCTTGACTTCTTTCTTGTCCTCTTCGGTACCTAGGTTAACTGTGTCCACTGGTTCTTCGTGGGGTTGTATGGTCATCCCTTCTTGTTGTAGTAACCTGGCTAGTTTCCCTGGCACTTCAAAATCTTCCTCACCTTCTTCTTTGGCTTGGTAGATTAGATTTTCGGAGTCACAAAAGGCCATAGCAGAATTGTTACCCATGGGATCTCGAATGGATGTAGATCTGCATTTTGAATGTGAGTGCATGTAAGAGTATAACTATCTTTGAAAGAAATGAAAATGTAGAAAAGAAAGACAAAGAGCACAAAGTTTGTATGCAAAAACGTCCATGATTCATTGATGACATATGAAAATGAGGTAACAACCCTTACAAATGGACCGTTGTGCCTCGGGTAAAACACAAGGTTTTAAAAGTCTGAATTGTTTAATTATTACAGGTCCGACAAAAATTTAAAGACAATTACTGTTGGATAAAAGTAATTGGGACAAAGTCTTTAGCCTCCCAGTTGTTGAGTCCTCCGTTGACAATTGGGAAAATCCATTCCTCCAGTTCGTAGATGTCCTCATCATCATCCTCCACTGCGTTGACTCCATGGTTGCTGATCTTCAAGGGTGGTCCCCCGGCACGAGCATGGGTTGTAGGTGATGCCTCCCCTAATGCCAAGTAGAGGGACATTAAGGAATTCCCCACAAAGGTCAACAATGGTAATATTCTCCTTGGATCGAGAGCACCAATGAATATCTGAATGTTTAAGTGTCATTAACCTTTGTGACCACCTCAAACCTTGCTCATTCTTCAAGACTGATTGGGGAAGATGAGAAATAAACCATCTTTCCAGGAGAGGAGTACAACACATAAGAACACCTCTTTTCCTCATTGTACGAGTGTGAAAAGAGTGTAGGATATCCCCAAGCAATGTAGGCATCGGGTTGCGAGACATGAAGATTTTGACAGCGCTTACATCTATGAGTTGGTCAGGATTGGGGAACAAGACCATCCCATAGATGAGAAGAGCTACAACCTCCTCAAAAGCTTGCAAGTCTAGGGAATTCCAACAGCTTTGGGCTTTCTCAAACATAAACTTTGCCAAGAAGCCTTTAACACCACTTCTAGTTTCCCAATGAGTTGTGACATCAGATGAGTGCAAGTGCACGGCTTAAGAAATATCTTCTGGCTTTGGATCTCTTTCCGTACCGTTGAAGGGTAGTTGATTGAGAATAGGAATCCTCAGAAGTTGAGAGAATTCTTCCAAAGTGGGCACAAGTTGATAGTCAGGAAATGTGAAGCAATGATGCAAAGGGTCAAAGAACTGGAAGAGAACCTTCATCATATCCTCCTCTGTGTTGGAAGTGACCAAGTTGAGTAAATGACCATGTCTCTCGGTGAATGGATAGTTATCAGGGATCCTTGAAGCCAGCTCCTTGAGTTGTGGAGGAATTCTTACAAGGTTGATTTGGATAGTTTTCCTGCGAAGTGAATCCATAACCTACAAAACAAGAACAAAGATGAATCTCCAAAATCCTTGAAATGGTTAGTGAATGCATATGATGTTCATGATGTCCATGATGTTTATGTACAAGCATGCATATACAAACAAATCAAACAAGCTCTTAGTTTAGGCTTGCATGGGGTTTCATAGGTAAGTACCCTCTTGAAGTTTAGTTGGCTCAACCTGTCCTAGTAATAGTAACCAGGTTCTAAGGAGCTCAATATCACGGGATTGTTTCCTTGGTCATTGTTTCAGCTCAAGCCTCTTTAATGGCGACCGAAATATACCAAGAAACCAACCCTTAATGAGTGTAGTATCGAGTATCTACCAACTTCGGACTGCACCAAATCCGGTCATCTCATTACATCCTAAAAGGCCAAGTTGGTCAAGTAAAGGTTCTAGAAGTTCATTAGTGCTTTATGACATCACTTAACGGCCCCGTATTCTCTTTGATTGACTCAAAGGCTACCGGTACCCACAAATATGTCACACTAATATAGCTATTGCTTAGACCATGTCGGTATACCCCACACAGTTTCCACAACGTATTGCTATTTACCTATAATGTTTCCCAAATCCGGGTGGAGGATTTAAACCCAAACAAAGAACCATAATTGTAAAGCAAATAAGTCAAACAATGTAAGCAAGTAAATGTGATCTAAACCCTAAGGTAACCCCACTTTTAAATTTATTCCCCAACAGAGTCACCAGTTCAATGATACGGTGGGAGAACTGACTTGAGGTTTTTGCGTTTTATCGCAAATGTCGCGGTTAACAAGAGTCACCACCGACTTTTCTTTTATCCAAAAGGAAAGGTAAAAAAGCACAGGAAAGACCTTTGAGATGTTTTCTTGAGTTCGGGGGGTAGATTATGAAAAGGGAAGGTGCTAGCACCCTTTTTATCCATGGTTTTCCATGGGCTCTTAGTTACTTGCTTAGATCACTTGCTTTGTTTTGTTTGAAATGGTGTTTGGTGTGGTTTTGAAAGTATTTTGTAAAAAAAGAGGCCATTCGTTTAGGCAATCTTTGTAATGATTCTCGTTCGTAAGAATGTATACAAAGATGTTTGTCTTTTGAATGTTTCCAATGTTTTGTAAGATGTTTTTTGAAATGTGTATGTGTTTGTTTTTGAAAATAGCAAGGATTATTTGAAATGGAGTAAGTAACTTAGGGGCTATCTACCTACTCAAATGTCTTTCTTGTGCATTTTCCATTCCTTTGACATTGTTGACTTACCATTGATTTGGTAAGTAACCCTATCTTTGGATGTAAACAGGACGGGCGTGGGTCATCGTATAACCATGATAGCAATGTTTCCAAGTATCTTAGCATTTGTGAGGGACCGAGATCATTTTGTTTAGGCAACTTTTGAACAGCGTCATCGAGGGACTATGATCTTATACTTGTTTTGTTTTGCCAAGATACTTCGCATGCGTAACATGGCCATTTTGTTTTAGGCAACCAAGTGGGAGAAACCCTAGGGGTGCTTGTGTGTAAAGTGTATCATTTTCATGCTTTTGATTTGTCTTGTATTTAGGGTTTTCTATTTGTTTTGTTTTTTGTTCTTGTCATGCAAACCCTAATTACTAATCATGGTATAAAGCGATAAATTGCGTAATTGTAAATATACTAAGCAATTACAACAATTTTTTATGGGAGGGGGGAATACAAGTTTGAATAGGGATTTGCACAAATATAAAACTAAATATATTATTACAACCAAATCGAATATGCGCGAATTTAAATAAATAAGACAAATATTTAAAATGCAATGCAATATGTTCATGTTAGGAAAATGTTTTATGTCTTGTTTTTGTATGAGAAAAACATTTAATTTAAACCTAAAAAAAGGAAAAAAAATAATATTTATTTTTGGAAGGGGGTTTAAACCCTAGTTTTTAATTAAAAGAAAATATTGTTCTATATTTATTAACTTGTATATTTTTTATATAAAAAATAATAAATAATATTATGTTTAAATATTAAAAATTAAATATGTGTAGAAAATAAGTATTTATGAGTATAAAATGTATAATAAAAATATTAAGTATTTTTAAATATATTTACAAGTTATTTTAAGAAAAATAAATTCTATCTTATTCAAATAAATTAATTTTTTATGTGAAAAAAAAAGAAATAAAAGTGTAAAAATAAAGAAATCATTTTTGGATTTTTTAATCATTCGAAAAAAAAAATTTAATAAATATGAAAATATAAAAAAAATGCAAAAATATAAAATAGTTAGTCAGGGGGGTGCAGTAGCAAGTCAGGGGGGTGAAAATAGAAAAAACAAAAAGGCCAAGGCGCCAAAAAGCCCAGAACCACTTCATCCCTGTCCTTCGTCCATCTCCTTCACGCGTTTTCCAGTTCAAACTGTATCTTGCTTATGTTTGCATAAAAACAAAAACTCATAACATGAAAAATGTGGCATTTGAGCTCACGATTCCAACCATATAAATTATGTAACCTAACTATTAAAGATCAAAGAGAATTTTAGAATCCCTAAATCGTGACCTAATTTTTTCAGAGATTTCAAGCTTCAAATTCTCTTAGCACAAGTAACATAAATGAAAAGTAATGATATGTACAGCTTCGTTATGATGAGAGCTACATTTTTTCTTCACAAATCGTGGCTTGAAGTTGCCTATATACAAAGATAGAGTTTAAGAAAATACCTCCTTCAGCTGGAATCGTGTAGAGCAATGTAGGGACTTTAATAGAGGCATGGTGATTGTTTAAGCTTCCTTGAACTTCCCTGAACCTATTCCAATCTTTATCTTGCTCTGAGGATGGCTGGAACTCCCTGACCAAGTCCAACTGCAAGCTTATAAATTGAAAATGGAAGATGCTGAAACAGAGGTTACAGAACCAGGGTGATGGCTTGGATTGGCTAGGTATCAAGTGAATAAGATGTTTGAATTGATTAAACACAAAACGCACGAGCCAAATGAGAGTTGGCTGTGCTTTTGCAGAAAACTGTGGGCTTGGGCAGTTTTGTGGTGTTTTTTAGTTTCAGAGTGTTCTAGGTGCAAGCCAAGCGTATTATGCCTTGTACAAAGTTTGCATATTGTGATACGGTGGGAGAACTGACTTGAGGTTTTGCGTTTGTTTTCGCAAATGTTTCAGTTGAGCAAGAGTCGCCACCGACTTTTTATTTTATCCTAAGGAAAGGTTAAAAAAGCACAGCAAAAACCTTTGAGATGTTTTCTTGGATTCGGGGAGTAGATTATAGAAATGGAAGGTATTAGCACCCTTTCTATCCATGGTTATCCATGGGCTCTTAGTTACTTGCTTAGATCAACTTGCCTTGATTTTCAATTGTTTGAAATGGTGCTTTGTGTGTGGTTTTGAAAATGTTTTGAAAAGAGGCCAATGTGGTGGCAACCTTTATAATGATCCATGTTGGGATGTATACAAAGGTGTATGTCTTTTGAAAAAGTTTTCAATGTTTTTTGAAAGTTGTTTTTGAGAGTGTGTTTTGAAAAATGGTAAGTGTTTTTGCAAGTTTGATCAAGTAACTAAGAGTGGTCTACTCCTAAATTTACTCAAAGATATTTCTATGTTTTTAACCCTTTTAACAATTTTGTTCCACCATTGTATTTGGTGGACAATCTTGTGTTAGGATGTGAACGGGACGGACGCGGGTCATCGTATAGACCATGATAGCAATGTTGCAAAGTATCTTAGTTTTTCTTTTGAGGGACTAAGATCATTTTTGTAAGGCAACTTTCGAAAGCGTCATCGAGGGACTATGATCTTTTGATTTTGTTTGTTTTACCAAGATACTTTGCATGCGTAACATGGCCCATTTTTTGAAAGGCAACAAGTGGATGTAACCCTAGGGGTGTTAGTGTGCAAGTGTGTTTTATTGCATACAAGAGTTTTTTTTCTTTGAATTAGGATTTTCTATTTCATTGATTTTATCTTGCCATACACATCCTAATTACTAGCAATAAAAGCAGAAATATAAAATCCTACGCTATTACAACAATTAGGGAATGGGGATACACATTTGTACATGAGGGGTTCAACGAGAAAAATAGACAAAAAAGAAAATAGCAAAAAACAAGATAGAGGGAGAGAGAGAGGGAGCCAGCGCGCTGCTGAGAGGTCATCAGAAGTTCTGACTCAGATCTGCTGCCAGATGATCAACCTTTTGGTTAAACTGTATGAGTCAGAACTTCTGACCCTGGCACCTGCAAAACAGAAACCTGTTAGTGGGGAAATCAGAAGTTCTGACCCCCCTGCGCTGCAAGACAGAAGTTTGTTAATGGAGAAACCAGAAGTTCCGATTCTGCTGGAAAGACAATAACTCTCAGAGGTTCTGATATTATTGACAGCAAAACAGGCTTCAGATGTGCTAACGTCAAAGTCAGCACTTGGCTTTTCCCTGTACTAATCAGAACATCTGCAATTTTGTTGTTATTCCACAAAACAGGAAACATATTTGGAACAGATCCAGCAAATGTCAAAATGTTTCAGAGGGCAGAACCAACAAGGTCACAGGCAGGTCCTACACTGGCTCAGAACGTTCTGAGGTATGAAAATCCTCAGAATACAAACAGCAACAACATGATATTCACATTATGTTTATTTGAGCATGCACAGCTGATGATGCTTAGTAGCGTGATGAAGGTCAGCAGGTGCTTACCTGGCTGTTGGAAAAGTTTGTGGATGAAAGCTAGCTTTTGGCTCTGGTGGTGTTATGGATAGATTCTTTTTGAAAAGGGTAGGTGAAGGTGTATGCGTATATAGGGTCAGAAGTTTGAAAAGGGGTTTTTGGTTCACAAAGAAAAATTGGGTATTGGATAAAGTTTGAAGGTGAGAAATTCAAAGTTATGAAACAACTGGAGATTTTGGTAGAGTTTCACAACACTATCTTGCTAAAGATTTCTGTTTCTCTCTTAGAAATTTTTCTGTTTCTTTTTAAGCGCCCTTTTTCAGTGGACAATGACTCTCTATTTATAGGCAAAGTTCTTGTGGGTGTCTTGAACATTAAAGCGCCAACAGAGTTTGAATTGTTCTTTGACAGAAATTCCTGGGAAGTTGTGATAACAGATAGCCTTCAGCCTAGGCTGCAGCAGCAGGCGTGGATTGGAGAGAAGTGACCTCTTAAATGGGCGGTGGCGTGTAGACCCATGCCAGAATCTGTATAAAGGCGTTTTCCAATCCACACGTGAAGGGATTGCTTGGATGAATGTTCAGGAGTGGTTGGAAGCATTAATGAGCATTAAATGGTGATAAGACTTATCAACATCAATATTCTGGTAATGGAAACCAAACTTTGAACCAGCAGTTCTGTTTCAACAAGAACAGTGTAAACCATGCTCTGGCCTTGGCTTCCTGTTGTCTTAGCGAGTTCTGGGGATTCTCTTGATTTTCTGATACGTTCCTTGGATTTGCTTCTGGAACTCCTGGGCTTAGAGATTCTGTATCAGTGTAAAACCCACTCTTCTGACCTTTTCTTCTTCTGATTTCAGCATGTTCTGAAAGAGCCTTCAGACTTCCTTGCTTCTTTTGCATTCCTTTAGCAAATTCTGGTTGAGCTTGCGTAACTGCTGAAAGAGTCATGTTCTGTCTGAGGCTTACGTATTGAACCACGTTCACAACTTCTGATTGAGCTGATGTAGCTGCTGAAGAACCAACTTCTGACTGTGCTGAGCCAAGCTTGCAACTTCTGACCGTTTCTATCTGGAATTGGTCCAGAAGTTCTGAAGCGCTGATTTTTCTTAAACACTCATTTTTTAGAGAGAAATTCCCAGTACTTAGAATTTAATTTTTCTCAAGCTAAAAGCGTTGTCTTTAGGGCTTGTGTGATCATCTTGCTCTTGTAAATGGTTTGCTTGGGCAAAAATGACAATTCAGGATTTGGATTTGTCTCAGAGGGACTCTGAAAATCCAAGATGATTTCCTGAAGAAAGAGAGGGCAAATTTTGGGGTACAACAGTTGCCCCTGTTCAATCTTCTTGAACCTGAAGAGTTAGATTGGCAAGTTTGCCTTTCGCGACTCGAAGGTAGAAGGAGATTGAACACTAGAGTTCCCGGAAATTTGCACTCGCATAGTATAGTATCAGCAATGTGATGGCGGGAATGGGCTTATAGATGCCATTTGGAGAGATGGTGGATAGGTAGATGGGCTTATGGATGCCATCTGAAGACGTGACAGAACCTTGTCTGGAATGGGCTTATAGATGCCATTTGGAGGTATTGATTGCATAAGAGATTCCTTAGCGAGAACCTGCATACTTTGAGAAAGAAAGATGTTTCATGGCTTGTTACAGGTGTTGATCTTCAGTCTCTTCATGCAGATATGCCCTGGCTAGATACAGGTATCTAATCTACAATTAGTTGCTCACAGATGTGCCCTGGCTAGATACAGGTATCGAATCTGGAAATGTTGTCTACAGATATGCCCTGGCTGGATACAGGAATCGAATCTGGAAATGTTGTCTACAGATATGCCCTGGCTGGATACAGGAATCGAATCTGGAAAATGTTATCTACAGATATGCCCTGGCTGGATACAGGAATCAAATCTGGAAATGTTGTCTACAGATATGCCCTGGCTGGATACAGGAATCGAATTTGGAAAATGTAAAAGATTGGTAGAGATGGCTTTCCTGGCTGGATACAGGCGTAGACCTCTGACCTGAGAATGAAAGATAATTTCCTGGCCGGTTACAGGTGTTTAATCTTCAAACTCTTCATGTAGATATGTCCTGGCTAGATACAGGTATCGAATCTACAATCAATCACTCACAGATATGCCCTGGCTAGATACAGGAATCGAATCTGGAATTGTGATAGTTGATAGTAATCATCCTTGGATTGACTTTTCCTGAAAAGGCAAAACATTAGTTGTATGAAATGTCATGATGTCATGATGCTCAAAAATGAGACAGTGTTGTATGCACTTTATCATGTATGCAAGCAGGATGTATGAAATGCGAAATGTTTATGAATGTATTTTCGTCTAGGAAAATAAATCCTTGATGACTGGCCGGGGAATCAAATCATGGGCTGATGTTGAAGAGTAGAGTTCTTCGCTTCCACTGGGGATGATGGTTGCGAGAATAAATCGGCAGGAGAAGATGACTCCGTTGGGGAACAACTTTGCTGGAGAGATTACTCTGAGGGGAATCACTCTGTGGGAAGAGATACTTCGCTGAAGTTTTGATGAGAGCTTCGCTGGGGATTTTCAACGATGGACTCCGCCGGGGATTTTCAACGATAGACTCCGCCGGGGATTCCGCTGATAAGTTATATTGGGGAACTCTTGATGAACTCCGCTGGAGATAGGAAGAATTTCGCCGAGGACGGACTTTCCGTGGTAATTAGCTGAGGACAACCCAGTTATACCCTGGTGAGGAAAATAATCTTTGACCCAAGTCGGGGAGAGACGTTCGTACTCTGCAGGGGATAAGCTTCAAGACCTGCTGGGGATATGGATTCCATTTTCCTGGGGAAACTTTCAGACTGTACTGGGGTGTTGGTATTCCGCCGGGGAACAATCTTAGATTAAGACTGCCGGGGATGCTTGTCGAGGAATGTCTGTACTCCACTGGGGAATGTTGAGATCTTCTGGGGATACCCAACTTCCTTAAGGCTGACAGTAGACTAACTCTGCTTGGGGAGAATATCACTGACTTGCAAGGGGAATATTGTTCCTTTTCAGGGTTGATAGGAAACCAACTCTACTTGGAGAAAACATTGCTGAATCTTGTCTTACTCTGTGGGGAGTTGAAGTGACTTGGTTACATTCTTCAGCCGAACCTACCTTGGTACCTTGGTGGACAGAGCAACTAGATCGCTTAGACAATTCCAAATTGCCCCTGTTTCTGATGTCATCTGTAATTAGTCTTTTGTTTCGCATGCAACTATTCGTGATTAGCAATTAATGTCAAATGCATATATAAAAAACGAACATTGGACGTTCTTCGCAAAACAAAGCAGAAAAAGGAAAAACAATGGATAATTTTTTCTGAAAAAAATTGAACTTGTATTGATTTTGAAATTTGCCTAAAAATAGGCGTTTTATGTACAGGAGGCTGACGTCCTAGTAAGAGAACGCCGCCGAGCAAAATAGAGTCTATACAATTTGTGAAAAGGAAACAAAATAGGTATGTGAAAAATGAATCCACTGAGTTCCAACTCTGCTATCGCCTTTATGTCTTCAAGCGTCTCATCACTTTGCTGCTTAGTTGAAGATGAAGCTGATTGATTGAAGTCATCTGAGTCCGATAGTTGATGCCGAATTCTGGATGCAAGGTGATCCAATGAGACATAGTATTACGCTTTATCCCTAACTTTTGCCTGGACCGCCCTTTCGGGTTTTCGGTCCACCGGGATACCCATTTTTGCCCAAGCCGCCTTTTCAGGTTTTCGACTTGCCGGGTGTACAGATTTTTTCATTTCATCCCTTATTTTTGCCCGAACCCTTTTGGTTCGCCGGGAAGCCCTTATTTTGCCTAGGTGTGTCAACCTAGCGGGTTTTTAATTTATGCGTAGTATCTTTTTACTATGTCTGCATTGGCGGGGTGAGGAAGGTCGTCACCATCCATAGTGGTTAGAATCATAGCTCCTCCTGAGAAGATATGTTTAACCACAAATGGCCCTTCGTACGTAGGGGTCCATTTGCCCCTGGGATCACCTTGAGGAAGAATGATGCGCTTGATTACCAGGTCTCCGACTTGATACTCTTGTCGTCTGACCTTCTTGTTAAATGCCCTGATCATCCGTTTTTGGTACGTTTGACCATGACAAATAGCAGTGAGTCTCTTTTCATCAATTAGGTTTAACTGATCAAGCCGAGTCTGGATCCAGTCATCTTCGCTTAAGTCTGCATCCTTCATTATCCGGAGAGAGGGTATCTGGACTTCAATAGGCAAGACTGTCTCCATGCCATAGACCAAAGAGAAGGGAGTTGCCCCTGTCGACGTCCGTGCTGAGGTACGGTACCCATGAAGAGCAAACGGTAAGATCTCGTGCCAATCTTTGTAGGTCACTGTCATCTTTTGCACAATCTTCTTGATGTTCTTATTCGCTGCTTCTACAGCCCCATTCATCTTCGGCCGATAAGGAGAAGAGTTGTGGTGCTGTATCTTGAATTGCTCGCAGAGCTCAGTGATCATTTTGTTGTTAAGATTGGTACCGTTGTCCATAATGATCCTCTCAGGTACGCCGTATCGACAGATCAGGTTATGCCGAATGAATCGTGCCACAACGCTCTTGGTTACAGTGGCGTAGGAAGCTGCTTCAACCCACTTTGTGAAGTAATCAATTGCTACCAAGATGAAGCGATGCCCGTTGGATGCCGTCGGTCGGATCTCGCCGATCATATCAATGCCCTACATTTCAAAAGGCCAAGGTGCTGTCAAGACGTTCAGAGGCACCGGAGGAATATGCACCTTATCAGCATAGACCTGGCATTTATGACAAGTTCGCGAGTGTTGGTAACAGTCGGCTTCCATTGTGGACCAGAAATATTCTGCCCGAAGGATTTTCTTTGCCATGGTATGTCCACTGGAATGAGTCCCGAAGGTACCTTCATGCAGCTCTGCCATGATCCTTTCTGCTTCATTCTTGTCTACACAATGCAGTAAGGTTGAATCATGGTTTCGTTTGTACAGAATGTCATTGCTGAGGAAGAACTTCGCCACGAACCTTCTCAGAAACTTCTTGTCATTAACAGAAGCGCCCTCGGGGTATTCTTGAGCTTCAAGATACCTCTTCACCTCATGATACCAAGGCTTTTATGTTACTTCTTCGGTCTCAAGATCACAGCAATGTGTAGGTTCATCCAATTTCCAGATAATGATCTGGGTAGCCTCGTTGTCCCATTTGACTTTGAACATTGAAGACATCGTAGCTAATGCGTCTGCCAACTGATTCTCTTCCCTCGGGAAGTGTTCAAAAGTTATCTCTTCGAAGTGGGGAAGCAACGTCAGCACATACTCCTTGTAAGGAATAAGATTTGGGTGTTTCGTATCCCACTTTCCTTTGACCTGATTGATCACGAGAGCGGAATCTCTGAAGACACTCAGAAACTTGATCCTTAAGTCAATTGCAGCTTGAAGACCCATGATACATGCCTCATACTCCGCCATTTTGTTGGTGCAGTTGAAACATAACCGGGCGGTGAGTGGAGTATGAGTGCCTTTGGGGGATATGATCACAGCGCCGATACCATTACCTAAAGCGTTCGAGGCTCCATCAAAGTGCATAGACCATCGGGATCCTTCCTCAGGTCCTTCATCCGGTCCAGGTACTTCACAATCAGTCACTACCATGATATCTTCGTCTGGAAATTCAAAGTTCAACGACTGGTAATCATCCACAGTTTGGTGTGCCAAATGGTCTGCCAATACACTTCCCTTGATTGCCTTTTGAGTCGTGTACTGAATGTCATATTCTATCAAGATCATTTGCCATCTTACTATTCTTCCGGACAGAGCAGGCTTTTCGAATATGTACTTGATTGGATCCATTTTTGAAATCAACAGAGTAGTGTGAGTCAACATATACTGTCTCAGCCGGCGAGCAGCCCATACCAGAGCGTAGCAAGTTTTCTCGAGCAGTGAGTACCGAGTCTCACAGTCGGTAAACTTTTTGCTCAGGTAATAAATGGCGTGCTCTTTTTGTCCAGACTCGTTATGCTGCCCCAGCACACACCCCATTGAATTGTCAAGTACCGTCAAGTATAGTATTAGAGGTCTCCCTTCAACCGGTGGCATAAGAATGGGTGGTTCTTGAAGATACCCTTTGATCTTTTCGAAAGCAGCCTGACATTCATCATTCCAACGTACTACTTGATCTTTCTTCAGTAGCTTGAAGATTGGTTCACAGGTAGCAGTTAGATGGGAGATGAATCGGGCAATGTAATTCAGTCGTCCCAGAAAGCCTCTGACTTCTTTCTCCGTCTTGGGAGTCGGCATCTCTTGTATGGCTTTTACCTTGGTAGGGTCCACTTGAATACCTTTGTCGCTTACGATGAAGCCTAACAATTTTCCAGATCTCACCCCAAAGGTGCATTTGTTTGGGTTCAACCTCAGTTTGTACAACTTCAGACGGTCAAACAGCTTCCGTAGATGGTCAAGGTGTTCCTCCTCAGTTTGGGACCTTGCAATCATATCACCGACATATACTTTTATTTCGTGATGGATCATATCATGAAATAAAGCAACCATGGCACGTTGGTAAGTTGCCCCAGCATTTTTCAACCCAAAAGGCATGACCTTATAGCAAAAGGTGCCCCACTGAGTGACAAAGGTGGTCTTCTCCATGTCTTCAGGAGCCATTTTGATCTGATTATAACCGGAGAAGCCGTCCATGAAGGAGAAAACTTTATGCTGAGCAGTATTATCAACCAAAACGTCGATATGAGGCAGAGGGAAATCATCCTTGGGGCTGTCCCTGTTCAGATCCCTGTAGTCAACACACATTCTGACTTTACCATCTTTCTTTGGAACTGGAACCACGTTGGCCACCCATTGAGGATAAGAAGTCACTGCTAGAAACCCGACATCAAATTGTTTCATAACCTCAGCCTTGATTTTCTCGGACATCTCTGGGCGCATGCGGCAGACCTTCTGCTTTACCGGAGGGCAGTCTTCCTTGGTAGGCAGATGATGAACTACAATGTCGGCATCCAAACCAGGCATGTCTTCGTAAGACCAAGCGAAGATTTCCACGTAATCATGCAGCATCTGGATCAATCGTTGCTTCACGCTGAGCTCTAGATTGGCACCAATCTTGACTTCTTTTCTATCTGTCTCAGTACCCAGGTTTACTGTTTCCACTGGCTCTTCATGCGGCTGAATGACCCTCTCTTCCTGGAGTAGCAGTCTTGCGAGTTCACCAGGCACTTCGCAATCATCTTCACCTTCGTCTTCGGCCAAGTTGATCGGATTTTCGAAGTCATAACTGGCAGTAGCAGAGCTGTTACCAGTGAGATCCAGAGTGGATTGGAACCTGTATAAGTGAGTGTGTGTAAATATAGCTGTTTTGCAATATATAACACAGAAAGAAAAAAGAGCACAAGATTTGAAATGCAACAAACGTCCAATGTTTTGATTAATGATATATGGAATGTCATACAAAAAGCCCTCACAAATGGAGCCACGGTGCCCCGGGTAGGACACCGAGCCAATAAAAGTTTCAACATATTGTTTGTTACAAATTGAAAACAAAAGAGTTCATTACTGCGTGACAAATGTAATAGGTGTAAAATCTTTTGCCGTCCAGTTGCTTGGTCCGTTGTTGGTTGCTGGATAGATCCAACCGTCAAATTCTGCTTCCTCTATGTCCTCCTCGATAGCATTCACTCTTGGGTTGGTGATGAACACCGGAGACTTTCTGATCCTTTCTTTGCGAACAGCCCTCTGAGCCTCTGCAGTGAAGCCCAACCCAAACTTATCGGTCTTTTGAGTGAAGTCAGGAAGTTGACCCCAGTTTGCGCACTTGCCTTTCTCGATTACAGCCCGGGCATCCTTCAAGGAAGCTATCTTCAAAGGAAAGTCTTCTTCAACCACTGTCTCAGCTGACGCCAACGTTGGAGGTACCTCTTCAAAATGTTGAAAGGGGGTTTCAATAAACTCCCCGTCCATCTCGATATACCGGAATGAATTCAAGTGACTAACCATGTATTCCTCCTCACCCTGCACAGTAACAATTTTCCCTTTGACATGGTATTTGAGCTTTTGGTGTAGAGTGGATGTTACCGCCCCAACCTTGTGAATCCAGGGTCGACCCAACAAGCAGGAATAAGATGGACGAATATCCATTACATAGAACGTTGAGTAAAAGACTTGGGAACCCACACGGATAGGAATGTCTACCTCACCGTGCACCATCCTCTTAGAACCGTCGAAGGCTCTAACAATGATGTTACTAGGTTTCAATTCCAGGCCCTCACAATCCAACCGATCTAAGGCCTTCTTGGGCAAAACGTTCAGGGAAGAACCGGTGTCCACCAATACGTGTGCGAGAGTAGTGCCCCTGCATTCTATAGAGACGTGCAGGGCATCATTGTGGTTTTTCCCTTTGGCGGTAAGGTCTGCATTCGAGAAACCCAAACCATTGTCAGCTGTCAAATTAGCCACACAGTCAGTGAACTGATCCGCAGATGTCTCTTGCGGCACATGGGCCGTTTTCAGAAATGAAATCATGGCCTTGGCGTGGGCCTCTGAACACAGCAGCAATGATAGCATGGAGATTTTGGAGGGGGTATGCCCCAGCTGTTCAACGACATTGAAGTCACTCTTTTTAATGATTTTAAGGATTTCCTCCATCTCTTGCTGGGAGGCTTCAACAGCGGTCTTTTTTGGTGCCTCCGTCCGGGCAGGCAAATCGGTAGCAACTCCTTTGCCCCGAGTATCAGAGGACTCGGCGGCAGTAGTAGACACAGGAACTTGATTTGAAACATGCACACTTGCGGGTGTGATGATAAGAGGTTTTCGGATAACTGGTGGTGCAATGTCAGGCGAGAAGAGCCTGCCACTGCGAGTAATCTTGGCGGGACCAGTGATGTTACCGATACTGGTACCGGTGTTGAACTCCTGCTTCACTCCAAGCACATACACGTCTGCCCTATAGTGCCATGGGACAGCCTTGTCAGATTCATAGGGGAGAGGCCCCGGAACAGTAATGGTAATGGGTGCAACAGACATAATTTGGACTGGCTTCCTCGGGGGAGCCTTGGTAGGATTGTTGAAAATTGTGACGACAGATACTTCTTCAGCGGAAACAAACGGAACAACAATTTTCTTGAATAGAATTTCTTTGTTATCCATCAGGCTTTGGATGCCTGATTTCAGCAGCGGACAACCGGTAGGGATAACAGCACACAGGAGGCAACCCTTGCTACAACCCGGAAATAAACCGGCTAGCAGTAGGTTCCTCTTAACATTCAATAGTGGGGTAACAACATCATTCACCGAAACAGCATACAAATCTTCCTCAACGGCACTTACTCTATGCTGGGGCATAGGAGCAGTTACAACATTTGGCCTCTCAGGCGCCTCAAACTGAATTTCCTTCGCATCGATAAGGTCTTGAACTTTATTTCTCAGGGCCCAACAATCATCAGTAGTATGTCCGGGGCTATCAGAATGATAAGCACAACGGGCATTTGGGTTATACTTAGGAGATGCAGTATTCACGACCTTCAGAGCCTCTTTGATGGTCACCAAGTTGGTTGATAGCAGTTGCGGTAAGATTTATGACAAGGTCATACTCAGCCGAGTGTATTTCCTCTTGGGCCTCTCACCCCTTTGTTGATTGTACTACTGAGGAGAAGCAACAGGTTTTGAAATTACCAAGGCATTGACGGCTTGGCGGTGTTCTGGCTTGACTTGTCTTCTAGGACCATAGACGGCACTAGCTTCCTTCTTGAAAGGTTTCTTCTCAATACTTGCTGAGGCACCTTTCTGTATCTTTCCTGACCTGATGCCAGCTTCTATCCTTTCACCCGTTAGGATCAAATCCGTAAACCCAGCGGAGGAATTACCAACCAGATGATTGAAGAATGGACCAGACAAGGTCCCTAGAAACATGTCAACCAGCTCATGGTCAGTCAATGGAGTCTGCACCCTGCCAGCCAAATCTCTCCATTTTTGCGCATATTCTTTGAACCCTTCGCCCGTTCCTAGTGACATACCCTGAAGTTGGGTACGCGTAGGAGCGAGGTCAGAATTGTATTGATATTGTCTATAAAATGCGGTAGCCAAATCTTCCCAATGTCGGATACTGGTTCCATCTAGCTGATAGAACCACTCAAGTTGTGACCCCGAAAGGCTATCTTGGAAGAAGTGGATCCAAAGATTTTTGTCTGCCGTGTAAGGTTGGATCTTCCTTACGTACGATCTGAGATGCAGCTTTGGACAGGAAGCCCCGTCGTATTTGGCAAAGGCAGGCGCCTTAAACTTGTGTGGGATTACCACCCCAGAAGATAACCCTAAATCTCCGAAATCCAGCCCCGACACATTTTGAATCTCCATGGCACTCAAGCGGTCCTCTAATTGCTTGTATCTGTTAGCAGCATGAGGGTATTGTTCATCATTGTAATCCGTCTCGTTGTCAGAGACTGCAGGACTAGGAGCCCCTTCCCCTTGGGGACTGTCTTTCTCTGCAGAGGAAGTAGTTGGATCAGCCTCGTTATGGAGCATGTTCCCAAACCTGCGTCCAGTATTGAACAACACAATCCTCTTCTTCTTCTTCTTCTTTAGGAGCAGAGCCTTCAACTCTTGTTGACCTTGGGCCAGGCTCATGACCATCTCTTGAAACTGGGCATTCTGGGCCTGGAGAGCCTTGATTGCTTGCTCACTGGATGATTCTGGATTCATGATGACTGTTCAAAATAAACAGCGAAGAAGATTAAGCAACCTGTAGAAAAAGGGGTACCTGTTATGCACATGATGCATGAGATACTATCTATGCAATGCATTCAAGGATTTTAGAAATTCACAATTGTTGCAGACAAAAAGAACGCACGTCATATTAATAAGAAGAAGTTTGTTAGTACATAAGTGCCCCATGGGCCAAATATTACAAAAACAACTTCTCAAGGTAAAAAGACGTTGCGCATCCTCTTTGGCGCAATGTAGGTGTTGAGGTCCTCTTGCTCATGGAGTCGGCGGGTGAGCTCTAGAACCTTCTTTTCGCTGGCGTAGAAGCTGGCTTCAAAAGTGTTCCGTTCCTCCTTGAGTTGGATCCAACTCTTCTGCATCTCCTCCCACGATGTAGGCATGTCAGGATGTAGGATGGTGTAGGGAACCTCTCCTTCCTTGACGGGCTCTTTAATCACAGGGAGAACATGAGGATAAGGCATCATTAGACTCTGGGCTCTGGTTCGTACCCACTTGAGATAAGGCTCAAGAGGGATGGAATTCTTGTGCCCCAGTGTCTTGCTATCAACTTTGTTGGGCATTCTCCAAGCTCTGATGAATCTTTGGCGAAGTCCTTGCGCATCGTTGTCGAAGTCAAAAACTAGGTCAGGAATCAACATGTCGTGAGGGCCATCCCTCCGTGCATATCCAAATTGCCTCAAAGCTAGGCAAGGGTTGTAGGTAATGCCCCCTCTAATGCCAAGTAATGGAACATTAGGGAACTCTCCACAACGATCGACGATGATGACATTTTCTCTGGACCGAGAACACCAATGTACATCAGAGTGAGTAAGAGTCATAAACCGTTGGGACCACCTTGAGCCTTGGTCATTCTTCAAGACAGATTGTGGAAGGTGCAAAACAAACCACCTTGCAAGGAGAGGAGTACAGCACATGAGAACACCCCTCTTTCTCATTGTTCGTGTGTAAAATGAGTGAAGAATGTCCCCAAGCAATGTTGGTATTGGATTTCTGGATAAGAAGATTTTGACGGCATTGACATCTACCAGCTGGTCAGGATTTGGGAACAAGACCAACCCATAGATAAGGAGTGCCACAATTTCTTCAAAGGCTTGTAGGTCCAATGAATTCCAACATTCTTGTGCCTTCTCAAACAAGAATTTTGCTAGGAAACCTTTGACGCCGCTTCTAGTTTCCCAATGCCCCTTGATGTCAGAAGGCTGTAGATGTAATACTCGAGCAACATCTTCCGGCTTTGGTTCCTTTTCCGTACCGTTGAAAGGTAGTTGATTAAGGATAGGAATTCTCAGGAGTTGAGAAAACTCCTCCAAAGTGGGCACCAACTGGTAGTCGGGGAAAGTGAAACAGTGATGAAGAGGGTCAAAGAACTGGAATAGCACTTTCATCATGTCCTCTTCAATGTTGGTGTTGACTAAGCTGAGCAGTCTACCATGTCTTTCATTGAAGGATGAGCTTTCCGGAATCCTTGATGTGAGCTCCTTGAGTTGAGGAGGGATTCTCACAAGGTTGACTTGGATGGTTTTTCTGCGAGGAATTTCCATGACCTACAAAACAAGAACAAAGATGAAAATCTAAACGCTTGAAGTGGTTAGTGTATGCATATGATGCTTTATGATGTTTATGATGTATGCACAAAACATATGTACAAACAATTCACACAAAATCCTAGTTTCAGGCTTGCATGAGGTTTCATAGGTAAGTACCCTCTTGAGTGTAGTTGGCTTAAAATCCTGTCCTATAAATAGTAACCGGGTTCTAAGGAGCTCAATATAATTGGATTGTTTTCATTGTTCATTGTTTTGGTTTAGCCACTTAACTAGCGACCAAAATATTCCAAGAAAACAACCCTCAATGAGTTTAGTATCGAGTATCTACCAACTTCGGACTGCACCAAAGCCGATCATCTCACTACCCCTAATAAAAGGCCAAGATGGTCAAGTAAGGTTCTAGGTCATTAGTGCTTAGTGACATCACTCAGCGGCCCCGTACTCTCCTTGATTGAACTCAAGGGTTACCGGTACTCACAAATATGTCGCACTAATATAGCTATTGCTTCGACCGTGTCGGTATACCCCGCACAGTTTCCACAACGTATTGCTATCTATGAATGTTTCCCAAAATCCGGGTGTAGGATTGCAAACCCAAACAAGAGAGCCAAGATATAAAGCAATCAAGACAACCAATTAGTCATGCAAGAGGGTGATCTAAGCCCTAAGGTTACTCCATTTTTAAAATCTCCCCAGCAGAGTCGCCAGTTCTGTGATACGGTGGGAGAACTGACTAGGGTTTTGTGTTTGTTTTCGCAAATGTTTCGGTTGAGCAAGAGTCGCCACCGACTTTTTATTTTATCCTAAGGAAAGGTTAAAAAGCACAGCAAAAACCTTTGAGATGTTTTCTTGGGTTCGGGGAGTAGATTATAGAAAGGGAAGGTATTAGAACCCTTTCTATCCATGGTTATCCATGGGCTCTTAGTTACTTGCTTAGATCAACTTGCCTTAATTTTCAATTGTTTGAAATGGTGCTTTGTGTGTGTGTTTTGAAAATGTTTTTGAAAAGAGGCCAATGTGGTGGCAACCTTTGTAATGATCCATGTTGGGATGTATACAAAGGTGTATGTCTTTTGAAAAGGTTTTCATTGTTTTTGAAAGTTGTTTTGAAAGTGTAGTGATGTGTGGTTTGAAAAATAGGCAAGTGTTTTGTTTTGCAAGTTTGATTCAAGTAACTAAGATTTTGTCTACTCCTAAATTTCTCAAAGATTTCTCCTATGTTTTTATCCCTTTTAACAATTTTGTTCCACCATTGCATTTGGTGGACAATCTTGTGTTAGGATGTGAAAGGGACGGGCGCGGGTCATCGTTTAGACCATAATTGCAATGGTGCCAAGTATCTTTGGGCAATTTTTCCTTGGAGGGACTTGATCATTTTTTAGGCAACTTTCGAAAGCGTCATCGAGGGACTATGATCATTTGAATTGTGTTTGTTTTGCCCAAAGAGACCTAACATGCAATATGACCCATTATTGAAGGCAACAAGTGGAATACCCTAGGGGTGCAAGTGTGATTAGTGTTGTCCATTTTCATGCTTGTTTATCTTGAATTTAGGTCAAACTGTTTTGGTTAATTGATTTGCATACAAACCCTAATTCTAACATGGCATAATTAGAAAGCTTTAAAGTGCGAAAAATAAAGTTCCTAAGTTATTACAACATAATATATGGGATGGGGGGTACAAATGTTCAAATGGGGGTATTTTGACAAGAATTAAAACCCTAGACTATTACAATCCAAATGGAATTATACAAATTATTTAATATGCAATAATTAAATAAAATAAGATAAATATGCAAGATGCAAAAATGATTTTTTATGTGTATGTAAAAAGTGTTTTTTATGTGTCAAGAAAAAAAAAATAAAAAGTATTAATTTTTGGTGTTTTTTTTAATGCATTTAGGGCAAGAACCCTAATTTTACAAATAAAAATATGTATTGTATAATATATGGAATATTTATTAATTATTTACAAAAAAATAAATAAAAGAGAAGTGTATTTGTCAAAAAGGTATTTTTAATGTTAAATATTAGTAAAAATAAAAATATATTATTTTTATGTTTTTAACCTAAATATACTAATAAATATATAAGTATTTGTATTATTTACTAAATATATTAAATATGTACAAAAATAAAATATTTAATATTTACAAAAAAAAGTATATTTGATATAAAATATTTTCAGAAGATAAAATAAAATAAAAATGTAAAATAAATGTATTTGGTATTATTCCTAATATTCTAAACAAAAAAAGTATTATGTATTTATTTATATATATAACTAACTAAATCAAATAAATATCAAATAAAATGCAAAAAAAATGTGGAAAAATGTTTTTTAATATTTTTATGTTTTAATGAAAAATAACAAATCAGGATCAAAAAGAAAAAATTGAAAATGGAAAATAAAACTCAAAATGGGCCAGGGGGGTGCAACTGTAAAAGCATGGTGTGAAAAGGAAAAGAGATCTCAGGCCCAGCCCAAGAAAGGTTGTCTTCAACCTTCAGACAACCATTCAAAAAACACGCGCCTCTGATGCTTCAAACACAACTCCTGATTCCTGGACTTTTAGCACAAACTTACAACATGAAAAATGTCAAGCATCAAGCCACAATTCTGGACATATAAAGAACTCATCCTAACTCTCAGAAATGAGAGAGAATTTCTTCTCCCCCAATTCCTGACCTAGTTTTTATTCAATGTTCAGACTTAAAATTCTCTAAGCACACATAACATCAATGAAAACTAATGATATGGGCATGTTCAGGGCTATGAATGTGACATAATTTCTTCACAAATCTAAACCTAACAATGCCTGGATAGAGAGATACAAGTTCATGAACTTACCTGTTCAGTTGGAATCGTGTGCAACAATGGAGATGCTTACAAGGAAAGGTAATGATTTGTATAGCTTCCTTGATGTCTCAGGATGCTATTCCAACCTTTAGTTTGCTTGGAAACCAAGAGAATCGTGCTATGGTACTTCAACTGCAAAACAGAAAAATGAAAATGGTGATGTTAGCTAGGGATGTTACAGGTCGTTTTTAGGGCTTGGAACAGTTTCAAGGGATGATGTGGGATGAGTTTGAAGTGGTTTCAGCAAGAATGCACGAATGGATTGAGTTATGGAACTCAATCTGCAGCAGGTGCCCTGTTTTGGCAGTTTTATGGTGATTCTGTGTTAGAGAGGGAAATGGAGATGGTTAGCTCGTGTTTCAGGTCAGGGTGATTGTTTAGAATGTGTTCACAATCTTTTCTTAAGCTTGTCTTGGCTGTGATGAGAGTTGGGAGTTGTTATGCAATGTTTCTTTTTTTTTAAGCAACAAAGTGTCAAGTGGTTTTCTAGACTGATGGAGGCCCCTCTAATGTGCTGCAAAGCTTGCCCTTGATCAGTGGGATTAGTCTAATAACTTGTTCCAAGGAGATTTGCTGTGTACCTCTTGATTTTCTAATTGACATAAAGTTCTACTTTTGCAAAAATGGACATTATGCTTTTTCTATTTATGGCTTAGTTTTGCATACAATGCTTGAACACACAAAATAAGGTCTTGGCACAATGAGTTAGCATTAAATTTATGAGTGCAAAAGGGATATAGGACCTGTAATCAAGGAATGCAAGCTGAGTTCAAAATTGCCTAAGTGTATGAACATGAAAATTGGCCATAACAAAAGTGAGTTTTTTCCAACTTGCCAAATTCGATTCTCCCTAACCATGAGGCTGTTTGATGATTTCTTGGACATTTTGGAAAGCTTGGAATGTGTACTACAATCCATCTTTGAAATTCAAATTGAAATTCCAAGTGGAAGCATGTGAAAAATGTTCTTGAAGTTAGGCAAAAATCCTGCCTAAAATAGGTCAAATTTCTCTAAGTTAAGAATGGTTTGGTACTCTTGTTCCAAAAATTGTAACTTGAGCTACAAGCTTCTTTTGAGGAAACTTTGTGAATTAAAGTTGTAGATTTTGCAATGGAATACAACTTTCATGTTTGGACTTTTCCTTGAATCCAAATGCATCTTGATGAGAAAGTGGGACAAAGTTAGGAAAAAATTAGGGTTTTTCATAACTTAGAAAAATTCTAAGTTATGAAAAATCTTCATTTCAAACCCTAATTTGCAATTCTTGATTTCTTGATGAACAAGTTTCATGATTTGGCATGTTTTGATGAAAAATGAATCTTGACACTTGATTTTGACCAAAAAAGTCAAAGTTTGACTTCTCAGTATACAGTCAAAATTGATCAATTGACTGGAAAATTCAACTGTCAATCTTGTGCATTTGGGATCTTTTGAACTTGTTGAGTATGTCAAGACAATTCCATGGGGTCCTTGAGTCCATATGTGAGCTTGGTTTTCCATTGGCCAGGTCAAACAGTCAAAAATTGCCTTTGTGCAGTCAAAACCCTAAAAATGACCATTTTGCCCTTTTGGTGATCTGATCAAATTTCTTGTGGAATTGTGATCCAAACTTGACCAAATGGTTCATATGAGCTCATAATGTTGATGTGGGTCAATTTTCATGAGATTTGACTGTCAATTGGCCACAGTTGACTTTTTCCCCAATACAGCTGATTTCTAGGTCAACTGCCCAATTGATTGGGCAAAATTTGGAATCAAGACTTGAAACTTGGTATGGATAAACTTGGGAGTCCAACATGAAGCATGAAAGTCATCTTAGGCATTTTAGGTCAAAATATCTTTGTGCAAACACAAACCCTAATTTGGGTCAACAGTGCAAGGAGAAGTCTTGAGCAGAGGAAACCCTAACTGGATCTTGAGCTCCAAGGGTCTTGTGATGAGAAAATGTTGAGAAAATGGGAGGGAAAATTTTGGGGTACAACAGCCCCAATCTTGACTTCTTTTTTGTCCGTCTCAGTACCCAGATTTACCGTTTCCACTGGCTCTTCATATGGCTGAATGACCCTCTCTTCCTGGAGTAGCAGTCTTGCAAGCTCACCAGATACTTCGCAATCATCTTCACCTTCGTCTTCGACCAAGTTGATCGGATTTTTGAAGTCATAACTGGCAGTAGCAGAGTCGTTACCAGTGAGATCCAGAGTGGATTGGAACCTGTATAAGTGAGTGTGTGTGAATGTAGCTGTTTTGCAATATATGATAAAGAAAGAAAAGGAGCACAAGATTTGAAATGCAACAAACGTCCAATGTTTTGATTAATGATATATGAAAATGTCATACAAAAAGCCCTCACAAATGGAGCCACGGTGCCCCGGGTAGGACACCGAGCCATAAAAGTTTCAACACATTGTATGTTACAAATTGACAACAAAAGAGTTTATTACTGAGTGACAAAAGTAATAGGGATGAAGTCTCTGGAAGTCCAGTTGCTTGGTCCACCGTTGGTTGTTGGGTAGATCCAGCTGTCAAATTCTAATTCTTCCGTGCCATCTTCAATAGCATTCACTCTCGGGTTGGTGATGAACACAGGAGGTCTTCTAATCCTTGCTTTGCGAATAACCCTCTGAGCCTCTGCAGTGAAGCCCAAACCAAACTTGTCGGTCTTTGGAGTAAAGTCAGGAAGTCGGCCCCAATTTGCACATTCACCCTTCTCAATCATAGCCCGGGTATCCTTTAAGGAAGCCATCTTCAGAGGAGGGTCTTCAATTACCGTTTCAGCTGACGCCAGCGTCTGAGGCACCTCTTTAAAGTGTTGAAAGGGGGTCTCAATGAATTCCCCGTCCATTTCTATGTATCGGAATGAGTTTAAGTGGCTGACCATATACTCCTCTTTCCCTTGAACCGTAACAATCTTTCCTCTAACTGGGTACTTAAGCTTTTGATGCAGTGTGGAAGTCACAACTCCGGCCTTGTGAATCCATGGACGACCCGGCAAACAAGAGTAGGACGGTCGGATATCCATCACATAGAAAGTAAAATCAAACACCTGAGAACCAACCCTGATTGGGATGTCAACCTCGCCATGTACCATCCTTTTCGAACCGTCAAAGGCTCGGACAACAATGTTACTAGGCTTGAGCTCCAAACCCTCACAATCTAGCCTGTCTAAGGCTTTCTTGGGCAATACATTCAATGAAGAACCGGTGTCTACCAACACATGGGCAAGAGTAGTGCCCCTGCATTTAATGGAGACATGCAGGACATCATTATGATTCTTTCCTTTTGTGGTTAGATCGGCGTCAGAAAAGCCGAGTCCGTTATCGGCAGTTAAATTGGCCACACAATTAGTAAATTGATCAGCAAACGTTTCTTGTGGCACATGGGCCGTCTTCAGGAAGGAGATCAGGGCCTTTGCATGGGCCTCAGAACATAACAGCAGTGATAGCATAGAAATTTTTGATGGGGTGTGCCCCAACTGCTCAACAACATTGAAATTACTTTTCTTGATAATCTTGAGAATCTCCTCCATCTCTTGCTGGGAGGCTTCAACAGCGGTTGTCTTCGGTGCTTCCGTCAGGGCAGGCAACTCAGCAGCAACCCCTTTTCCCCGAGCATTAGAGGACTCGGCGGCAGGGGTAGAAACAGGAACTTGATTTGGAAGGGAAACATGCACACTTGCGGGTGTGATGATAAGAGGTTTCTGAATAACCGGCGGCTAAATATCTGGTGAAAACAACCTACCACTGCGAGTAATCTTGGCAGGCCCGGTGATGTTGCTAACACCGGTACTTGTATTAAGCTTTTGCTTCACTCCAAGCGCATAAACATCTGCCCCATAGTGCCATGGGACAGCTTTGTCGGATGTATAGGGGAGGGGCCCCGGAACTGTGATGATGATAGGAGCAATCTTCTGAGTGGACATAATTTTGACAGGCTTCTTTGAAGGAGCCTTGGGAGGTTTGTTGAAAATAGTGACAACAGAAACTTCTTCGGCAGGGATAGCAGGAACGACAATCTTCTCGAATAAGATCTCTTTGCTATCCATCAGGCTTTGGATACCTGATTTTAGCAAAGGACAACCCAAGGGGGAAACAGCACAAAGAAGGCAATCTTCACCACATCTCGGAAATAAACCGGCTAGCAACAGATTCCTTTTAACAGTTGATAATAGAGTAACAATCTCTTCCACGGAGGCTACGTGTCGGTCTTCTTCCACGGCACTCACTCCATGCTGGGGCATGGGAGCAGTCACAACATTGGGTCTTTCAGGCGCCTCAAACTGTATTTCCTTAGCATCAATAAGGTCTTGAACCTTATTCCTCAGAGCCCAGCAATCGTCCGTAGTGTACCCGGGGCTATCAGAGTGATAAGCGCAACGGGCATTGGGGTTGTACTTAGGAGAAGCTGTGTTCACTACCTTTGGAGCTTCTTTGACAGTTACCAGATTGGTTGACAGTAGTTGCGGCAATATCTGAGACAGGGTCATGCTGAGCCGAGTGTACTGCCTTTTGGGCCTCTCACCCCTTTGTTGACTATACTGCTGAGGAGCAGCAGCAGGCTTTGAAATTACCAATGCATTAATAGTTTGGCGGCGTTCCGGCTTAACTTGTCTCCTAGGACCATAAACAACACTAGCTTCCTTTTTGAAAAGCTTCTTCTCAGTACTCGCAGCGGCACCTTTCTGTATCTTCCCTGACTTGATACCAGCTTCTATCCTCTCACCAGTCAAAATCAAATCTGTAAACCCAGCAGAAGAATTACCAATCAGATGGTTAAAGAACGAACCAGACAAGGTCCCTAAGAACATGTCAACAAGTTCACGGTCAGTCAAAGGTGGCTGCACCCTGCCAGCCAGATATCTCCACTTTTGCGCATATTCTTTGAATCCTTCGCCCGTTCCTAGGGACATACCCTGAAGTTGGGTACGCATAGGAGCGAGGTCAGAATTGTACTGATATTGTTTATAAAATGCGGTGGCCAAGTCTTCCCAATTTCGGATACTGGCTCCATCCAGCTGATAGAACCACTCGAGTTGAGCCCCAAAAAGGCTATCCTGAAAGAAATGGATCCAAAGGTTCTTGTCTGCAGTGTAAGGTTGGATCTTCCTTACATATGATCTGAGATGCATTTTAGGACAGGATAGCCCGTCATATCTCGCAAAAGCTGGCACTTTGAACTTCGAGGGGATCACAATTCCAGCAACTAATCCCAAGTCTTCGAAATCTAAGCCGGGAACTCTCTGCAGCTCCATAGCTGCCAACCTGTCTTTCAAGCCTTTGTACTTATCATCAGCGGGAGGGTATTGTTGATCAGAGTAGTCTTCGTCTTCTTCAGCCTCCTCTTCTTCAACCTCGGATTCGGAAGGTATCGCGGCCGCATTCCCTTTACTGGTTCCCTCTTCAGATGTAAGGGGAAATTCAAGCACTCTTCTGGCTTCACCCTCAAACCTTCTTCCTAAGGTAGCCACCCCGATTCTCTTCTTCTTCTTTTTCACTTGGTCTTTGTTCCCTAGCAGGGTCTTCAGATCTTCCTGACCCTTAGCCAAGGTCATCAGGAGTTGTTGAAACTGTGCATTCTGAGACTGCAAGTCCTTGACCGTCTGTTCGAGATCCATCCTACTGGCATAAACAGCAGAAAGATAAGGAAATCTGGTGTGGAGACCTGCTTATGCACATGATGAATGGTATGCTTATGTATTCAATGCATTCAAGGATTTAGAACATTCAAAATTGTTGCAAACAAAAAAGAACGCACGTCATATTAGTAGGAAGAAATTTGTCGGTACATAAATGCCCCATGGGCCAAATATTACAAAAACTTCTCAAGGTAGAAAGACATTGCGCATCCTCTTTGGTGCGATGTAGGTGTTGAGGGTCTCTTACTCATGGAGTCGGCGGGTAAGCTCTAGAACCTTCTTCTCACTGGCGTAGAAGCTGGCTTCAAAAGTGTTTCGTTCCTCCTTGAGTTGGATCCAACTCTTCTGCATCTCCTCCCACGATGTAGGCATGTCAGGATATAGGATGGTATAGGGAACCTCTCCTTCCGTAACGGGCTCTTTAATCACAGGGAGAACATGAGGATAAGGCATCATTAGACTCTGGGCTCGGGTTCGTACCCACTTGAGATAAGGCTCAAGAGGGATGGAGTTCTTGTGCCCCAGTGTCTTGCTGTCTACCTTGTTAGGCATCCTCCAAGCTCTGATGAATCTTTGGCGAAGTCCTTGCGCATCGTTGTCGAAGTCAAAAACTAGGTCCGGAATCAACATGTTGTGAGGGCCATCTCTTCGTGCATATCCAAATTGTCTCAAGGCTAGACAAGGGTTATAGGTAATGCCTCCCCTAATGCCAAGTAACGGAACATTAGGGAACTCTCCACAACGATCGACGATGATGACATTTACTCTGGACCGAGAACACCAATGTACATCAGAGTGAGTGAGGGTCATCAACCGTTGCGACCACCTTAATCCTTGGTCATTCTTCAAGACAGTTTGCGGGAGGTGCGAAATAAACCACCGTGCAAGGAGAGGAGTACAGCACATGAGAACACCCCTCTTTCTCATTGTTCGAGTATAAAATGAGTGAAGAATGTCCCCAAGCAATGTTGGTATTGGATTTCCGGATAAGAAGATCTTGACGGCGTTGACATCTACAAGCTGGCCAGGATTTGGGAACAAGACCAACCCATAGATGAAGAGTGCCACAATTTCTTCAAAGGCTTGTAGGTCCAATGAATTCCAACACTCTTGTGCCTTCTCAAACAAGAATTTGGCTAAGAAACCTTTGACACCGCTTCTAGTTTCCCAATGCCCTTTGATGTCAGATGGCTGTAGATGTAGTGCTCGAGCAACATCTTCGGGCTTTGGTTCCTTTTCCATACCGTTGAAAGGTAGTTGATTAAGGATAGGAATTCTCAAGAGTTGAGAAAATTCCTCCAAAGTGGGTACCAACTGGTAGTCAGGGAAAGTGAAACAGTGGTGAAGAGGGTCAAAGAACTGGAACAACACCTTTACCATGTCCTCTTCAATGCTGGTGTTGACTAGGCTGAGCAGTCTACCTTGTCTTTCACTGAAGGGAGAGCTTTCCGGAATTCTGGATGTGAGCTCCTTGAGTTGAGGAGAGATTCTCACAAGGTTGACTTGGATAGTTTTCCTGCGAGGAATTTCCATGACCTACAAAACAAGAACAAAGATGAAGATCTAAACCCTTGAAATGGTTAGTGAATGCATATGATGCTTTATGATGTTCATGATGCATGCACAAACACATGTACAAGCAATTCACCCAAAAACCTCTAGTTTCGGGCTTGCATGGGGTTTCATAGGTAAGTACCCTCTTGAGTGTAGTTAGCTTAAAAACCTGTCCTATAAATAGTAACCGGGTTCTAAGGTGCTCAATATCATTGGATTGTTTTCCATGTTCATTGTTTTGGTTTAGCCACTTAACTAGCGACCAAAATATTCCAAGAAAACAACCCTCAATGAGTGTAGTATCGAGTATCTACCAACTTCGGACTGCACCAAAGCCGGTCATCTCACTACCCCTAATGAAAGGCCAAGATGGTCAAGTACGGTTCTAGGTCATTAGTGCTTAGTGACATCACTCAGCGGCCCCGTACTCTCCTTGATTGAACTCAAGGGTTACCGGTACTCACAAATATGTCGCACTAATATAACTATTGCTTCAACCGTGTCGGTATACCCCGCACAGTTTCCACAACGTATTGCTATCTATGAATGTTTCCCCAAATCCGGGTGTAGGATTTTAAGCCCAAACAAGAGAACCAAGATATAAAGCAATCAAAGCAAACAATTAGTCATGCAAGAGGGTGATCTAAGCCCTAAGGTTACTCCACTTTTGAATTCCCCAGCAGAGTCGCCAGTTCTGTGATACGGTGGGAGAACTGACTTGAGGTTTTACATTTGTTTTCACAAATGTTTCGGTTGAGCAAGAGTCTCCACCGACTTTTTATTTTATCCTAAGGAAAGGTTAAAAAAGCACAGCAAAAACCTTTGAGATGTTTTCTTGGATTCGAGGAGTAGATTATAGAAAGGGAAGGTATTAGCACCCTTTCTATCCATGGTTATCCATGGGCTCTTAGTTACTTGCTTAGATCAACTTGCCTTGATTTTCAATTGTTTGAAATGGTGCTTTGTGTGTGGTTTTGAAAATGTTTTGAAAAGAGGCCAATGTGGTGGCAACCTTTATAATGATCCATGTTGGGATGTATACAAAGGTGTATGTCTTTTGAAAAAGTTTTCAATGTTTTTTGAAAGTTGTTTTTGAGAGTGTGTTTTGAAAAATGGCAAGTGTTTTTGCAAGTTTGATCAAGTAACTAAGAGTGGTCTACTCCTAAATTTACTCAAAGATTTTTCTATGTTTTTAACCCTTTTAACAATTTTGTTCCACCATTCTATTTGGTGGACAATCTTGTGTTAGGATGTGAACGGGATGGACGCGGGTCATCGTATAGACCATGATAGCAATGTTGCAAAGTATCTTAGTTTTTCTTTTGAGGGACTAAGATCATTTTTGTAAGGCAACTTTCGAAAGCGTCATCGAGGGACTATGATCTTTTGATTTTGTTTGTTTTACCAAGATACTTTGCATGTGTAACATGGCCCATTTTTTGAAAGGCAACAAGTGGATGTAACCCTAGAGGTGTTAGTGTGCAAGTGTGTTTTATTGCATACAAGAGTTTTTTTTCTCTTTGAATTAGGATTTTGTATTTCATTGATTTTATCTTGCCATACACATCCTAATTACTAGCAATAAAAGCAGAAATGTAAAATCCTATGCTATTACAACAATTAGGGAATGGGGATACACATTTGTACATGGGGGGTTCAACGAGAAAAATAGACAAAAAAGAAAATAGCAAAAAACAAGATAGAGGGAGAGAAAGAGGGAGCCAGCGCGCTGCTGAGAGGTCATCAGAAGTTCTGACTCAGATCCGCTGCCAGATGATCAACCTTTTGGTTAAACTGTATGAGTCAGAACTTCTGACCCTGGCACCTGCAAAACAGAAACCTGTTAGTGGGGAAATCAGAAGTTCTGACCCCCCTGCGCTGCAAGACAGAAGTTTGTTAGTGGAGAAACCAGAAGTTCTGATTCTGCTGGAAAGACAATAACTCTCAGAGGTTCTGATATTATTGACAACAAAACAGGCTTCAGATGTGCTAACGTCAAAGTCAACACTTGGCTTTTCCCTGTACTAATCAGAACATCTGCAATTTTGTTGTTATTCCACAAAACAGGAAACATATTTGGAACAGATCCAGCAAATGTCAAAATGTTTTAGAGGGCAGAACCAACAAGGTCACAGGCAGGTCCTACACTGGCTCAGAACATTCTGAGGTATGAAAATCATCAGAATACAAACAGCAACAACATGGTATTCACATTATGTTTATTTGAGCATGCACAGCTGATGATGCTTAGTAGCGTGATGAAGGTCAGCAGGTGCTTACCTGGCTGTTGGAAAAGTTTGTGGATGAAAGCTAGCTTTTGGCTCTGGTGGTGTTCTGGACAGATTCTTTTTGAAAAGGGTAGGTGAAGGTGTATGCGTATATAGGGTCAGAAGTTTTAAAAGGGGTTTTTGGTTCACAAAGAAAAACTGGGTATTGGATAAAGTTTGAAGGTGAGAAATTCAAAGTTATGAAACAACTGGAGATTTTGGCAGAGTTTCACAACACTATCTTGCTAAAGATTTCTGTTTCTCTCTTAGCATTTTTTCTGTTTCTTTTTAAGCGCCCTTTTTTCAGTGGACAATGACTCTCTATTTATAGGCAAAGTTCTTGTGGGTGTCTTGAACATTAAAGCGCCAACAGAGTTTGAATTGTTCTTTGACAAAAATTCCTGGGAAGTTGTGATAACATATAGCCTTCAGCCTAGGCTGCAACAGCAGGCGTGGATTGGAGAGAAGTGACCTCTTAAATGGGCGGTGGCGTGTAGACCCATGCCAAAATCTGCATAAAGGCGTTTTCCAAGCCACACGTGAAGGGATTACTTGGATGAATGTTCAGGAGTGGTTGGAAGCATTAATGAGCATTAAATGGTGATAAGACTTATCAACATCAATATTCTGGTAATGGAAACCAAACTTTGAACCAGCAGTTCTGTTTCAACAAGAACAGTGTAAACCATGCTCTGGCCTTGGCTTCCTGTTGTCTTAGTGAGTTCTGGGGATTCTCTTGATTTTCTAATACGTTCCTTGGATTTGCTTCTGGAACTCCTGGGCTTAGAGATTCTGTATCAGTGTAAAACCCACTCTTCTGACCTTTTCTTCTTCTGATTTCAGCATGTTCTGAAAGAGCCTTCAGACTTCCTTGCTTCTTTTGCATTCCTTTAGCAAATTCTGGCTGAGCTTGCGTAACTGCTGAAAGAGTCATGTTCTGTCTGAGGCTTACGTATTGAACCACGTTCACAACTTCTGATTGAGCTGATGTAGCTGCTGAATAACCAACTTCTGACTGCACTGAGCCAAGCTTGCAACTTTTGACCGTTTCTATCTGGAATTGGTCCAGAAGTTCTGAAGCGCTGATTTTTCTTAAACACTCATTTTTTAGAGAGAAATTCCCAGTACTTAGAATTTAATTTTTCTCAAGCTAAAAGCGTTGTCTTTAGGGCTTGTGTGATCATCTTGCTCTTGTAAATGGTTTGCTTGGGCAAAAATGACAATTCAGGATTTGGATTTGTCTCAGAGGGACTCTGAAAATCCAAGATGATTTCCTGAAGAAAGAGAGGGCAAATTTTGGGGTACAACACATATTAGTAGAGAAGTGATCCAAAGTCAGCCCTTACTAGTTGTGCAAGCTCTAGCCCTTTTTGCAACTTTTCTTGCATTTGAAGTAAAGTTGACAAGACCAATCCCACATGCTTGTACCAGCTTGCTTGAGGGCTAAACTGAGCTTGTACAATTTGCTTGAGAGTTGTAGAGTTTTCTTGTACCAAGGGGACAGGTCCAAGGCCCCAAGTTGACAAAGTTGCAAAAGTTCATCTTTATGAAAATGGCAATGTAGCCTTTTTGCCCAAAATGGAAATACATCTTGTGTAAAGCTTTAAAAGCAATGATAAAGGCTTTGTCAACTGAGTATGCATTTAATTAAGGATTATATAGCAAGCTTAGGACCTGTAAAGCAAGATATAACCAGCATAGGTTTGATTTTCAACTTGATGCTATGTGAAAATGGCTTGAACAAAAGTGAGAAAATGCCAACTTCCTCTCTTCGATTCTCCCTACTCGAAAATGATCTTGGAGATTTCTTGGACATTTTGGAAAGATTGAAATGTGCTCTATAATCCATATTTAAAATACAATTTGAGACACCTCTTGGAACTATGTGAAAAGTTGCCATGAAGTTGGGTCAAAAATCTGCCTAAATTAGGGCAAAATTTCACTAAGTTATTTAGTTCATGAGCATGTATTCACAAATTTATATCTTGAGATCCAAGCCTCTTTAGGGAAAAATTTGTGAAGAAAAGTTGTATATTTCATGGAGGACTACAACTTTCATGTTGGGAACTTTTCTTGAATCAAAATTCATCATGGTGAAAAAGTGGTAAAAGTTGGGGAAAAATAAGAAAAATTTTATACTTAGAAAAATTCTAAGTTATGAAAATTTTCAAATTAAAACCCTAATTTTCAAATTTGGTTTTCTTGGTGAACAAGTTTCATATTTTGACATATCTGGATGAATTATGACCCTTGGTACTTGATTTTGACCAAAAAGTCAAAGTTTGACTTTTTAGTATACAGTTGACTTTTGATCAATTGACTGCAAATTTCATCTGTCAATCTAATGAACTTGAGATCTTTTGAACCATGTAATTAGGTCAAGATGATGCCATTGAATCCTTGAAATCATGATTGAACTCAATTGGTCATTGGCTTGGTTAAAAATCAGAAATTGCCCTTTCTCAATCAAAACCCTAATTTTGACCATTTTGCCCTTTTGATGATTTGATCAAATTTCTTGAGGAGTTGTGATCCAAACTTGATCAAATGGTACATATGAGTCTAAAATGTTGAGGTGGATCAAAAATCATGAAGTTTGACTGTAAATTGGCCATGGTTGACTTTTTCCCCAATACAACTGATTTTTAGGTCAACTGTCCAATTGACTGATCAAAAATGTGGTTCAAGGCTTGAAACTTAACATGAGCAATCTTAGGGGTCCAAAATGATGTATTAAAGTCACATGAAGCGTTGGTGGTCCAAAAATCCTTGTACAAACTCAAACCCTAATTTTGGGTTATCAATGCAAGATGATGTGTCATGAGCTGACCAAACCCTAATCCTGTCTTGAGTCAAAGAAGTTGTTGTACCCTAAAATTTTCCCTCCCATATTCCTCAAGATATGTCAAGAATCATCTCCAAATGGTTCAAGATTGCTCAAGAGTTGTACAGTCAAATCACCTCCTAAGGCAGTCAGTTCAAAATTAGGGTTTTGGTTCTTTCAAGGAATTTGGGGTTTTAAATGGTTCAATCAAGTCTCATAGGCCTATATACATTCTCAAGCACCTACATGCCAAGTTTCAAGACTCACAGTGCCAATTTGCACAGTCAAAAGCTCCATTTGATCTATAGTCAATTGCAAGGGCAAAATGGTCATTTTGCAGTCAAAAGTCATATTTTTTGTCAACATTCTCATTTTGAAGGATAATTCATCATTTGATCAAGGGTTGATCATGATTCATTAAGGATTGCTCAAAATTCATCAAGATTCAAAAGTTGCTAAATTAGGGTTTTGTAGGAAAAGTCAACTCAACTTTGACAAAGCATAACTTTCTCATAATTTATGAGAAATGGCCCATCCAAAGCTCATTTTGAATAGGATGCAATTTACTACAATCCAAAATCACACCCCAATATCAGAAAATGCACTCACAAGAAGTTACAAATTTGGACATTATAGGTCATTTTTGAAAGTCAACAAAAACACCTTTTTTTAGAAAGCTTATAACTTGAGAATGGAAGATAAAAATGAGATGAGACAAAAAGGGTTGATTAAAGGACATATCAAGGTTTCTAAAAAGTCCAATAACACCTCCAAAAGTTCAAAATTGAAGAAGTTATGCATTGTTGAAGTTGGGCATTTTTCCAAAATTGCCAAAAGTTAACTATCCTTAAAACTCCTATTTTTGACAAAAAGACCCACTTTTTTCCATTTGATTCAGTATTGTCTTGCCACACACGTGTCCCATGCTTAATTCCATGACCAAACTTTTATTTTTCTATTTTATTTCATTTTTATTGATTTAATTCATTATTAATCAATATTAAATCAAATAAAATCCAAAAATTATTGAAAAGGGATCTTTGTGATTTGTACAGCTTGCAAACCTCATGTGACAACCAACCAATTCGTGCTAAGGCTTATTTGTGCACAAAATCTTAGATTTGGCCATATTTGGAAAGGTTAACAATGGTGATAAAGTCAAAACCTAATTCTTGAATATAGATGGATTAAAGCCCAACTCTTGACCTAGAATCATTGCCTTATATGCAAGCAAGCCTCCTAAACCTAATACACGACCTAAGAATTGCTAAAACGGCCAAACTATAAACTGAAAAAGCTTGGAAAAGAGAGAGATCGAATTCTTGGTTAGAGCTTGTTTCAATCAGAAAACTCAACGTGGAGTGCTTGACTGCCATCCCCTGAAGCGATTGGAATAAGAACCAGGCCTGTTCATCACCTAAACATCGCTGTAAGTCGTCTTGAACTTGACCCTGAACATGGAAATACAACCTCTCATTCATGCGTTTTTATGACAAAATCTTGATACCATCATATTTATCGTTCCCTTTAGAACGTTTTTGCATTATTTGATTTCGTTTTGGTAGCTTGTAATCATAGAACCGAACCTAGGGTTTGGAAAGTTGTTTTTTGGGTATTTTTGATGCAGGTGAAATCAAACCAATTGATGGATATGGATGTGTTCACGAGACCCAGACGAATTGAACCATGGTCTTGGAGTTGATTTTTGCAGCCTAGGGAAGATTTTAGGAGTGAGCCACGAAACCTCCTGCAGATAAAAATCCATAGGTAACAAAACCAGAAATCTGTGAAGAAGACGACCACACGTCGTCCTCCCATTGGCCTATTTAAAAAGCGCGCGTTTTATTTTTTTATTTACAGCATTTTGATTGTTTTTATATATAATAGTTTCTTCTTATCATAATAACAAAGAGACAACGCAGTTGAGTTGGCAAGCAGGTTGAAGCATTATCCCTTGGGACCTGGGTTCGAATCCCAGGTCCCCCAAAACATTATTGCAATTTTGTTTCAGGAAATCCCATGCAACACTCAAAGCAGGGCCCATCATACGCCCTCATCCAGATGTTGTCCAAGTGGCTTCAGATCTAATCCAGTGGCTAGGATTGAAGGACTACCATGCTCCCTGGTCAACAAGCACGCGTTGGATTCTGAAAGTCAACAGGGTTGTCTACGTTGGGCCCAGACAATTGCCATTCGGGCCCCCTCTTTGGGCCCAATACACCTTGGTTTATTCTACTTTCTTATCATTATTTTTTTATTTTACTTGCTTGTTTTATTTTTATTATTCCTAATTAATTGCTAACAAAATAATTATTATTTTTCTTAATAAAATCAGAAAACAAAAAAACATATTATTTTTATTAATTTCATTAGTTTTGTAAATAAACAATTTAATTGACTTAGTTTTTTTAATTAGGTACAATTTTAATATTTTTGCAATAAATAAAAATTAGTGTAGAATTAGGATTTTTAATAACTTTTATTTTTTATTTCCTTAAACATTCAAAAACCCAAAAAATACCTTTTTTTTATTATTCAATTAATTAATTAGTTTAGGTTTAATTTAATTAAATACACAAAAATAATAAAAGAAACCTCTTTCTTTCCTAAAAAAGGGCAAAACCCTAAAAACTCTCCGATTCAATTTTTCTCGCGCGTATGATTATTTTTTATTCATATTTTTTATCCAATAATGTAATTGCTCCGAGGATGTAATAGCTTTAACTTAGGACTTGTTACCGCTTTCATTTACTTTTCCGCATTTACTTTTTAAGGGTTTTTTTTTTGGCGATGTAAATACCCGACGCCTTGTAATAGCTTAGTTTTATTTTCCGCAACTACTAAATGCTAGATGTATGCTAACTAGGCTATGCATGACAAGATCTCTCTTAAATTAAAATCAACTGTAGCTCACTATAACATGTACAAAGATAACATAACTGAAAATTGACACATTTGCACATGCCACTCCTAGGGTACGCCTCACTTGGTTGCCTCGAACATGGTCATTGAGTATAGGAAGTTTTAGAGGTCTCCCTCCTGTCTAAAGATCAAAGTTGCCTCGAAACGGTTGCATCGGATAAAAAAACGATCTAAGACATTAGGGTTATTGCTAAGGCGTCCTAACGTTGCTCTAGTGACCACATGTCCCTTAATCGAATTGACCCAACAACTCCAACGATGGTGCTACCTACTCCTCAATAGTGGGATAGCACTGTCTAAAGGACATCTACACAGCTTAATTACTTTTGAGTAGGTAGAGGTTCTCAGGTACTTGCTCTTTCAAAACAAAACAAATTTTTCGCACTTACACTTTTCAAACAAAGTTTTCAACAACACTTCATACACTCTTGAGGACAGAAACAAGAGTTAAATCGAAGTTTTCAAACAAAACTTTTTCAAAACCCACAAACACAAAGAAAAGCAAACTTTTGAAAACATAGTGAGCAAGTACCTAAGAGCCCGTGGATAACCACGGATAGAAAGGGTGCTAACACCTTCCCTTTCTATAATCTACCTCCCGAACCCGAGAAACATCTTGAAAAGGAATTTTTCTGTGCTTTTGTCCTTTCCTTGTTGGATAAAATAAAATACAGTGGCGACTCTTGATTACCGCGACATTTTGCGAAACGCAAACGCGAACCAGCATTCCAAAACAGTCAGTTCTCATTCCCACCGATCACAGAACTGGCGACTCTGCTGGGGAATATTAAGACATAATAAGTGAGGTGTACCTTAGGATTAGATCACTTGTGTTTTCAATTGTATGCTTTGTATGCTTTAAACTTTGTGGGCTTGTATCGGAGTTTTATAGATCCTAACCCGGATCTGGGGGTACCCTTTTTTAGGTAAGTAGCAATAAACTGTGAGGGATCTGTCCGGCGTAGACCGACACGGATGAAGCAGTAGCTACGTTGGTGTGACACCTTGGTCTGTACCGATATCCCTTGTGTTGGAACGAGGAGAATATGGGTCTTCTGAGGAGTCATTAAGCACCAACTGACCTTAGAACCTTAAATTGACCAACTTGGCCATAGAACAGTAGCAGTATGCTACACTCATTGAGACTAAACTCTCGCGATGGTTCCGGCCGCAAGAAAAGGTTGCCAAACTGGAATTATGACCGATTGAGGGTAGTCAGTGATATTGAGATCCTCTAGAACCCGGTTACTATTTTTAGGACAGGTCTTAACCAACTGAAACTGAAAGAGGGTAGTACCTAAACTTCATGCCAGCCTGAAATCTAAGGGCTCTTTTGTGTGACTTATGTGCCTTTACCATGTTTGTCTTTTGTGAATACTTGTGGTGTGCCTTTACCATGACATCATAACATCATAACATTGCATACATCCTGCATAAGGACTAACCCATTTCAAATACAAGAAGGTTTCATCTTTGCTCTGTTTTGTAGGACATCATGATGCCCATGCGTAGGAATACTATCCGGCTCAACTTTGTTCAACCACCTACTTTGCTTAAAGAGTTGATTGACATGATTCCATACACTACTTCCTTCATCAAGAGGCATGGTTCTCTTCTCGGTTTAGTCACCTCAAAGTGGGACCAACAAATGATGAGTGTCCTAGTCCAATTTTATGATCTGCTATACCATTGCTTCACCTTTCAAGACTTCCAGCTGGTCCCTACCCTGGAAGAATTCTCTGAGTTGCTTGGTATCCCTGTTTTGGAACAGACTCCATTCACCGGTTGGGAAAAGACTCTTAGGCCTGAAGAGATTGCTGCAGCCCTTCACCTGACCAAAGAAGAAGTAATGGCTAATTGGGAGACTAGAAGTGAAGTTAAGGGTTTTTTGGCTAAGTTTCTGGTTGGCAAAGCTAATTGTTTCTGGAATGACTTAGACTTTAAAGCATTCGAAGGCATTCTGGCTCTCTTAATCTATGGTCTGGTATTGTTTCCAAATCCTGACGCCTTTGTTGATGTTAATGCCATAAGGATCTTCATCTCTCGGAACCTTGTACCCACTCTCTTGGGTGATATCCTTCACCAGCTCTATGCTCGTACTGCCCGAAAACGGGGAACTTTGATGTGCTGTGCTCCTTTATTATCGAGGTGGTTTATTTTGCACCTCCCTAAATCTGTACTGAAGAACAAAGAAGGAAGGGGCTGGGCTTATAGGATAATGTCTCTTACTAACAATGACATTATTTGGACTCTCAGAGGCTCAGATGAGGTGGTCGTCATTGATCGTTGTTGAGAGTATCCTAATGTTCCATTGATAGGAACCCGTGGAGGAATCTCTTATAACCCATGTTTAGCTCTCCGTCAGTTTGGAAGAGCCAGAAGAAAAGGGCTTCATGAGATGTTGATACCTCATATCGTCTTTGATTTTCAGGTAGATAGCAACGAGCTGCGTCATAGATTCATCAGGGCTTGGGATAAAGTTCACAAATCTGACCCACATGAGTTGGGACCAAAAACTTCTCTGCCAATGGAGTCATATTTCAGATGGGTCCGCATCTGTGCCCAGAAGTTAGGTATGCCATACGAAGCTGTCAGGCCTATTACTCTTGAAGTTGCTGATAAAGACGGAGTTCCTCCAACTATTCTCCATCCTCATACGCCCACTGATGTTGGCACACTGAAGAGGTCTTGGGCGCAACTGCAGGAAGAACGTGATTCTTATCGGGAAAGGTTCAACGAACAAGAACAGAAGATCCAGAAGCTGACTAAGCAACTGGAGAATGAGCGGATCCTGAATGATTATATCCGCACTGAGAAGAAGAGGCCATGGGAGCATTGATGGACCTTTGATGATTTCTTTTACGGTTTTATTTACTTTTCAGTATTTCCATTCTTGTAATGCCTAAGGGCAATTTGTTGAACAATTTAAATTCTGAAGTTAAATCTAATAAAGTGTGTTTCCTTTCTTGTCTACAAATTTGAATCCCGATTGTCTTTGAAAACATAAATCATACGCATTTCATCGCATGCACTGCATAAACAGGTACCCTTTTACAGGTCACTTATCTTCTTCGCTGTTTATTTCAGCGATCATCATGTCTACCGAACCTTCCACTAAGCAAGCTATCAAGGCCCTCCAGGCCCAGAATGCCCAGTTCCAAGAGTTGGTTATGAGCCCAGCCAAGGGTCAACAGGATTTGAAGACTCTGATTCTGAAAGAGAGGAAGAAGAAGAAGAAGAGAACTGTCCTGTTCAACACTGGACGCAGGTTTGGAAATGGACTGCAGAATGAGGTTGATCTGACCACCTCATCTGTAGGGAAAGACAGCCCACAAGAGAGAAGGGTTCCTAGCCTCGTGGTCTCCGACAACGAGACGGATTATGATGAAGAACAATATCCTCTTGCTGAGGATAGGTATAAACAGTTGGAGGACCGCTTGAGCGCTATGGAGATACAGAACGTGCCCGGGCTGGACTTCGGAGACCTAGGTTTATCCTCTGGGGTGGTGATTCCCCATAAGTTTAAGGCACCTACCTTTGCCAAGTATGACAGAGCTTCCTATCCAAAGCTGCACCTCCGGTCATATGTAAGGAAGATCCAGCCTTACACCGCTGATAAGAATTTGTAGATCCATTTCTTCCAGGACAGTCTGTCAGGGACTCAGCTCGAATGGTTCTATCAGCTGGATGGAGCCAGTATCCGTAACTGGGAGGATTTGGCTACTGCGTTCTATAAGCAGTATCAATATAATTCCGACCTCGCCCCTACGCGTACCCAACTCCAGGGTATGTCAATAGGGACGGGTGAAGGATTTAAAGAGTATGCTCAAAAATGGAGAGACCTTGCCGGAAGGGTGCAGCCACCTTTAACTGATCGTGAGCTTGTTGATATGTTTCTAGGGACCCTGTCTGGTCCATTCTTCAACCATTTGATTGGAAACTCTTCAGCCGGGTTTACAGACCTTATCTTGACTGGTGAGAGGATTGAAGCTGGTATCAAGGCTGGGAAGATACAGAAGGGTGCCTCATCGAGCACCGAGAAGAAACCCTTCAAGAAGGAGTCCAGTGCTGTCTATGGTTCAAGAAGACAGAATAGATTGGAACACCACCAAGCTGTCAACGCGGTGGTTATCTTAAAACCCGCTGGTGCTCCTCAGCATCACAACCAACAAAGGGGCGAGAGACCTCGAAGGCAATTTACTCGCCTCAGCATGACCTTGTCTCAGATACTGCCGCAGTTATTGATGACCAATCTGGTGACTCTAAAAGAAGCTCCGAAGATTTCAAACACAACATCCCCAAAATACAATCCTAACACCCGCTGCGCTTATCACTCTGACAGCCCGGGGCATAATACGGATGATTGTTGGGCTTCGAAGAACAAGGTTCAGGACCTAATCGATGCAAAGGAAATTGAGTTCGAGGCGCCCGAGAGGCCTAATGTTGTGACCGCTCCCATGCCCAAACATGGAGTAAATGTTGTAGAGGAAGACTTGTTTGTAGCCTCTGTGGATGATATTGTTACCCCATTGATGACCGTCAAGAGGAACCTGTTGCTAGCCGGTTTATTTCCGGGATGTATTGAAGGTTGCCATCTGTGTTCTGTTTCACCTACTTGTTGCCCATCTTTGAAGTCAGGCATCCAAAACCTGATGGATAATAAAGAAATCCTGTTTGAGAAGATTGTTGTTCCTGCCACCCCTACTGAAGAAGTTTCCATTGTTACCATTTTCAACAATTCTCCCAAGGCTCCCTCGAGGAAGCCTGTCAGAATTACGCCTGTTCAGAAGATTGCACCCATAATCATCACTATTCCGGGGCCTATTCCCTACACCTCTGAAAAAGTTGTCCCTTGGCACTATGGGACAGATGTTTATGTTCTTGGGGTTAAGCAAGAGTTTGATACTAATACCGGCGTCAGCAACATTACCGGGCCTGCTAAAGTCACCCGCAGTGGTAGACTTTTCTCACCTGATATTGCGCCACCAACCGCCCGAAGACCCATTGTCATCACACATGCAAGTGTGCCTAATGCCATTCCTGGTCAAGTTCCTATTCCTACCCCTGTCGACGAGTCATCTGACGCTCGGGGCAAAGGGATCGCCACTGATATGCCTGCCCAGACGGATGCGCCAAAGACAATCAATGTTGAAGCTTCCTAACAGGAGATGGAAGAGATTCTGAAGATCATTAAGAAGAGTGATTATATTGTAGTAGAGAAGCAGGGGCAAACCCCCTCCAAGATTTCTATGTTATCACTGTTGTTGTGTTCAGAGGCCCATGCCAAGGCTCTGATTACCTTCCTGAAGACGGCCCACGTGCCACAAAAGACATCAGCTGATCAGTTTACCGATTGTGTGGCCAATTTAACTGCTGATAATGGTTTGGGTTTCTCTGACGCTGATCTGACTGCTAAAGGGAAGAACCATAACGATGCCCTGAATGTCTCCATTGAATGCAGGGGCACTAATCTTGCACATGTGTTGGTTGACACTGGTTCCTCATTGAACGTCTTGCCCAAGAAAGCTCTAGACAGGTTGGATTGCGAAGGGTTGGAGCTAAAGCTAAGTAACATTGTTGTCCGGGCCTTTGATGGGTCTAAAAGGATGGTGCATGGTGAAGTCAATATTCCAATTAGAGTTGGTTCTCAGGTCTTCAATTCTACATTCTACGTGATGGACATTCGACCGTCCTATTCTTGTTTGCTGGGTCGTCCATGGATCCATAAAGCTGGAGTTGTGACCTCCATACTCCATCAGAAGCTGAAGTACCCGGTCAGAGGGAAGATTGTGACAGTACAGGGGGAGGAAGAATACATGGTCAGCCACCTCAACTCATTCCGGTACATAGAGATGGATGGGGAGTTCATTGAGACCCCATTTCAACACTTTGAAGAGGTTCCTCAAACACTAGCATCAGTTGAGACCGTGGTTGAAGATTCTCCTTTGAAGATGGCTTCCTTAAAGGATGCCCGGGATGTTATTGAGAAGGGTGAGTATGCAAACTGGGGCCGACTTCCTGATTTCACTCAGAAGACTGACAAGTTTGGTTTGGGTTTCACTGCAGAAGCTCAAAGGGCTGTTCGTAGTGCAAGGATTGGAAGACCTCCTGTGTTCATCAGCAACTCGGGAGTAAATGCCATCGAAGATGACGTGGAGGAATCTGAATTCAACAGCTAGATCTACCCTACGACCAACGGTGGACCAAACAACTGGACAGCAAACGACTTCGTCCCTATTACTTTTGTTACTCAGTAATGAACTCTTTTGTTTTGAATTTGTAACAGACAATATTGTGAAACATTATGGCCCGGTGTCTTACCCGGGGAACCGTGGCTTCATTTGTTAGGGCTTTTGTGTGCCATTTTCATATATCATTAATAAAAGCATTGGACGTTTTTTGCATTTCAAATCTTGCGCTCCTTGTCTTTCTTTATTATATATTGCAAAACAGCTATTTACACACACTCACATATACAGGTCTCCATCCACTCTGGATCTCACTGGTAACGACTCTGCTACTGCCAGTTATGACTTCGAAAATCCGATCAACTTAGCCGACGACGAAGGTGAAGGTGATTGCGAAGTGCCTGGTGAGCTTGCAAGACTGCTACTTTAGGAAGAGAGGGCCATTCAGCCACATGAAGAGCTAGTGGAAACAGTGAATCTGGGTACTAAGACAGACAGGAAGGAAGTCAAGATCGGCGCAAATCTGGAGCTTAGTGTGAAACAGCGGTTGATTCAGATGCTGCATGACTACGTGGAAATCTTTGCCTGGTCTTACGAAGATATGCCTGGGTTGTATACCGACATTGTGGTTCATCTCCTGCCTACCAAAGAAGACTGCCCTCCGGTAAAACAGAAGGTTCGCCGTATGCGTCCAGAGATGTCTGAGAAAATCAAAGCCGAAGTTATGAAACAGTTTGATGCCGGTTTTTTAGCAGTGACTTCTTACCCTCAGTGGGTCGCCAATGTGGTTCCAGTGCCAAAGAAAGATGGTAAGGTCAAAATGTGTGTTTATTACAGGGATTTGAACAGGGCGAGCCCTAAGGATGACTTCCCTCTGCCATACATCGACGTTCTGGTTGACAACACTGCTCAGCATAAGGTATTCTCCTTCATGGACGGTTTCTCCGGTTATAATCAGATAAAGATGGCTCCCGAAGACATGGAGAAGACCACTTTTGTTACTCAGTGGGGTACCTTTTGCTACAAGGTCATGCCTTTTGGGTTGAAAAATGCTGGGGCAACATATCAGCGTGCCATGGTTGCTTTGTTTCATGATATGATCCATCATGAGATTGAAGTATACGTCGACGATATGATTGCAAGGTCCCAAACTAAGGAGGAACACCTTGACCATCTACAAAAGCTGTTTGACCGGTTGAAGTTGTACAAGCTGAGATTAAACCCGAACAAGTGCACCTTCGGGGTGAGATCTGGAAAACTACTAGGTTTCGTCGTAAGCGACAAAGGTATTCAAGTGGACCCTGCCAAAGTGAAAGCCATACAAGAGATGCCAGCTCCCAAGACAGAGAAAGAAGTCAGGGGCTTCCTAGGACGGTTGAACTACATTGTCCGATTCATCTCGCACCTAACTGCTACTTGTGAACCAATCTTCAAGCTACTGAAGAAAGATCAAGTAGTACGTTGGAACGATGAATGTCAGGCCTCTTTCGAAAGAATCAAAGAGTATCTCCAAGAGCCACCCATTCTTATGCCACCGGTTGAAGGGAGACCACTAATCTTATACTTGACAGTACTTGACAGTTCAATGGGGTGTGTGCTGGGTCAGCATGACGAGTCTGGCCGAAAAGAGCATGCTATTTATTACCTTAACAAAAAGTTTACCGACTGTGAGACCCGATACTCGCTGCTCGAGAAAACTTGCTGCACTTTGGCATGGGCTGCTCGCCGGCTAAGATAGTATATGTTGACTCACACTACTCTATTGATTTCAAAAATGGATCCAATCAAGTATATCTTCGAAAAACCTTCCTTGTCCAGAAGAATAGCAAGATGGCAGATGATCTTGACTGAGTATGACATCCAGTACACGTCTCAAAAAGCAATCAAGGGAAGCGTATTGGCAGACCATTTGGCACATCAGGCAGTGGATGATTACCAGTCTATGAACTTTGAATTTCCAGACGAGAATATCATGGTAGTGACTGATTGCGAGATACCTGGACCGGATGAAGGACCTGAGGAAGGATCCATATGGTCTATGCACTTTGACGGAGCCTCAAACGCTTTGGGTAATGGCATTGGCACTGTGATCATATCTCCTAAAGGCTCACATACTCCACTTACCGCCCGACTATGTTTCAACTGCACCAACAACATGGCGGAGTATGAAGCATGCATCATGGGTCTCCGAGCTGCAATTGACCTAAGGATCAAGTTTCTGAGCGTCTTCGGAGATTTCGCTCTCGTGATCAGTCAGATCAAAGGCGAGTGGGATACGAAACACCCAAATCTTATTCCTTATAAGGAGTATGTATTGACGTTGCTTCCCCACTTCGAGGAAATAACATTTGAACATTTCCCAAGAGAGGAGAATCAGTTGGCGGACGCGTTAGCTACGATGTCTTCTATGTTCAAAGTCAAATGGGACAACGAGGCTCCCCGGATCATTATTTGGAAATTGGATGAACCTGCACATTATTGTGATCTTGAGACCGAAGAGGTAACAGAAAAGCCTTGGTATCATGAAGTGAAGAGGTACCTTGAAGCTCAAGAATACCCCGAGGGCGCGTCCGTTAATGACAAGAAGTTTCTGAGAAGATTCGCGGCAAAGTTCTTCATCAGCAATGGCATTCTTTACAAACGTAACCATGATTCAACCTTACTGCGTTGTGTGGATAAGATTGAAGCAGAAAGGATCATGGCAGAGCTGCATGAAGTTACCTTCGGAACGCATTCCAGTGGACATACCATGGCAAAGAAAATCCTTCGGGTAGGATATTACTGGTCAACAATGGAAGCCGACTGTTATCAGCATTCTCGGACATGTCACAAGTGCCAGGTCTATGCTGATAAGGTGCACATTCCTCCAGTTCCTTTAAACGTCTTGACAGCACCTTGGCCTTTTGCAATGTGGGGAATTGATATGATCGGCGAGATCAGACCTACGGCATCCAACGGGCATCGGTTCATCCTGGTAGCGATTGATTACTTTACGAAGTGGGTTGAAGCAGCTTCCTTTGCTACCGTAACCAAGGATGTCGTGGCACGATTCATTCGGCACAACCTGATCTGTCGATACGGTGTACCAGAGAGGATCATTACGGATAATGGTACCAATCTTAACAACAAGATGATCACTGAGCTCTGCGAGCAATTCAAGATACAGCACCACAACTCTTCTCCCTACCGGCCGAAGATGAATGGGGCTGTAGAAGCAGCTAATAAGAACATTAAGAAGATTGTGCAGAAGATGACAGTGACCTACAAAGATTGGCACGAGATGTTACCATTTTCTCTTCATGGGTACCGTACCTCAGCGCGGACGTTAACAGAGGCAACGCCCTACTCCTTGGTATACGGCATGGAGGTAGTCCTGCCCATTGAAGTTCAGATACCCTCTCTCCGGATCATGAAGGATGCGGGTTTAAGTGAAGACGACTGGATCCAGTCCCGGCTTGATCAACTAAACCTAATCGATGAAAAGAGACTCACTGCTATTTGTCATGGTCAAACGTACCAAAATCGGATGATCAAGGCATTTAACAAGAAAGTTAGACGACAAGAGTATCAAGTCGGGGATCTGGTAATCAAGCGCATCATTCTACCTCAAGGTGATCCCAGGGGAAAATGGACCCCTACGTATGAAGGACCATTTGTGGTTAAGAACATCTTCTCAGGAGGTGCGATGATTCTAACCACCATGGATGGTGACGACCTTCCTCACCCTGCCAATGCAGACATAGTAAAAAGATACTACGCATAATTAAAGACCCGCTAGGTCGACTGGCCTAGGCAAAAAAAGGCTTTCTGGCGAACCAAAAGGGTTCGGGCAAAAATAAGGGATGAAAATAAAAAAATTTGTACACCCGGCAAGTCGAAAACCTGAAAAGGCGGCTTGGGCAAAAATGGGTATCCCGGTGGACTGAAAACCCGAAAGGGCGGTCCAGGCAAAAGTTAGGGATTAAGGCGTAACACTATGTCTCATTGGATCACCTCGCATCCGGACTTCGGTATCGACTATCAGGCTCAGACGACACCGGTCAATCAGATTCATCTTCAACCAAGCAGCAAAGTGATGAGATGGTTGAAGATATAAGGGCAATAGCAGAGTTGGAACCCAGTGGGATTATTCACATAGCTATTTTGTTTTCTTTTCACAAATTGTATAAATTCTATTTGCTCGGCGGCATTCTCTTACTAGGACGTCAGCCTCTTGTACAAAAACTCCTATTTTCAGGCAAACTTCAAAATCAATACAAGTTCATTTTTCAGACAAAATTGAAAATTGTTTTTTCCTTTATCTCCTTTGTTTTGCAAAGAACGTCCAATGTTCATTTTTGATATATGCATTTGACATTAATTGCTGCTCATAAATATTTGCATGCGAAACAAAGGACTAATTACAGGTGATATCAGAAGTAGGGGCAATAAGAATTGTCTAAGAGGTCTAGTTGCTCTGTCCACCAAGGTACCAAGGTAGGTTCAGCTGAAGAATATGGCCAAGATACCTTCACTCCCCGTAGAATAAGACAGTAAGGGAAGCTCTCCCCACTGAGACCTGCAATCATGGACGAATCAGCAATACTCTCCCCCAAGCAGAGTTGGCCCATCATCAGCCATAAAAAGGCTTGGTATTCCCATAAGGTCTTAATATTCTCCAGCGGAGTATAAGGATATTCCCCAGCAAGCGTAAAGAGCATCCCCGACAGTCTTAATATTCCTCAACAAAATATAAGAATGTTCCCCGGTGGAATACAAGATACCCCCAGTGGAGCCATTTCCCAGCGCAGTCTAAAAAAGCTTCCCCGCCAGAGTTGAATCATCTTCCCCAGTAGATTCTGGAAGCTTGTCCCCCGCAGAATAAAAATGCATCTTCTCATTCAAATTCAGAGGTTATCCCCATAAGAGTCTAACTGGGTTATCCTCAGCAAGTTGCAACGGAAAGATCATCCCCAACAAAGTTCTTTCTATCCCCAGCGGAGTTCATCATCAAAATCCCTAACAGAGCTTATCAACGGAATCCCCAACGGAGTTATCGTTAAAATCTCAGCAAAGCATCTCTTCCCACAGAGTATTCCCCTGCAGAGTAATATCGTCACCAGTTTATTCCCCAACAGAGTTATTTTCTCCTGCAGGTTTATTCTCACAATCATCTTCGTTCATCATCCCCAGCGGAAATGAAGAACTCAACACTATTCTCCAGCAGCTCCGGGATTTATTTTCCCCAACTAAAAAACATCACATCTTCATACACTATGACATGCATACGCATCATACAACACAAATCTCATTTATTTTGAGAACATCATAACTTCATGCATTTCATACATCATGACATTGCATACAGCTGACGTTTTGCCCTTTCAGGAAAAGGTCAGTCCAAAGATGGCTACCATCAACCTTTTCAAGTCCCGGATAAATACCTGTAACAAGCCAGGAAAATTCTGTGGACGACTGATTGTAGGTTAATACCTGAAACCATCCAGGAAAACCATCTACACAAAGAGATTGAAGACTAACACCTGTAACAAGCCAGGAAGATCTTCATTTCTCAGGTCAGAGATTAATACCTGAAACCAGCCAGGACAACTATCTCATCGACCAACCTTTCTTAAGTTCCAGACTAATACCTGTAACAAGCCAGGAAAATTCTGTGGACGACTGATTGTAGGTTAATACCTGAAACCAGACAGGACAATTATCTACTTGACCATCATGAAGCAACCCTATAACGGTTCCTTCTCATTCAGATGAAGTTTCACACGGACTCATCATCAGGCAACCCTACACCGGTTCCTTCTCTTTTAGATGCAGTTTCACATGGACCCATCATCAGGCAACCCTACACAGGTTCCTTCTTTCAACTTACAAAGTTACAATTCAACAAACAAATCTCCAGATGGCATCTATAAGCCCATCCTCCTACCAACAATCTCCAAATGGCATCTCTAAGCCCATTCCTGACATCACATTGCTGATACTACACCATGCGAGTGCAAATTTCTGGGCACTTCAGTGTTCAATCATCTTCCACCTTCGGATCACGAAAGGCACACAAGCCAATCTACATCCTCAGGTTTAAGAAGATTGAACAGGGGCAACTGTTGTACCCCAAAATTTTCCCTCCCATATTCCTCAAGATATGTCAAGAATCATCTCCAAATGGTTCAAGATTGCTCAAGAGTTGTACAGTCAAATCACCTCCTAAGGCAGTCAGTTCAAAATTAGGGTTTTGGTTCTTTCAAGGAATTTGGGGTTTTCAATGGTTCAATCAAGTCTCATAGGCCTATATACATTCTCAAGCACCTACATGCCAAGTTTCAAGACTCACAGTGCCAATTTGCACAGCCAAAAGCTCCATTTGATCTATAGTCAACTGCAAGGGCAAAATGGTCATTTTGCAGTCAAAAGTCAGATTTTTTGTCAACATTCTCATTTTGAAGGATAATTCATCATTTGATCAAGGGTTGATCATGATTCATCAAGGATTGCTCAAAATTCATCAAGATTCAAAAGTTGCTAAATTAGGGTTTTGTAGGAAAAGTCAACTCAACTTTGACCAAGCATAACTTTCTCATAATTTATGAGAAATGGCCCATCCAAAGCTCATTTTTAAGAGGATGCAGTTTACGACAATCCATCTTCACACCCCAATATCATAAAATGCACTCACAAGAAGTTACAAATTTGGACATTATAGGTCATTTTTGAAAGTCAACAAAAATACCTTTTTTTCCAAAGCTTATAAATTGAGAATGGAAGATCAAAATGAGATGCTACCAAAAGGGTTGATTAAAGGACATCTCAAGGTTTCTAGAAAGTCCAAGAACACCTCCAAAAGTTAAAAATTGAAGAAGTTATGCATTGTTTAAGTTGGGCATTTTTCCAAAATTGCCAAAAGTCAACTATCCTTAAAACTCCTATTTTTGACAAAAGGACCCACTTTTTTCCATTTGATTCAGTCTTGTCTTGCCACACACGTGTCCCATGCTTAATTTCATGACCAAACTTTTATTTTTTATTTTATTTCATTTTTATTGATTTAATTCATTATTAATCAATATTAAATCAAATAAAATCCAAAAATTATTGAAAAGGGATCTTTGTAATTTGTACAGCTTGCAAACCTCATGTGACAACCAACCAATTCGTGCTAAGGCTTATTTGTGCACAAAATCTTAGATTTGGCCATATTTGGAAAGGTTAACAATGGTGATAAAGTCAAAACCTAATTCTTGAATATACATGGATTAAAGCCCAACTCTTGACCTAGAATCATTGCCTTATATGCAAGCAAGCCTCCTAAACCTAATACACGACCTAAGAATTGCTAAAACGGCCAAACCATAAACTGAAAAAGCTTGGAAAAGAGAGAGATCGAATTCTTGGTTAGAGCTTGTTTAAATCAGAAAACTCAACGTGGAGTGCTTGACTGCCATCCCCTGAAGCGATTGGAATAAGAACTAGGCATGTTCATCACCTAAACATTGCTGTAAGTCGTCTTGAACTCGACCCTGAACATGGAAATACAACCTATCATTCATGCGTTTTTATGATAAAATCTTGATACCATCATGTTTATCGTTCCCTTTAGAACGTTTTTGCATTATTTGATTTCGTTTTGGTAGCCTGTAATCATAGAACCGAACCTAGGGTTTAGAAAGTTGTTTTTTGGGTATTTTTGATGCAGGTGAAATCAAACCAATTGATGGATATGGATGTGTTCACGAGACCCATACGAATCGAACCATGGTCTTGGAGTTGATTTTTGCAGCCTAGGGAAGATTTTAGGAGTGAGCCACGAAACCTCCTGCAGATAAAAATCTGCAGGTAACAAAACCAGAAATCTGTGAAGAAGATGACCACACATCGTCCTCCCATTGGCCTATTTAAAAAGCGCGCATTTTATTTTTTTTATTTACAGCATTTTGATTGTTTTTATATATAATAGTTTCTTCTTATTATAATAACAAAGAGACAGCGCAGTTGAGTTGGCAAGCAGGTTGAAGCATTATCCCTTGGGACCTGGGTTCGAATCCCAGGTCCCCCTAAACATTATTGCAATTTTGTTTCAGGAAATCCCATGCAACACTCAAAGTAGGGCCCATCATACACCCTCATCCAGATGTTGTCCAAGTGGCTTCAGATCTAATCTAGTGGCTAGGTTTGAAGGACTACCATGCTCCCTGGTCAACAAGCACGCGCTGGATTCTGAAAGTCAACAGGGTTGTCTATGTTGGGCCCAGACAATTGCCATTCGGACCCCCTCTTTGGGCCCAATACACCTTGGTTTATTCTACTTTCTTCTCATTATTTTTTTATTTTACTTGCTTGCTTTATTTTTATTATTCCTAATTAATTGCTAACAAAATAATTATTATTTTTCTTAATAAAATTAGAAAACAAAAAAACCTATTATTTTTATTAATTTCATTATTTTTGTAAATAAACAATTTAATTGACTTAGTTTTTTTAATTAGGTATAATTTTAATATTTTTGCAATAAATAAAAATTAGTGTAGAATTAGGGTTTTTAATAACTTTTATTTTTTATTTCCTTAAACATTCAAAAACCCAAAAAATACCATTTTTTTTATTATTCAATTAATTAATTAGTTTAGGTTTAATTTAATTAAATACACAAAAATAACAAAAGAAACCTCTTTCTTTCCTAAAAAAGGGCAAAACCCTAAAAACTCTCCGATTCAATTTTTCTCGCGCGCATGATTATTTTTTATTCATATTTTTTATCCAATAATGTAATTGCTCTGAGGATGTAATAGCTTTAACTTAGGACTTATTACCGCTTTCATTTACTTTTCCGCATTTACTTTTTAAGGGTTTGTTTTTGGCGATGTAAATACCCGACGCCTTGTAATAGCTTAGTTTTATTTTCTGCAACTACTAAATGCTATATGTATGCTAAGTAGGCTATGCATGACAAGATCTCTCTTAAATTAAAATCAACCGTAGCTCACTATAACATGTACAAAGATAACATAACTGAAAATTGACACATTTGCACATGCCACTCCTAGGGCACGCCTCACTTGGTTGCCTCGAACGTGGTCATTGAGTATAGGAAGTTTTAGAGGTCGCCCTCCTGTCTAAAGATCAAAGTTGCCTCGAAACGGTTGCATCGGATAAAAAAACGATCTAAGACATTAGGGTTACCGCTAAGGCGTCCTAACGTTGCTTTAGTGACCACATGTCCCTTAATCGAATTGACCCGACAACTCCAACGACGGTGCTACCTACTCCTCAATAGTGGGATAGAACTGTCTAAAGGACATTTACACAGCTTAATTCCTTTTGAGTAGGTAGAGGTTCTCAGGTACTTGCTCTTTCAAAACAAAAAATTTTTTTCGCACTTACACTTTTCAAACAAAGTTTTCAACAACACTTCATACACTCTTGAGGACAGAAACAAGAGTTAAATCGAAGTTTTCAAACAAAACTTTTTCAAAACCCACAAACACAAAGAAAAGCAAACTTTTGAAAACATAGTGAGCAAGTACCTAAGAGCCCGTGGATAACCACGGATAGAAAGGGTGCTAACACTTTCCCTTTCTATAATCTACCTCCCGAACCCGAGAAACATCTCGAAAAGGAATTTTTCTGTGCTTTTGTCCTTTCCTTGTTGGATAAAATAAAAGACGGTGGTGACTCTTACTTACCGCGACATTTTGCGAAACGCAAACGCGAACCAGCATTCCAAAACAGTCAGTTCTCATTCCCACCGATCACAAAAGTCTTGTGAGAAAAATCTTGATAAATGAAAGGGCAAATTTTGGGGTACAACAACTGTCTTGAAAGAAGTGGACCCACAAATCTATGTCAGTAGTGTGAGGTTGTATCTTCCTCACATAAGATCGTAGATGCATCTTGGGACACAAAACTCCGTCGTACTTAGAAAATATTGGTGCCTTGAACTTTTGTGGAATAACAATCCTAGACATTAAACCTAACTCTTCAAAGTCCAGCTCGGGCACTTTCTGAATCTCCATTGCACTCAGACGCTCTTCCAGATGTTTGTATTTGTCGTCGGCCGGGGGATATTTCTCTTCAGAGTAAGCCTTTTCTTCTTCCTCTTCAGATTTTGGCTGGGCAGTTGCTTCCTTGCCTTTCCCTTCTTGATTTTCCTTTTCACCAGATGATGTTGCGAAGTCTAAGATATTTTTGGCTTCCCCTGGGAACCTTCTTCCTAGATTCAGAACACCCGTTGCTTTTGTTGCTTTCTTCTTCTTTTCTTCAATCAACAAAGTTTTCAAATCCTCTTGTCCTTTGGCTAGAGTTAAGAACATCTGTTGAAACTGAGCATTATGCGCCTAGAGGTCTTTTACTGTCTGCTCGAGATCCATCTTACTAAAATAAACAGTAGAAAGATTAGGAGACTTGTTGTAAGAAACCTGCTTATGTTATGATAAATGGTAGATGCATATGCAATGATTTCAAGGAAATTAGAGATTTAAATTTACTTTAGACCAAAAAGGAACACACGTTATATTAATAAATTAAAGCTTGAGTACATCATGCCTCTTTTGGGCTTACAAAGAAATACAAAAACTCTAAGATAAAAAGGTTGTACGCATCCTCTTTGGTGCGATGTAGGAGTTCAGGCTCCGCTCCTGATGACGTTGCTTAGTGAGTTCCAAAACCTTCTTCTCGCTGGCGTAGAATTGGGCCTCGAAAGTGTCTTCCTCCCCCTTAAGCTATATCTAATCCCTTTGTAAGTCTTCAAGAGAGGTAGGCATGTCAGGATGCAGGATAGTGTATGGAACATCTCTTTCCACAATAGGCTCTATGATAACCGGGAGAATGGAGGGGTAAGGCATTATAAGACTTTGAGCGCTAGCTCATACCCATTTGAGGTAAGGCTCAAGAGGGATGGAATTCTTATGCCCCAATGTCTTTCTATCTACCTTGTTCAACATCCTTCAAGCTCAGATAAATCTTTGTGGTGACCCTGATCGTCGTTGTCGTAGTCAAATATCAAACCTTGAATAAGCATCTCATGTGGGCCATCCCTTCAGGCGTAACCAAATTATATTAAGGCTAAGCATGGGTTGTAGGTGATACCTCATCTAATTCCAAGTAAGGGGACATTAGGGAATTCTCCACAACGGTCGATGATAGTAACATTCTCTATAGATCGGGAACACCAATGAATGTCTGAATGTTTGAGCATCATCAACCTATGTGACCACCTTGAACCTTGCTCGTTCTTCAATACAAATTGGGGAAGATGCGAAATAAACCATCTTGCCAAAAGAGTAGTACAACATATAAGGATACCTCTTTTCCTCATAGTGCGAGTGTGAAAAGAATGTAGGATGTCCCCTAGCAAAGTAGGCACCGGGTTATGAGACATGAAGATTTTGACGGTGTTCACATCTATGAGTTGGTCAGGATTTGGAAACAAAACCATCCCATAGATGAGGAGAGCCATAATTTCCTCAAAATCTTGCAAATCCAAAGAGTTCCAACAGTTTTGGGCTTTCTCAAACAAGAACTTTGCTAAGAAACCTTTGACACCACTCCTTGTTTCCCAATTAGTTGTGATATCAGATGATTGCAACTGTAGGGCTTGAGCAATCTCTTTTGGCTTCAGATCTTTTTCTGTATCGTTGAAGGGTAGTTGATTGAGAATGGGAATCCTCAAGAGTTGGGAGAACTCTTCCAAAGTTGGCACATGTTGATAATCGGGAAATGTGAAGCAATGATGTAGAGAATCAAAGATCTGGAAGAGCACCTTCATCATGTCCTCATCAGTGTTGGAGATGACCAAGTTTAGTAGGCGACCATGTCTCTCGGTAAATGGAGAGTTTTCAGGAATTCTTGATGCTAGCTCTTTAAGTTGAGGAGGGATCCTTACAAGATTGACTTGAATGGTTTTCTTGCGAATAGAATCCATGTCCTACAAAACAGAACAAAGATAAATCCCAAGATCCTTGATATGGTTAGTGAATATGAGTATGATGTTATGATGTTTATGATGTTATGTACAAGTAAATATATACAAACAAAACAAACAAGTCCTTAGGTTTAGGCATGCGTGGAGTCTCATAGGTAAGTACCCTCTTGAAGTTTAGTTGGCTCAAACCTGTCCTAGCAATAGTAACTGGGTTCTGGGGAGCTCAATATCACTGGTTTGTTTTCTCGGGCATTGTTTCAATGCAAGCCTCTTTAATGGCGACCGAAATATCCCAAAAAACCAAACCTCAATGAGTGTAGTATCGAGTATCTACCAACTTCGGACTGCACCAAAGTCGGTCATCTCACTACATCCTAATGGCCAAGTTGGTCAAGTAAAGGTTCTAGAAGTTAGTTAGTGCTTCATGACATCACTCAGTGGCCCCATATTCTCCTTGACTACTCAAGGGCTAACGGTACACACAAATATGCCGCACTAACGTAGCTATTGCTTAGACCATGTCGGTATACCCCGCACAATTTCCACAATGTATTACTACTTACCTATAAGGTATCTCAAATTCGGGTAGAGGATTCAAACCCAAACAAAGAACCAAAATGTAAAGCATATAAGTCAAACAATGAAAGCAAATAAATGTGATCTAGCCCTAAGGTAACCCCACTTTTAAAATTATCCCCAACAAAGTCTCCAGCTCTGTGATACAGTGGGAGAACCAACTTGATTGTTTTGCATTTGATCGCAAATGTTGCGGTTAGCAAGAGTCGCCATCGACTTTTCTTTTATCCAAAAGGAAAGGTGAAAAAGCACAGGAAAGACCTTTGAGATGTTTTCTTGAGTTCGGGGGGTAGATTATGAAAAGGGAAGGTATTAGCACCCTTTTCATCCATGGTTTTCCATGGGCTGTTAGTTGCTTGCTAGATCACTTACTTTTGTTTGAAAATGTGTTTTGTGTGGTTTTTGAAAGTATTTTGTAATGGCGCCATCGTTTAGGCAAACTTTGTAATGATTCCCGTTCGTAAGAATGTATACAAAGTGTTTGATCTTTTGAAAATGTTTTCAAGTTTTAAAAGATGTTTTGAAAGTGTTGGTGTTTGTTTTGAAAATAGCAAGGATGTTTTTGTTTTGAAATGGAGCAAGTAACTAGGAACATTCTACCAACTCAAAAGTATTTCATGTTCATTTCCTTTTTCCTTTGATATTGTTATCTTACCATTGATTTGGTAAGTAACCCTATCTTTGGATGTAAAAGGGACGGGCATGGGTCATCGTATAACCATGATTAACAATGTTGTAAGATATCTTAGCATTCTCTTTAAGGGACTAAGATCATTTGAAAGGAAACATAGATAGCGTCATCGAGGGACTATGATATTGTATTTCGTTTGTTTTTGCTAAGATACCTCACATTCATAATATGGCCATTTTTGTAAGGCAACAAAGTGGGTTTATCCTAAGGGTGTTTGTGTGCAAGTGTATTAATTTACATGCTTGATTTGTCTTTGATTAGGGTTTTCTACTTGTTGATTTTAATCTTTCCATACAAAACCCTAATTACTAGCATTTGTATATAAAACATTTAAATTGCGGAAATTAAAATTACTACGCTATTACATCATTTAGGGGAGGGGGTGTACAAATTGCAAATGGGGAATTGCAAGAAATTAAATCTAAATAATTATTACAACCATATTGAATTTTGAATAAATGTACAAAATAAATAAGTAAAAATGAAAGAATATAAAATGTAAGAAGAAATATGATTTTTATTTGGTTTTCATGAAAAAAGGGTTTTTGACCTAATTAAATAAAATAATTAACTAAGAATAAGAAAATTAATATTTTAATTAATGAAAGAAATTAAAGGAAATAAACTTTTTTAGGGTTTTGGTAAATTTAATTAAATTAGTAAATAAAAATAATTAAAAGATCCTAAGTTCTAAATTGATTTTAATTTATAAGAAAATAATATAATAATATTTAAAATTTATTATCTAAGTATTTAAAAAAAAGAAGTTAATTTATTAAAGAAAATGTTTTTGTGCTTTTAGTTTTATGAAAAATAAACTAAATAAAAATAAAATAAAAGATATAAATATTTTTGGGTTTTTTAGTAATGAAAATAATGATAATAATCATATTAATAATAATATTAATAATAAAAATAATAAAAGATAAAGTAGTAAAAACAAAATAAATAAAAAAAAAATAAAAAAGGGAGGTTAATGAGTGAAATAGGGAGTATTGTAAGAAAAAAGTCAAGCCCAAACTGTTGGCCCAATCTCTGCAAAAAAACAAGAAAATGTCAAAAAAAAATGAAAAAAAGTTCAAAAAGGTCACGCTGGGGCTTGAACCCAGGACCTAAGGGTGACAGGCACGCGCTTTAACCACTGGGGTGGTGATACATCCGTTAACTTATGTTAAACCATAAATATATATTAGAAACTGCTTCATGAAAACAACTTCATCTTCAACCTCTGACTGGACCACCTGCATCTTGTTCATTTCTCATCCATTTGCAAAAATGTAAACATGAAACTTGTGGCAAATTTCACCACGATTCCAGAAATGTAAATAAATTAAACTAATTCTCAAAAATGAGCATGAATTTTGAATGGTACCAAATTCTGACCTAACTTTTCCAGGATGTTCAGATTCAAAATTCTAACTACTTAAGCAATATAAATGAAATCTAAAGACATGGTTAGCTTCAGGGAAATGATGTTAACATTTTTCATTCACAAATTAAACATTAATGATGCTTGTATGAAGAGTCACAAGTTAAGGAAACTTACCTCAAAACTGGAAATCGTATTCTGAGTTTGAGCACTCCTCAAGGTGTTGTGATGATCCGAATAGCTCCACTGAGGTCCCGGGAAGCTAATGCAATGCTTAGTTTGTACTGGAGATGGCTGAATCGTGCTGGAGAAGTCCAAGTGCGAAGCTCTGTTTTTGAAAATGGAGGATGGTGATAATGGTGTTACAGTCTTGTAACAAGGTGTGGGATGAATTCTAAATGATGTTTAGAAGCTTTAGGAACAAAGAGGCTTGAAAACGCACGAGGGAGATGTGAGTTTCAAACTTTTGGTCAGGTTATGCAAGAATGGAGGTATCTGATGTAGTTCTGAGTTCTTGTAAGTTTTAAGGCTTGTGTATGTGTGAGTTTTCTTGCAAATGACTTGTGTACCTATAAGCAAAAGGTTGGAGAGATTTTGCACAAAGGATTTCTGAGTTATAGAGTTATGGCTAGGTTGCTTGATTTTGAAGAAAACTGAAATTATGGTTTCAAGATGAAGTACAGGCATAGACTGAGTGGTTGTAAGGCTTGATAAAAACTCCCCTTGAGTTATAGGGCGTGTATGATCAGAAGAAAACAATTGCAAGGCTCAAGAACAATTTTTGTGCATAAAGCTACTTTTTCAAAATGGCATTGTACACTTTCTTCCTAAAATGGATATAAAGCATGTGCATTAAATTAAATGCTTGAGTTGAAGCCTCTAACAGTTGTGCAAGCATTTAATTATGGAGTTCCTAACATGTTTGAGGCCTGCAAAGCAAAGATTGTGCAGCATAGGTTTGCGATTTGAATTTTGTTCATCACAAAATTTTCCTTGTAAAACAACTTGAAACCCCAACTTCTGACCTACGATTATCCTTGATCACAAATGATCTCAAGGAGTTTGTGGACATTTTAGAAAGCTTGTAATGTGATTTACATCCCCTCTTTGAATCACTTTTGAAAAATCCAAATGGAACTAGGTGAAACTTGGGTCAGAAGTTAGGTCAAAATCCTGACCAAAAAATGTTCAAAATTTCACTAAGTGTTTAGTTTCAAGACCATGACTTCATGGGTTAATAACTTGAGATCCAAGAATTTCTATGAGAAGTTGTGTAAAGAAATGTTGTAGATATCATGGAGATCTACAAATTTCATGTTGAAAGTTTCTTTTGAATCATCTTGCATCATGGTGAAAAATTGGCTCAAAGTTGTGAAAAAATATGAAGTTTTCAACACTTAGAAAAATTTCTAAGTTTGAAAACTTTGACTTTTCAAAATGAAATCTTGACTTTTTGATTTATTGTTGAAAATTTTTCATATATTGACATGTTTTGATGAATTGTGTTCTTTGACACTTGATTTTGATCAAAAAGTCAAAGTTTGACTTTTCAGTGTACAACTGACTTTTGATCAGTTGACTGAAAATCAACTATCAATCCAATTGATCTTGAGCAATGCTTTGAGTCATGCCTTTAGGTTAAAATGATGCAATTTAACTCTTGAGATTATTCCTTAAACCAATTAACCATTTTCTAGGTCAAAAATCAGAAATTGCCCTTTCTCAGTCAAAAACCCTAATTTTGACCATTTTGCCCTTTTGATGATTTGATCAAATTTCTTGAGGAATTGTGGTCCAAACTTGATCAAATGATACATATGAGTTTATAATGTTGATGTGGATATAAATTTATGAAGTTTGACAGTAAATTGGCCACGGTTGACTTTTTCCCCAATACAACTGATTTTTAGGTCAATTGCTCAATTGACTGAGCAAAAATGTGATTCAAGGCTTGACACTTGACATGAGTAATCTTAGGGGTCCATAATGATCCATGAAATTCATGTGAGGCATTGAAAGTTCAATTATACTCGTGCAATATCAAACCCTAATTTCAATCATCAGTGCTTAAGGAGGTGTCTTGAGCTGATCAAACCTTGTGCAGTCTTGAACCAAAGGAGATCTTGTGGGAAAATACTTGATAAATGAAAGGGAAAATTTTAGGGTACAATAGGTGGTAACAACCCAATCTCTGAGGATGAGGACTATTTTGACGAATAATATCCGCCGACTAAAGACAAGTATAAACAAATGGAGGACAGATTGAAGGCTATGGAAAATTCAAGTTATGCCTGGCCTAGATTTTGGTGATTTGGGTTTGGTTCCTAGGGTAGTGATCACCCATAAATTCAAGATTCCAGTTTTTGCCAAGTATGATGACGATTCGTGCCCGAAGCTTCACTTAAGATCTTACGTCCATAAAATTCAACCGCATACCAATAATAAGAAGTTATGGGTGCACTTCTTTCAAGAGAGTCTGTCTTGGACTCAATTGGAGTGGTTTTACCAGTTAGAAGGTTCCAACACCCATACCTGGGAGGACTTGGCCACCGCCTTTTACCGTCAATATCAGTACAATGTCGATCTAGCGCTAACTAGAGTGCGGTTACAAGGAATTACCATGGGTTCCAATGAAGGCTTCAAAGAATATGCGCAGAAATGGAGAGACCTGGATGGCAGGATGCAACCACCATTGACTGACAGGGAATTGGTAGATATGTTCATGGGGACATTGACTGGGCCATTTTTCTACTTACGGATTAAGAGCTCATCACCTGGGTTCACTGAGTTAATCTTGACTGGTTAAAGGGTTGAGAGCGGTATTAAAAATGGAAAGATACACATGGCCTCCGCCTCTACATCAAATACTGTGAAGAAACCTTTTATCGGCAAAAAGGAAAATAATGTCGTATATGGGTCAAGGGGATATGTTAAGAAGGACCATCGTCAGTATGCTAATGCAGTTCTAATCTCCAATCAGACCTCAACTCAAAGACCACAATAACAAGCTAACTACCAAAGACCTGATATTCCAAGAAGAAAATTTACAAGGATCAACATGTCACTATCTCAAGACCTACAAACTTGTTGAAGGCTAATTTGGTAACATTTCGTGATCCTCCTTCAAATCCCAATGTTTCATCTCCAAAGTATAACCCAAACGCCAATTTTTTTACCACTCTAATAGTCCCAGACATGACACTGATCACTATTGGGTGTTAAAATGCAAGATCCAAGACCTCATTGACAACAAGACCATTGAATTTGATCCTCCTCCAACTCCGAATGTAATAACTGCACCCATGCCAAATCATGGAAAAGGTGTCAACGCTATTGAAGATGCTACTTTTGTTTCCTCTGTTAACGACTTGACCATTCCACTGAAGTTTGTTTAAAATAATTTGTTGAAAGCTGGGGTTTTTTCTGGATGCCTTGAAATTTTTTGTTGTTGTGTTGTGCAAATCAATGGATGTGAATGGATGAAAAGAGGTGTCCAACACCTAATGGACAGCCATGAGACCCTATTCGAAAGAACTCCATCCGTAAAAAGTTTGACTGAAGTTGTACCTCAAGAAGTTGAATACATATCCATCATCACTATCTCCAACAAAACTATTAGGATTACCTTAAAAGGTCCTATTAGGATTTCCAACAAACCAAAGGTATCTTCATTGATAATTACCACACCGGGGCCAGTCCCTTATTCTTCCGATAAGGAGGTACCTTAGAATTATGGTGCTGAAGTGTAACGCGGTGGGAGAACTGACTTGGGTGTTTTGTGTTTGATCGAAATTGTTGCGGATAGGAAGAGTCACCACTGACTTTTCTTTTATCCAATAAGGAAAGGCTAAAAGAACAGGAAATACCTTTCGAGATTATTTCTTGAGTTCGGGGGGTAGGTTATGAAAAGGGAAGGTGTTAGAACCCTTTTCATCCATAGTTATCTATAGGCTCTTAGTTGCTTGCTAGATCACTTGCTTTTGTTTGAAAGCGTGCTTTGTGGTGTGGTTTTGAAAGTATTTTGAAAACGTGCCTTTATAATGATTCTCGTCTCTATAAGAACGTATACAAAGTGTTGTTTGGAAGATAGTTCAAATAAGTGTTTGTGTAATGTTTTTTTGAAAGTGGTTTTGAAAAGGCTGTCTTTGTAATGATTCTCGTCTCTATAAGAATGCATACAAAGCGTTGTCTTTTGAAAATGTTTCAAAATGAAAGTGTTTAGTGTATGAAATGTTTTTGTTGTGAGCAAGCGAGCAACTAGGAGCAATTTACCTACTCAAAAGGTCTTAAACATTCTTTTCCTTCTCCTTTAGATGTTGCTATCTTACCATTGATTTGGCAAGAAGCCCTATCATCGGATGTGAAGGGACGGGCGTGGGTCATCGTATCGTCATGATAGCAATGTTGTGAGATATCTTAGCATTTCTCTTGAGGGACTAAGATCATTTGTAAGACAACATTCGAAGCGTCATCGAGAGACTATGATCTTGTATTTTGATTGTTTTTGCTAATACGTCTCACATGCATAACCTGACCATTTTTAGGCAACAAGTGGAGTTAACCCTAAGGGTGCATGTGTGAATAGTGTGTTTAATTTGCATGCATTTTGTCTTTGATTTTTGGGTTGTCTACTTATTGGTTTTATCTTGCCATACATCCTAATTACTAACATTTATGTAAAGCAATAAAAATGCAGAAAATAAATATCCTACACTATTACAACCATATTGAATAGCATGAAAATATAAAGGCAAAAATAAGATAATAGTAAAAAAAATGAGGGTCTTTCGATTGAGGCAGAAAACCCTTCGATTCTGCACTTTCTGTTTCTCTTCAATTTGGCCTGAAAAAGGGTGATGGCATGACTTTCGACTGAGGCCTGGGGGTCAGCATGTTCTGCCTTTCGATTGGGGCCTAGAAGTCAACATGTTGTGCCTTTCGACTGGGCCTGGAACCAGTTCAAGATGCAATTTGCCTTTTTGCCTCCTTCGACTACGAGTTGAAAGCAGTGAGGGAGTGTCTTTCGACTGGGCCTGGAATCAGTGTAGGCATGTTTTTTGTCTGGGCCTGGAAGTTAGCATGGTGTGCCTTCTGGTTGCCTCTTTGGTTTGACCTGGAGGTTAGTGTGGAAGCCAGATGCTTCATTTCCTACTTCTTGTTTCCTGTTTCTTTCGTTTTAACTTTTAAATAGCAACAAGGCTTAAGGCCATGCTAGCATTGCCTTACAACCAGTTTAATACTTAATGCATGTTTAGGTAAACAAGAAGCAAAGCAAAAGGGTTAGCTCTGAAAACATATTAAAAGGGTGGAAACGAAAATAAAAATGGTATGTACATGCTTAAAACGAAAAGAAAGTTTATTCACATATCATACCTAAAATGAAGGATTCAAGGGTAAGAGGGACTTACCTTGCTTCAAGCTGGAGTGTGTGCTGGACCTTGAGTGGCTACCTTGAGTGCTTCTGGATTCGAAGGGAGGAAACAAAGGTGACGTCTCTAAGGCTGGATTCTAAGGAGAAGAACAAGTGTGATGTTATTTCTACTGGATTCAAAGGGAGGAAACAAAGGTGACGTCTCTAAGGCTGGATTCTAAGGAGAAGAACAAGGGTGATGTTATTTCTACTGGATTCGAAGGGTAACAAGGTACAAGGACCTTTCAGATTTGAAGAGGACAAGTGTTTGGATTCTGAGTTTGTGTTTGACGAATGTTTAAGTGTTTGAGAGCTTTATTGTGTTTGAGAAAATTTTGGAGATTCGTTCCTCTGGCCAAAAGTCCTCTTTAGAGCTTGCAAATGCTTCTCTATTTATAGAGAAAAGAATCAACATGTTTGAAGTAACCAGGTTTGTATGATGACAAACCATGGTTTGGTTAAAGGTGAAAGAAGTCAGTCCCTTTTCGTTGTTCCCATGTTTCTAGTACAAGTGGGGGCCTCCTGGCAGAAGATTGGACTTATGCTTTTGACATTGCTTGTGTTCAGACAAAAATCAGGTTGGAAGCTGCTTTTGTGATAAAAGTACTCTCTATGAAAAAAGTACGTAGCTTTTTCTATTTTAAACAAGATAGTATTATCTAGTAGGCAAAGCTTCGAACCTTTATGTAAGCCTCTGATTATGTAAATATTTGGAAGCAACATAGCCTGACAAGTGAGATTTGGAGGATAAGGCTATGAGATTTGCTCAAAGTCCTTCAAACAAGCTTGCTTCGAATGGTCCAAAGTTGGGTTCAAAATGTGCTGATTCGAAGGGAATCAAAACTCCAATCGAAACTTTGTATGCAGCTGGCCCTTGTCCAATCGAAGGCTTGCCTGCCAGAAGTCACATGGTCAAATGAAACTTGCAACAAAGGGGGGCCACATACCCAAATGAAAGAGGTATGCCGGAAGCAAAAATGCCCAGACGAAAGAGGCATGCATAAGGAAAATTGTGTAATCGAAGGATTCCAAAAGGTGCAATCGAAGGATATCAGCAGGAGGATTTTTGCCTTGGAATCGAAGGACACTTTTCAGAAGGTTATTGCCTTCTCAATCGAAGGAAGTTTTCAGAAGATTATTGACTTTATGAATCAAAGAAAAACAAAAGGAGGCCTTTACTTCCTGAATCGAATGACGTTGTTTCAAAGGGAAATAAAACTCAGTCGAAGCTTGTATGAAGATGATTTCCTTCTGAATCGAAGGAAGCTTTAAGGAAGTCCTAGTCCAATCGAAGCAGTCTTGAAAGAGACTAAAGTCAAAACGAAACAAGGGAAATCAAAGGAGGCCTGAAGGAGACCAAAGTCCAATCGAAGCCTTATGGATCGAAGTAGATTTACAGGGGACCAAAAATCCAATCGAAGCAAGGGAAATCGAAGAAAACTTATTTTTCTCCAATTTTGTTGAAAAGATTATTTTTATATGTTTTGCCCTTTTTAACAGTTTCCTCCAATTGTACTTTTGCAAGCTTGAACTTTGAGAATCCTTGTGAGAAATGAGAGGGAAAATTTTGGGGTACAACAACTGCCATTGTTCAATCTTCTTAAACCTGAAGAGTTAGACTGGCAAGCCTGTCATTTGTGACTTGAAGATGGAAGATGATTGAACACTAGAGTGCCAAGAAATTTGCACTTGATGATGTGGTGGTTGATTGTGTAGGGAATGGGCTTAAAGATTCCATTTGGAGAGATGATGGAGAGTTGTCGGAGATGAGCTTATAGATTCCACCCAAAAGTGATTGTTGATAGAAATTGGAAAAAATATCAGAATAAATCTCTGGTCAATTTATACTGAAACAATAGATGTAGTGGGATGAGTATCAGAATAATATCCATAAATGGACCATATCTGACTGTATTTGGAAGGGAATCTGGAGTAAGTATCAGAATGTCATCCGTATCTATATCGCATTTGAACTGTTTCAAGAAGAGTGTATGAGAAGGAGCCCGTGTAAGATTGCTTCGGATGGTCGTGTAGATAATTGTCCTAGCTTATTTCAGGAATTAATCTATGATCAGTTGTCCTCAGATAGTTGTCTTGGCTTGTTACAGGTATTAATCTGGAACTTGTTTTTGTCGGTCGTTGAGATAGTTGTCCTATCTGGTTTCAGGTATTAATCTCTGACCTGAGAAAGAAAGATAGTTTTCCTGGCTTGTTACATGTATTAATCTTCAATCTCTTCATGTAGATAGTTTTCCTGGCTTGTTATAGGTATTAATCTACAATCAGTCATCCACAAATAGTTTTCCTGGCTTGTTACAGGTGTTAATCTGGAACTTGAAAACGTTGGTCACATAAATAGTTCCCCGTCTGGTTTCGGGTATTAATCTCTGACTTGAGAAAGAAAGATAGTTTTTCTGGATTGTTACAGGTATTAATCTTCAATCTCTTCATGTAGATAGTTTTCCTGGCTTGTTATAGGTATTAATCTACAATCAGTCGTCCACAGATAATTTTCCTGGCTTGTTACAAGTGTTAATCTGGAACTTGCTTTTGTTGGTTGTTGAGATAGTTGTCCTGTCTGGTTTCAGGTATTAATCTCTGACCTTTTGAAAATGGTTGTGGTATTTGCCAAAAAGGACTTTTGTTGATTAACTTTTCCCTGAAAGGAAGAGGGTTAGTTGCATGCAAATGTATGCATGGCTTGATGATGTTCTCAAAATAAATGAGATTATGTTGTATGCATTTATCATGTATGTAATATGATGCATGAAATGCGAAATGTTGTTGGAATGTATTTTTGTCATGGAAAATAAATCCTTGACAAATGTTGGGGAGTTTGGGAGGATAAATCCCGGACTGCCATTGGGGATAAAGAGTATGCACCTATCTAGACCTTTTTTAGGATGTTTCTGCTCGGGCTTCCTATTTTTGTTGTTTGAGGAGAACTCCGCTGGCAGACGTTGACTTTGCTTGAGGAAAACTCTGTGGAGAGTGTTGATCTCTGTTTGGGGAAAAAAGTTTAGGATCCTTAGCTACTTGTTGCTCTATTGGGGAGTTATTCCTGACTGGAGAGAATCAAAAGTTAGCTGTTATCTGGTCGAAATCCAGGCTTGGCAGCAAATTGTTGAGGATAAATGAAGTTGGCTGTTATCCAGTCGTATTTCAGGCTTCACAGCAACTTACTAGGGAAGATTAAATTAACTGTTATCTGGTCGGATTCCAGGCTTCGCAGGTGTGATACAGTGGGATAACTGACTTGGGTATTTTACGTTTGATCGCAAATGTTACGGTTATCAAGAGTCGCCACCGACTTTTATTTTATCCAAAAGGAAAGGTGAAAAAGCACAGGAAAGATCTTTTAGATTATTTCTTGAGTTCGGGGGGTAGATTATGAAAAGGGAAGGTATTAACACCCTTTTCATCCATGGTTTTCCATGGGCTCTTAGTTACTTGCTTTTGTTTGAAATTGTGCTTTGCGTGGTTTTTGAAAGTATTTTGTAAAGAGGCCATTGTTTAGGCAAACTTTGTAATGATTCTCGTTCGTAAGAATGTATACAAAGATGTTAATCTTTTGAAAATGTTTTCAAGTTTTTAAGATGGTTTAAAAGTGTAGGTGTTTGTTTTGAAAATAGCAAGGATGTTTTATTTTGAAATTGAGCAAGTAACTAGGAGCATTCTACCTACTCAAAAGTCTTTCATGTTCATTTCCTTGTTCCTTTGACATTGTTATCTTACCATTGATTTGGTAAGTAACCCTATCTTTGGATGTAAATGGGACGGGTGTGGGTCATCGTATAACCATGATTAGAAATGTTGCAAGGTATCTTAGCATTCTCTTTTAGGGACTAAGATCATTTGAAAGGCAACATAGATAGCGTCATCGAGGGACTATGATCTTATATTTTGCTTGTTTTTACTGAGATACCTCACATGCGTAATATGGCCATTTTGTAAGGCAACCAAGTGGATTTTACCCTAAGGGTGCTTGTGTGCAAGTGTATTGTTTTTCATGCTTGGTTTTGTCTTTGATTAGGGTTTTCTAATTGATTGGTTTTAGTCTTTCCATACAAATCCTAATTACTAGCATTTGTATATAAAGCGACAAATTACAGAATTTAAAATTACTACACTATTACAATACTTGTGGGAGGGAGTGTACAAATTACAAATGGGGATTGCAAGAAAATAAAGCATAATTATTTATTACAACCATATTGAATATATACAAGGATTGGATAAATAATGTACAAAAATAAATAAATATACAAGAATGTAAAATGGAAAGAAAATGGACTTTTGTTTGGATTTTTAGGGAAAAGTGGTTTTGTTTTAAACTAATTAACTAAAATAAAAATAATTAAGTAAATTAGTAAAAAGTAAAACCTAAATTTACTAGGAAAATAATTTAAATAAAACCCTAATCTATTAATTGATTAAAAAAAGAAATTAAGTTTTTAAGAAAAATATTTTTTGGTATTTTTGTCTTAAAAATAATTTATAGTATTATAAAATATTTTTGGTCTTTTTTGGTTTTAAAATAATATATTTTAAGAAAATAACTAAAACCCTAGTTTTTAATTAAATTTACAAACCAATTAGTAAAATAAATAAAGTATGCCTAAATAAAATAATTTTTTTGTGTAAAAAATAAATAAACTATATCAAAACATAAATCTAATGTTTTTATATTTTTTCTGATTTTTTTTAGTATTAGATAAAATATTTAAGAAAATAAATAAATAAAAATGAAAAAAAAAAAGAAAATAAAATGGGCCAGGGTGTGAATAGCCAGCAAGGGGGGTCAAAAGTGAAAAAAACATAAGGCCCAAGGGGATGAGGCCCAGCACTGCCAAAACAGTCAGAATATGTGAAAAACATGAAAACAAATCCAAAAGGGTACCACTGGGGCTCGAACCCAGGTCCCTATAGTCACAGGCGCGCGCTTCTACCACTGGGGTGGCTATACATCCATTTATTAATATCAAACCATAAATATATATGGTAAACACGTTCCTGAGGCCAACTTCATCTTCAACCTCACGCCCAGCCTGAACCTCTGTATCTTATTCAATTCTCAACAAAAATGAAAAATGTAAACAGGAAACTTGTAGCAAATTTCCTCACGATTTCAGAAATGCAAAGCAATAAAATTATAGATCAAATACAAGCATGAATTTTAATGGCCCTAATCTGAACCCTAAAAATTTCAGAAACTACAATCTTAAAATTCTCTAAGCTCAAGCAATATAAATGAAAACTATGGACATGGTTAGCTTTAGGGCAATGATATCTACATTTTTCATTGACAAATAAACCATTAATGATGCTTGTATGAAATGTTCAAAGTTGAGATAACTTACCTTGCAAGAGGGTATCGTGTTTTGAGTTTGAGTAGCTTTTAGTAAGTTCCAATGATTGGATTAGCTTCCTCAAGTTCCCAAGAAGCTAATGTAATGCTTAGCTTAAGCTGAAAGTGCCTGAGGAATTCTGGAGAAGTCAAGGTGCAAGGTGTTGTTTTTGAAAATGGTGGATGATGATGGAGGTGTCACAGTGATGTTGCAGGTGTTGGAATGGTTTGTGTATGTTACTTAGAAGCTTTTGAAAGTAAAAGGTCAAGAAACACACGAGCAAATTTGGAGATTGGACTCAAAACTTAGAAATGGCAAGTTTTGAGGTGTTTTTGGTGATTCTGTGTTCTTGGTGTTTTCAGGGATCAAGCATGCGTGGGATTTGTGGCAAATAACTTGTGTATGTATAAGCAAAAGGTCTTGATTGCTTTGGAGAGTCAGAAGTACAAGTTACAAGCTAATTGCTATGTTACTTGATTTTCAAGAAAAGTGGGAAAACAAGTTTCAAGAGGAAGTACAAGCATGGGCTGAGTGATTATAAGTGTCTAGGTAAAATTCTCTTGAGTTATGGGACTTGTATGATCAAAATAGAACAAGTACAAGGCTCAAGAACAAGTTTTATGCAAAAAGCTACTTTATCAAAATGGCATTGTGCACTTTCTTCCCAAAATGGATATAAAGCATGGTCTTGCATTGAATGCTTGAATTGAGACCTCTAACAGTTGTGCAAGAAATTATTTATGGAGTGCCTAACAAGTTTTAGGCCTGCAAAGTAGAGATTATGCAGCATAAGTTTGAATTTTGAATCTTGTTCATCACAAAATGACTTGTAATTCAAGTGTGAAAACCCTAACTTCATCTCTTCGATTCTCCCTACTCAAAAATGATCTAAAAGAGTTCTTAGGCATTTTGGAAATCTTGTAATGTTCTCTACAACCCATCTTTGAATCAATTTTGAAAATTCCCCTTGGAACTATATGAAAAAGTCCCATGAAGTTAGGTCAAAATCTTGACCAAATTAGGGCAAAATTTCACTAAGTGTTTTGTTTCATGACCATGTGTTCTTAAAATTATAACTTGAGATCCAAGCACTTTTGGAAGGAGTTGTGCAAATCAAAGTTATATATTTCATGGAGATCTACAACTTTCATGTTGAAAGTTTCTTTTGAATCATCTTGCATCATGGTGAAATTTTTTCTCAAAGTTGTTAAATAATAAGAAATTTTCAACACTTAGAAAAATTTCTAAGTTTAGAAATTTTAACTTTTCAAAATGAAATCTTGAATTTTTTATTTCTTGATGAATAAGTTTCATATTTTGACATACTTTGATGAATTGTGATCTTTGACATTTGATTTTGACCAAAAAAAGTCAAAGTTTGACTTTTCAGTATACAGTTGACTTTTGATCAGTTGACTGAAAATTCATCTGTCAATCCATTGGACTTGAGCAATGTTTTGAGCCATGTCATTAGGTAAAAATTATGTAATTGGACTCTTGAGATCATGCCTTAAACCAATTGATCATTTGCTAGGTCAAAAATCAGAAATTGCCCTTTCCTAATCAAAACCCTAATTTTGACCATTTTGCCCTTTTGAAGATTTGATCAAATTTCTTAAGGAATTATGGTCCAAACTTAATCAAATGATACATATGAGTTTAAAATGTTGATGTGGATCAAAAATTGTGAAGTTTGACTGTAAATTGGCCACAATTGACTTTTTCCCTAATACAGCTGATTTTTAGGTCAATTGCTCAATTGACTAAGCAAAAGTGTGATTCAAAGCTTGAAACTTGACATGAGTAATCTTGAGGGTCCACAATGATCCATGAAATTCATATGGGGCATTGGAAGTTCAAATATCCTTGTGCAATCTCAAACCCTAATTTTGGTCATCAGTGCTTAAGGAGGTGTCTTGAGCTAATCAACCCTAGTGCAGTCTTGGGCCAAAGGAGATCTTGTGAGCAAATTCTTGATAAATGAGAGGGAAAATTTTGGGGTACAATATCTGCCCCTGTTCAATCTTCTTAAGCTTGAAGAGATAGATTGTCGAGTTTTGCCATTCGTGACTCGAAGGTGGAAGATGATTGGACATTAGAGTGCCCAAAAATTTGCACTCGGTGATGTGATGGTTGATGGTATTGAGAATGGGCTTAAAGATGCCATTAAAAAATGATTGCTGAGAGCTGAATCTAAATGAGTATCAGGATGGCATCCGTGTCCGGAGTGTATCTGAACTGTATGTGAGAGCTGAATCTGAATGATTATCAGGATGGCATCCATATCTGCAGTGTATCTGAAATGTATCTGAAAGTTAAATCTGAATGAGTATCAAGATGTCATCCATATCTGGAGCGTATCTGAACTGTATCTGAAAGTTGAATCTGAATGAGTATCAGGATGGCATCCGTATCTGGAGCATATCTGAACTGTATCTGAAAGTTGAATCTGAATGAGTATCAGGATGGCATCCGTATCTAGAGCGTATTTTAACTGTATCTGAAAGTTGAATCTAAATGAGTATCAGGATGGCATCCGTATCTGGAGTGTATCTGAACTGTATCTGAAAGTTGAATCTGAATGAGTATCAGGATGGCATCCATATTTGGAGCGTATCTGAACTGTATCTGAAAGTTGAATCTGAATGAGTATCAGGATGGCATCTGTATCTAGAGCGTATCTGAACTGTATCTGAAAGTTGAATCTAAATGAGTATCAGGATGACATCCGTATCTGGAGCGTATCTGAACTGTATCTGAAAGTTGAATCTGAATGAGTATCAGGATAGCATCCGTGTCTAGAGCGTATCTAAACTGTATCTAAAAGTTGAATCTGAATGAGTATCAGGATGGAATCCGTGTTTGGAGCGTATCTGAACTGTATTAGAAAAGCCTTTGAACATTGTTAATGGTAGCTATTGATTAACCTTGTCCTGGAAAGGGTAAAATGTTAGCTAATATGCAAAGTCATGTTGTATGAAATGCATGGTATAATGAGATTGTGATACATGCATTCGTGTTATCGATGTTTATGATATATGGATGCGATGTATGCGTATGTGCTAATCTGCTGCACTGCTTGTTGGATTGGGGAAAATAAATCCCTGACTGCAGCTGAGGATGCGAAGTGCAATCCTTCATGTTTTGAAGTGTTGATGAATTTCCACTTATAGAAATAAACTTTGTCGTAAGGGAAATGCCATGTACTGCTTGTAAAATCCTGTTGGGAAATCCTGAGAAATTTGGCGATTTCTACCGGGGATGATAACTGGAAATTTTGTTCCGCTGGGGATTAAACTGCATACTACGGGGGATTTTATGGATATAGCTTAGAGAGATTTCCCTATTTCTTAAAGCCATTAGTGATTGTCTTTCTATTTTGTTCATTTGTGAACGGTAGTTACGTTCAAATGCATATGTTCAAAAATAAATCATTGGACGTTTTTGTAAACAAAACACAAGAGTAAAGAAAAAACAGATAGTTGGCACTTTCAAAGGGATATTTTTGTATTGACTTTGAGTAAGTATTTTTGTACAATGAGACAAACATTCTAGTAAGAGAATGCTATCGTAAAAAATGAAAATTTGATACAAAGAAAAGATATCTATGTGAAATAATCCCATGGGGTTCCCATTCTGCTATAGCCTTTGTGTCTTTGAGCATCTTATCTATTTATTGCCTTGTCCAAAGCTGATTGAATTGATCAGAATCGCTGAGTTTGTTAGTTGAAGCCAAAGGTTGTCCTTAAGGTGATCCCAATAGGACATAGTCATACGCTTTAATTCCCTAACTTTTTCCTGGACAGCCCTTTCGGGTTTTCAGTCCACCGGGATACCCTTTTTTGCCCAAGCCTCCCTTTTGGGTTTTCAGCTTGCCGGGTGTACGGTTTTTTTTGTTTTATCCCTAATTTTTGCCCGAACCTTTTTGGTTCGCTGGGATGCCCTTGTTTTTCCTAGATGTGTCAACCTAGCGGGTCTCTTATGCGTAGTATCTTTTGACTATGTCCGGGTTCATAGGGTGCGGCGGGTTGTCACCATCCATAGTGGTTAAGATCATTGCTCCACCAGAGAATATGCTTTTGATCACAAATGGTCCTTCGTATGTAGGAGTCCATTTGCCCCTGGGATCACCCTGCGGTAGTATGATATGTTTGATCACCAGATCCCCGACTTAATACACTTGGCGTCTGACCTTTTTGTTAAAAGCCTTGACCATCCATTTTTGATACATTTGGCCATGACAGACAGCAGTAAGCCTTTTCTCATCAATCAAGTTTAGTTGATCAAGTCGAGTCTGGATCCAATCGTCTTCGTTCAGACCTGCATCCTTCATGATTCTCAGAGAGGGGATCTGGACCTCAATAGGCAAGACAACTTCCATGCCATATACCAAAGAGTAAGGTGTTGCCCTGGTTGATGTGCGCGCTATGGTACAATAACCGTGGAGAGCGAATGGTAGCATCTCATTCCAGTATTTGTATGTGATTGTCATTTTCTGTATGATCTTTTTGATATTCTTATTTGTGGCTTCGACAACACCATTCATCTTTGGCTGGTAAGGGGAAGAATTGTGATGCTGGATCTTGAACTACTCGCACAGGTCAGTGATTATAGTATTGTTTAGATTTGTACCATTGTCTGTGATGATCTTCTCCGGGATACCATACCGACAGACGAGATTCTGTTTAATGAATCGGGCTACAACATTTTTGGTAACGGAAGCGAAAGAGGCTGCCTCAACCCACTTTGTAAAATAGTCAATGGCCACCAAGATGAAGCGGTGTCCATTAGAGGCTGTTGGCTTGATTTCCCCAATCATATCGATGCCCCACATAGCAAGGGGCCAAGGATCCGTTAAGACATTCATAGGAATCGGAGGTACGTGCACTTTGTCAGTATAGATCTGACACTTATGGCAGGTTCGAGAGTGTTGATAGCAATCTGCTTCCATGGTAGACCAGTAATAGCCTTCCCGTAGGATCTTTTTTGCCATTGTATGTCCACTGGAATGGGTGCTAAAAGTGCCCTCATGTAGATCGGCCATGATCTTTTCCGCTTCAACTTTGTCTACGCACCGAAGTAACACAGAGTCATGGTTGCGTTTGTAGAGAATGCCATCACTAAGGAAGAATTTAGCAGAAAATCTCCTTAATAACTTCTTATCATTGACTGAAGCTCCTTTCGGATATTCTTAAGCCTCGAGATACCTCTTGACTTCGTGAAACCAAGGCTGGTCCACTATTTTTTCAGTATTAATCTCGTGACAATGAGCTGGTTCATTCACCCGTTCAATGGTGATCTGGGGAGCCTCGTTATCCCATTTAAGTTTAAACATGGATGACATTAAGGCTAGTGCGTCTGCTAGCTGATTTTCTTCTAGTGAGAAATGTTCGAAGGTAATTTTATCAAAATGTGGGATCAATGTCAACACATGTTCTTTGTAGGGGATAAGGTTAGGGTGTTTGGTGTCCCATTCTCCTTTGATTTGGCTGATGACCAAAGTTGAATCTCCGAATACATTTAAGGATTTGATCCCCAAAGCTATGGCAGCTTTGAGACCAAAAATGCACGCTTCGTATTCTGCCATGTTATTTGTACAATTGAAGCAGAGTCTTGCCGTAAAGGGAGTATGACATCCTTCAGGATATATAAGTACATCACCGATACCATTTCCGAGTGTGTTGGATGCCCCATCAAAAACCAGGGTCCATCGGGATCCTTGTTCAGGTCCGTCATATGGTCTGAATTCTTCACAGTTGTTTACCATCATGATGTCTTCATCTGGGAATTCTAACTTCATGGACTGGTAGTCATCTACAGCTTGATGAGCAAGGTGATCAGCTAGTACACTGTCCTTTCTTTCTTTCTGGGTAGTATACTATATGTCATATTCTGTCAGGATCATCTGCCATCTCGCTATTCTCCTATAGAGAGCAGGTTTCTCGAAGATGTATTTTATGGGATCCATTTTGGATATCAATAAGGTAGTATGGGTCAGCATATACTGTCTTAGCCGGAGAGCAGCCCATGCCAGAGCGCAGCAAGTTTTATCGAGCAGTAAATAACTTGTTTCATAGTCGATAAACTTTTTGCTCAGGTAATAAATAGCATGCTCTTTTTGGCCAGACTAGCCATGCTGCCCCAGCACACACCCCATTGAATTTTCCAAAACAGTTAGATACATGATCAAGGGTCTTCCCTCGAATGGTGGCATCAAAATCGGAGGCTCTTGCAGGTATTCTTTGATCTTGTCGAAGGCAGTTTGGCACTCATTATTCCATTTGACTACTTGATCTTTCTTCAGTAATTTGAAGATTGGTTCACAAGTAGCTGTTAGGTGAGAAATGAATCTAGAAATGTAGTTTAGCCGTCCTAAGAATCCTCTGACTTCCTTCTCAGTACGAGGAGCATGCATTACTTGTATTGCTTTCACTTTGGCAGGATCCACTTCAATACCTTTACCGCTGACGACAAAGCCTAAGATTTTACCGGACCTTACTTCAAATGTGCATTTATTTGGATTCAACCTCAGCTTATATTTTTTTAATCTCTCAAACAACTTCTGCAAATGGTCAAGATATTCCTCTTCGGTATGAGATCTGGCTATCATGTCGTCCACATAGACCTCTATTTCGTGATGTATCATGTCGCGAAATAAGGCTACCATGGCACGCTGATAGGTTGCCCCAACATTCTTCAGCCCGAATGGCATAACCTTGTAGCAGAATATGCCCCATTGTGTGACAAAGGTTGTTTTCTCCATGTCCTCAGGCGCCATTTTGATTTGGTTGTAGCCTGAGAAATTATCCATGAAGGAAAACACCTTATGCTATGATGTATTGTCAACCAAAATATCGATGTGGGGAAGTGGGAAATCATCCTTAGGGCTTGCCCTATTCAAATCTCTGTAGTCCATGCATATTCGCACTTTGACGTACTTTTTAGGTACAAGAACAACATTGGCAACCCATTGTGGATAGGAGGTGAAGGCCAAGAATCCGACGTTGAATTGTTTCATGACATCCACTTTGATCTTCTCTGACATGTTTGGTCGCATGCGACAAACCTTTTGTTTTACCGGAGGGCAGTCCTCTTTTGTAGGTAGACGATGTACTATGTTATCTGCATCAAGTCCTGGCATGTCTTCGTACGACCAGACAAAGACCTCAACATAATCATGTAGCAACTGAACCATACGCTTTTTGACACTAGGTTCCAGATTGGCACCCACCTTGACTTCTCTCTTGTCTTCTTCGGTACCTAGATTAATTGTGTCCACTGGTTCTTCATGGGGCTGTATGGTCCTCTCTTCTTGTTGTAGTAACCTGGCGAGTCCCCCTGGTACTTCACAATCTTCCTCACCTTCGTCTTCGGCTTGGTAGATTAGATTTTCATAATCACAGAAGGCCATAGCAGAATTGTTACCCATGGGATCCCGAATGGATGTAGATCTGCAATTTGGATGTGAGTGTGTGTAAAAGTATATCTATCTTTGAAAGAAATGAAAATGTAAAAAAGAAAAACAATGAGCATAAAGTTTGTATGCAAAAACGTCCATGATTCATTGATGTCATATGGAAATGAGATAATAACCCTTACAAATGGACCATTGTGCCTCGGGTAAGACACAAGGTTTTAAGAGTCTGAATTGTTTAATATTACAGATCCGACAAAATTTAAAGACAAATTATTGTTGGATAAAAGTGATTGGGACAAAATCTCTAGCTTCCCAGTTGTTGAGCCCTCCATTGACAGTTGGGAAAATCCAATCCTCCAGGTCATAGCTGTCTTCATCATCCTCCATTGTGTTGACTCCGTGTTGCTGATCTTCAAGGGTGGTCCTCCGGCACGAGCGCGGCGTACAACTTTCTGAGCTCTTGAAGTGAAACCCAGACCAAATTTGTCAGATTTGTATGGGATATCTGGGAGTTAGCCCCAAATAGTGTACCCACCTTCTTTGATCACTGCCTTGGCATCTTTCAAAGACGACATCTTGAGCGGAGGCCTTGTAATCTTTGGGACTTGAGAAATAGACTTGGTTACTGCCACAGTTTGCGGGACTTCTACAAAGTGCTGGAATGGAGTTTCAATAAATTCACCATCTAATTCCACATATCTGAAGGAATTTAGATGACTGGCCATATACTCTTCTTCTCCATGAACAGTGATGATTTTCCCCTGATTTAGATATTTCAGCATTTGATGCAACATAGAGGTAACGACACCAGCATTGTGAATCCACGGTCGACCTAATAAGCAGGAATATGAAGGGAGAATATCCATTACATAAAAATTTGAATCAAATGTTTGGGTTCCAACTTTTATGGGGATGTCTACTTCCCCATGCACCATCCTTTTTGAGCCGTCGAAGGCCCTCACCACTATGTTGCTAGGTTTCAAGGTCAATCCTTCATAGTCAAGCCTATCAAGAGCCTTTTTAGGCAACACATTCAGAGACGAACCAATGTCAACCAAGACATGAGCCAAATTCGTGCCCCTGCATTTGACTGAGACATGTAATGCCTCGTTATGCTTCCTCCCCCTTGGCGTTAAATCAGCATCCGAAAAACCTAAACCATTATCTGCAGTCAAGCTGGCTACGCAGTCTTGGAACTGATCGACAGATGTTTCTTGGGGTACATGGGCAGTTTTAAGGAACTTTACCAAGGCCTTTGCATGAGCCTCAGAACATAACAATAAAGCCAGCATGGAAATTTTTGATGGAGTTTGTCCCAGTTGTTCGATTACGTTGTAGTCGCTTCTTTTTATAATCTTTAGAATTTCCTCCATCTCTTTTCGGGAGGTCTCAGGGATAGCTACTAATTGTGCCTTCATATGGATATGCTCAACCAGAATACCTTTGCCTCGAGTCTCGGTTTACTCGGCAATAGGAATGTCAGTAGGGGTGATAATAGGGACTGCAACAGTTTTGTCCATAGGAGTATTAGCATAGATGACTGCAGGATTTGGAATAGCCTTTGGAGGAGCAACAACAACAGGAATGATTACAGGTCCAAAAATAACTTTTGGAGGAGAAATTTCTGGAGAGAATACCCTTCCACTTCGGGTTATCTTGCTAGTCCCTGCGATGTTATTGATATCAGAGTCAATTTTCTCAGAACTTGAATTTTCAGCAGCCGGCCAATCTTGCTTGATACCGTGATAGTAAACATCACCTCCATAATTCCATGGGACGGTTTTGTCTGACGAATACGGGATTGGTCCAGGCATTGTAATTATCAATAGAGCTACTTTAGGAACTGATGTAATTCTAACGGGTCTTTTAGTGGAGACCCTGGAAGAATTGGCGGAAATGGTCACTATGGAAACATCATTATAAGAAACAGTTAGAATAGAAGTCTTCTCGAACAAAATCTCCTTGTCATCTATTAGGCATTGAACGCCTGCTTTTAACAAATGACAATTGGTTGGTGAGGATAAACAAAAATGATAGATTTCATCATAGCCTGGGAATACACTGACATTCAATAAGTTCTTTTTGATAGTCAGGAGTGGGGTCACAAGTTCATCAACCAAAGTAACAAACATATCTTCCTCAACGGCATTGACATCACGGCCGTGCTTGGGCATAGGGGCTGTGATAACATTGGGAATTCCTGGCACATCGAATGCAATCTCTTTGGCTTCAAGAAGGTCTTGTACCTTGATTTTCAGAGCCCAATAGTTGTTGGTGTCATGGCCGAGACTCTCAGAATGGTATGCACAACGGGCATTAGGATGATAATCATGAGAGGTTGTGTTAGGATTCTTTGGAGCTTCTTTCAAAGTCATTAGATTGGATCTTAACAAATGTGGAAATACTTGAGATAGTGTCATATTAATTTGGGTGAAGTGTCTGACTGATCTTTCTGTTTTTGGCTGGTTGCTTCTTTGCTTCTTTGGTATGAGTCAACATACACTGTCTTAGCCGGTGAGCAGCCCATGCCAGAGCGCAACAAGTTTTCTCGAGCAGTGAATATATGGTTTCACAATCGGTAAACTTTTTTCTCAGGTAGTAAATAGCATGCTCTTTTCGGTCAGACTCGTCATACTAGCACAAAACACACCCCATAGAATTCTCTATCACCGTCAAGTACATGATCATGGGCCTTCCTTCCACTGGAGGCATGAGAATAGGAGGTTCTTGCAGATATTCTTTGATTTTGTCGAAGGCAGCTTGGCATTCATCATTCCATCGGACTACTTGATCTTTCTTCAAGAGTTTGAAGATTGGCTCATAAGTAGCAGTTAAGTGAGATATGAAGCGGGCGATGTAGTTAAGACGACCCAAGAATCCTCTAACCTCCTTTTCAGAGTGGGGGACTGGAATATCTTGGATGTTCTTTACCTTGGCAGGATCGACTTCGATGCCTTTACCACTGACAAGAAAACCTAGAAGCTTTCCAGATCGTACTCCGAATGTGCACTTATTAAGGTTTAACCTTAACTTGTACTTTTTCAGCCTCTCGAATAGTTTGTATAGGTGATTGAGATATTCCTCTTCAGTTTGTGACCTTGCAATCATATCATCCACATATACCTCTATTTCATGATGAATCATATCATGAAACAAAGCTACCATAGCCCTTTGATATGTTGCCCCTACATTCTTCAAACCGAACGACATGACCTTGTAACAAAAGGTGCCCCATTGCATAACGAAGATGGTCTTCTCCATGTCTTCAGGAGCCATCTTAATTTGATTATAGCCGGAGAAACCATCCATGAAAGAGAAGACTTTATGTTGAGCGGTGTTATCGACCAAGACATCAATATGAGGTAGAGGGAAATCATCCTTGGGACTTGCCCTAATCAGATCCCTGTAATCTACGCACATACGAACTTTTCCATCTTTCTTTGGCACCGGCACCATGTTTGCAACCCATTGGGGATAAGATGTCATAACTAGAAATCCTGCATCAAATTGTTTCATCACTTCAGCTTTTATCTTTTCGGACATGTCAGGCCTCATGCAACGAATTTTTTGTTTGCCAGGAGGAAAATCTTCCTTTGTCGGTAGATGATGAACTATAATTTCGGTATCCAACCCTGGCATATCTTCATACAACCAAGAAAACACTTCCACATAGTCATGCAACATTTGAACCAATATGCTTTTGACACTGCTTTCCAGGTTAACGCCGATCTTGACTTCTTTCTTGTCTGTCTCGGTACCTAAATTGATGACTTCAATTGACTCTTCATGCGGCTGAATAGATTTTTCCTCTTGTAATAGAAGTCTGGCTAGTTCTCCCGGTATTTCATAATCTTCCTCGCCTTTGTCTTCGACTTGGTTAATTGGATGTTCGAAATCATAGTTGGCAATAGTAGAGTCATTGGAAATGAGATTCGGAGTGGACGAGGACCTGCAAGAGTGTGTGTGTGTGTGTGTGTGTGTGTGGGTGTGTGTATGTAAGACACATGGTGTGATACGGTGGGAGAACTGACTTGGTGTTTTGCGTTTTATTGCAAATGTTGCGGTTAGCAAGAGTCGCCACCGACTTTTCTTTTATCCAAAAGGAAAGGCTGAAATAAACAGGAAAGACCTTTGAGATTATTTCTTGAGTTCGGGGGGTAAATTATGAAAAGGGAAGGTGTTAGCACCCTTTTCATCCATAGTTATCTATGGGCTCTTAGTTGCATGCTAGATCACTTGCTTTTGTTTGAAAATGTGCTTTGTGTGGTTTTTGAAAGTATTTTGAAAAGGCGCCTACGTTTAGGCAAACTTTGTAATAGTTCTCGTTCGTAAGAACGTATACAAAGTTTTGAGCTTTTGAAAATGTTTCAAGTTTGAAAAATGTTTTGAAAGTGTTTTTGAAAGTGTTGGTGTTTGTTTTGAAAATAAGCAAGAGTGTTTGATTTGAAATTGAGCAAGCAACTAGAAACAATCTAACTACTCAAAAGTCTTAGTTCATTTATTTATTTCTTTTGACATTGCTATATTACCATTGATTTGGTAAGAAGTCCTATCTTTGGATGTAAAGGGACGGGCGTGGGTCATCGTATAGCCATGATAGCAATGTTGTGAAATATCCTAGCAATTCTCTTTGAGGGACTAAGATCATTTTGAAAGGCAACATTTGATAGCATCATCGAGGGACTATGATCTTATATTTTTTATTGCTTTTTGCTAAGATACCCCACATGCATAACATGGCCATTTTTGTAAGGCAACAAAGTGGATTTATCCTAAGGGTGCAAGTGTGCAAATGTGTTGATTTTACATGCTTGTTTATCTTGAATTAGGGTTTTCTAACTTGTTGATTTTATCTTTCCATACAAACCCAAATTTACTAGCATTTTCATATAAAGCGATAAATTGTGGAAAGTAAAAATACTAAGCTATTACATCATTAGGGGAGGGGTGTACAAATTTACAAATGGGGGATTTGCAAGAAAATTAAATCTAATTAACTATTACAACCATATTGAATAAATGTACAATAACTGAATAAATAATGTACAAATGCAAATGAAAAACGAAATGATTTTTTGTTTGGTTTTCATGAAAGGGTTTTAACCTAATTAAGAAAATGGTTAATAAAAATTAAATATAATTAACTCAAACTAATTAAGAAAAGAAATTAATTTAAAAGGGTTTTTTAGGGTTTTTTTTTATAAAAAGGTTTTTAATTAATAAAAATAAAATGAAAGTTAATCAATTAAAATAAACCTAAGTTCTAAATTAATTAATTAAGAAAATAATAATATAATAATTAAACCTAATTATCTAAATATTAATTATTAAAAAATGTTTAAATTTATTAAGAAAATACTTTTAGTCTTTTTGTTTTTTACAAATAAAAATAAATGTAAAAATAATAATAATAATATTTTTTGTATTTTTTATCACTAATAAAAAAAAATAAAAATAAAAAATAATAATAATAATAATAATAATAATGAAATGTAAATAAAATAAAATAAGAAAATAAATAAATGAAATAAATAAAAGTTGGGCCAGGAGTGTATGACCAAACAGGGGGTTAGAATCTGACAAAAAAAAGCAAAAGCCCAATTGTTTGGGGCCCAGGAGTCTGTTTCAAACAAAAAAAAGAAGAAAAATGTGAAAAATGCACAAAAGGGTACCATTGGGGCTCGAACCAGGTCCCATAGGTAACAGGCGCACGCTTTAACCACTAGGGTGGTGATACATTCAATAACTTAAACAAAACAATAAATATGTAACATAAATCTTTCCATGAATGTACTTCATCTTCAACCTCCAGCCAAAGGATCTGTAACTTATTCATTTCTCATCCATTCATAAAACTTCCAACATCAAACTTGTTAGAAATTTACTCACGATTCTGAATATGTAAATAACTTAAGCTAATTCTTAAAGATGAGCATGAATTTCTAACAGTACCAAATTATGACCTAAATATTTTCAGAGGTTCAAACTCAAATTTTTCCCTACTCAAGCAACATAAATGAAATCTATGGACATGTATAGTTTCAGGGCAATGTTGTCTATATTTTATCTTCACAAATGCAAGCCTAACAATGCCTAAATATGAAGATAGAAGTTCAAGAAAAATACCTCAAAACTGGAAATCGTGAAATGAGTTTGGGCTTGATTCAAGGTGCTGCAATGATCAGGTTAGCTTCATTGAGTGTCTAGGAAGCTAATGCAATGCTTTGCTTGAGTTGAGAGTGACTGAAATGGCCTGGAGAAGTCCAACTGCAATGCTCTGTTTTTGGCTATGGAAGTTTATGAAGATGATGTTACAGTCTGCAAACAGGGACAATGATGGTTTGTATTTGATGTGAGGAAGCTTTTGAAACTAAAAGGCCAAGAAATGCACGAGTGGTTTTGAAGATTGGAGTTCAAAGTCAGAAATGACAGAAAAATGGAGGTTTTTTGCAATTTCTGGCTTGAGGGGATTTGGGAGTGCTTAAGGGTGTTCAAACTCGTGTGCTAGGTTTCCTAATAGTCTTTTGATATATAGGAAAAGGTTTGGAGACTTGAGATGGTCAGAAGTACAAGATCGCATGTTTTGGCTTCTTGGCTTGTTTTTGAAGTAAGGTTGACAAACATGGTTTCAATGCATAGTACAAGCATGTTCTAAGCAATTAGAGGCTCTAGAAAAGTTTCTTATGGCTTTTAGATTGTATGTGATCATAAGGAACAAGTGCAAAGCTCTATGCATTGACTTTGTGATTAAAGTAACATTTCCAAAATGGAAGTGTGAACTTTGTTCAATTAATGGAATAATCACTTGGACAATGACTAAAACACTTGGATCATAGCTCAAATAGTTGTGTAATTTTATGATTATGGATAGATTTAGAGGTTAGAAGCCTGCAAAGTAAGATTTATGCAACATAGGTGTGGATTTGAATTCTTGTTCATCATGGAAATGACCTATAATTCAAGAATGAATGTCCAACTTCTTATCTTCGATTCTCTGTGCTCAAACATGATCTCAATGAGTTCTTGGACATTTTGGAAATCTTGTAACATCCTATACAACCTATATGTTAGACATTTTTGAATATTCCTCTTGGAACTATGTGAAAAATTGCCATGAAGTTAGGTCAAAATCCTGCCTAAATTAGGGCAAAATTTCACTAAGTTTCCAAGTTTCATGAACATGTATTCACAAAATCATAACTTGAAATCCATGCATTTCTAGGAGAAGTTGTGTTATATAATGTTTTATATCTCATTGAAATATACAACTTTCATGTTGGAAGTTTCCTTTGAATCATCTTGCATCATGATGGAAAATTGGCTCAAAGTTGTGAAAAATGTGAAGTTTTCAACACTTAGAAAAATTTCTAAGTTTAGAAATTTTGACTTTTCAGAATGAAATCTTGAATTTTTGATTTCTTGATGAAAAAGTTTCATATTTTGACATGTTTTGATGAATTGTAATCTTTGACACTTGATTTTGACCTAAAAGTTAAAATTTGACTTTTTAGTGGACAATTGACTTTTGATCAGTTGACTGAAAATCAACTATCAATCAATTGATCTTGAGGAAAGTTTTGAGCCATGCCATTAGGTAAAAATGATTCATTTGAATCCTTGAGATCATGTCTCAACCCAATAAGTCATTTTCTAGGTCAAAAATCAGAAATTACACCTTATCAGTCAAAACCCTAATTTTGACCATTTTGCCCTTTTGATGATCTGGTCAAATTTCTTGAGGAATTGTGATCTAAACATGATAAAGTGACATATATGAGTTCATCATGTTGATATGGACCAAAAATCATGAAGTTTGACTGTAAATTAACCACAACTGATCAATTGACTGAGCAAAAATGTGATCCAAGACTTGAAACTTGACATGAGAAATCTTGAGGATCCAAAATGATCCATTAAAGTCATATGAGGCATTTAAAAGTTCAATTGTCCTTGTTCAATCTCAAACCCTAATTTTCAGTCATTAGTGCTTGAGGAGGTGTCTTGAGCTGATCAACCCTTGTGCAGTCTTGAATCCAAGGAGATCTTATGAGAGATTACTTGATAAATAAGAGGAGAAATTTTGGGGTACAACACATGGCTATTTTGAAAAATGCATTGAAGAAAAAGAAATACAATGAGCACAAAAGTTAGAATTCAAAAAAGTATAATGGTTTGTATTGAATGATCATATGATAAAATGAACATAAATAAAACCCTTGACAAATGGACCATAGTTCCCCGGGACAGGCACATGGCTTAAAAGTCATTGCTTAATATTACAGACACAATATTCTTGAATTAATAGAAAGCAATAAACAAGTAATTACTCCTTAATGAAGGAGATGGGAACGAAGTCCTTTGTGTGCCAATTGTTGAGCTCTATTGTAGTAGGGTATACCCATTCTTCAAATGCAACCTCATTGTCAGAATCAACCACAACGTTAGCTTCATGACTTCCAATACAGAGAGGGGGCTTCCCTGCACGAGCATGCCTCGCTTCTTTCTGAGCATTGATAGTGAAACCCAAACCACATTTGTCTGCTTTGAATGGTATCTCGGGGAGTTGCCCCCAAGTATCACAGATTCCTTCTTCGACTACGGCACGAGCATCTCTGAACAAAAACATCTTTGGCACGACCTTAACAGCTTTGGACACATCAGAGGAAATTTTTCCAGTAGCAACCATTGGTGGCACAACTTCAAAAGCCTGACACGGGATTTCTATAAATTCTCCATCCATCTCCACATATTTGAAATAGTTGACGTGGCTTAACATGAACTCCTCCTCACCACAGAAAGTCGCAATCCTTCCTTTGACCGGATACTTGAGCTTTTGATGAAGGCTTGACGTTACTGCCCCTGCTCCGTGGATCCAATGGCGACCTAGCAAACATGAGTAAGCAGGACGGATATCCATGATGTAGAAAGTAGAGTTGAAAATCTGTGATCCCACCTTGATCGGGAGATCCACCTCTCCATGAACTGTCCTTTTGGACCCATCGAAAGCCCTCACAATAATATCACTTGGTTTCAAAACTAGTCTTTCACAGTCTAAACGGTCTAAAGCCCCCTTGGGTGGCACGTTTAAAGAAGAGACAGTGTCAACCAGAACATGTGCTAGGGTAGTCCCCTTACATTCAACAGAAACATGCAGAGCTTTTTTATGGTTCTTTTCCAGTGGTGTCAGATCAACATCTAAGAACCCCAAACCATTGTCGACTGTCAAGCTTTCCACACAATTTTAAAACTGGTTTGTCGTGGTCTCATGAGGGACATGAGCCTTCTTCAAGAATTTGATTAACGCCCGAGCATGAGCATCGGAACAGAGTAGCAAAGATACCATATAAATCTTGGAAGGGGTTTGCCCCAGCTGCTCCACTATCTTGAAATCACTCCTTTTTATAATTTTCAAGATCGCATCCATTTCTCGAGCGGAAGGTTCCTCAGCAGCAATGCCTTTTGCGGGTATTTCTGTCTTAGCAGGCTCAACTACCTTCTCCTCTCCCCTTGTGTCAGCACTAGGCTTAGCAGTGGTGATGCAAATAGGTGCCTTTGTAGCAGTTGGTGGTGAGATGGTGGGTGAAAAGATTCTCCTAGTTCTGGTCACCTTACTAGAGCCAGTAATGTTACCAATGTCATCATCTTTTCTTTCTTCAATCCAAGTGTCTTACTTTATTCCATGGTAAAACACCTCAGCACCATAGTTCTATGGCACTGCTTTGTCGAAAGAGTACGGAATTGGCCCAGGGGCAGTAATTATCAGAGGAGAAACAGTCGGTTCATTTGAAATCTTGATAGGACCCTTGAAGGAGATCCTAAAAGGCTTGTTTGAGATTGTTATGATGGAGAGGTCTTTAAACTTATTGGTCAAACTTTTGGCAGACAGAGTCTTCTCAAATAGGATCTCATGGCTATTCACCAGGCGTTGAATGCCTTCCTTCAGCCTTTTGCATCCATTGAGTTGTGTGGCGTAGCAATCGCAATCCTTCAAACAGCCAGGGAAAATCCCGGATTTCAGCAAATTCTTTTTGATAATGTTTAATGGAGTAGTCAAGTCTTCGACGGAGGAAACAAAAATGGTGTCTTCAATAGCATTAACACCCTTGCCATGGTTTGGCATTGGTGCCATTATCACATTTGGAATTGGAGGCGGATCAAATTCGATGGTTTTGTTGTCTATTAAGTCTTGAATTTTATTCTTCAGCGCCCAACATTGGTCAGTCTCATGCCCGGGAATATTCGAGTGATATGCACACTTGGTATTCAGATTGTATTTAGGTGAAGAGGTATTTGGATTGGCCGGAGGATCACGCAGTGTCACCAAATTAGCCTTTAACAGGTGTTGTAAGGCTTGGGATATCGACATTTCTATCCTAGTGTATTGTCTTCGCGGAGCCTCAAACTGTTGATAATTGGAAGATTGTCTTTGAACAGGTGGTGGGTTGGAAATCCGAACAACATTAACGGACGGATGGTCATCCTTGTTGGTACGGGCCCTTTCCCCATACACAACATTCATTTCTTTCTTCCTGGTAAAAGGTTTCTTTACGGGATTGGAGGTGGAAGCAGATGCTATGGGAATCTTCCCGCTTTTGATACTGCTTTCAACTCTTTCATCAGTTAAGATCAGCTCGGTGAAACCGAAAGAAGAACAACTAACCAATAAGTTGAAAAATGGACCAGATAAAGTTCCCATAAACATATCAATGTGCTCCCTGTCGGTTAACGACAGTTGGAACCTACTGGCAAGATCCCTCCACTTTTGGGCATACTCTTTGAACCCTTCACTCTTACCCATTGTCATGTCTTGCAGTTGAACTCTTGTCGGCGTCAGGTCGGTATTGTATTGGTATTGGTGGTAGAAAGAGGTTGCTAAGTATTACCATGTACGGATACAGGAACCCTTCAATTGGTAAAACATCTCTAGTTGCGTCCCAGCCAAGCTTTCTTGAAAGAAGTGAACCCAGAGTTTCTTGTCGGTGGTGTGCGGTTAAATTTTGCGCACATAAGAATTCAGGTGAAGTTTGGGGCAGGAAACCCCATCGTATTTAACGAAGACTGGTATCTTGAATTTATAGGGAATGACAACCTCGAATATTAAACCCAAATCATCAAAATCCAAACCGGGGATGGCTTGAATCTCAATGGCCTTCAGTCTGTCCTCTAGCTGCTTGTACTTAACATCGGCAGGAGGATACTGCTCGTCAAAATAATCCTCATCATAGGACGCTTGATCATTGATACACCCATCTTGGGTACTCCTTGCTTCTCCAATTTGATTTTCATCTTCCTCAGACGAGTCTTCCACTACCGGTATCTGACGGATTGGCTCTCTGAATCTCTTACCCATATTGACTAGGGCTTTCCTCTTTGGTTTCTTTTTGGCTGCTAGCAACGCCATCAACTCTTGTTACCCCTTAGCCAGGGTCAGCAGAGTCTCTTAAAACTGGGAGTTTTGTGCTTGTAGGTTTTTCACTGTTTTCTCAATATCCATCTTTCTGAAATAAACAGCAGAAAGATAAGGAAACCTGCAGTGGAAAACCTGTTATCTTATGATGAATGGAAGATGTGTATGCAAATGATTTCAAGGATTTATGAAATTTAAATTTGTATAGACAAAGAATGAACAAACGTCAAATTTCATTAATTAGTTCAAAATGACTACATCGTGCCTCTTGGGCCTACAAAATAAATCTCTAAGATAAAAAGGTCGAATGCATCCTCTTCGGTGCAAGGTAGGTGTTCAAGCTTTGTTCTTTATGGAGTTGCTTTGTAAGTTCCAGAACCCTTTTCTCACTAGCATAGAATTGAGCTTCAAAGGTATCTCGTTCTTCCTTTAGCTGAATCCAAACTTTTTGCAAGTCTTCAAGAGAAGTAGGCATGTTAGGATGGAGGACAGCGTACGAGACATCTTCTTCAGCCATAGGCTCCAAGATAACTGGTAGGATGTAGGGGTAAGGCATCACGAGCTTCTGAGCCCGAACTTGTACCCACCTAAGATAAGGCTCAAGGGGAATAGAATTCTTGCGTCCCAGCGTCCTACTAACCACTTTGTTTACCATCCTCCAAGCTCGTACAAACCTCTGACGATAGCCTTGATCGTCTCTCTCGTAGTTGAATACCACTCCTTGGATGAGCATATCATGCATACCATCTCTTCGGGCATACCCAAATTATCGCAAAGCCAAGCAAGGGTTTTAAGTGATACCTCCCCTAATGCCAAGCAAAAGGACATTATGAAATTCCCCACAACGGTCGATGATAGTAATGTTCTCTAAGGATCGAGAACACCAATGAATATCCGAATGTTTGAGCGACATCAGCCTATGGGACCATCTCAAACCTTGCTTGTTCTTCAACACAGACCGGGGGAGATGTGAGACAAACAATCTAGCCAAAATAGGAGTACAACACATGAGGGCCCCTCTCTTCCTCATAGTGCGAGAGTGGAGAGAATGTAGGATATCTCCCAACAAAGTAGGCACCTTATTGCGAGACATGAATATTTTGACAGCATTTACATCTATAAGTTGGTCAGGGTTTGGAAATAAAACCATCCCATAGATGAGAAGGGCCGAGATTTCTTCAAAAGCTTGTAAATCCAGAGTGTTCCAATAATCTAGAGCCTTCTCCAACAAGAACTTGGCTAAGAACCCTCTGACACCACTCCTTGTTTCCCAATTAGTCGTGATATCGGATTGTTGCAAGTGTAACGCTCGGGCAATCTATTCAGGGCTTGGTTCTCTTTTTGTACCATTGAAAGGTAGTTGATTGAGAATGGGAATCCTCAAGAGTTGAGCAAATTCTTCCATAGTAGGTACGAGCTGGTAATCGGGAAAGGTGAAGCAATGGTGCAAAGGGTCGAAGAACTTGAAAAGCACCTTATCATATCTTCATCAGTTCTTGAGGTAACCAAGTTTAGGAGGCGACCATGTCTTTCGGTGAATGAAGAATTCTCATGGACCCTCGATTCTAATTCTTTGAGTTGAGAAGGAATTCTTACGAGATTGACTTGTATAGTATTCCTGCGGATGGAAGCCATGTCCTACAAAACAGAACAAAGATAAATCCAAATAATCCTTGAAATGGTTAGTGAGAATGCTTAAGATGTTATGATGTTTATGATGTTATGTACAAGTAAGCATATACACACAAGGCAAACAAGTCCTTCGGTTTAGGCTTACATGGAGTCTTATAGGTAAGTACCCTCTTGAAGTTTAGTTGGCTCAACCTGTCCTAGTAATAGTAACCGGGTTCTAAGGGATCTCAAAATCACTGATCTTTCTTATCGGGCATTGTTTCAGCGGAAGCCTCTTTAATAGCGACCAAAATATCATGAGAAGCCCGATCTCAACGAGCGTAGTATCGAGTATCAACCAACTTCAGACTGCACCAAAGCCGGCTATATCACTACTTCCTAATGGACAAGTTGGTCAAGTAAAGGTTCTAAAGTCAGTTAGTGCCACATGACCCCATACAGCGGCCCCGTATTCTCCCTGACTACTCAAGGGCTACCGGTACCAACAAATGTGTCACACTAACATAGCTATTTCTTAGACCATGTCGGTATACCCCACACATTTTCCACAATGTATTGCTACTTACCTATAAAGTATCCCAGATCTGGGTAGAGGATCAAAACAAGCCCAAACAAGGAACCAAAATGTAAAGCAAGCAAGTCAAACAATGAAAGCAAATAAAGGAGATCTAGCCCTAAGGTAACCCCACCTTTAAGTGTTCCCCAGCATAATCTCCAATTTTGTTATACGGTGGGAGAACTGACTTGGGATGTTTTGTGTTTGATTGCAATTGTTGAGGTTAGCAAGAGTCACCACCGACTTTTCTTTTATCCAAAAGGAAAGGATGAAAAGAACAGGAAAGACCTTTGAGATTATTTTCTTGAGTTCGGGGGGTAGATTATGAAAAGAGAAGGTATTAGCAACCTTTTCATCCATAGTTATCTATGGGCTCTTAGTTTCTTGCTAGATCATTTTCTTTGTTTGAAAATATGCTTTGTGGTAGTTTTTGAAAGTATTTTTGAAAAGGCGTTTGGTGTGTGTTTATTTTGAAAGTGTTTGGTGTGTGTTTGTTTTGAAAGTGAGCAAGCAACTAAGAATGTTTCTACCTACTCAAAAGTCTTTTGTTCATTTCTCTCCTTTCCTTTGATATTGTTATCTTACCATTGATTGGTAAGAAGCCTTATCTTTGGATATAAAGGGACAGGCGTGGGTCATCGTATAGTCATGATAGCAATATTGTGAGATATCTTAGCATTTCTCTTGAGGTACTAGGATCATTTGTAAGGCAACATTCGTAGCGTCATCGAGGGACTATGATCTTGTATTTTTTATTGTTTTTGCTAAGACATCCCACATGTGTAACATGACCATTTTTTAGGCAACAAATGGAGTTAACCTTAGGGGTGCATGTGTGAATAGTGTGTTTATTTTTTCATGCTTGGTTTATCTTGAATTAGGGTTCTCTAAGCATTGATTTTATCTTTCCATACAAACCTTAACTTACTAGCATTGATATGAAAACGATAAATTGTGGAAAGTAAATTTACTACGCTATTACATCATTTGGGAATGGGGTATACAAATTTACAAATGGGGATTTCAAGAAATTAAACCTAATTATCTATTACAACCATATCGAAACTTGAATAATGTATAAGAATTTAAAGGAATATAATGTACAAGGATATAAATGGAAAAGAAATGGATTTTTGTTTAGATTTTGTTAAGGAAAATGGTTCTTGACCTAATTAATTAAAGAGAATAAAATAGTTAACCTAAGGGAAATTAAACTTAAGTTAATAAAAGAAATTAATATTTTTAAAGAAAATAAGTTTTTATTTTTTTTAGGGTTTTGTTAGCAAAAGTTTTAATTAGATTAAACTAATACAAAAAATTAGTTAATTAAAAGAAAACTTAAGTCTTAAATTAAATTTGATTAGTAAAGAGAAAATAAGATAAACTAAACCGAAGTCTAATATTTATTTATGAAGAAAAATTAATATTGAAGATAAGAAGTTTATTTTTGTATTTTTATTTTTTTTAAAAGGAATAAAATATAAGTATATAGAATGCAAATAATAAATAAAAAAATATATTTGGAATTTTGATTTAATAAATAATAATAATAATAATAATAATAATAATAATAATAATAATAATAATAATAATAATAATAATAATAATAAATAAAATAAAATAAAATAAAATATGAAAAATAAAGTTAGGGGGTAAAAATGGAAGTTAGGGTGTTTGTTAGGAAAAACAGTTTTTGTTTGAAGTCTGGCCCATTAAGTGTTTTTGTTAATCAACAAAAGAAAATACAATAAAAAAACATTGGGCCTGTGCTGGAACAAGCAAGATGGGGGGTGTGGTGAAGTGAAAATGGGAATACCCATCACAGGAGGCCCGGGCGCGCTAGTTGGAAGCAAACAAAAGAAAATGTTGGAAAAAAATGAAAAAAAAGTGGCAGCGCTGGGGCTTGAACCCACGCCCTACACATAATACACGCGCTGCCTTACCACTAGGGTGGTTATACATACCTTAATTTAAACAAAACCATAAATATATATTACAAATCTATTCCTAGAAATGAACTTCATCTTCAACCTCGAGCCAGGGTCCCTGTATCTCATTCATTTCTCATCCATTCTCAAAACTTCCAACATCAAACTTGTTAGAAATTTTACCAGGATTTCAGACATGTAAACAATTTGGACTAACAATCAAAGATGAGCATGTATTTCTAAAAGTACCAAATTCTGACCTAACTTTTTTCAGAGATTCAAACTTAAAATTCTCTAAGCTCAGGCAAAATAAATGAAAACTATGGATATGTACAACTTCAGGGCAATGATATCTATATTTTGTCTTTGAAAATCAAAGCCTAACAATGCCTAAATGAAGAGATGAAAGTTCATAAAAATACCTCAAGAACTGGAAATCGTGAAATGAGTTTGAGCTGCTTTCAAAGAGTTGTGATGATCAGGTTAGCTTCCTTGGACCTCTAGGAAGCTAATGCAATGCTTAGCTTGAGCTATGGATGGCTGGAATGGTCTGGAGAAGTCAAGTTGTAGACCTCTGTTTTTGGTTATGGAGGATGGTGATAGAGATGTTACAGTTCTAAAACAAGGACATGGATGGACTATATTTGAGGTATAGAAGCTTTGCAAATGATTTTGAGGGAAAACGCACGAGGGAAAATGAAAGATACCAGTTCAAGGGAAGGACTGTGTATCAATGGTGTTTTTTGAGCAATTTCTGGTTTGTGAGTGTTTGAGGGAGTTTCAGGGCCTTAGCATTCGTGTCTTAGCTCATAAATAATGCCTCTATTTATAAGCAAAAGGTTTGGAGTGCTCTAGTTGATCAAAATTCAAATATACATGTTTAAGCTCAACATGTGATTTTTTGACAAAACAAGTTTCCATGCCTTGTACTTGGTTCATAGAGTTGTTAACCACTTTAAACACAATACCTATGACTTTTTGGATGGAGTGTAATCAAATAAAACAAGTTAGGAGCTCAAGAAGCTGACTTTGTGCATAAAGCTTACTTTACAAGAATGGATATGTTACTTTCTCCCCAAAATGGCAAATTGATTTGGATAATGCTTGAATCAATTGGATAATGGTTTAACCAATTGTGTAAACCATTAATTATGGAGTGAAACACAAGTTTAGAGCCTGCAAAGCAAATATTATGCAGCATGGGCTTGAGATTTGAATTCTTGCATATCACAAAATGACCTTTAATTCAAGAATAAAACCCTAACTTCATCTCTTCGATTATCCTTGCTCAAGAATGATCTCAATGAGTTCTTGGACATTTTGGAAAGCTTGTAACATCCTCTACAACCCTTATGTTGGACATTTTTGAAGAATCAACTTGGAACCATGTGAAAAGTTACTATGAAGTTAGTACCAAAAATTTTCCTAACTAGGGCAAAATTTCACTAAGTCTTTTAGTTTCATGGACATGTATTCATAAATTCATAACTTGAAATCCAAGCATTTATAGAAAAAGTTCTGCCCTACAATGTTTTATATATCATTGATATATACAACTTTCATGTTGAAAGTTTTCCTTCAACCATCTTGCATCATGGTGGAATTTGGCACAAAGTTATGAAAAAATGTTAACTTTCTAACACTTAGAAAAATTTCTAAGTCCTAGAATTTTGAATTTTCAAAGATAATTTTGAATTTTTTAATTTTTTGATGAGAAAATTTCATATTTTGACATGTCTTGATGAAATATGATTTTTGAAACTTGATTTTGATCAAAAATTCAAAGTTTGACTTTTCAGTGTACAGTTGACTTTTCATCAGTTGACTGAAATCCATCTATCAATCCAATGAACTTGAGAGGTGATTTGAACTATGCAATTAGGTCAAGATTGTGCATTTGAATCCTTGGGATCATGTCTTAAACCAATAAGTCATTTTCTTGGTCAAAAGTCAAGAACTGAGCCTTCTCAATCAAAACCCTAATTTTGACCATTTTGCCCTCTTGGTGTTCTGATCAAATTTCTTTGAGGAATTGTGATCCAAACTTGATCAATTGACATATATGAGTTCATAACATTGATATGGATAAAAAATTATGAAGTTTGACTGCAAATTGACCACAATTGACTTTTCCCTAATACAATTAATTTTAGGTCAACTGATCAACTAACTGAGCAAAAATATGATCCAAAGCTTCAAACTTTACATGAGCAATATTGGGGATCCAAAATTATCCATGAAAGTCATATAAGGCATTATAAGTTCAATTATCTTTTTAAAAACTCAAACCCTAATTTTGAGTTGTTAGTGTTTGAGGAGGTGTCTTGAGCTGATCAAACCTTGTGTAGTTTTGAATCAATGGAGATCTTATGAGAGATTTCTTGAGAAATGAGAGGGAAAATTTTGGGGTACAACACAATGCATTAATGAAATAGAGTTTGACATTAATGGATAAGTGTTTGAACAACAAAAAGATTACAATTGAAAATTCAAAATGAACAGGACGCTCTCAATGATTCGGCATAGGAACAGTGATCACGTTAGGAGCCCCTGAAGGGTCGAACTCAATCTCCTTGGCATCAATCATGTCTTAGATATTGTTCTTCAGAGCCCAACAATTGTCGGTGTCGTGTCCAGGACTATCAGAATGGTAGGCACATCTTACACTTGGATTGTACTTAGAAGAGGAGGTATTGGGGTTTTGAGGAGGATCCTTTAGTGTGATCAGTTTCACCTTCAGCAAGTGTTGTAACGCTTGAGACAAAGGCATGTTGATGTTAGCTTACTGCCTTTCTTGGTATCTTATCCTACGCCTATTGCCATGTCTTTGTTGAGCATGTGTAGGATTAGAGATCAGGATTGCCCCTACATGTTGATCGTGGTTTCTCTTGTTATGGCCCTTTTAGCCGTACGTAGCATAGCACTCTTTCTTCCTATTGTATGGATTTTTCTAAGCATTAGAGGATTTAGCTCCTTGGATCTTTCCACTTTTGATGCCAGCTTCGACCCTTTCGCCAGTCAGTATTATCTCGGTGAACCCGGATGAGGATCTTCCTATTAGGTGACTAAAGAAAGGTCATGTCAAAGTTTCCATAAAAATGTCAATCAGCTCTCTATCAGTTAAGGGTGGCTGCACCCTTCCAGCCAAGTCTCTCCACTTTTGGGCGTATTCTTTGAAGCCCTCGTTGGAATGCATGGTCATATTCTGCAACTGCACACGATTTGGTGCAAGATCAGCGTTGTATTGGTACTGCTTGTAGAAAGCAGCAACTAGATCTTCCCAAGTGTGAATGTGGGAACTCTCCAAATGATAGAACCACTCAAGTTGCGTCCCAACTAAGCTCTCTTAGAAGAAATGAATCTGGAGCTTCTGATCATTTGTGTATGGTTGAATCTTGCGGACATAAGACTTCAGATGCATCTTAGGACAAGAGACTCCATCATACGGGGCAAAGATTGGGATTTTGAAGTTTGGTGGGATGACCACTCCAGGGACCAAACCCATGTCTCCTAAGTCCAAGACAGACACAACTTGGATCTCCACAGCTTTTAGTCTGTCTTCAAGTTGTTTGTATTTTTCATCCGCCGGCTGATACTGCTCCTCAGAAGAATCATCGTCATTAGTAGCTATGTTATCTCTAATGCTTCTAGATTCCTCTTCTTGACTATCTTCTTCTTTAGAAGAAACATATTATTTTTGAGCTAGCTAGGAATTCCCCTTGGACCTTCTTCTCACGTTGAGGATAATAGCCTTTTTCTTCTTCTTGCTCTCTTTGGTGAAGAGTGTTTTCAGATCTTCCTGCCCCTGGGCCAAGTTCATGAGTGCTTGTTGGAACTGAGTGTTTTGAGCTTGGAGATCTTTAACTGTTTTCTCTAGAGCCATCTCTTACTGAAATAAATAGTAAGAAGATAAGGAGACCTGTATGGGAGAAACCTGTCATGATATGATGCATGAAAAATGGGCATGCAAATGATTTCAAGGATCTTGCAGGGTAAACACAAGAGGATGTTAGAATTTGAACATTGATCAACAAATTTAATTGGGGAAATTCGTATCAGTGGATGTCCTTCCACGAGAATCAAGCTCACCATGTCAAGTGGGTAATAGCCCTTGACTCAAGTTATCGTGCTTTGGTCTTGACGGTGTTTGATTAGAGAATGAATCATCTTGCCCCTTGATAGGCTCTAGTCTAACATGACCCTCCATCATAGACCCTTGAGATCCTTGAAATGGTTATTGAAAATGCTATAGTATGATGTTATGATGTTATTTACAAGTATGCAAAGTAAGCAAGTTGTTATATACAAATAGTCATATATACATAAAACAGACAAGTCCTTAGGTTTAGGCTTGCATAGAGTTTGATAGGTAAGTACCCTCTTGAATTTTATTTGGTTCAACCTGTCCTAGAAATAACCAGGTTCTAGGGGATCTCAATATCACTGCCTTTTCTTTTAGGCGTTGTCTCAGCATAATCAATCTTTTCTTGCGGACGAGATATCCCAAAAGTCCGGTCTCAATAAGTGTAGTATCGAGTATCAACCAATTTTTAGCTTTCCACCGAAACCGGCTATCTCACCACTTCCTAATGGCCAAGTTGTTCAACTAAGGTTCTAAAGTCAGTTAGTGCTTCATGACACTGCTCAGCGGTCCTGTATTCTCCTCGATTCAACACAAGGGTTACCGGTACCAACAAATGCGTCACACTAACATAGCCATTGCTTCAACCATATCGGTCTACGCCGTACATTTTCCACAATCTATTGCTACTTACCTAAAAAGGTGCCCCAGATTCAGGTAGAGTATCAAAACAAATCCCAAACAAGGAACCATAATGTAAAGCAAACAAATTAAACAAAGGAGAGAAAGTAAAGGTGATCTAACCCTAAGGTAACCCCACTTTTAAGTAATTCCCCAACAGAGTCGCCAGTTCTATAACATGGTGGGAGAACTGACTTGGGTGTTTTGCATTTGATCGCAATTGTTGTGGATATCAAGAATCGCCACCGACTTTTCTTTTATCCAATAAGGAAAGGCTGAAAAGAACAAGAAAGACCTTTCGAGATTATTTCTTGAGTTCAGGGCGTAGGTTATGAAAAGGGAAGGTGTTAGCACCCTTTTAATCCATAGTTATCTATGGGCTCTTTGTTGCTTGCTAGATCACTTGCTTTTGTTTGAAAGTGTGCTTTATGGTGTGGTTTTGAAATTATTTTGAAAACATTCCTTTGTAATGATTCTCGTCTCTATAAGAACGCATATAAAGTGTTGTTTGGAAAATAGTTCAAACAAGTGTTTGTGTAATGTGTTTTTGAAAGTGATTTTGAAAAGGGTGTCTTTGTAATGATTCTCGTCTTTATAAGAACGCATACAAAGCGTTGTCTTTTGAAAACATTTCAAAATGAAAGTGTTTGGTGTATGAAATGTTTTTGTTGTGAGAAAGTGAGCAACTAGGAGCAATCTACCTACTCAAAAGGTCTTAAACATTCTTTTCCTCCTCCTTTAGATGTTGTTGTCTTACCATTGATTTGGCAAGAAGCCCCATCATCGAATGTGAAGGCACAGGCGTGGGTCATCGTATCGTCATGATATCAATGACGTGAGATATCTTAGCATTTCTCTTGAGGGACTAAGATCATTTGTAAGGCAACATTCGAAGCGTCATCGAGGGACTATGATCTTGTATTTTGATTGTTTTTGCTAAGACGTCTCAGATGCATAACCTGGCCATTTTTAGGCAACAAGTGGAGTTAACCCTAAGGGTGAATGTGTGAATAGTATGTTTCATTTGCATGCATTTTATCTTTGATTTTTGGGTTGTCTACTTATTGGTTTTATCTTTCCATACATCCTAATTACTAACATTTATATAAAGCAATAAAAATGCAGAAAATAAATATCCTACACTATTACAACCATATTGAATAGCATGAAAATACAAAGGCAAAAAAAAAGATAAAAGCAAGAAAAATGAGGGAGTTTCGATTGAGGCAGAAAACCCTTTGATTCTGCACTTTATAGTTCTCTTCGATTTGGCCTGAAAAAGGGTGAAGGCATGACTTTCGACTGAGGCATGGGGGTCAGCATGTTGTGCCTTTCGATTGGGGCCTGGAAGTCAACATGTTGTGCCTTTTGACTGGGCTTGGAACCAGTGCAAGATGCAATCTGCCTTTTTGCCTCCTTCGACTGGGGGATGAAAGCAGTGAGGGGGTGTCTTTTGACTGGGCCTGGAATCAGTGTAGGCATGCTTTTTGTCTGGGCCTGGAAGTCAGCATGGTGTGCTTTCTGGTTGCCTCTTTCGTTTGATCTAGAGGTTAGTGTTGAAGCTAGAGGCTTCATTTCCTACTTCATGTTTCCTGTTTCTTTTGTTTGAACTCTTAAATAGCAACATGGCCTAAGGCCATGCTAGCATTGCCTTACAACCAGTTTAATACTTAATGCATGTTTAGGTAAACAAGAAGCAAAATGAAAGGGTTAGCTCTGAAAACATATTAAAAGGCTGGAAATTAAAAGAATAATGGTATGTACATGCTTGAAACGAAAATAAAGTTTATTCATATATCATGCCTAAAACGAAGGATTCAAGGGTAAGAGGGACTTACCTTGTTTCAAGCTGGAGCGTGTGCTGGATCTTGAGTGGCTACCTTGAGTGCTTCTGGATTCGAATGGAGGAAACGAAGGTGACGTCTCTAAGGCTGGATTTGAAGGAGAAGAACAAGTGTGGTGTTCTTTCTATTGGATTCGAAGGGTAACAAGGTACAAGGACCTTTCAGATTCGAAGAGGGCAAGTGTTCGGATTCTGGGTTTATGTTTAATGAATGTTTAAGTGTTTGAGAGTTTAATTGTGTTTGAGAGCTTTATTGTGTTTGATAAAATTTTGGAGATTCGTTCCTCTGGCCAAAAAGTCCTCTTTTGAGCTTGCAAATGCTTCTCTATTTATAGAGAAAAGAATCAATATGTTTGAAGTAACCAGGTTTGTATGATGACAAACCATGGTTTGGGTAAAGTTGAAACAATTCAATCCATTTTCGTTATTCCCACGTTTCTAGTACAAGTGGGAGCCTGCTGGAAGAAGATTGGACTTATGCTTTTGACACTGCTTGTGTTCAGACAAAAATCAGGTTGGAAGTTGCTTTTATGATAAAAGTACTCTATATGAAAAAAGTACATAGCTTTTTCTATTTTAAACAAGAATAGTATTATCCAGTAGGCAAAGCTTCAAACCTTTTTGTAATCCTCTAATTATGTAAAGATTTGGAAGCAACATAGCCTGACAAGTGAGATTTGGAGGATAAGGCTATGAGGTTTGCTCAAAGTCCTTCAAACAAGCTTGCTTCGAATGGTCCGGAGTTGGGTTCAAAATATGCTGATTTGAAGGGAATCAAAACTCCAATCGAAACTTTGTATGCAGATGGTCCTTGTACAATCGAAGGCTTTCCTGCCAGAAGTCACATGGCCAAACGAAGCTTGCAACAAAGGGGTGCCACATACCCAAATGAAAGAGGTATGCAGGAAGCAAAAATGCCCTGATGAAAGAGGCATGCAGAAGGAAAATTGTGCAATCGAAGGATGCCAAAAGGTGCAATTGAAGGATATTAGCAGGAGGCTTTTTGCCTTGGAATCGAAGGACACTTTTCAGAAGGTTATTGCCTTCTGAATCGAAGGAAGTTTTCAGAAGATTATTGACTTTCTGAATCAAAGAAAAACAAAAGGAGGCCTTTACTTCCTGAATCGAAGGACACTGTTTCAAAGGGAAACAAAACTCAGTTGAAGCTTGTATGAATATCATTTCCTTCTGAATCGAAGGAAGCTTTAAGGAAGTCCTAGTCCAATCGAAGCAGTCTTGAAAGAGACTAAAGTCCAAACAAAACAAGGGAAATCGAAGAAGGCCTGAAGGAGACCAAAGTCCAATTGAAGCCTTGTGAATCGAAGTAGATTTGTAGGGGACTAAAAATCCAATCTAAGCAAGGGAAATCGAATAAAACTTATTCTTCTCCAATTTTGTTGAAAAGATTATTTTTATCTGTTTTGCCCTTTTTAACAGTTTCCTCCAATTGTACTTGTGCAAGCTTGAACTTTGAGAATCCTTGTGAGAAATTCCTTGAGAAATGAGAGGGAAATTTTTGGGGTACAACATGAAGTATACTACCATAGTATTAGACAAGACTCCGGGATTGATGAAGACAAGATTGTTGATATTACCAACATTTCTGGGACTAGCAAGGCGACTAGAACAGGGAGAATTTTCTCTCCTGATATTTCACCTCCAACCATCATAACTACACCTATTCGCATTACTATTGACAAACCTAGTACTAATGCTAGGGGCAAAGAAAAGGTGACTGGGCCTGCCAGAATGGAGGCACCTGCCAAAGACATTATTACTGAGGAACCCTCTGCTCAAGAAATGGAGGAGATTTTGAAGATTATAAGGAAAAGTGATTATAAGATAGTAGATCAGTTAGGGAAAACCCCCTCGAAGATTTCTATGCTATCTTTATTACTATGCTCAGATGTGCATGCTCAAGCATTGATAAATTTTTTAAAGAATGCGCATGTTCCTCAAGAGACTACGGTCGATCAATTTGAAAATTTAGCGATTTTGACTTCCGATAATGGATTGGGATTCTTGGATGCTGATTTAACTCCTTCCGGAAGAAATCACAATAAAGCTTTGCATGTCTCCATTGAATGCAAAGGAACCACTCTAGCCCATGTATTGGTGGATACTGGGTCCTCTTTGAATGTCTTGCCCAAAGGTGCCCTAGATCGATTAGATTGCAAAGGTTTGGTGCTGAAGCCAAGTGACATTGTGGTAAGGTCTTTCGACGGATCAAAAAGGATGGTCCATAGGGAAGTTGATCTCCCCATCAAAGTTGGGTCTCAAATTTTCGATTCAACTTTCTATGTGATGGATATCTGTCCTGCTTACTCTTTCCTACTTGGACGCCCCTGGATACATGGGGCAGGAGCAGTGACTTCTACACTTCATCAAAAGTTGGAATATCCAATCAAAGGAAATATTGTTACCATCTATAGTGAAGAAGAGTTTATGGTTAGCTATTTGAATTCGTTTAAGTATGTTGAGATGGATGGTGAGTTCATAGAAACTCCTTGTCAAGCCTTCGAAGTGGTCTCTCCTATGTTTGTTGTTGCCAAGGCTACTCCTGATGTTCCAAAAGCTATTAAAGATGTGCCTAGGACGGCTTCCCTCAAAGATGCTCGTGTTGTGATTGAAGATGAAGGTTGTACCATTTGGGGACAACTCCCTGACATCCATTTCAAATCAGACAAATGTGGTTTGGGCTTCACTACCAAAGCTCAAAAGAAGGTCAGACATGCTCGTGCGGGGAAACCACCTCTTCGCATCAGTAATCATGAAGTGAATGCTCTTGAAGACTCTGACGATGATTGTGACTTTGATGGCTAGATCTACCCGACTGCTGGTGAAGGGCTTAACAACTGGCGTACCAAGGACTTCATTCTGATCTCCTCCAACAAGGAGTAATTACCATTTACTGTTTTATCAATTTAAGAAATTTGTCTGTAATTTTAATTGAAACAATGACTTTAAGCCATGTGCCATACCCGGGGCACCATGGTCCATTTGTTAAGGGTTTGTTCATTTTCATATGCCATATGATCATTTGATGAAAAAACATTGGACTCTTTTGAATTCAAGTTTTGCGCTCATTGCCTTTCTTTCCATTTATTGCATTTTCAAAATATCCATGTGACCTTACATACACATACGCACATTTGTAGATCCACATCCACTCCGGATCTCAATGACAATGACTCTTTTATTTCCATATATGACTTTTAACATCCAATCTACCAAGCCGAAGACGGAGGCGAAGAAGATTGTGAAATACCTGGGGAAATAGCTAGACTTCTGATGCAAGAGGAAAAGGATATTAACCGCACAAGGAACCAGTTGAAGTGATCAACCTAGGTACTGAAACAGACAAGAGGGAAGTCAAGATCGGCGCCAACTTAGAAGACAGTATCAAGGGAAAATTGATTCAGATGTTGCACGACTATGTTGAGGTGTTTGCTTGGTCATATAAAGATATGTTGGGACTTGATACTGAAATTGTGGTTCATCGTTTGCCAATGAAGGAAGATTGTCCTCCAGTCAAGCAAAAGGTTCTCCGCATGCGGCCAGACATGTCTGAGAAAATAAAATCTGAGGTAATGAAACAGTTCGATGGAGGTTTTCTGGCAGTTATGTCATATCCCCAATGGGTTGCAAATATGGTCCCGATACCGAAGAAAGATGGAAAAGTATGTATGTGCATAGACTACAGATATTTGTATAGGGTCAGTCCCAAGGATGATTTCCCACTACCACACATTGATGTCTTGGTCGAAAACACGACTCAACATGAAGTTTTCTCCTTCATGGATGGATTCTCCGGTTATAATCAGATCAAGATGGCGTCTGAATACATGGAGAAAACCACCTTTGTCACTCAGTGGGGAACCTTCTGTTACAAGGTCAGGCCTTTCGATTTGAAGAATGCAACAACAATCTATCAACAAGCTATGGTATCCCTATTTCATGACATAATCCATCATGAAATAGAAGTCTATGTTGATGATATGATTGCAAGATCGAAAACTGAGAAACAACACCTTGATCATCTTCATAGGCTATTTGAATGTTTGAAGAAATACAAGATAAGGATGAATCCCAACAGATGCACCTTGGGGTAAGGTCTTGAAAGCTTCTAGATTTTGTTGTCAGTGGAAAAGGTATTGAGGTCGTCCCTGCAAAAGTCAAAGCCATACAAGAAATGCCATCTCCCTGTACTGAGAAGGAGGTCAGGGGTTTCTTAGGTCGACTCAACTATATTGCCCGATTTATATCTCATCTAACTGCTACTTGTGAGCCAATCTTCAAACTGTTGAAGAAAGATCAAGTAGTCAGATGGAACGACGACTTCCAAGCAGCCTTTGACAAAATTAAAGAATATCAGCAAGAACCTCTCATCCTGATGCCTATGGTTGAAGAAAGACCTCTGATTATGTACTTGAATGTATTAGAGAATTCAATGGGGTGTGTACTGGGCCAACATGACGAGTCTGGCCGAAAAGAGCATGCAATATACTACATGAGCAAAAATTTTACTGACTGTGAAACAAGATATTCACTGCTAGAGAAAACTTGTTTCACTCTGGCATGGGCTACTCGCCAGATAAGACAGTATATGTTGACTCACACCACTTTATTAATTTCTAAGATGGACCCCATCAAGTATATCTTCGAGAAGCCAGCTCTCTCCGGATGAATAGCTAGATGGAAAATGATCTTGACTGAATATGACATTCAATACACCATACAAAAAGCAATCAAAGGAAGTGTACTGGAGAATAATTTGGCCCATCAAGCTGTTGATGACTACCAATCCATACACTTTGAATTCCCATACGAGAATATCATGCTGATAACTGATTGTGAAAAACCTGGACCATATGAAGGACCTAAACAAGGATTCTGATGGACTATGGTTTTTTATGGAGCCTTCAATGCTTTAGGTAACAGAAATTGTGATTTGATTATTTACTACGAAGGTGTCCATACGCCTTTCACTTCCAGGCTTTGCTTCTACTGTTCAAATAACATGGCCGAGTATGAAGCATGGATCTTGGGTCTTAAAGCTACCATTGATCTAAGAATAAAATTCTTAAGCGTATACAGAGATTCATCCCTACTAATTAGTCAAGTTAAAGGAGAATGGGACACCAAACAACCTAATCTGATTCCTTACAAAGAGTTTGTGATGACCTTGATCCCATACTTCGAGGAGGTTACCTTTGAACATATCCCAAGGGAAGAAAACCAGTTGGCAGACGCCTTAGAAACTGTCGTCTATGTTCAATGTCAATTGGAACAACGAGGCTCCTAGGATTACAATCAAAATATTTGAGGAACTGGCACACTGTTATGAGATTGACACTGATGAAGAGAAGCCATGGTATCATGAAGTGAGAAGATACCTCAAAGCACAAGAGTGTACTGAAAGAGCCTCCATCAACGACAAGAAATTCCTGTGAAGGTTCTCATCTAAATTCTTCCTAAGCAATGGGATTCTATACAAGCATAACCATGATTCTACCCTGCTCCGTTGTATGGATAAGAAGGAGGCATAGAATATCATGGAGGACATGCATGAGGGTATCTTAGGAACTCACTCTAGTGGACACATTATGGCCAAGAAGATTTTGAGGGCTGGTTACTATTGGTCGACTATGGAAACTGATTGTCACCATCACTCGAGGACTTGCCATAAATGTCAGATCTATACCGACAAGGTTCATGTACTTCAGGTACCTCTAAATGTCATGACTTCTCCATGGACATTTGCAATGTGGGGCATTGACATGATTGGAGAGATCAAGCCTACTGCCTCCAATGGACATTGTTTTATCCTGGTTTCCATTGACTACTTCACCAAATGGGTCGAAGCGACTTCATTTGCCTCAGTCACTAAGAATGTTGTAGCCCAGTTTATCAAGCATAACCTCATTTGCCGGTACGGCATCCCTGAAAGGATCATCACTGATAACGAAACCAATCTCAACAATATTGTGATCACTGAACTTTGTACGTGGTTCAAGATCAAGCATCATAATTCTTCTTCATACATACCTAAGATGAATGGCACAGTAGAAGCCTCCAACAAAAACATAAAAAAGATTATGCAAAAGATGGTAGTAACCTATAAAGACTGGCACGAGATGTTACCATTTTATCTTCATGGATACCGTACTTTGGCTCGAACATCAACTAGGGAAACACCTTTCTCTTCAGTATATGGCATGGAAGTTGTCCTGCCTGTGGAAGTTCAGATTCCTTCCTTAAGGATTATGAAAGAAGCATACTTAGGCGAAGATGAATGGATTCAGACTAGGTTGGATCAATTTAAATTAATTGATGAGAAGAGACTGGCTACTATTTGTAATGGTCAAATGTATCAAAAGCGTATGATCAATGCTTTTAACAAGTAGATCAAACCTCGAATGTATCAGAATGGCGATTTGGTAATAAAGCGCATCATTCTTCCTCAAGGCGATCCCATAGGCAAATGGACTCCCACTTACGAAGGACCATTTATTGTTAAGAAAGTATTCTCTGGCAGTGCCATGATGCTAACTACTATGGACGGTGAAGAGTTCCCGCATCTTGTGAATGCGAACATAGTTAAAAAATACTACGCATAAAAATGACTCGCTAGGTTGACATACCTAGGAAAAAATAAGGGCATCCTGGAGAACCAAAAGGGTTCGGGAAAAAATTTGGGATATATACAAAAGATTGTATGCTCGGTAAGTTGAAAACTCGAAAGGGAAGCTTGGGAAAAAAAAAGGGTATCCTGGTGGGATGAAAACCCGAAAGGACAGTCCAAACAAAAATTATGGATCAAAGCGTATGACTATGTCCCGTGAAATCACTATAGCTAGCTTTATTATCAAGGTCCAAGTTCATTGGTATAAGATCAATTCAATCAACTTCTTTCAACGACAAGGGATGATGTTCGAAGACAGAGGGGCAATGGCGGAGTTAGAACCCAATGAGATTACTTCCACATGGCTATTGTTTTGTTTTCACTTTGTATTCCTTTAACTCTTTCGACGATTTCCTCTTACTAGGTTTTCTGTTTCCTTGTACAAAAAACGCCTGTTTATAGGTAAAACATCAATACAAATATACTTCGAAGTGCAATTTTTTGTTTTTTCTGCAAAAACGTCCAATGATTAAAATTGAATGAACATATGCATATGAACATGATTAACTATTAACAAATGTATGTAATAAGCACTTCCTTAAGGATTTGGGATATCCCCACAGAGTTGTTTCAATAAGGTTATCCCCACAAAATTTAATCTCCTGAAAACCCTCTCCCCAGTTGAGTTGGTCTTAACTAAAAAAAACCTTGTGGAGTTCTCCCCAAAAGAATTCATCTTGCCAATAAGGTCTTCAAAATATTTTTCTCAACAAAGTTTATTTCCCCAACAAATTACAGATTCCTCAACACGAGTCTTTTCTCAAACTATTACAAGTCAATGAACAAAACCCCTTTGTCCCCAACGGAGTCGTTACTATCCCTAGAAAGTTGCTACAAAGCCTGGAATTTGACCAGATACCGGTTAACTTTTACTTTCCCCAATAAAGTTATAATTCCCCAGTATAGTAAGGGACAACCAAGGTTCATGAACTCTATCCCTCAAGCAGAAATTGACATTCCCTGCAGAATTTTCTCAAAACAATGAGAAAGGAATCCCCAGCAGAACACTCTATACAAAGTCGAAGATACACATACTTTTCATCTCCAGCGGTGGTCCGGGATTTTGTTTCCCAACACTCCCCAGCATTTGTCAAGGATTTATTTTCCTAGACAAAGATACATTTCAATAATATTCATACATCATAGCACATGCATGACAAATGCATACATCATAATCTCATTTATTTTGAGAACATCATTACGCCATACATACATCTGCATACAACTAACCCTTTTCCTTTCAGGGAAAATAAATCAACCAAACGAAGACCTCTTCTGGTTATATTTATTTCTTTCAGTTAAATATAGGCAGACGAAGACCTCTTATGGTTAGATTCACTTCTCCCAGTTAATGACAGGCGAGCAACATACCTCTTCTGGTTAGATTCACCTCTTCCAGTTAAAGACAAGCGAACGGTATACCTCTTCTAGTTAGATTTATTTCTTCCAGTTAACGACAAGCAATCAATAGACCTCGTCTGTTAGGATGACAAGCAATCAATAGACCTTGTCTGTTAGGATTATTTCCCCAATGAAGTCTCCAAACAACATACCTCTTCTGGTTAGATTTATCTCTTCCAATTAAAAACATGCAAAAGACATTTGTTGTTTCAGTATAAATCCACCAAAGATTTATTCTGATACTTATTCCAATTTCTACCAACAGTCACTCTGGATGGAATCTGTAAGCCCATCTCTGACAAATTCTTTATCACTTCTCAAAGTGGCATCTTTAATCCCATTCCCGACACAATCAACTAACACATCATCAAGAGCAAATTTCTGGGCACTCTAGTGTTCAATAATCTTCCACCTTCAAGTCACGAATGGTGGACCCGCCAATCTAACTCTTCAGGTTTAAGAAAATTGAACAGGGGCAGCTATTGTACCCCAAAATTTTCCCTCTCTATTCTCAATACATTTCTCACAAAGATCTTCAATGATTCAAGCTTACACAAGTATTGGCTAGGTCAAGCCATCTCCTCAACACTGATGCCTCAAATTAGGGTTTGGTTTTTCACAAGGAAAATTGGACTTCTAGTGCTTCAATTTACTTTCATGTATCATTATGGATCTTCAAGAATGCTCATATCATGTTTCAAGTCTTGAATCACAATTTTGCTAAGTCAATTGATCAGATGACTGAAAATCAGTTGTATTGGGTAAAAAGTCAATTGTGGTCAACCTAAAGTCAAACTTCAAGATTTTTGACCAATATCAACATTTATAAGTTATATGTGTCAATTGATCAAGTTTTGATCACAATTCCACAAGAAAAATGTTCAAATTACCAAAAGGGTAAAATGGTCAAAATTAGGGTTTTGACTGTAATTGACTGATCATTGACTTTTGACCTAATACATGATCCAATGGATTGAAGCATAATCTCAAGGATTATAATACAATATGTTGAACTAATATCACAGCTCAAATCATCTTTCAAAATCAATGGATTGATAGTTAAATTTTGGGTCAACTGATGAAAAGTCAACTGGTGCACAAAAAGTTTTTGGTCAAGGTTTGATTTCAAAGATCATAATTCATCAAGACATTAAAAAATATGAAGCTTGATCATCAATAAATCAAGAAATTCAAAAGTCAATTAGAAAAGTCAAACTTTTCAAGACTTAGAAATATTTTCTAAGTGTTTTTATATATGATAATTTCACTACTTCATGCCAATTTTTCACCAAGATGCAAGATGATTCAAAAGAAACTTTCAATATGAAAGTTATAGATCTTTATGATATCTACAACTTTGTATTAGAGGACTCTGTTTTACCCCAATTTTCCCCCCTAAGATCCCTTCATCATACCACATTGTTTCAATCACCACAAAATCACATTAGGGATTTTGGTTCTTCTCCCTATCTTTAGCTTTGCTCTTTGAGAAGTTACCAAGCACCTTGATTTGTTTGCTTTTGTGATCAAAGATATTGTACTTTTATTTTTCTCTCTAATTAATAAAATTCAATATTGGATTGTCTTACTTGTTGATAATGTAGGTAAAAGCAATGAGGTTTAGCAAGTTGCTTCATGGGTTCATGAGTTTATTTCCATGCCCTAGTCAAAAGATTGAGAGATTCAAACCTCACCATTGAAGTTCTTTTGAAGTTGATATGAAATTGGTTTTAGTGGCCATATGTCCTCATCATCATCCTCAACAATTTCTATTCACAAAGGAAGAATATTGGCACAAAAAGTTTGTTCAAACTTGGCAAAGTTCCACCAAGCATTCTCTTGATCTAGAGGCTAGGGTTTTGGACTTCAAAGAGGCATATCTTGCTCATCTTTTGTCATTTTTGATTGATTCCAAAAACATTCTTCTCTTCAAAGAGTTACCAACAAATCACTTCAAAAGCTCCAAAGAGTTTTCATGAGGAAGGAACTTGGTGAAGAAGAAAGATCACAAGTCATCCAGTTGAATCCCTAATTTTCCATATGTGACTTCAAATTGTCATAACTTGGCCAATTTTTATCACCTTGAGCCCATTATTTTTCCATTATGATCTTAAGGATGTGTACTTCATGCCTTCTTTTATGTGCAAAGTAAGAAAATGGATGGAAGTTGCCTTAAGAATGCAAAAGATTATAGGTCATTTCATGATTTTTGGCCAACTTCAACAAGTCATAACTTTCTCAATTTTTGGAGATTTTGAGTGGTTCAAATTGAAAATTGTCATTCAAGAGGTCTACTTCATTCCATATTTTTGGGTCAAGAGCAAATTCTAAGTGGAAAGCCATGTTTGGATGCAAGAGATTATAGGTCATTCTTAAAGAAGAATTCGAAATATTTCTAAGTATGGAAAGTCAACTCTTTTTCTCCAACTTTGACTCTATATAATTTTTAGCTCAAGCCTCCAATTGATTCCATTCTTTTTCCATTGCAATGTTTTATACCTCATTTTTCCAAAGCATCAAGAATCGTGCCTTAAGACTCCATGAGATGGAAATGCCATTGTTTCAAAAGTGGTAACTTGGAATTGAAGTTTCCCTGCAAGTCAGAATTTGAATTTCATGTTACAACCTCTAAACCTCAAACTAGCGCGCGTTTTGGGTCTAAACATGATTAGCCAACTTTCCCAAGTGGATTAGTGCATCAAAACGCAAGAATTGGATGAGTTTTGGTGAAGTTTGGATCACACTTCACTCGTGCACCAGGTTTGCACGAATTCCCTCCAAAACACATCATTCACTCTTCCTTTTGATCCCATTTGCTTCTCCTATAAATACATGTAATATCCCATTCATTTTCTCAAGCTTAGATAGCCAAAATCACCCTGCCAAACTTGCTTCACAACTCAGAATTCAGCTACTTCGAATCCTATTCTCAAGCCTTTTTCAATCCATTTTCTCCATCAATTCACCATCCTTGATCATTCCTGAAGCTAACCATACCATTACATTAAATAATCGTGCCCTATATTGCTCCATAGAAGTCCAGTTTCAGAGCTCTGCAACTCAACTTCAATAGGTAGATTCCTTCATCAATTCTTCAAAACTTTGGTACCATTGTGTTGCTCTCATTGCCCTGGTTCTAGTTGCAACACTTACTTTTATCTGGAAACACGTTTTAACCATGAATTTTCAAATCCCCTTTCAAAACTTTCTTTCCAAATTGCTTGAGTTACAGTTTATATAAAAATGGCGTGAGGGTATGGTTATCTTCGTCTTGAAGAGATGAAACGAATGGCATAGGTCTGAGCTTCTGATTTTACAGTTTGAGAGACCTGCAATTCGTGAGGCTGGAGGTTGAAGATGTTCAACGTGTCACCTTCTAACCAATGAAAGCGTGCCATTTGTATTTTTTTGAATTTCTGATTTTACATTTGATTCAGTGCTTTATTCAGTAAAGACCATGATATGCACAATGCGCCAGATCCCTTGGATTTGATTACTAACACGTTTTGACTCTCATCCAATGGTCCACATCTTTTTATTTTATTTTCTTTTTCTGATTTTTATATTTTAATTGTTTTAAATTTCAAAAAATCATAGAAAATTCATTTTTAGTCCAAAAAATCCAAAAAAATTATGAAAAATATTTTTGATTATTCTCTTTCTGATTTTTATTTTTTCACAATTTAATTTTGTGTTTTGTTATTTTTTATGAATTTTGCACTTATTTGATTTATTTAAAATGTTTAAAAATACTTTTACACATTTTTAAATTCTGAAAAAATTATGGAATGATCCAATAACATTGTGACAAATATTGGCGACTTTATTTTATTTTTGTTTCTGACTTTACTATTTTTGTTTATTTTACCCATTTGTTTTAATTTTTAAAAATAGTTTCTGACTTTTAAAAATTCCCAAAAAAATTGTATAATTACTTAACCTATTTTCTGATTTTTCTATGGTTTTATCTTTCATTTCTTGATTAAATATAATTGACTTTTTCCCCATTATTTTCCATTTTTTAAAACATTTTTTAAACCCTTTAATGCATATATTAAATATATCATTATTTTGTGAATATTTTCTGGCTGTCTTGGGTTGATTTTTTTATCATGGCTTTATTAACATCATTGGATCCATGGTGTTGAGTCTAACTCCATAAAAAATGGATGAATGATTTTAATAATAGTTTGATTAAATATTAACACAAATGTGGTTTTCTTTTTTACCCTAATTCCCATTCATCTCATCCCCTTCTTATTGCACTAAGTGTTGTTGGAGCATGATCTCTATATCATGTCTTAAAACAAATGGTTCATAGATTGCTATTGACCGGCCTCAAAATAGGTGCGACTTCTATATAAGTCCACTTACGATTGCTTAACATAGCGCTAAATTTTATCCTGATTCGAATAAATGATCATTCGTGGCCCAAACTTATGATTGCAAGCCCAAGTATGTTAATTTGATCTCTTTGATCCAATAACCTTGAGATTCATTATATGGAGGCTTTGGTTCTACCAATCCTCTAATGGGTCTACAACACCTTTGGTCAACGCGGATCACTTAAACATTGTTGATCATTAAATAGTACTTGTGAGAATTCCAAATGGATGATATACTTGACAAAAAGCAAATGCAACTTGTTGTATGGAGGCTTTGGTTCTACCAATCCTCTAATGAGTTCCAAATGCAAGTTTATAGATGGTCATCCAACTAACCACTAATTATTCACTTGTTTATTTTATGCTTTATTCTTTTTATGCTTTATGCACTATTTATTTTTAGCATTTTACATTTCATGCCATTTTTTATCTTTGCTCATTTGAGAATTTATTTATTCTTGTCATTTTTACTTTGCTCACTTGAGTTTTTCTTTTCTTTTCTTTTCCTAAGATACTTAATAATCAACATAAACCCTAAAAAACTCTTAATGGTACTTGGACTATTTGGTTACTATCCTTGGCATTATGGAGCAGTGGACTTTTCTGGACTTAGGATTAGAAACCTTGGCCTATCTTGGAGACCTTGTGATCTTATCTGATTATTTTGTCTGGAGCTCTTGAGGTTTACCTTAAGACATTGGGTTGCTTGTTTGTTTTTGTGTGCAGGTTTTTGTGATTGCATCCTTGATTTGTAATTTGGAATTCACCCGTATACGACCGTTACTCTGCCCAATTTTTATGAAGACTTAACACATTTGAAGAGGTCTAGTATCTTTGCTTGCTTGGTTTCAATCCAAAGAATGGGAATTCTATCTTGACTCATAATGTCAAGTTTTTGGCTTCTTGTTGGTTAGATGGTCCTTATCCTTAGCTTTTACCTTATGCTTTAGGATAGTCTCTTCTTCTCCTCCCATCTTTAATTTCAAAAATCTTCTCCCTCCTTTTGAAAACTCTTCTTGTTTTGAAACTTAAACACTTTCATAATAAACTTGGACTTAGGTCCATGCATTTTCAAAACATTTTCATAAATAAACCTCAATCAATTTAATAATACTTTGACATTTTTTTTGATGAGAAGACTAAAAAGTCAACCAATCTCATTTCAAACCATTTTTTCCACTTTGGCTTTTACCCTTAAACTTTTCTTACAAGATTAGACTCTTGTCAATCGTTGTAGTGATGCAAACAACTATACTTATACAATATATAGTGAAGAGAGACATTTTCCACTTGGGTGTTGAGTGAGGCATTGTTGATTTTAAAATCCAAGTCATATCCTCCACTTTGAGATGATGCAAATTCTCCTTTCTCATGATTGTGGGTAGTAAGTATGTTTTCCACACGGACAATGACGATGATGCCTTATCTCTTAAAATTAACCAACACACTTATGTTTCAAATCTTTTAAAAGATGAAATACGTGTACCCTGATCCCCTATTGCACGAAAGGTGGTACATAGGCACTAAAGGTTTGCAACCACGGCGGGTGCAAAAATCATAAAAATATATTTCTTTTCTCACCTCCACCATCCATTTTATATACAACACATTTTTATAGCCAAAATATACAGATTTTACAAAGAGGCTCCTACGGAGTACCGTAGATGTTTAGGGTGCTAATACCTTCCCTTTGCATAACCAACCCCCTTACCTTGAATCTTTCCCCCTTTTTTGGGTTATTCACTCTTTTCCCATTCCTTTGGAAACAATAAAGCGCGGTGGCGATTTTTATTTTGATTTGTATAAAGTCTAGTCAATCCAATGGCTTAGTCTTGAACATTTCTACCGCTACAGACTCATATCCAAAAAATGCTTATATTTTGAGTTATAAGCCCATAAAATCACGCACTTTTGCTAAAACACTTAGTAAAAATTCGACCTAGTTTAGGCAGATTTTTTACCTAACTTCTTGGCCAATTTTCACCAAGCTCCAAGAGGATTTTGTCAAAATGGTCAACATAAAGGTTGTATAAGATGTTTCAAGCTTTTCAAAATATCTTAGAACTCAATGAGATCATTTTTGAGCTAGGATAATCAAAGAGATGAAGTTAGGGTTTCAAACTTGAATTATATGTCATTTTGTGATAAACAAGAATTCAAATCTCAAGCCTATGCTACACAATCTTGTTTTTACAGGCCTCTAACTTGTAACTCACTCCATAATTAATTATTACATAATTGATTGAGGTATGGTCCAAGTGATTAAGCCATTATCCAAAGCAACTTGCCATTTTGGGAAGAAAGTAACCGTTTCATTCTTGTAAAGCAAGCTTTATACAAAATCAACTTGTCTTGAGCTCCTAACTTGTTCCTTATGCACACATTAAGTTTATAAAGATCAGAAGAGGCATGTATAAAGTGCTCAGCCACTCTACAAGCTTTGTACTTCACATTGGAACACGATGTTTCAAGTTTGCTTTAAAAACAAGCAAAAATCCATAACATGTAATCTTTGTGTTGTGATCATTTCAAACCTATAAACCCTTTGCCTATAAATTGAACCTTCATTTGAAACATACCACACGATTTCACAAGCCCTCAAACACCCTCACTCTCCCTCAAACCATAAATTGCAACACAAATACAAAAACTTGTCATTTTTTACCTTGAAACTTAATCTTCAAATCTACTCGTGCGTTTTCACTTTTAATTCATCACAAAGCTTCTAATACACATATAGAGGCTATCTCAATCCCTATTTTCCAACTATAACACCATCTTCTTCATCTTCCATAGCCAAAAATAGAGCACTGCAGTTGGACTTCTCCATACCATTTCAGCCACTCTCTATTCAAGCTAAGCATTGCATTAGCTTCCTAAGGACTCAAGGAAGCTAACCTGATCATTGCAGCACCTTGAAACAAGCTCAAACTCAAAACACAAAATCCATTTTTGAGGTAAGTTTTCTGAACTTGTATCTCTTCATACAAGCATCATTTGATTCTAATTTGTGAAGATCAGATGTAGATATCATAGCCCTGAAACTGACCATGTCCTTAGAATTCATTTATGTTGTCTGAGTAGTGAGAATTTTAGAGTTGAACTTTCTGAAAAAATCAGGTCAGATTTGGTACCATTCAAAATTCATGCTCATCTTTGATTTATAGCTTTAGTTATTTATATGACTGAACTCGTGATAAAATTTGGAGCAAGTTTCATGTTCGTACTTTTGCAAATGGTTGAGAAATGAGAGAGTTAAAGTTTTCAAATTTCCTTGTCCATGGCTGGCGCGAGGAAGAAGATAAACATGTCTTCAGGAACGTGTTTATAGTATATATTTATGGTTTTGTATTAATAAACGAATGTATAGCCACCCCAGTGGTAAAGCACGCGCCTGTTAACCTTTGGGACCTGGGTTCGAGCCCCATTGGTACCCTTTTGGTTTTTCTTATTATTTCATTACAAATCAAATGCAAGCAGCCCCTAGCGCGTATGGTACACACCTTAACTCTCAACCACTTGATCATCATCAAGCCATATCCAGTGCACCACAACGCACCTCTAGCAAGCCTTTCATACTGAATCATCAATAGGCGCTGGGCTCACTGTTTTGGGCTTGAGTTTTTTTTGCTATTTTCTCACCCTCAATTTACTTTTCACATGCAGGCCCAAATTATTTTTATTTATTTTCTAATTTTTAAAACAAAACACTATTGGGCCTTTTGCTAAACATTCACACCCTTTCACTTTCGAAACCCCCTGACTTTAATTTTATATTTTTATTTTATTTTATTTTTCTTTATAATTTTTATTATTATTATTATTAGTATTATTAATAAAAAAATACCAAAAAAATATAATATTATTTATTTAGATATTTTAGTTTATTTTTATTAAACAAAAGACCCAAAAATATTTTCTTAATGCATTTAATTTCTTTTTTCTAATTAAATCAATTTAGATTTAGATTTATTTTAACTTTCTTTGTATATTAATTAACCTAGAATTTAGGATTTTTAATTAATCTCTTTTTATTAAGTTTAATTAGGTTAAAACTCTTTCATACAAATACCTAATAAACATGTTTTCTTAATTAGTTTAATTTTCTTTTTTAAATCAATTTAGATTTAGTCTTATTTGAACTAATTATTTATTTTCCTTTTTTAGCTTAGTTAAAACCTTTTTCATCAAAAACTCAAACAAAAACAAATTTCTTTTTCTTTATATCCTTATACATTGTCATACATTCTTGTACATTATTTATTCGTATTCAATATGATTGTAATAGTAAATTAGGTTTTATTTACTTGCTTCCCCCCATTTGTAAATTTATACCCCATCCCCTAAAATATTGTAATAGCATAGGCCTTTAAATTCCGCAATTTATCGCTTTCAATATTATTGCAAGTAATTAGGGTTTGTATGTGTTGTACCCCAAAATTTTCCCTCCCATTTCCTCAACATTTTCTCATCACAAGACCCTTGGAGCTCAAGATCCAGTTAGGGTTTCCTCTGCTCAATACTTCTCCTAACACTGTGGACCCAAATTAGGGTTTGTATTTGAACAAAGATGTTTTGACCTAAAATGCCTAAGATGACTTTCATGCTTCATGTTGGACTCCCAAGTTTATCCATACCAAGTTTCAAGTCTTGATTCCAAATTTTGCCCAGTCAATTGGACAGTTGACCTAGAAATCAGCTGTATTGGGGAAAAAGTCAACGGTGGCCAATTGACAGTCAAATCTCATGAAAATTGACCCACATCAACATTATGAACTCACATGGACCATTTGATCAAGTTTGGATCATAATTCCACAAGAAATTTGATCAGATCACCAAAAGGGCAAAATGGTCATTTTTAGGGTTTTGACTGCACAAAGGCAATTCTTGACTGTTTGACCTAGCCAATGGAAAATCAAGCTCACATGTGGACTCAAGGACCCCATGGAATTATCTTGACATGCTCAACAAGTTCAAAAGATCCCAAATACACAAGATTGACAGTTGAATTTCCCAGTCAATTGATCAATTTTGACTGTATACTGAAAAGTCAAACTTTGAATTTTTGGTCAAAATCAAGTGTCAAGATTCATTTTTCATCAAAACATGCCAAATCATGAAACTTGTTCATCAGGAAATCAAGAATTGCAAATTAGGGTTTGAAATGAAGATTTTTCATAACTTAGAATTTTTCTAAGTTATGAAAAACCCTAATTTTTTCCTAACTTTGTCCCACTTTCTCACCAAGATTCATTTGGATTCAAGCAAAAGTCAAAACATGAAAGTCGTAGTCTATTGCAAAATCTAAAACTTTGATTCACAAAGTTTTCCCAAAAGAAGCTTGTAGCTCAAGTTACAATTTTTGGAACAAGGGTACCAAACCATTCTTAACTTAGAGAAAATTTGACCTATTTTAGGCAAGGTTTTTACCTAACTTCAAGACCATTTTTCACATACTTCCACTTGGAATTTCAATTTGAATTTCAAAGATGGATTGTAGTACACATTCCAAGCTTTCCAAAATGTCAAAGAACTCATCAAACAACCTCATGGTTAGGGAGAATCGAATTTGGCAAGATGGGAAAAACTCACTTTTGATTTGGCCAAGTTACATGTTCATACATTTGTGCCATTTTAAATTCAGCTTGCTTTCCTTGATTACAGGTCCTATATCCCATTTGCACTCAATAATTTAATGCTAACTCATTGTGCCAAGGCCTTGTTTTATGTGTTTAAGCATTACATCTTAAACTAAGCCATTTTTAGATAAAGCATTATATTCATTTTAGAAAAGTTGCACTTTATGTCAATTAGCAATCCAAGCAAGTACATGGCAAATCTCTTTGGCACAAGTTTATGAGCTAATTACACTGATCAAGGCCAAGGTATGCAGCACATTAGGGGGGCCTGTACAAGCTAGAAACTCAACTTGGCCTTTTGTTGCTTAAGTAAGAAGAAACATAGCATAACATCACACAACTCTCATCTCAGCTAACACAACCTTAAGCAAACTTGTCAAATATATTCTAAACATCCATTCTGAGCTAGAACACGAGCCAACCATCTCCAACACCCTCTCAAACACAGAATCACCCTCAAACTTCCAAAACAGGGGACCTGCTGCAGATTGAGTTCCATAACTCATTCCATTCATGCATTCTTGCTAAAAACACTTCAAACACATCCCACAACATCCCTTGAAGCTATTCCAAACCTCAAACACGACCTGTAACACTCCTAATCAACATCACCATTTTCATTTTTCTGTTTTGCAGGTGGAGTTCTATAACTCGATTCAGCTAGTTTCAAAGAAAAGTAAAACTTGGAATAGCATCCCTGGACATCAAGGAAGCTGTACCAATCATCACCTTGCATTGAAGACACCTCCATCATCAGATACAACTCCAACTGAACAGGTAAGTTCATGAACTCGTATCTCTCTATCCAGGCATTGTTAGCTTTAGGTTTGTGAAGAAAATATGTCACATTCATAGCCCTGAACATGCCCATGTAATTAGTTTTCATTTATATTATGTGTGCTGTGAGAATTTAATGTCTGAACATGGAATAAAAACTAGGTCAGGAATTGGGGGAGAAGAAATTCTCTCTCATCTTAGAGAGTTAAGTCAAGTTCTTTATATGTCTGGATTCGTCTTTTAATGCTCTACATCTTTCATGTTGTGAGTTTTGCTTGAAAGTCCAGGAATTTGGAGATAGAAAACGCGCGTGGATGGTTGTTCAAACATGTTCTGAGGTTGAAGATGAAGTCTTCTTGGGCTGGGCCTGAGTTGACTTTCTTTTTGCACCCTTTTGTTACTTTTAAACCCCCTTGGCCCATTGTGCTTATTTTAATCATTTTTTTGACTTTTGTTTTTTATTCCTGACTTATTTATTTTTCTTCACAATATTAAAAATATAAAAAATATTTTTCACACCATTTTTATATTTATTAGGTATTTATTTGTTTAAATTGATGTTTTGTACATAAATAAATACATAAACACTTTTATTTAAAAAATACTAAAATAATGCAAACACATTTTATTTTCCATTTTTATTTTATTTTATCTTCTGAAAATATTTTATATAAAATATACTTTTTTTTCATAAACATTAAATATTATTATTTTGTATATATAATATATATTTAGTAAATAATACAAATACATACATATTTATTAGCATATTTAGAAGAAAAAAATACAAAATATACACATTTTTATTTTTATTAATTTATTAATATTAAAAATACCCTTTTACAAATATACTTCATTTTTATTTTATTTTTGTACATAATAAATAAATATTGTACATATTAAATAATTAATACTTTTATTTAATAAATTAGGGTTTTGCCCTAAATACATAAAAAATCCAAAAATTAATACTTCTTATTTTGTTTATTTGACACATAAAAAATACCTTTTTTTCATACACATAAAAAACATTTTTTGCATCTTGCATATTTATTCCATTTTATTTAATTGTTGTGTATTAATTACCTTGTATAATTCCAAATTGATGTAATAGTCTAGGTTTAAATTCCTTGTCAAAATACCCCCATTTGAACATTTGTACCCCCCTTCCCATATTGTGTTGTAATAACTTAGGAACTTTATTTTTCGCACTTTAATGCTTTCTAATTATACCATGCTAGAATTAGGGTTTGTATGCAAAATCAATTAATCAAAATAGTTTGACCTAATTTCAAGATAAACAAGCATGAAAATGGACAACACTAATCACACTTGCACCCCTAGGGTATTCCACTTGTTGCCTTCAATAATGGGCCATATTGCATGTTAGGTCTCTTTGGGCAAAAAAAACACAATCAAATGATCATAGTCCCTCGATGACGCTTTCGAAAGTTGCCTAAAAATGATCAAGTCCCTCCAAGGGAAAATTTCCCAAAGATACTTGGCACCATTGCAATTATGGTCTAAAGATGACCCGCGCCCGTCCCTTTCACATCCTAACACAAGATTGTCCACCAAATGCAATGGTGGAACAAAATTGTTAAAAGGGTTAAAAGCATAGGAGAAATATTTGAGAAATTTAGGAGTAGATAACCTCTTAGTTACTTGAATCAAACTTGCAAAACAAAGCACTTGCCTATTTTTAAACCACACCTCACAACACTTTCAAAACAAACTTTCAAAAACAAATGAAAACCTTTTCAAAAGACATACATCTTTGTATACATCCCAACATGGATCATTACAAAGGTTGCCACCACATTGGCTTCTTTTCAAAACATTTTCAAACCCACAAAGCACCATTTCAAACAATTGAAAATTAAGGCAAGTTGATCTAAGCAAGTAACTAAGAGCCCATGGATAACCATGGATAGAAAGGGTTCTAATACCTTCCCTTTCTATAACCTACTCCTCGAACCCAAGAAAACATCTCAAAGGTTTTTGCTGTGCTTTTTAACCTTTCCTTAGGATAAAATAAAAATTCGGTGGCGACTCTTGCTCAACCGAAACATTTGCAAAAACAAACGCAAAACCATAGTCAGTTCTCCCACCGTATCACAGAACTGACGACTCTGCTGGGGACTTTTTTTAAAAAGTGGAGTAACCTTAGGGCTTAGATCACCCTCTTGCATGACTAATTGTTTTCTTTGATTGCTTTACATCTTGGCTCTCTTGTTTGAGTTTGCAATCATACACCCGGATTTTGGGAAACATTCATAGATAGCAATACGTTGTGGAAACTGTGCGGGGTATACCGACACGGTCGAAGCAATAGCTATATTAGTGCGACATATTTGTGAGTACCGGTAACCCTTGAGTTCAATCAAGGAGAGTACGGGGCCGCTGAGTGATGTCACTAAGCACTAATGACCTAGAACCTTACTTGACCATCTTGGCCTTACATTAGGGGTAGTGAGATGACCGGCTTTGGTGCAGTCCGAAGTTGGTAGATACTCGATACTACACTCATTGAGGGTTGTTTTCTTGGAATATTTTGGTCGCTAGTTAAGTGGCTAAACCAAAACAATGAGCAATGAAAACAATCCAGTGATATTGAGCTCCTTAGAACCCGGTTACTATTTATAGGACAGGTTTTTAAGCCAACTACACTCAAGAGGGTACTTACCTATGAAACCCCATGCAAGTCTGAAACTAGGGTTGTTGTGAATTGCTTGTACATATGTTTGTGCATACATCATGAACATCATAAAGCATCATATACATTTACTAACCACTTCAAGGGTTTAGATCTTCATCTTTGTTCTTGTTTTGTAGGTCATGGAAATTCCTCACAGAAAAACCATCCAAGTCAACCTTGTGAGAATCCCTCCTCAACTCAAGGAGCTCACCTCAAGAATTCCGGAAAGCTCATCCTTCAGTGAAAGACATGGTAGACTGCTCAGCTTAGTCAACACCAACATTGAAGAAGACGTGATGAAAGTTCTATTCCAGTTCTTTGACCCTCTTCACCACTGTTTCACTTTCCCTGACTACCAGTTGCTGCCCACTTTGGGGGAATTTTCTCAACTCTTGAGAATTCCTATCCTTAATCAACTACCTTTCAACGGTACGGAAAAGGAACCAAAGCCTGAAGATGTTGCTCGAGCATTACACCTACAGCCTTCTGACATCAAGGGGCATTGGGAAACTAGAAGCGGTGTCAAAGGCTTCTTAGCAAAATTCTTGTTTGAGAAGGCACAAGAGTGTTGGAATTCATTGGACCTACAAGCCTTTGAAGAGATTGTGGCACTCCTTATCTATGGGTTGGTCTTGTTCCCAAATTCTGACCAATTGGTAGATGTCAACACCGTCAAAATCTTCTTGTCCAGAAATCCAATACCAACATTGCTTGGGGACATTCTTCACTCATTTTACACACGAACAATGAGAAAGAGGGGTGTTCTCATGTGCTGTACTCCTCTCCTTGCAAGGTGGTTTATTTCGCATCTTCCACAATCTGTCTTGAAGAATGACCAAGGCTCAAGGTGGTCCCAACGGTTGATGACTCTTACTCACTCTGATGTACATTGGTGTTCTCGGTCCAGAGAAAATGTCATCATCGTCGATCGTTATAGAGAGTTTCCTAATGTTCCTTTACTTGGAATCAGAGGAGGTATCACCTACAACCCTTGCCTAGCTTTGAGGCAATTTGGATACGCACGAAGAGATGGCCCTCACGACATGTTGATTCCTGACCTAGTTTTTGACTTCGACAACGATGCGCAAGGACTTCGCCAAAGATTCATCAGAGCTTGGGGAGGCCCAACAAGGTTGATAGCAAGACACTGGGGCACAAGAACTCCATCCCTCTTGAGCCTTATCTCAAGTGGGTACGAGCCCGAGCCCAGAGTCTAATGATGCCTTATCCTCATGTTCTCCCTGTGATTAAAGAGCCTGTCAAGGAAGGAGAGGTTCCCTACACCATCCTACATCCTGACATGCCTACATCGTGGGAGGAGATGAAGAAGAGTTGGATCCAACTCAAGGAGGAGCGGAACACTTTTGAAGCCAGCTTCTACGCCAGCGAGAAGAAGGTTTTAGAGCTCACCCGCCGACTCCATGAGCAAGAGGCCCTCAACACCTACATTGCGCTAAAGAGGATGCGCAACGTCTTTTTACCTTGAGAAGTTGATTTTGTAATATTTGGCCCATGGGGCATTTATGTACTAACAAATCTTTTCTTATTAATATGACGTGCTTTCTTTTTGTCTGCAACAATTGTGAATTTCTAAAACCCTTGAATGCATTGCATAGATAGCATCTCATGTATCATGTGCATAACAGGTACCCTTTTTCTACAGGTTGCTTAATCCTCTTCGCTGTTTATTTTGAACAGTCATCATGAATCCAGAATCATCCAGTGAGCAAGCAATCAAGGCCCTTCAGGCCCAAAGTGCCCAGTTTCAAGAGATGGTCCTAAGCCTGGCCCAAGGTAAGCAAGAGTTGAAGGCTCTGCTCCTAAAGAAGAAGAAGAAGAAGAGGACTGCGTGATTCAACACTGGACGCAGGTTTGGGAACACACTCCATAACGAGGCTGATCCAACTACTTCCTCTGCAGAGAAAGACAGTCCCAAAGGGGGAGGAGCTCCTAGTCCTGCAGTCTCTGACAATGAGACGGATTACAATGACGAACAATACCCACCTGCTACTGACAGATACAAGCAATTAGAGGACCGCTTGAGCGCCATGGAGATTCAGAATGTGCCAGGGCTGGATTTCGGAGATTTGGGCTTATCTTCTGGGGTAGTAATCCCACATAAGTCTAAGGCGCCTGCCTTTGCCAAATACGATGGGGCTTCCTGTCCAAAGCTGCATCTGAGGTCGTACGTAAGGAAAATCCAACCTTACACGGCAGATAAAAACCTTTGGATTCACTTCTTCCAAGATAGCCTTTCGGGGTCACAGCTTGAGTGGTTCTATCAGCTAGATGGAACTAGTATCCGACATTGGGAAGATTTGGCGACCGCATTTTATAGACAATATCAATACAATTCTGACCTCGCTCCTATGCGTACCCAACTTCAGGGTATGTCTCTAGGAACGGGCGAAGGGTTCAAAGAATATGCGCAAAAATGGAGGGATTTGGCTGGCAGGGTGCAGCCTCCATTGACTGATCGTGAGCTGGTTGACATGTTTCTAGGGACCTTGTCTGGTCCATTCTTCAATCATTTGGTTGGTAATTCCTCCGCTGGGTTTACGGATTTGATTCTGACGGGTGAAAGGATAGAAGCTGGCATCAGGTCAGGAAAGATACAAAAAGCTGCTTCCGCAAGTACTGAGAAGAGGCCTTTCAAGAAAGAAGCAAGTGCAATCTATGGTCCTAGAAGACAAGTCAAGCCAGAAAGCCGTCAAGCCGTCAATGCTTTGGTCATTTCAAAGCCTGTTGCTGCTCCTCAGCAGTACAATCAACAAAGAGGTGAAAGGCCCAAGAGGCAGTATACTCGGCTGAGTATGACCTTGTCACAAATCTTACCGCAACTGTTATCAACCAACTTGGTGACCATCAAAGAGGCTCCGAAGGTCGTGAATACTGCATCTCCTAAGTATAACCCAAATGCCCATTGTGCTTATCATTCTGATAGCCCCGGGCATGCTACTGATGATTGCTGGGCCCTGAGAAACAAAGTTCAAGACCTTATCGACGCGAAGGAAATTCAGTTTGAGGCGCCTGAGAGGCCAAATGTTGTAACTGCTCCTATGCCCCAGCATAGAGTAAATGCCGTCGAGGAAGATTTGTATGCTGTTTCGGTGAATGATGTTGCTACCCCTCTATTGACTGTCAAGAGGAATCTACTACTAGCCGGTTTATTTCCGGGTTGTAGAAAGGGTTGCCTCCTGTGTGCTGTTATCCCTACCGGTTGTCCGCTGCTGAAATCAGGCATCCAAAGCCTGATGGATAGCAAAGAAATTTTGTTCAAGAAAACTGCTGTTCCGTTTGTTTCCGCTGAAGAAGTATCTGTCGTCACAATTTTCAACAATCCTACCAAGGCTCCCCCGAGGAAGCCAGTCCAAATTATGTCTGTTTCACCCATTACTATTACTGTTCTGGGGCCTCTCCCCTATGAATCTAACAAGGCTGTCCCATGGCACTATGGGGCAGACGTGTATGTGCTTGGAGTGAAGCAGGAGTTCAACACCAGTACCAGTATCAGTAACATCACTGGTCCCGCCAAGATTACTCGCAGTGGCAGGCTCTTCTCGCATGACATTGCACCACCAGTTATCCGAAAACCTCTTATCATCACACCCGCAAGTGTGCATGTTCCAAATCAAGTTCCTGTGTCTACTACTGCCGCCGAGTCCTCTAATGCTCGGGGCAAAGAAGTTGCTACCGATTTTCCTGCCCGGACGGAGGCACCAAAAAAGACTGATGTTGAAGCCTCCCAACAAGAGATGGAGGAAATCCTTAAAATCATTAAAAAGAGTGACTTCAATGTCGTTGAACAGCTAGGGCATACCCCCTCCAAAATCTCTATGCTATCATTGCTGTTGTGCTCAGAAGCCCACGCAAAGGCCCTGATTTCATTTCTGAAAACGGCCCATGTGCCGCAAGAGACATCTGCAGATCAATTCACTGACTGTGTGGCTAATTTGACAGTTGACAATGGTTTGGGGTTCTCAGATGCTGACATTACCGCCAAAGGGAAAAATCATAATGATACCCTGCACGTCTTTATAGAGTGCAGGGGCACTACTCTCGCACACGTGTTGGTGGACACCGGTTCTTCCCTGAATGTTTTGCCCAAGAAGGCCTTGGATCGGTTGGATTGCGAGGGTCTGGAATTGAAACCTAGTAACATCATTGTTAGAGCCTTCGACGGTTCTAAGAGGATGGTGCACGGTGAGGTAGACATTCCTATTCGTGTGGGTTCCCAAGTCTTCTACTCAACGTTCTATGTAATGGATATTCGTCCATCTTATTCCTGCTTGTTGGGTCGACCCTGGACTCACAAGGCTGAGGCAGTAACATCCACTCTACACCAAAAGCTCAAATACCCTGTCAAAGGGGAGATTGTTATTGTGCAGGGTGAGGAGGAATACATGGTTAGTCACTTGAATTCATTCCGGTATATCCAGATGGACGGGGAGTTTATTGAAACCCCCTTTCAGCATTTTGAGGAGGTACCTCCAACGTTGGCGTCGGCTGAGACAGTGGTTGAAGAAGACTTTCCTCTGAAGATGGCTTCCTTGAAGGATGCCCGAGCTGTAATCGAGAAAGGAAAATGTGCAAACTGGGGTCAGCTTCCTGACTTCACTCGAAAGACCGACAGGTTTGGGCTGGGCTTCACTGCAAAGGCTCAGAGGGCTGTTCGCAAGGAAAGGATCAGAAAGGCTCCGGTGTTTATCACCAACCCAAGGGTGAATGCTATCGAGGAGGACGTAGAGGAAGCATAATTTGACAGTTGGATCTATCCAACCACCAACAACGGACCAAGCAACTGGATGGCAAAGGATTTTACACCTATTACATTTGTCACGCAGTAATGAACTCTTTTGATTTTCAATTTTTAACAAACAATATGTTGAAACTTTTATTGGCTCGGTGTCCTACCCGGGGCATCGTAGCTCCATCTGTGAGGGCTTTTTTGTATGACATTTCCATATATCATTAATCAAAACATTGGACGTTTGTTGCATTTCAAATCTTGTGCTCTTTTTCTTTCTGTGTTATATATTGCAAAACAGCTATATTTACACACACTCACTTATACAGGTTTCAATCCACTCCGGATCTCACTGGTAACGGCTCTGCTACCACCAGTTATGACTTCGAGAATCCGATCAACTTGGCCAAAGACGAAGGTGAAGATGATTGCGAAGTGCCTGGTGAACTCGCAAGACTGCTACTCCAGGAAGAGAGGGCCATTCAGCCGCATGAAGAGCCGGTGGAAATAGTGAACCTGGGTACTGAGACAGATAGAAAAGAGGTCAAGATTGGTGCCAATCTAGAGCTCAACGTGAAGCAACGATTGATCCAGATGCTACATGATTACATGGAAATCTTTGCTTGGTCTTACGAAGACATGCCTGGTTTGGATGCCGAAATTGTAGTTCATCACCTGCCTACCAAGGAAGACTGCCCTCCAGTAAAGCAAAAGGTCCGCCGTATGCGCCCAGAGATGTCCGAAAAGATCAAAGCTGAGGTTATGAAGCAATTCGATGCCGGGTTTCTAGCAGTGACTTCTTACCCTCAGTGGGTTGCCAACGTGGTGCCGGTACCGAAGAAGGACGGTAAGGTCAGAATGTGTGTCGATTACAGGGACCTAAACAGGGCAAGCCCCAAGGATGACTTCCCCCTACCTCACATCGACGTTCTTGTTGACAATACTGCTCAACACAAGGTGTTCTCCTTCATGGATGGTTTTTCGGGGTATAATCAGATCAAGATGGCTCCTGAAGATATGGAAAAGACTACCTTTGTCACTCAGTGGGGCACCTTCTGCTACAAGGTCATGCCATTCGGGTTGAAAAATGCTGGGGCAACCTACCAACGTGCCATGGTTGCTTTATTTCATGATATGATCCATCATGAGATTGAAGTCTACGTTGATGATATGATTGCAAGGTCCCAAACTGAGGAGGAACACCTTGACCATCTGCGGAAGCTGTTTGACCGACTGAAGTTGTACAAGCTGAGGTTGAACCCAAACAAATGCACCTTTGGGGTGAGGTCTGGAAAGTTACTAGGTTTCATCGTAAGCGATAAAGGTATTCAGGTGGATCCTGCCAAGGTAAAAGCCATACAAGAGATGCTGACTCCCAAGACAGAGAAAGAAGTCAAAGGCTTTCTGGGATGACTAAATTACATTGCCCGATTCATCTCACATCTAACTGCTACCTGTGAGCCAATCTTCAAACTATTGAAGAAAGATCAAGTAGTACGTTGGAACGATGAATGTCAGGCTGCTTTCGAAAAGATAAAAGAGTATCTCCAAGAGCCACCAATTCTTATGCCACCAGTGGAAGGGAGACCTCTAATACTATACTTGGCAGTACTTGGCAACTCAATGGGGTGTGTGCTGGGGCAACATGACGAGTCTGGCCGAAAAGAGCACGCTATTTATTACCTGAGCAAAAAGTTTACCGACTGTGAGTCTCGGTACTCACTGCTCGAGAAAACTTGCTGCGCTCTAGTATGGGCTGCTCGCCGGCTGAGACAGTATATGTTGACTCACACTACTCTGTTGATTTCAAATATGGATCCCATCAAGTACATATTCGAAAAGCCTGCTCTGTCTGGAAGAATAGCAAGATGGAAAATGATCTTGACAGAATATGATATCCAGTATACCACACAAAAAGCAATCAAAGGAAGTGTATTGGCAGATCATTTGGCACACCAACCTGTGGACGATTACCAATCATTGAACTTTGAATTTCCGGACGAAGATATCATGGTAGTAACTGACTATGAAGTACCTGGACCGGATGAAGGACCTGAGGAAGGATCCCGATGGTCTATGCATTTCGACGGAGCCTCGAACGCTTTGGGTAATGGAATCGGCGCTGTAATCATATCCCCCAAAGGAACTCATACTCCACTCACCGCCCGGCTGTGTTTCAACTGCACCAACAACATGGCGGAATATGAGGCATGTATCATGGGTCTTCAGGCTGCAATCGATTTAAGGATCAAGTTTCTGAGTGTCTTCGGAGATTCCGCTCTCGTGATCAACCAGATCAAAGGCGAGTGGGATACGAAACACCCGAATCTTATTCCTTACAAGGAGTATGTGTTGACCTTGCTTCCCCACTTTGAAGAGATAACTTTTGAACACTTCCCAAGAGAGGAGAATCAGTTAGCGGACACACTAGCTACGATGTCTTCAATGTTCAAAGTCAAATGGGACAATGAGGCTCCCCGGATCATTATCTGGAAGTTGGATGAACCTGCATACTGTTGCGATCTTGAGGCCGAAAAGGTGACTGAAAAACCCTGGTATCATGAGGTGAAGAGATACTTTGAAGCTCAGGAATACCCTGAAGGTGCATCTGTCAACGACAAGAAGTTCATGAGAAGGTTTGCGGCAAAATTCTTCCTCAGCAACGGCATTCTCTACAAACGGAATCATGATTCAACTCTACTGCGTTGTTTGGATAAGGCTGAAGCAGAGAAGATCATGATAGAACTACATGAAGGTACATTCGGAACACATTCTAGTGGACATACCATGGCAAAGAAAATCCTTCGGGCAGGATATTTCTGGTCCACAATGGAAGCCGACTGTTACCAACATTCTCGAACTTGTCATAAATGCCAGATCTATGCTGATAAGGTGCACATCCCTCCGGTTCCTCTGAACGTCCTGACGGCACCTTGGCCTTTTGCAATGTGGGGCATTGATATGATCGGCGAGATCCGACCGACGGCATCCAATGGGCATCGCTTCATCTTGGTAGCGATTGATTACTTCACGAAGTGGGTGGAAGCAGCTTCCTACGCCACCGTAACCAAGAGCGTCGTAGCACGTTTCATTCGGCACAACCTGATCTGTCGGTACGGTGTCCCAGAAAGAATCATTACGGACAATGGTACCAATCTTAACAACAAGATGATCACTGAGCTCTGCGAGCAATTCAAGATACAGCACCACAACTCTTCTCCTTATCGGCCGAAGATGAATGGGGCTGTAGAAGCAGCTAATAAAAACATCAAGAAAATTGTGCAGAAGATGACAGTGACCTACAAAGATTGGCACGAAATGTTACCATTTGCTCTTCATGGGTACCGTACCTCAGCAAGGACGTCAACCGGGGCAACTCCTTTTTCCTTGGTCTATGGCATGGAAGCAGTCTTGCCGATTGAAGTCCAGATACCCTCTCTCCGGATAATGAAAGATGCAGACTTGAGTGAAGATGACTGGATCCAGACTCGACTTGATCAATTAAACCTGATTGACGAAAAGAGACTCACTGCTATCTGTCATGGTCAGACGTACCAAAAACGGATGATCAGGGCATTTAACAAGAAAGTCATACCACAAGAGTATCAAGTTGGGGACCTGGTAATCAAACGCATCATCCTTCCTCAAAGTGATCCCCAGGGCAAATGGACCCCTACGTACGAAGGGCCATTTGTGGTTAAGCATGTGTTCTCAGGAGGAGCCATGATCCTAACCACCATGGATGGTGACGACCTTCCTCACCCCGCCAATGCAGACATAGTAAAAAGATACTACGCATGAATAAAAGACCCGCTAGGTTGACATACCTAGACAAAAATAAGGGCTTCCCGGCGAACCAAAAGGGTTCGGGCAAAAATAAGGGATGAAATGAAAAAAAATCTGTACACCCGGCAAGTCGAAAACCTGAAAAGGCGGCTTGGGCAAAAATGGGTATCCCGGTGGACTGAAAACCCGAAAGGGCGGTCCAGGCAAAAGTTAGGGATAAAGCGTAACATTATGTCTCATTGGATCACCTTGCATCCAGAATTCGGCATCAACTATCTGGCTCATACTTCGGCATCGATCAATCAGCTTCATCTTCAACTAAGCAGCAAAGTGATGAGACGCTTGAAGACATAAAGGCGATAGAAGAGTTGGAACCCAGTGGGAATATTGTGCACATAGCTATTTTGTTTCCTTTTCAAAATTGTATAAACTTTGTGTTATTCGGCGGCGTTCTCTTACTAGGACGTCGGCCTCTTGTACGAAAACGCCTATTTACAGGCAAATTTCAAAATTAATACAAGTTCACTTTTCCAAACAAATTGCCCATTGTTTTTCCTTTTTTCTGTTTTGTCTTGCGAAGAACGTCCAATGTTCATTTTTGATATATGCATTTGACATTAAATTGCTGATTCATAAATATTCGCATAAGAAACAAAAGACTAATTACAGGTGACATCATAAACAAGGGCAATGTAGAGTTGTCTGATGTAGTCTAGTTGTTTTGTCCGCCGAAGTATCAAGGTAGATTTAATTGAAGAATGTGACTAAGTTATCTCAACTCCCCACAGAGTAAGACAAGGTAGCAACATTCCCCAGCGGAGTATAGGCATTCATCAGCAAGCATCCCCGACAGTCTTGGTCTAAGATTGTTCCCCGGCGGAATACGGACACTCCAATGGAATCATTTTCCAGTACAGTCTGAAGGTTTCCCCAGCAGGTCTTGAAGCTTATCCCCAGTAGATTCTGGAAGCTTATCCCCTGCAGGGTACGGACGTCTCTCCCGAGCTTTATTCAAAGTTATTCCTCATAAGGGCTTATAACTGGGTTATCCTCAGCTAATTACCACGGAAGATCGTCCTCGGCAAAATTCTTTCAATCCCCAGCGGAGTTCATCAAAATTCCCCAGCATAACTTATCAACACAATCCCCAGCGGAGTTTATTTATTGTCATCCCCAGAGGAGTTTATCTTTGGTATCCCCAGCGGAGTTTATCATTGTTATCCCCAGCGGAGTCCATCATTGAAATCCTCAGTGGAGCTCTCGTCAAAACTTCAGCGAAGTATCTCTTCCTACAGAGCAATTCCCCTCAGAGTAATCTCTCCAACAAGTTTATTCCTCAACGGAGTCATTTTCTCCTACCAGTGTATTCTTGCAACCATCCTCCCCAGCGGAAGCAAAGAGCTCTACTCTTCAACGTCAGCCCAGGATTTAATTCCCCGGCCGGTCGTCAAGGATTTATTTTCCTAAGACGAAAATACATTCATAAACACTTCATATTTCATACATCTTACTTACCTACATGATAAAGTGCATACAACACTATCTCATGTTGAACATCATAACATCATGCATTTCATACATCATGACATTGCATACAACTGATGTTTTGCCTTTTCAGGGAAAAAGACAACCCCAAAGACAACTACCTTCAACTATCACAATTTCCAGACTCGATTCCTGTATCTAGACAGGGCACGTCTGTGAGTGATCAGTTTGCAGATTCGATTCCTGTATCCAGCCAGGGCATATCTGTTGACGACAATTCCAGACTCGATTCCTGTATCTAGCCAGGGCATGTCTGAAGAGTTTGAAGATTCGATTCCTGTATCCAGCCAGGGCATATCTATCAACTGTCACAATTCCGGACTCAATTCCTGTATCTAGCTAGGGCATGTCTGAAGAGTTCGAAGATTTGATTCCTGTATCCAGCCAGGGCATATCTGTTGACAACTATTTCCAGATTCGATTCCTGTATCCCGCCATGGCATATCTGTGAGCAACCGATTATAGACTCTTTTCCTGTATCTAGCCAGGGCATGTCCGCATGAAGAGATTGAAGATCAACACCTGTAACAAGCCAGGAAAACATTTGTCTTTCTCAAAGTGCGCAAGTTATCGCTAAGGAATCTCTTATGCGATCAACACTTCCAAATGGCATCTATAAGCCCATTCCCGACAAGGTTCTGTCACGCCTTCAGATGGCATCTATAAGCCCATCTCCCTATCCACCATCTCTCCAAATGGCATCTATAAGCCCATTCCCAACATCACATTGCTGATACTCCAACATGCGAGTGCAAATTTCCGGGCACTCTAGTGTCCAATCTCCTTTTACCCTCGAGTCACGAAAGGCAAACTTGCCAATCTAACTCTTCAAGTTCAAGAAGATTGAACAGGGGCAACTGTTGTACCCCAAAATTTTCCCTCCCATTTCCTCAACATTTTCTCATCACAAGACCCTTGGAGCTCAAGATCCAGTTAGGGTTTCCTCTGCTCAAGACTTCTCCTAACACTGTGGACCCAAATTAGGGTTTGTATTTGAACAAAGATGTTTTGACCTAAAATGCCTAAGATGACTTTCATGCTTCATGTTGGACTCCCAAGTTTATCCATACCAAGTTTCAAGTCTTGATTCCAAATTTTGCCCAGTCAATTAGACAGTTGACCTAGAAATCAGCTGTATTGGGGAAAAAGTCAACTGTGGCCAATTGACAGTCAAATCTCATGCAAATTGACCCACATCAACATTATGAACTCACATGGACCATTTGATCAAGTTTGGATCACAATTCCACAAGAAATTTGATCAGATCACCAAAAGGGCAAAATGGTCATTTTTAGGGTTTTGATTGCACAAAGGCAATTCTTGACTGTTTGACCTAGCCAATGGCAAATCAAGCTCACATATGGACTCAAGGAACCCATGAAATTATCTTGACATGCTCAACAAGTTCAAAAGATCCCAAATACACAAGATTGATAGTTGAATTTCCCAGTCAATTGATCAATTTTGACTGTATACTGAAAAGTCACACTTTGACTTTTTGGTCAAAATCAAGTGTCAAGATTCATTTTTCATCAAAACATGCCAAATCATGAAACTTGTTCATCAAGAAATCAAGAATTGCAAATTAGGGTTTGAAATGAAGATTTTTCATAACTTAGAATTTTTCTAAGTTATGAAAAACCCTAATTTTTTCCTAACTTTGTCCCACTATCTCACCAAGATTCATTTGGATTCAAGAAAAAGTCAAAACATGAAAGTTGTAGCCTATTGCAAAATCTACAACTTTGATTCACAAAGTTTTCCCAAAATAAGCTTGTAGCTCAAGTTACAATTTTTGGAACAAGGGTACCAAACCATTCTTAACTTAGAGAAAATTTGACCTATTTTAGGCAAGGTTTTTACCTAACTTCAAGACCATTTTTCACATACTTCCACTTGGAATTTCAATTTGAATTTCAAAGATGGATTGTAGTACACATTCCAAGCTTTCCAAAATGTCCAAGAACTCATCAAACAACCTCATGGTTAGGGAGAATCGAATTTGGCAAGATGGGAAAAACTCACTTTTGATTTGGCCAAGTTACATGTTCATACATTTGTGCCATTTTGAATTCAGCTTGCTTTCCTTGATTACAGGTCCTATATCCCATTTGCACTCAATAATTTAATGCTAACTCATTGTGCCAAGGCCTTGTTTTATGTGTTTAAGCATTACATGTTAAACTAAGCCATTTTTAGATAAAGCATTATATCCATTTTAGAAAAGTTGCACTTTATGTCAATTAGCAATCCAAACAAGTACAGGGAAAATCTCTTTGGCACAAGTTTATGAGCTAATTACACTGATCAAGGCCAAGGTATGCAGCACATTAGGGGGGCCTGTACAAGCTAGAAACTCAACTTGGCCTTTTGTTGCTTAAGTAAGAAGAAACATAGCATAACATCACACAACTCTCATCTCAGCTAACACAACCTTAAGCAAACTTATCAAACATATTCTAAACATCCATTCTGAGCTAGAACACGAGCCAACCATCTCCAACACCCTCTCAAACACAGAATCACCCTCAAACTGCCAAAACAGGGGACCTGCTGCAGATTGAGTTCCATAACTCATTCCATTCATGCATTCTTGCTAAAAACACTTCAAACACATCCCACAACATCCCTTGAAGCTATTCCAAACCTCAAACACGACCTGTAACACTCCCAATCAACATCACCATTTTCATTTTTCTGTTTTGCAGGTGGAGTTCTATAACTCGATTCAGCTAGTTTCAAAGCAAAGTAAAACTTGGAATAGCATCCCTGGACATCAAGGAAGTTGTACCAATCATCACCTTGCATTGAAGACACCTCCATCACCAGATACAACTCCAACTGAATAGGTAAGTTCATGAACTCGTATCTCTCTATCCAGGCATTGTTAGCTTTAGGTTTGTGAAGAAAATATGTCACATTCATAGCCCTGAACATGCCCATGTAATTAGTTTTCATTTATATTATGTGTGATGTGAGAATTTAATGTCTGAACATGGAACAAAAACTAGGTCAGGAATTGGGGGAGAAGAAATTCTCTCTCATCTTAGAGAGTTAAGTCAAGTTCTTTATATGTCTGGATTCGTCTTTTAATGCTCTACATCTTTCATGTTGTGAGTTTTGCTTGAAAGTCCAGGAATTGGGAGATAGAAAACGCGCGTGGATGGTTGTTCAAACATGTTCTGAGGTTGAAGATGAAGTCTTCTTGGGCTGGGCCTGAGTTGACTTTCTTTTTGCACCCTTTTGTTACTTTTAAACCCCATTGGCCCATTGTGCTTATTTTAATCATTTTTTTGACTTTTGTTTTTTATTCCTGACTTATTTATTTTTCCTCACAATATTAAAAATATAAAAAATATTTTTCACACCATTTTTATATTTATTAGGTATTTATTTGTTTAAACTGATGTTTTGTACATAAATAAATACATAAACACTTTTATTTAAAAAATACTAAAATAATGCAAACACATTTTATTTTCCATTTTTATTTTATTTTATCTTCTGAAAATATTTTATATAAAATATAAATTTTTTTCATAAATATTAAATATTATTATTTTGTATATATAATATATATTTAGTAAATAATACAAATACATACATATTTATTAGCATATTTAGAAAAAAAATACAAAATATACACATTTTTATTTTTATTAATTTATTAATATTAAAAATACCCTTTTACAAATATACTTTATTTTTATTTTATTTTTGTACATAATAAATAAATATTGTACATACTAAATAATTAATACTTTTATTTAATAAATTAGGGTTTTGCCCTAAATACATAAAAAAAATCCAAAAATTAATACTTCTTATTTTGTTTATTTGACACATAAAAAATACCTTTTTTTTCATACACATAAAAAACATTTTTTGCATCTTGCATATTTATTCCATTTTATTTAATTGTTGTGTATTAATTACCTTGTATAATTCCAAATTGATGTAATAGTCTAGGTTTAAATTTCTTGTCAAAATACCCCCATTTGAACATTTGTACCCCCCTTCCCATATTGTGTTGTAATAACTTAGGAACTTTATTTTTCGCACTTTAATGCTTTCTAATTATACCATGCTAGAATTAGGGTTTGTATGCAAAATCAATTAATCAAAATAGTTTGACCTAATTTCAAGATAAACAAGCATGAAAATGGACAACACTAATCACACTTGCACCCCTAGGGTATTCCACTTGTTGCCTTCAATAATGGGCCATATTGCATGTTAGGTCTCTTTGGGCAAAACAAACACAATCAAATGATCATAGTCCCTCGATGACGCTTTCGAAAGTTGCCTAAAAATGATCAAGTCCCTCCAAGGGAAAATTTCCCAAAGATACTTGGCACCATTGCAATTATGGTCTAAACGATGACCCGCGCCCGTCCCTTTCACATCCTAACACAAGATTGGCCACCAAATGCAATGGTGGAACAAAATTGTTAAAAGGGTTAAAAGCATAGGAGAAATCTTTGAGAAATTTAGGAGTAGATAACCTCTTAGTTACTTGAATCAAACTTGCAAAACAAAGCACTTGCCTATTTTTAAACCACACCTCACAACACTTTCAAAACAAACTTTCAAAAACAAATGAAAACCTTTTCCAAAGACATACATCTTTGTATACATCCCAACATGGATCATTACAAAGGTTGCCACCACATTGGCTTCTTTTCAAAACATTTTCAAACCCACAAAGCACCATTTCAAACAATTGAAAATTAAGGCAAGTTGATCTAAGACAGTAACTAAGAGCCCATGGATAACCATGGATAGAAAGGGTGCTAATACCTTCCCTTTCTATAACCTACTCCCCGAACCCAAGAAAACATCTCAAAGGTTTTTGCTGTGCTTTTTAACCTTTCCTTAGGATAAAATAAAAAGTCAGTGGCGACTCTTGCTCAACCGAAACATTTGCGAAAACAAACGCAAAACCATAGTCAGTTCTCCAACCGTATCACAGTATGGTAAGATATAAAATCAACAAGTAGATAACCATAAATCAAGACAAAAATGCATGAAATCAATACACCTTACACATTTGCACCTTTAGGGTTAATCCACACTTGTTACTTTAGAATAAAACAGTCATGTCTGTGATACGGTGGCAGAACCGACTGTTTTGGAAAATGCTGGTTTGCGTTTTGTGTTTGTATTTGCAAAATGTCGCGGTAAGCAAGAGTCGCCATCGACATTTATTTTATCCAACTGGAAAGGAAAAAAGTACAGAAAAATTCCTTTTTCGAGATATTCTGAGTACGGGGGGTAGATTATAGAAAGGGAAGGTATTAGCACCCTTTCTATCTGTGGTTTTCCAAGGGCTCTTAGGTACTTGCTCATCTTTTAAAAGTTGTTTCTGTGTTTGTGAGTTTTGAAAAGTTTTGTTTTACTTTGTTTTAACCCTTATTTTTGTCCTCAAGGGTGTTACGAAGTTGTTTTTGAAAACTTTGTTTGAAAAAAAGCATAAGTGTGAAAAGTTTTATTTTGAGCAAGTACCTACTAGCATCTACCTACTCGAAAAAAGGATGTTTATGTTCTTGTTTCCTTTAGACAATGTTATCCTACTATTAGTGAGTAGGTAGCACCGTCATTGGAGTTGTAAGGGTCAATTCGAAAGGGACGTACGATCACTAAAGCAATGTTAGGACATCTTAGTAATAACCCTAATGTCTTAAGATCATATTCGAGGCAACATTTCCGAGGCAACATTTTCGAACGGGACATTTGATCTTTGTTTAGACAAGAGAGCGACCACTAAAACACCCTATACTTAGTGAACATTTACCGAAGGCAACCGAAGTGAGAGTATACCCTAGGAGTGCGCATGTGCGAGTGATTTGATTTCAGTTATTATCTTTGCACATTTAGGGTTTGCTAACCATTTTAAAATTAACATACATTCTTGACATGCAACCCTATTATCATACATCTAACAGTTAATATTTGCAAAAATTAAAATGCGAGAAATAAAACTACGCTATTACAAGGCTTCGGGGAGGGGGATTAATTACATAGCCAAAAACCCGCAAAAACGATAAATAAAAGAAAAATCCTAATTAAACTATTACATCCTGTGATACGGTGGCCAGAACCGGATTGTTTTGAAATGCTGATTTGCGTTTTGCGTTTGTGTTTGCAAAATGTTGCGGTAAGCAAGAGTCGCCACCGACTTTTATTTTATCCAACTGGAAAGGAAAAAAGCACAGAAAAATTCCTTTTTCGAGATTTTGAGTACGGGGGGTAGATTATAGAAAGGGAAGGTATTAGCACCCTTTCTATCTGTGGTTTTCCACGGGCTCTTAGGTACTTTCTCATCATTTTCAAAATTGCTTCTGTGTGTTTGTGTGATTTGAAAAGTTTTTGTTTTGACTTCGATTTAACCCTTGCTTCTGTCTTCAAGAGTGTTACAAAGTGTTTTTGAAAACCTTGTTTAAAAAGGAGTGTAAGTGTGAAAAAGTTTATTTGTTTTGAGCAAGTACTTAAGAGCTAATCTACCTACTCGAAAAAATAATTGTTCTATGTTTGTTTCCTTTAGACAGCGTTATCCCACTATTAGTGAGTAGGTAGCACGGTCGTTGGAGTTTTGAGAGTCAATTCGAAAGGGACGTACGGTCACTAAAGCAATGTTAGGATGTCTTAGTAGTAACCCTAATGTCTTAGATCAATTATTCGAGGCAACAATATCCGAGGCAACCATTCCAAGGCAACTTTTCCAAACGGGACTTTGATCTTTGTTTAGACAAGTGATTCAATTTCAAGTTATTATCTTTGCACATTTAGGGTTTGCTAACCGTTTTAAAGTTATTCATACATTCTTATCATGCAACCCTAATTATTCATACATCTAACAGTTTATATTTTGCGGAATTTAAAGTGCGGAAAGTAAACTACACTATTACAAGGCTTCAGGTATTTACATAGCCAAAAACGAACCCGTAAATAAAAAACGATAAACGAACGTAAAAGTCCTAAATAATCTATTACAACTTGTGAGCAATTACATTAATATGGAAAAATAAAATAATAAAGCACGCGCGATTAAAGAGCGAAATGAATTTAGGGTTTTGACCCCGCCTATCCTAATCGAAAATTAATTAGTAATTAAATTAATTAAGGAAAATAATTAAATTTAACCTACTTTTATGCTTTTGGTTATTTTAAGAAAAAAGAAAGTATAATTTAAATTAAGCTAAAACCCTAATTGTTCTACTTAATTTTAATTTATTATACAAAAAGAAATTAAAGTTGCCTAAAATTAAATAACCTAATTCAATTAATTTTTGTATAAAAAATAAATACCCTAAATCTAATTGGGTGAAAAATATTATTTTTATGATTTTTTTGATAAAAGAAAAATTAAGTTGTTAGTAAAAATATTTAAATTAATTAATTAATTAAGAAAAGTATAAAGAAGAAAAGAGAGGAAATTTAGGCCTGGTTGTGAGTAATTGGGAGGTGTAGATAGCAATTCTAGCCAAAGAAGCAATTGATCCATGTTGACTTGCTGGATCCCCTGCCATGTGTTGACTAGGTCACATGATAGGTCCCTCAATGATGGCCTTCAGATCTGGATGGTTGGTGATTTGATGGTTAGGAGATGACGCCTCATGGTGGCCTTCATGCCTTGTGGAACATGGGATCTGTAGAGAAAATTCAAGAAAAATGCAAATGTTGGAGGCAAGGGTCGAACCCCTGACCTCAAGCCCTCCAATGCCTTAGCGCTTACCTGGCCACCACTGGGCCATTTGGTTCAATTGATTATTAAATGAAACAAAAATAATAAAAATGAATAAATGACGCTAGTTGTAAAACAAGCGCGAGAATTCCAATGCACGAACGAGATGGAGCCACGTATGTCATCTTCTTCCTCTCTCCGTTGGTAAAAGTCACAGACTTTTACCTACGGACATATATCCATAGCTACAGATCCTGCAATTCTCAAAATCCAACACAAGCAAGATAAATAAAATCTAAGGCCATGAATCAAATCATCTGGACCTTCTGAGCATGATGGTGCCCCTTTCATGGCCCAATTTCACCTGTACACAAAGATCCCAAATCGAACCAACAAAACCTAGCTATGGTGAATCTTGATACAGTCCACAAAAATGAAATTAAATGGTATAGATAGCTTGCAAATGTGATAATGAACAAGAATATACAATTAAAACATGATGAATGTGCAAGAATAACAAGATTTAGTTTTGGAAATATGGGCAAACCGTGGGAGTCGTGGGGATGAATTATGGGCACTAGCACGCTTGTTCTTGATTGGTACAACTTGCTTGTACTCCCAGGAAGTGAATGAGATGGTCAGGAAGCCCTGGAATCGCCTGGAACTATGAATTCGACTCAGCACTTTTTGTGTTTTTTTCAAGTTTGTTCTGACTTCTCACGCCTCTCTAACCTTCTTCTCTAGGTCTGCAATTGTTCAATATATATCAATGATTGAATTAGGGTTGCAAACATGATCTCAATCTTCCTCCATTATAACTTTTGATTTGGATTTGATTCACTTGAAGATACTTCCAAAAATAGGCCAAACTCAATCTTTTTGTGCACACCAAGGCTTTGCACGAATTCAATCTTTTGCCAACTGGATATAAGACCTGAAACATGCACAATATCTTGAGGTTTCAATGTTTTAGATTTTTTTATGATTTGTTTTGATTAAAATTGATTTAATTCAAATAAAAATCAAAATAAATAATAAAAACAATATAAAGACGAGTGGAAAGAGCTAGGGCTCATGGACCATGCTACCAACTCAAGACAAGTGGAAAAAGTTTGGCCCATTTAGCAAAAATTGCAATTTGAGGCATAGTTGACTTTTGACAATTTTGCAAAAAAGGTCAACTTCACCAATGCATAACTCCCTCAATTTTGAGTCTTTGAAGGTGTTCATGAACTTTTTAGAAATCTTGAGATTTCCTCTAAGCAACCCTTTTTATTTCATCTCAATTTGGTATTCCATGTTCATGTATGAAGCTTTAACAAAAAAGGTGTTTTTGTTGACTTTTCAAAGTGACCTATAATGTCCAGATTCATAACTTCTTGTGAGTGCATATTTTGAACTTGGGAGATGAAGATGGATTGTAAGGAATTGCATCCTCTTCAAAATTAGCTTTGGATGTGTCATTTCTCATAAAGTATGAGAAAGTTATGCTTGGTCAAAGTTGAGTTGACTTTTCCTATAAAACCCTAATTTAGTAACTTTTGGTTCTTGATGAATTATGAGCAATCCTTGATGAATCATGATCAAACCTTGATCAAATGATGAAAGTAACTTCAAAATGAGGAGGTTTACCAAAAATCTTGAAGTTTGACTGTATGTAGGCCACAATTGACTTTTGCCATAGCACAGTCGATTTTTCAGGCTTTTGAGCGACTAAGCAAACTTCCTATGCAAGGCTTGAAACTTGACATGGATGATCTTGAGAACATATTGGGACAATGGTGAGCATTTGGGATCCCTTGGACTCAAGTATCTTGATGCAACATGAAACCCTAATTTGAGGTAGACTGCCTTAGGAGAGAGCTTGTCTAGTCAACCCTTGGACTTCCTTGGGCAACTTGAGGCTCTTTCTTGAAATGTTTTGAGAAATATGGGAGGGGAAATTTTGGGGTACAACAGCTGCCCCTGTTCAATCTTCTTAAACCTGAGGATGTAGATTGGCTTTTCTGTCTTTCGTGATCCGAAGGTGGAAGATGATTGAACACTAAAGTGCCTAGAAATTTGCACTCGCATGAAGTGGTAATTGTCTTGTGATGTCGGGAATGGGCTTCAGATGCCATTTGGAAATTGATGACGGAAGATGGGCTTAAAGATGCCATCCGGAGGAGTGTCGATCGCATAAGAGATTCCTTAGCGATGGTCTGTATACCTGTTGTTAAGGAAGATTTCGCTGGGGAATGCTGCTCTTTGTTTTAGGAGAAATAGAATTTTAGGAGCTTCGGTCGTCTGTTATTCTACTGGTGAATCTTCTCTGTTTCTTGAGAAAAGTTGAATTTTAGGAGCTTCGGTCGTCCGTTATTCTACTGAGGAATCGTCTCTTAGTTGAAGAGGTGAGAATGAACTACTATCTGGTCGTAATCCAGGCTTCATAGTGATAAGACCGACTGCTATCTGGTCGTAATCCAGGCTTCACAGTGACTTACTGGGGAGATGAGATTAAACTTGCTATCCAGTCGTGATCCAGGCTTCGCAATTTCTCGATTCTTATCTGATTGTAATCCAGGCTTCAGAAGGAATTCAGTTGTTATCCGGTTGCATCCGGGCTTCAACTTGAACTTAGGGCACACTAATATCTGGTCGACTCCGGGCTTCTTAGTAATTGTCCAGGTAAACTGCTATTTGGTCGAAATCCAAGCTTCTCAGTGTCTTGTATTGTTATCTGGTCGAAATCCAAGCTTCAGTCCTTTTATCGTTATCTGGTCGTAATCCAGGCTTCATGATGCTTTATACCATTATCTGGTCGAATCCAGGCTTTATGGTGTTCTATACTGCTATCTGGTCGTAATCCAGGTTTTACAATACCTTACTTCTTATCTGGTCATAATCCAGGCTTCAGAAGAAATCAAGTGGTTATCCGGTCGCATCCGGGCTTCCCTTTGACTGTTGGGCCTACTATTATCCGGTCGGATCCGGGCTTCATAGTATTGGCCGAGTAAACCGCTATTTGGTCGTAATCCAAGCTTCACAGTGTCCCTCACTGTTATCTGGTCGTAATCTAGGCTTCAGTGCTTTTTACCGCTATTTGGTCGTAATCCAGGCTTCGTGATGTCTTCTACCATTATCTGGTCGAAATCCAGGCTTCATGGTGTTCGGAGAAATCAAGATACTATCCGGTCGAACCCGGGCTTCATAACTTGTATTAAAGATATACCACTATCTGGTCGTAATCCAGGCTTCATAGTATTCTTGGTTGCTATCTAGTCGTAATCCAGGATTCACAATGTCTTCTACCATTATCTAGTCGTAATCCAGGCTTCATGGTCTTGTATTGCTATCTGGCCATAATCCAGGCTTCACAATAACTTGTTAAGTTGTTATCCGGTCATAATCCGGGCTTCACCGCTTGCTGGGGATTAAACTATTATCCGGTCGAATCCGGGCTTCATAGTTTGCTTTTAAGAGATACCACTATCTGGTCGTAATCCAGGCTTCGCGATATTCTGATACTGTTATCCGGTCGTTCTCCGGGATTTTCCTGAAACGTAAAGGGTTATTCGTATGTAATGCCATGATTCATGACATGTAATGAGTAATGATGTTCTCAAAAATAAATGAGATTGTGCTATATGATGCGTATATGCATGTGCCATGATGTATGGAAATGTGATGTTTTTTTTATGTTTTTAGCTGGGGAAAATAAATCTCGGATTGCTGCTGGAGAATATAAAGAGTTTCGCTTGCTAGGGATAACGACCGAAGATGATTGGGAGAATAATCCTACTGGAGAATACATTGGTGAGAGAATGACTTTGTGGGGAAGAGATACTCTGTTAGAAGATCTGTTGTCTTGGAGAAATAACCTCGGTTGTGGATGAATTACCGTTGTTGGCAATGATGAACTCTGTCGGGGATAAAATTTCTGTTTGTGGGAGAAATAAACTCCACTGGGGATAGTTCTCCATTGTTGGTTAAAGATGAACTCCGTTTGGGGAGAATCTTACCGACTCATTCGTGATTGCGAACCTCAGCTGAGGAGAGTTGATAATATTGTATTTTGGTGCTTCCTACTCTGCGAGGAGTGTATGTATTTTTAGTCATATTCTTCAACTAGGTCTATCCCTGTACCTGGTGACATTTCTTGATTGCCCCTGTTTCTGATATTACGAGTAATCGCCTTTTGTTTCGCATGTAAATATTTATGAGCAGCCATTATTTACAAATGCATATATAAAAAATGAACCATTGGATGTTCTTGCAAGACAAAACAGAAAAGAGAAAAACAATTTGAAATTTCTTTGTGAAAATGAATTGTATTGATTTTGAAGTTGGCCTGTAAATAGGCGTTTTTGTACAAGAGGCTGACGTCCTAGTAAGAGAACGCCGCCGACAGATAGAATTTATACAATTTGTGTAAAAAGAAAGAAAAACAGCTATGTGAACAATCCCACTGGGTTCCAACTCTGCTATTGTTTTTATATCCTCGAGCATCTTATCACTTTGCTACTTGGTTGAAGGTAGATCAGATTGATCGGTGTCGTCCGAGCTTGATAGTCGATACCGAAGTCTGGTTACAAGATGATCCAATGAGACATAGTGTTACGCTTTGATCCCTAATTTTTGCCTGGACCGCCCTTTTGGGTTTTCAGTCCACCGGGATACCCTTTTTTACCCAAGCCTCCTTTTCAGGTTTTTGACTTGCTGGGTGTATAGATTTTTTCATTTTCATCCCTTATTTTTGCCCGAACCCTTTTGGTTCGTCGGGAAGCCCTTATTTTTTCCTAGGCCAGTCAACCTAGCGGGTCTTTGATTATGCGTAGTATTTTTTCACTATGTCTGCATTGACGGGGTGAGGAAGGTCGTCACCATCCATGGTGGTTAGAATCATAGCTCCTCCCGAGAAAATGTTCTTAACCACAAATGACCCTTCATAAGTAGGGGTCTATTTGCCCCTGAGATCACCTTGTGGCAGTATGATACGTTTAATCACCAGATCCCTAACTTGATACTCTTGTCGTCTAACTTTCTTATTAAATGCCTTGAACATCCGCTTTTGATACGTCTGACCATGACAAATAGCAGTAAGTCTCTTTTCGTCGATTAAGTTCAGCTGATCAAGTCGGGTCTGGATCCAATTGCCCTCGCTCAAACCTGCATCCTTCATAATCCAAAGAGAGGGTATCTGGACTTCAATGGGTAAGAATGCCTCCTTGCCATACACCAAAGAGTAGGGTGTTACCCCTGTCGACGTCCGCGCTGAGGTTCGGTACCCATGAAGAGAAAATGGTAACATCTCGTGCCAATCTTTGTATGTCATCATGATCTTCTGCACAATCTTATTGATATTCTTATTAGCCGCTTCAACAACCCCATTCATCTTCAGTCGGTAAGGAGAAGAGTTGTGATGCTGTATTTTAAACTGTTTGCAGAGCTCGGTGATCATCGTATTGTTGAGATTGGTACCGTTGTCCGTAATGATCCTTTCTGGTACACCGTATCGACAGATGAGATTGTGTCGGATGAATCGCGCCACGACGTTCTTGGTTACTGTAGCAAAGGAAGCTGCCTCAACCCACTTTGTAAATTAATCAATAGCCACCAGAATGAAATGATGCCCGTTGGATGCAGTAGGTATGATCTCGCCGATCATGTCGATGCCCTACATTGCAAAAGGCCACGGAGCCGTCAAAACATTCAGAGGAACTGGAGGTACATGCACCTTGTCAGCATAGACTTGGCACTTATGATAGGTCCGAGAATGTTGATAACAATTGGCTTCCATAGTAGGCCAATAATATCCTGCTCGTAGGATTTTCTTTTCCATGGTGTGTCCACTGGAATGAGTCCCGAAAGTCCCTTCATGTAACTCTGCCATGATCAGTTCTGCCTCGTTCTTGTCCACACGTCGCAGTAAGGTTGAGTCATGGTTACGCTTGTAAAGGACACAGTTGCTGATGAAGAACTTTGCAGTGAATCTCCTCAGAAACTTCTTATCATTAACAGATGCACCCTCGGGGTATTCCTGAGCCTCAAGATACCTCTTTACCTCGTGAAACCAGGGTTTATCTGCCACCTCTTCAGTCTCAATATCACAGCAATGTGCGGGTTCGTCCAACCTCTCAATGGTAATTTGGGGAGCCTCATTGTCCCACCTGACCTTGAACATAGAAGACATGGTAGCTAGCGCGTCCGCTAACTGATTCTCCTCTCTTGGGAAATGTTCAAAGGTTATCTCCTCGAAGTGTGGGAGCAACGTCAATACATATTCTTTGTAAGGAATAAGATTTGGGTGTTTCGTATCCCACTCGCCTTTGATCTGACTGATCACGAGAGCGGAATCTCCGAATACACTCAAGAACTTAATCCTTAGGTTTATAGCTGCTCGAAGGTCCATGATGCACGCTTCATACTCCGTTATGTTGTTGGTGCAGTTAAAACATAATTGGGCGGTGAGCGGAGTATGACAGCCTTCAGGAGATATGATCACGATGCCAATGCCATTACCCAATGCGTTTGAGGCTCCGTCAAACTACATAGACCATCGGGATCCTTCCTCGGTCCAGGTGTCTCACAGTCAGTTACCAACATGATGCTCTTATCCGGAAACTCGAAGTTCATAGACTGGTAATCATCCACGGCCTGCTGTGCCAAATGATCTGCCAACACACTCCCCTTGATTGCTTTTTGGGTTGTGTATTGGATATCATACTCGGTTAAAATCATCTATCATCTTGCTACTCTTCCGGACAAGGCAGGCTTTTCGAAGATATACTTGATTGGGTCCATCTTTGATATCAATAGAGTGGTGTGAGTCAGCATATACTGTCTTAGCCAGCGAGCAGCCCATGCCAAAACGCAGCAAGTTTTCTCAAGCAGTGAGTATCAGGTCTCACAGTCGGTAAACTTTTTGCTAAGGTAGTAAATAGCATTCTCTTTTCGGCCAGACTCGTCATGCTGCCCCAGCACGCACCCCATTGAATTGTCGAGTACTCTCAAGTATAAGATCAAGGGTCTCCCTTCAACTGGAGGCATCAGAATAAGTGGCTCTTGTAAGTATTCTTTGATCCTTTCGAAAGCGGCCTGACATTCATCGTTCCATCTTACCACTTGATCTTTCTTCAACAGCTTCAAGATCGGTTCACAAGTAGCAGTCAGATGCGAAATGAATCGGGTAATGTAATTCAGACGTCCCTAAAAGCCTCTGACTTCTTTTTCTGTTCGGGGAGCTGGCATCTCCTGTATAGCCTTCACCTTTGCAGGATCCACTTGAATACCTTTATCACTAATGACGAAGCCCAACAGCTTACCGGACCTTACCCCGAAGGTGCACTTGTTCGGGTTTAACCTCAGCTTGTACTTCTCCAACCTGTCAAACAGTTTCTGGAGATGGTCAAGATGTTCTTCTTCAGTCTAGGACCTTGCAATCATGTCGTCAACGTATACCTCAATCTCATGATGAATCTTGTCGTGGAATAAAGCGACCATGGCGTGCTGATACGTTGCCCCAGCATTCTTCAATCCGAACGGCATGACTTTGTAGCAAAAAGTACCCCACTGCGTAACAAAAGTCGTCTTTTCCATGTCCTCGGGAGCCATCTTAATCTGATTGTAACCAGAAAAACCATCCATAAAGGAGAAGATCTTATGTTGTGCGGTGTTGTCGACCAGAACATCGATATGAGGGAGTGGGAAATCATCCTCGGGACTTGCCCTGTTCAGATCCCTATAGTCCACACACATCCGAACCTTACCATCTTTCTTCGATACCGAAACCACGTTGGCAACCCACTGCGGGTAAGAAGTAACAACTAGAAAACCGGCATCAAATTGTTTCATGACCTCAGCTTTGATTTTCTCATACATTTCTGGGCATATTCGGTGAACTTTCTGCTTCACTGGAGGACAGTCTTCTTTGGTTGGCAAGCGGTGTACCACAATATCAGTATCCAACCCAGGTGTTGTACCCTAAAATTTGCCCTCCCATATTCTTCAAAGATTTGCCAATATCAAGGTTCAAAATCTCCCAAGGGTTGCACAGTACAATTGCCTCCTAACACAGTCAAAATTAGGGTTTTGGTTTTGGCTAAGAAATTGAAGTTTTCAAGGTTCCAATCAAGTCCCACATGCCTATATACATTGTCAAGCATCCACATGCCAAGTTTCAAGACTCACAGCATCAAATTGCACAGTCAAAAACCCTAAATGCTTCACAGTCAACTGCAGGGGCAAAATGGTCATTTGACACTCAAAAGTTAAAATTTTTGGTCAACATCTCATTTTGAAGCCACAAACATCATTTGATCAATTCTTGATCATGATTCTCAAAGCATGGCTCAAAAAGTCTCAAGATGCAAAAGTTTCTATTTTTGGACAGCTGAAAAAGTCAACTGCAAACTGACCAAGGCATAACTTCTTCATGGTTTATCAGAAAAATCCCATCCAAATCTCATTTTGAAGAGGATGACATTTCCTACAACTCCTCTTCACACTTCAAGTCCAAGAAATGCTCTCACAAAAAGTTATCAATTTCAACATTATAGGTCATTTTCAAAAGTCAACAAAAAGGCACTTTAAGTCAAAGACCATAACTTGAGATTGGTAAATCAAAATTACATGGTACCACAGACATTGGTTAGAGGACTTCAAGACCTTTCCAAAATGTCCAAGAACATGTTCATAGCTTCAAAATTGAGCAAGATATGCCTTGTAGAAGTTGGGAAATATTTGGGAATTTTGAAAAGTCAACTTTGCACAAAAGGCTTCAAAAATGCTAATGGGCCTCAATTTCTTTCATGAATCATTACCCAAAGGCCATGCACGACCCATTAAGCTCAAAGGGAGTTATTTTCTTATTTTTTATTAATTATTTGAATTTTTATTATCATTAATTCATTTAATTAAATTTAAATATAAGAAAAATACTAAATCATGTTTTTTAAATCTTTTTATGTAGCAAATATCCTCTTCACATGTAAGAGATCTCGTGCATCAATCAAAAGGGACAAAATCATCCAAATTTGGCATGATTGACATGGAAAAAGATTGAAAAAAGATATGGAAAAATCAAATATTCAAAACATGAATGCATGGACTTTGGGTTTGTTTTCTTAACCTAATTTCACTCAAGTACATATGCACAACTAAGACCTAAGGCATTAGACACGAAATATTGCACACAAGCTGCATACCAATTTGCAAAAATTTCCTTAAAAGTTGAAAACTGAAAACCTAGTTACGAGGCATTTCAAAGCTCCAAAAGGATTCCAAAACATTGCCAAGACGTCTAGGAAGCATTTGCAATCAAAACCAAGTCTCCAGACCTCCAAAATTGGTAGAATGACATCACACTTTTCTTGAAATTTTCCATAATCGTGTTTTCATTTACATGCATTATTCATGAATTTTAACTATTGATTTATACTAATATTGATATTCTGAAGCTAATGGTACTATTTAATTGTCCTAACAATGCATGTATCAAGAGTTGCCATTAACGTTCTCTAGGGTTTTAGAAGCTTTGATTTAGGGGTTTACACATATGGCAAAATTGGACCCTCAAGCTGGTACCATTGAATTCGTGACATGAAGACGAATCATTTGATTACCTCGCGCCCTTTTTATGTTTATCTATGTGCTAATCGCTATTTTCTGGAATTTGTTTTTGTGGGGGTTTAAAACCCCCGCTAATTGCTTGTATTACAGGTACAAAAGGAAGAAGATGCACGCGTGTATGAACGTGGTTGGATGATTTGAACGTTGGCGCGTTTTTTGATTGTCTCAGCATAATGATTGGTTTTCATATATATTATTTGTATTCCATAATATTAACAAAGCGCGCAAACAGCTTAACTGGCAAAGCACTCACTTGGTAAACGCTGGGACCTGGGTTCGATTCCCAAGTCCCCTATCATATTTCATGATTTTTTCCATAACATGTTTCCACGCAGCGCTTCATCCAAGGTTCACCATACGCCTTCACATGCTGGCTTGCCATGTAATCATGATTACCAATCTGAAGGCTAAAGGATGAGGACCATCATACGCCTGGGTTAACCACTTCACACGTGATCCCTGAAAGTCAAAAAGGCCTTGTTCTATTGGGCCAAAATACTTCAACTCACCTCCAAATTGGGTCAGACACCCCCATTGTTTGTATTCTTTTTTAATTTCCTTTTCTTTTCTTTTTAATTATTTTAATTGTTTTCTTTAAATTCCAATAATTAATTTTCACAATATAAAATACAGAAAAACTAAAAATATGTTTAATAAATATCTAATTCATTATTTATTTTTGTAAATAAACTTTAAATCATTAATTTAGTAAAATTAGGTTTTCAATTTTAATCTTTTCTTAAATAATTAAAATATGTAGAAATTAGGGTTTTTAGCATTTTTATCCTTTTTCTTAATAAATAATTTTTTCTTATTATCATTATTATTAATTACTAATTTATTTTGTAAATACCCATGTAATTAATTAATTAGTGTAAATTAGGTTAAACTTGAATATTTTTCATAAATAATTAAAAACAACTTAGAACTTTAACTTCTAATTTTAATTAATTTTCTTTATTCTCATTAAATACCAAAAAACATAAAAAACATTTCTTTTCTTTAATTGAATAATAATTAACTTTTTTTATTTTCAATTTAATTTCAAAAGGGTCAAAACCCTCGGACATTCGATTCTAATTTCTTTTCGCGCATTTATTTTCTTTCGAATATTATGTAACTGCTCAAGGCTTGTAATAGTAACTAGGTTTTACTTTCCGCATTTTTTAAAACGGGTCTTTGTTAATTTGGCGATGTATAGACCCGCGCCTTGTAATAGCGTAGGATTTTACTTTCCGCATTTAAATTTCCGCACTTTTAAATTCTAATTGCATGAAAGAATGAATGACTAATTAAAAGCAAAACGTAGCTCACGATACAATGATCAAAGACAAATATGAACATGAAAACAACACACAAATTCACACACCACTCTTAGGGTACGCCTCACTGTTGCCTTACCTTCGAAACGTGGTCGTCGAGTATAGGACGTTTTAGTAAGTCCTTATGTCCGTTGATCCATATGCCTCAAAACAAGTTGCCTCGGAAAAGTTGCCTCGAATTAAAAAGGATCAATGGCATAAGGGTAGCTTCTAAGGTGTCCTGCTGTTGCTCTGGTGACCACACTGTCCCTAACAAACGAATTGACCCGAACACCTCCAACGGTGGTGCTACCTACCTCTCAATGGTAGGATGGCACTACCTTAAGGACTTTTACACAGCCTAATTCCTTAGGGTAGGTAGATGACTCATAGATACTTGCTCTATTCAAAAACAAACCAAAAACTCTTTTCACACCGACACTTTCAAAAAGCTTTCAAAATATTTTTTCAAACACTCTTGAGGACTGATACAAGAGTCGATCTGAAATCTTTAAACGAAACTTTTTCAAACCCACTCACGATTGAAAAGCAAACACTTTTGAAAACACAATGAGCAAGTATCTAAGAGCCCATGGATAACCATGGATAGAAAGGGTGCTAACACCTTCCCTTTCTATAAATCTACCTCCTGAACCGAGAAACTATCTCTTAAGGAATTTTGCTATGCTTTTGTCCTGTCCATGTTGGAGAAAATAAAAGACGGTGGCGACTCTTGCTTACCGCGACATTTCGCGAACCAGCATTAAACAGTCAGTTCCAGATCCACCGATCACAGAACTGGCGACTCTGCTGGGGATATCTTTTAAAGTGAGGTGTACCTTAGGACTAAGATCACTTGTGTTTTCAATTGTTGTGCTTGTTTGCTTTATTATTGTGGGACTGCCTCGGGAGTTCTATAGATCCTAACCCGGATCTGGGGGGTACCTTCTTAGAAAGTAGCAAAAAGGCTGTGAGGGAACTGTGCGGGGTATACCGACATGGTTGAAGCAGTCTGCTACGTTGATGTGGCACTTTGGTGTGTACCGGTAACCCTTGAGTTCAGTCAAGTAGAGTACGGGGCCTCCGCGTGGTGTCGTGAAGCATCAACTGACCTTAGGAACCTTAATTGAACCATCTTGGCCTCTTTAGGGTAGTGAGATAACTGACTTTGGTGCAGTCCAAGGTTGGTTGATACTCGATGCTACACTCAATTGAGGGTTGTTTTCTTGGAATATTTCGGTCGCCAGTTCAGTGGCTAAATCGAAACGATGAACAATGAAAACAGTCCAGTGATATTGGGACCCTTAGAACCCGGTTACTTCTGATAGGACAGGTTGAGCCCACCAACTTCAAGAGGGTAATACCCAGACCCCATGCTGGCCTAAACTCTAAGGGCTTGTCTTGTGTGACTTTTGTGCCTTATCATGTTTGCCCTTATGAATATTTGTGGTGTGTTTAATCATAGCATCATGACATCATACAGCATCATATGCATTGACTAACCATTTCAGGGGTTCGAATCTTCATCTTTGTTCTTGTTTTGTAGGACATGGAAATGGTTCGCAGAAAGACAATTCAGATCAGCCTTGTAAGGATCCCTCCTCAGCTTAAGGAGCTTATATCCAGGATTCCCGAGAGTTCTTCTTTCAGTGAGAGGCATGGAAGACTCATCAGCTTGGTCAACACCAACATTGAGGAAGATATGATAAAGGTCCTCTTCCAATTCTTTGACCCTCTGCATCACTGTTTTACTTTCCTGGATTATCAACTGGTGCCTACATTGGAAGAGTTCTCCCGGCTTCTGAAGATCCCTATCCTTAGTCAACTACCCTACAACGGTACGGAAAAGGAACCCAAACTTGAAGAGATTGCTAAGGCCTTACACCTGCAACCCTCTGACATCAAGGGACACTGGGAAGTTAGAAGTGGTATCAAAGGGTTCTTGGCCAGGTTTCTGTTTGAGAAGGCCCAAGAATGTTGGAACTCCCTTGACCTGCAAGCTTTTGAAGAAGTTGTGGCTCTCCTTGTCTATGGATTGGTGTTGTTCCCGAATCCCGATCAGCTCATAGATATCAGTGTTGTCCAGATCTTCATGTCCAGGAATCCTATTCCTACGTTGCTTAGGGACATCCTTCACTCATGTTACACTCGAACCATGAGAAAAAGAGGTGTTCTTATGTGATGCACTCCTCTCCTGGGAAGGTGGTTTATTTCGCACCTTCCACAATCAGCCTTGAAGAATGAGCGAGGTTTGAGATGGTCACAACGATTGATGACTCTTACACATGCATATATACATTGGTGTTCTCGGTCCAGAGAAGATGTCACTATCATTGATCGTTGCGGGGAGTTTCCTAATGTTCCTTTACTTGGAATCAGGGGAGGTATTACTTACAACCCGTGTCTAGCTTGGAGACAGTTTGGTTATGCTCGGAGGGATGGCCCCCATGACATGTTAATTCCTGACATAGTTTTTGACTTCGACAACGATGCACAAGGACTTCGCCAGAGATTTATCAGAGCTTGGAGGATGCCCAACAAGATAGACAGCAAGATACTGGGGCATAGGAACTCCATCCCGTTAGAGCCTTATCTCAAGTGGTTACGAGCCCGCTCCCAGAAGCTAGTGATGCCATATCCTCATGTTCTCCCTGTGATCAAAGAGCCAGTTTTGGAAGGAGAGGTGTCCTACACCATTCAACACCCTGACATGCCTACATCCTAGGAAGAAATGCAGAAGAGTTGGATCCAACTTAAGGAAGAACGAAATTCTCTTGAATCCAGTCTACACGCCAGTGAGAAGAAGGTCTTGGAGCTCACCCGCCTACTACACGAGGAAAGGAATCTCAACACCTACGTTGCTCCAAAGAGGATGCGCAGTGTCTTTTGGGATTGATTCACTTTTGTAATGTTTTGCCCATGAGGCCTTGATGTACTGAATAATGATTTCTTAATGATAACGTGTGTTCCTTTTTGTCTACAACAAATTTGAACTTTCTAACCCTTGAATGCATTGCATAAACACATATCATGCATCATGTGCATAGCAGGTACTCTTCTTTTCAGGTTGCTTAATGTTCTTCGTTGTTTATTTCAGCATCATGAACCCTGAATCATCTACCGAGCAGTCTATCAAGGCCCTTCAGGCTCAGAACGCCCAATTTCAAGAGCTGATCATGAGTCTGGCCCAAGGTCAAGAAGAGTTGAAGGCTCTGTTGGTTAAGAAGAAGAAGAAGAAGAAGAGAACTGTACTATTCAACACGGGCTGGAGGTTTGGTAACACATTGCAGAATGAGGTTGATCAAGCTGGTTCTTCTGTAGGCAAAGGCAGTTCCCAGGGGGGAAGGGCTCCAAGTCCGGTGGTCTCTGACAACGAGCTTGATTTTAACGAGGAACAATATCCTCCAGCTGAAGAGAGGTATAAGCAGTTGGAAGACCGTCTGAATGCCATGGAAATTCAACAAGTGCCTGGTTTAGATTTCGGAGACTTGGGTATATCTTCTGGTGTGGTCATCCCACACAAGTTCAAAGCACCATCTTTCGCAAAGTATGACGGGGCGTCCTGCCCTAAGCTACATCTCAGATCTTATGTGCGGAAGATTCAGACGTATACTGCGGACAAGAACTTGTGGATCCACTTCTTCCAGGAGAGTCTTTCAGGGACTCATCTCGAATGGTTCTATCAGCTGGATGGAACCAAGGTTCGTAACTGGGAGGAGTTGGCTACTGCTTTTTACAAGCAGTATCAATATAATGCCGACCTCGCTCCTACACGTACCCAACTCCAGGGTATGTCGCTAGGATCGGGAGAAGGTTTTAAAGAGTATGCGCAGAAGTGGAGGGATCTGGCTGGTAGGGTGCAGCCACCATTAACCGACCGTGAGCTAGTGGACATGTTTTTGGGGACCCTATCTGGGCCGTTCTTCAATCATCTCATTGGTAATTCATCTGTAGGGTTCACATACCTCATTCTGACTGGGGAAAGGATAGAGGTTGGCATGAAATCAGGAAAGATTCAGAAAGGTGCATCCTCAAGTTCTGAGAAGAAACCTTTTAAAAAGGAAGCCAGTGCTGTGTATGGGCCTAGGAGGCAAGACAAACCAGAGCGCCGCCAAGCTGTCAACGCGGTGGTAATTGCAAAGCCCACTGCCGCTCCCCGACAACCCAACCAACCAAGGGGTGAGAGACCCAGAAGAGAATATACCCGGCTGAGTATGACCTTATCACAGATCTTGCCACAGCTGCTATCGACCAACTTAGTGACCGTCAGAGAGGCTCCGAAGATGGTGAACACGACCTCTCCTAAGTATAATCCAAATGCCCGCTGTGCTTATCACTCTGATAGCCGGGGGCATTCTACTGATGATTTTTGGGCCCTGAGAAATAAGTTTCAGGACCTTATCGATACTAAGGAGGTACAGTTTGAGGCACCTGAGAAGCCTAATGTGGTGACAGCTCCCCTGCCTGACCATGGGGTGAATGCTATCAGGGATGGTGACAAAGTGGAAGAATCAGAGTTTGATAGTTGGATCTACCCGACGCCCGACGGTGGACTGACCAATTGGACCGCAAAAGATCACATACCTGTTACTTTTCTTACGCAGTAATGAATTCCTTTGTTTTTATTTGTAATAAATAATAAATTGAAACTTTATGGCCCGGTGTCTTACCCGAGGCACCGTTGGCTTCATTTGTGAGGGCTTATTAACTGTCATTTCCATATATCATGAATAAAGACATTGGACGTTTTTTTGCATTTCAAAGCTTGTGCTCCCTTTCTTTCTTTCTTTATATATTGCAAAACAGCTATATTTACACACACTCACTCATACAGGTTTCAATCCACTCTGGATCTCACTGGTAACGACTCTGCTACTGCCAGTTATGACTTCGAAAATCCGATCAACTTAGCCGAAGACGAAGGTGAAGATGATTGCGAAGTGCCTGGTGAGCTTGCAAGACTGTTACTACAGGAAGAGAGGGCCATTCAGCCACATGAAGAGCCAGTGGAAACGATAAATCTGGGTACTGAGGCAGACAGAAAGGAAGTTAAGATTGGTGCTAATCTGGAGCTCAGCGTGAAACAACGGTTGATTCATATGCTGCATGATTATGTGGAAATCTTCGCCTGGTCCTACGAAGACATGCCTGGGTTGGATACCGACATTGTGGTCCATCACTTGCCTACCAAGGAAGACTGCCCTCCGGTTAAGCAAAAGGTATGCCGTATGCGTCCAGAGATGTCCGAGAAGATCAAAGCCGAGGTTATGAAACAATTCGATGCTGGGTTTCTAGCAGTAACTTCTTACCCTCAGTGGGTTGCCAACGTAGTCCCGGTACCAAAGAAAGATGGTAAGGTCAGAATGTGTGTCGACTACAGGGATTTGAATAGGGCGAGCCCCAAGGATGACTTCCCCCTACCTCACATTGACGTTCTGGTTGACAATACTGCTCAGCACAAGGTTTTCTCCTTCATGGATGGTTTTTCAGGTTATAATCAGATCAAGATGGCTCCTGAAGATATGGAAAAGACTACCTTTGTTACTCAGTGGGGCACCTTCTGCTACAAGGTCATGCCATTCGGGTTGAAAAATGCTGGGGAAACCTATCAACGTGCCATGGTTGCTTTATTTCATGACATGATCCATCATGAGATTGAAGTGTATGTCGACGACATGATTGCAAGGTCCCAAACTGAGGAGGAACACCTTGACCACCTGCAAAAGATGTTTGATCGTCTGAAGTTGTACAAGCTGAGATTGAACTCGAACAAGTGCACCTTTGGGGTAAGATCTGGAAAGTTGCTAGGCTTCGTCGTAAGTGACAAGGGTATTCAAGTGGACCCTGCCAAGGTTAAAGCCTTTCAAGAGATGCCAGTTCCCAAGACAGAGAAAGAAGTCAGAGGCTTTCTAGGACGTCTGAATTACATTGCCCGATTTATCTCGCACCTAACTGCCACCTGTGAACCAATCTTCAAGCTGCTGAAGAAAGATCAGGTAGTACGTTGGAATGATGAATGTCAGGCCGCTTTTGACAGAATCAAAGAGTGTCTCCAAGAACCACCCATCCTTATGCCACCGGTTGAAGGGAGACCTCTGATACTATACCTAACAGTACTTGACAACTCAATGGGGTGTGTGCTGGGGCAGCATGACGAGTCTGGCCGAAAAGAGCATCCCATTTATTACCTTAGAAAAAAGTTTACCGACTGTGAGACCCGATACTCACTGCTCGAGAAAACTTGCTGCGCTTTGGTATGGGCTGCTCGCCGGCTGAGACAGTATATGCTGACTCACACTACCTTGTTGATCTCAAAGATGGATCCAATAAAGTACATATTCGAAAAGCCTGCTCTGTCTGGGATAATAGAAAGATGGCAAATGATCTTGACATAATACGACATCCAGTACACAACTCAGAAAGCAATCAAAGGAAGTGTATTGGCAGACCACTTGGCACACCAGGCAGTAGACGACTACCAGTCAATGAATTTTGAGTTTCCTGACGAGAGCATCATGATAGTGACTGATTGTAAAGTACCTAGACCGGATGAAGGACCTGAGGAAGGATCCCGATGGTCTATGCACTTTGACGGAGCCTCCAATGCTTTGGGTAACGGTATCGGCGCTGTGATCATATCCCCTCAAGGCACGCATACTCCACTCATTTCCCGGCTATGTTTCAACTGCACCAACAACATGGCGGAGTATGAGGCATGCATCATGGGTCTTCAAGCTGCGATTGACTTAAGGATCAAGTTTCTGAGTGTCTTCGGAGATTCCGCTCTCGTGATCAATCAGATCAAAGGCGAGTGGGATCCGAAACATCTGAATCTTATTCCTTACAGAGAATGTGTGTTGACATTGATCCCCCATTTCACAGAGATAACTTTTGAACATTTCCCAAGAGAGGAGAATCAGTTAGCGGACGCGTTAGCTACGATGTCTTCCATGTTCAAAGTCAAATGGGACAATGAGGCTCCCCGGATCATCATCTGGAAACTGGACGAACCTGCATACTGTTGTGATCTTGAAGCTGAGACAGTGACTGAAAAACCTTGGTACCATGAGGTGAAAAGGTATCTGGAAGCTCAAGAATACCCTGAAGGGGCATCCGTCAATGACAAGAAGTTCCTGAGAAGGTTCGCAGCGAAGTTCTTCCTCAGCAACGGCATTCTGTACAAGCGAAACCATGATTCGACCTTATTGCGTTGTGCGGATAAGACTAAAGCAGAAAGGATCATGGCAGAGCTACATGAAGGTACCTTCGGAACACATTCCAGTGGACATACTATGGCAAAGAAGATCCTTCGGGCAGGATATTACTGGTCCACCATGGAAGCCGACTGTTACCAACACTCGCGGACATGTCACAAATGTCAGATTTATGTAGATAAGGTGCACGTTCCTCCAGTTCCTCTGAATGTCTTGACGGCACCTTGGCCTTTCGCAATGTGGGGCATAGATATGATCGGCGAGATTAAACCTACGACATCCAACGGGCATCGCTTCATCCTGGTAGCGATCGATTACTTTACAAAGTGGGTTGAGGCAGCTTCATATGCCACTGTAACCAAGAACGTCGTGGCACGGTTCATTCGGCATAACCTGATATGTCGATACGGTGTACCAGAGAGGATCATTACAGATAACGGTACCAATCTCAATAACAAGATGATCACTGAGCTCTGCGAGCAATTCAAGATACAGCACCACAACTCTTCTCCTTACCGGCCGAAGATGAATAGGGCTGTAGAAGCAGCGAATAAGAATATCAAGAAAATTGTATAGAAGATGACAGTGACATATAAAGATTGGCACGAGATGTTACCGTTCGCTCTTCATGGGTACCGTACCTCAGCCAGAACGTCAACCGGGGCAACTCCTTTTTCCTTGGTCTACGGCATGGAGGCAGTCTTACCGATTGAAGTGCAAATACCCTCTCTCCGGATAATGAAGGATGCAGATCTGAGCGAAGATGACTGGATCCAGACACGACTTGATCAATTAAACCTGATTGACGAAAAGAGACTCACTGCTATATGTCATGGTCAAACGTACCAAAAACGAATGATCAGGGCATTTAACAAGAAAGTCACACCACAAGAGTATCAAGTTGGGGACCTGGTAATCAAGCGCATCATCCTTCCTCAGAGTGATCCCAGGGGCAAATGGACCCATACGTACGAAGGGCCATTTGTGGTTAAACATGTGTTCTCAAGAGGAGCCATGATTCTAACTACCATGGATGGTGACGACCTTCCTCACCCCGCCAATGCAGACATAGTAAAAAGATACTACGCATGATAAAAGACCCGCTAGGTTGACATACCTAGGCAAAAATTAGGGCTTCTCGGCGAACCAAAAAGGTTCGGGCAAAATGAGGGATGAAATGAAAAAATCTGTACACCCGGCAAGTCGAAAACCTGAAAAGGCGGCTTGGTCAAAAAATGGGTATCCCGGTGGACTGAAAACCCGAAAGGGCGGTCCAGGCAAAAGTTAGGGATTAAAGCGTAATACTATGTCTCATTGGATCACTTTACATCCAGAATCCGGTATCAACATCAAGTTCAAACGGCATCGATCAATCAGATTCATCGTCAACTGAGCAGCAAAGTGATGAGACGCTCGAAGATATAAAGGCGATAGCAGAGTTGGAACCCAGTGGGATTATTCCTTTCACATAGCTTTTTTGTTTTCTTTGTAAAAATTGTATAAAACTCTGTTATTCGGCGACGTTCTCTTACTAGGACGTCAGCCTCTTGTACATAAACGCCTATTTACAGGCAATTCAAAAATCAATACGATTCACTTTTCAGACAAATTGCCAGTTGTTTTTCCGTTTTCTGTTTTGTTTTGCGAAGAACGTCCAAGGTTCAATTTATGATATATGCATTTGACACTAATTGCTAACTCATAAATATTTGCATACGCAACAAAGGATTAATTACAGGTAACATTAGAAACAGGGGCAATAATGAGTTGTCTAAGCGGTCTAATTGCTCTGTACACCAAGGTACCAAGGTAAGTTCGGCTGAAGAATGTAACCAAGATATCTTAATTCCCCAGAGAGTGAGCCAGCAAGTCAACGGCACTCTCCCCGAGCAGAGTATGCAAACATTCTTAACAAGCATCCCCGACAGTCTTGATCTAAGATTGTTCCCCGGCGGTATACCAGACATTCAATGGAGCCACTTCCCCAATACAGTTCAAAATTTCCCCAGGAGAGTCCAGTCCAATCTGAAAAATTTCCCCAGGAAAGTGGAATCCATCTCCCCAGCAAGAAGCTTATCCCCAGTAGATTCTGGAAGCTTGTCACCCGCAGAGCACGAACGTCTCCCCCGACTGTATTCAGAAGGTTATTTCCCCACCAGGATATAACTGGGTTATCCTCATCCAATTGCCATGGAAAGATCGTCCCCGGCGAAGTCTTCCTACCCCCAGCGGAGTTCATCATTCTTCCAACAAAACTTATCAATGGTATCCCCAACGGAGTTATCATCAACATCTCAGCAAAGAATCTCTCTTTCCCCACAGAGTTCACTCCCCGCAGAGTAATCTATTCGCCAAGTTTATGCCCCAACGGAGTCATCTTCTCCTACCGGTATTCTTGCAACCATCATTCCCAGGGGAAACAAAAAGCTCTACTCTTCCACATCAACCTAAGATTCAATCTCCCGGCAGTCGTCAAGGATCTATTTTCCTAGACAAAAATACGCTCATGAGCATCGCATCTTCATACATTATAGCATGCACATACGCATCATGAACATATAATCTCATTTATTCTGAGAACATCACGCATGTCATACACCATGACATTGCATACAACTAACGTTTTTTCTTTTCAGGACAAAGGTCAGTATAAAGATAATTGTTATCAACTGTCGCAACTAAAGATCCGATTCCTGTATCTTGCCAGGGTGTATTTGTTGACGACTAATTCCAGACTCGATTCCTGTATCCTGCCAGGGCACGTCTGAAGAGTTTGAAGATCCGATTCCTGTATCTTGCCAGGGTGTATCTGTTGACGACTAATTCCAGACTCGATTCCTGTATCCTGCCAGGGCACGTCTGAAGAGTTTGAAGATCTGATTCTTGTATCTCGCCAGGGTGTATCTGTTGACAACTAACATTACCAGACTCGATTCCTGTAACTCGCCAGGGCACGTCTGAAGAGTTCGAAGATCCGATTCCTGTATCTCGCCAGGGTGTATCTGTTGACGACTAACATTACCAGACTCGATTCCTGTATCTTGCCAGGGCACGTCTGAAGAGTTTGAAGATCCGATTCCTGTATCTTGCCAGTGTGTATCTGTTGACGACTAACATTACCAGACTCGATTCCTGTATCTCGCCAGGGCACGTCTGAAGAGTTCGAAGATCCGATTCCTGTATCTCGCCAGGGTGTATCTGTTGACGACTAACATTACCAGACTCGATTCCTGTATCTTGCCAGGGCACGTCTGAAGAGTTCGAAGATCTGATTCCTGTATCTTGCCAGGGTGTATCTATTGACGACTATATTCTCCAGACTCGATTCCTGTATCTTTCCAGGGCACGTCTGAAGAGTTTAAAGATTCGATTGCTGTATCCAGCCAGGGCACATCTACATAAAGAGTTTGAAGATCAACTCCTGTAACAGGCCAGGTAATTCTTTTTTTTCTCAGGTACGCAAATTCTTGCTAAGGAATCTCTTACGCGATCGACACTTAGATGGCATCTATAAGCCCATCTCCACATACCTACAGTCTCCAAATGGCGTCTATAAATCCATTCCCGACAAAGTATTGTCACACTTCCAGATGGCATCTATAAGCCCATCAACGCAACAACAGTCTCCAAATGGCATCTGTAAGCCCATTCCTGCTATCACACTGCTGATACTCTACTATGTGAGTGCAAATTTCTGGGCACTCTAGTGTTCAATCATCTTCCACCTTTGGATTACGAAAGGCACGCCAGCCAATCTACATCCTCAGGTCTAAGAAGATTGAAATGGGGCAACTGTTGTACCCCAAAATTTGCCCTCCCATATTCTTCAAAGATTTGCCAAGATCAAGGTTCAAAATCTCCCAAGGGTTGCACAGTCCAATTGCCTCCTAACACAGTCAAAATTAGGGTTTTGGTTTTGGCTAAGAAATTGAAGTTTTCAAGGGTCCAATCAAGTCCCACATGCCTATATACATTGTCAAGCATCCACATGCCAAGTTTCAAGACTCACAGCATCAAATTGCACAGTCAAAAACCCTAAATGCTTCACAGTCAACTGCAGGGGCAAAATGGTCATTTGACACTCAAAAGTTAAAATTTTTGGTCAACATCTCATTTTGAAGCCACAAACATCATTTGATCAATTCTTGATCATGATTCTCAAAGCATGGCTCAAAAAGTCTCAAGATGCAAAAGTTTCTATTTTTGGACAACTGAAAAAGTCAACTGCAAACTGACCAAGGCATAACTTCTTCATGGTTTATCATAAAAATCCCATCCAAAGCTCATTTTGAAGAGGATGACATTTCCTACAACTCCTCTTCACACTTCAAGTCCAAGAAATGCTCTCACAAAAAGTTATCAATTTCAACATTATAGGTCATTTTCAAAAGTCAACAAAAAGGCACTTTAAGTCAAAGACCATAACTTGAGATTGGTAAATCAAAATGACATGGGACTAAAGACATTGGTTAGAGGACGTCAAGACCTTTCCAAAATGTCCAAGAACATGTTCATAGCTTCAAAATTGAGCAAGATATGCCTTGTAGAAGTTGGGAAATTTTTGGGAATTTTAAAAAGTCAACTTTGCACAAAAGGCTTCAAAAATGCTAATGGACCTCAATTTCTTTCATGAATCATTACCCAAAGGCCATGCACGACCCATTAAGCTCAAAGGGAGTTATTTTCTTATTTTTGATTAATTATTTGAATTTTTATTATCATTAATTCATTTAATTAAATTTAAATATAAGAAAAATACTAAATCATGTTTTTTAAATCTTTTTATGTAGAAAATATCCTCCTCACATGTAAGAGATCTCGTGCATCAATCAAAAGGGACAAAATCATCCAAATTTGGCATGATTGGCATGGAAAAAGATTGAAAAAAGATATGGAAAAATCAAATATTCAAAACATGAATGCATGGACTTTGGGTTTGTTTTCTTAACCTAATTTCACTCAAGTACATATGCACAACTAAGACCTAAGGCATTAGACACGAAATATTGCACACAAGCTGCATACCAATTTGCAAAAATTTCCTTAAAAGTTGAAAACTGAAAACCTAGTTACGAGGCGTTTCAAAGCTCCAAAAGGATTCCAAAACATTGCCAAGACGTCTAGGAAGCATTTGCAATCAAAACCAAGTCTCCAGACCTCCAGAATTGGTAGAACGACATCACACTTTTCTTGAAATTTTCCATAATCGTGTTTTCATTTACATGCATTATTCATGAATTTTAACTATTGATTTATACTAATATTGATATTCTGAAGCTAATGGTACTATTTAATTGTCCTAACAATGCATGTATCAAGAGTTGCCATTAACGTTCTCTAGGGTTTCAGAAGCTTTGATTTAGGGGTTTACACATATGGCAAAATTGGACCCTCAAGCTGGTACCATTGAATTCGTGACATGAAGACGAATCATTTGATTACCTCGCGCCCTTTTTATGTTTATCTATGTGTTAATCGCTATTTTCTGGCATTTGTTTTTGTGGGGGTTTAAAACCCCCGCTAATTGCTTGTATTACAGGTACAAAAGGAAGAAGATGCACGCGTGTATGAACGTGGTTGGATGATTTGAACGTTGGCGCGTTTTTTGATTGTCTCTGCATAATGATTGGTTTTCATATATATTATTTGCATTCCATAATATTAACAAAGCGTGCAAACAGCTCAACTGGCAAAGCACTCACTTGGTAAACACTGGGACCTGGGTTCGATTCCCAGGTCCCCTATCATATTTCATGATTTTTTCCATAACATGTTTTCACGCAGCGCTTCATCCAAGGTTCACCATACGCCTTCACATGCTGGATTTCCACGTAATCATGATGACCAATCTGAAGGCTACAGGATGAGGACCATCATACGCCTGGGTCAACCACTTCACACGTGATCCCTGAAAGTCAAAAAGGCCTTGTTCTATTGGGCCAAAATACTTCAACTCACCTCCAAATTGGGTCAGACACCCCCATTGTTTGTATTCTTTTTTTAATTTCCTTTTCTTTTCTTTTTAATTATTTTAATTGTTTTCTTTAAATTCCAATAATTAATTTTCACAATATAAAATACAGAAAAACTAAAAATATGTTTAATTAATATCTAATTCATTATTTATTTTTGTAAATAAACTTTAAATCATTAATTTAGTAAAATTAGGTTTTCAATTTTAATCTTTTCTTAAATAATTAAAATATGTAGAAATTAGGGTTTTTAGCATTTTTATCCTTTTTCTTAATAAATAATTTTTTCTTATTATCATTATTATTAATTACTAATTTATTTTGTAAATACCCATGTAATTAATTAATTAGTGTAAATTAGGTTAAACTTGAATATTTTTCATAAATAATTAAAAACAACTTAGAACTAGGGTTTCATTTAACTTCTAATTTTAATTAATTTTCTTTATTCTCATTAAATACCAAAAAAACCTAAAAAACATTTCTTTTCTTTAATTGAATAATAATTAACTTTTTTTATTTTCAATTTAATTTCAAAAGGGTCAAAACCCTCGGACATTCGATTCTAATTTCTTTTTGCGCATTTATTTTCTTTCGAATATTATGTAACTGCTCAAGGCTTGTAATAGTAACTAGGTTTTACTTTCTGCATTTTTTAAAACGGGTCTTTGTTAATTTGGCGATGTATTGACCTGCGCCTTGTAATAGCGTAGGATTTTACTTTCCGCATTTAAATTTCCGCACTTTTAAATTCTAATTGCATGAAAGAATGAATGACTAATTAAAAGAAAAACGTAGCTCACGATACAATGATCAAAGACAAATATGAACATGAAAACAACACACAAATTCACACACCACTCTTAGGGTACGCCTCACTGTTGCCTTACCTTCGAAACGTGGTCGTCGAGTATAGGACGTTTTAGTAAGTCCTTATGTCCGTTGATCCATATGCCTCAAAACAAGTTGCCTCGGAAAAGTTGCCTCGAATTAAAAAGGATCAATGGCATAAGGGTAGCTTCTAAGGTGTCCTGCTGTTGCTCTGGTGACCACATTGTCCCTAACAAACGAATTGACCCGAACACCTCCAACGGTGGTGCTACCTACCTCTCAATGGTGGGATGGCACTACCTTAAGGACTTTTAGACAGCCTAATTCCTTAGGGTAGGTAGATGACTCATAGATACTTGCTCTATTCAAAAACAAATCAAAAACTCTTTTCACACCGACACTTTCAAAAAGCTTTCAAAATATTTTTTCAAACACTCTTGAGGACTGATACAAGAGTCGATCTGAAATCTTTAAACGAAACTTTTTCAAACCCGCTCACGATTGAAAAGCAAACACTTTTGAAAACACAATGAGCAAGTATCTAAGAGCCCATGGATAACCATGGATAGAAAGGGTGCTAACACCTTCCCTTTCTATAAATCTACCTCCCGAACCGAGAAACTATCTCATAAGGAATTTTGCTATGCTTTTGTCCTGTCCATGTTGGAGAAAATAAAAGATGGTGGCGACTCTTGCTTACCGCGACATTTCGTGAACCAGCGTTAAACAGTCAGTTCCAGATCCACCGATCACACCAGACATATCTTCATAAGACCAAGCAAAGATCTCAACATAGTCACGCAACATTTGTATTAACCGTTGCTTGACACTAGACTCCAGATTTGCACCGATCTTGACCTCTTTATTGTCTTCCTTTGTACCTAGCTTTACTGTTTCCACTGGATCTTCATGCAGCTGTATGGCCCTCTCTTCCTGTAATAACAGTCTAGAAAGTTCCCCAGGCACTTCACAATCATCCTCACCTTCGTCCTTGGCTTGGTTGATCGTACTTTGGAAGTCATAATCGGCAGTAGCAGGGTCGTTATCAGTGGGATCCAGAGTGGATGTGGATCTGCATTATGATATGTGAGTGTGTGTAAGACAATAGCTGTTTTAATAAAGTGCAAAATAGAAAAGAAAAAACAAGGAGCGCAAAATTTGTAATGCAAGAAAACGTTCAATGCTTTATTGATGGTATATGAAAATGACAGATAATAAGCCCTCACAACAAAGCCATGGTGTCTCGGGCAAGGCACCAGGCCGTAAAGTTTCAAATTTTCTGTTACAAATCTCAAAAAATAAAAGAAACGGGCACGAAGTCCTTCGTCGTCCAATTGTTTAAGCCACTGTCGGTAGTCGGGTAAATCTAGTTGTCGAACTCTGACTCTTCTTTGTCGTCTTCAATTGCATTTACTTCTGGATTACTGATACGCAGGGGAGGTCTTCCAATCCGTGCACGCCGAACAGCCCTTTGAGCTTTTGCAATAAAACCCAAACCAAACTTGTCAGTCTTGTGTGCGAAGTCAGGGAGTTAACCCCAATTTGCACACCCACCTTTTTCAATAACAGCCCTGGCATCCTTGAGGGAAGCCATCTTCATTGGAGGTTCTTCAACAGTAATTTTAGTCAACGTCAGAGTCTGGGGGACCTCTTCTAAGTTCTGACACGGGGTTTCGATGAACTCCCCATCCATCTCCACATACCGAAAAGAGTTAAGGTGGCTCACCATGTACTCCTCCTCTCCTCGTACCGTAACAATCTTCCCCTTTACTGGATATTTCAACATCTGATGGAGCGTGGAAGTCACTGCCCCAGCTTTATGAATCCACGGGCAACCTAGCAAGCAAGAATAAGACGGTCGAATGTCTATCACATAGAAGGCAGATGCAAAAGTCTGAGAGCTAACTTTAACAGGGACATCCACCTCCCCGTGCACCATCCTTTTGGACTCGTCAAAGGCCCTAACCACAATATTACTTGGCTTCAGAACCAACCCTTCATAATCCAACCGGTCTAATGCTTTCTTGGGTAAAACATTTAATGAGGACCCAGTATCCACCAGTACGTGGGCCAGAGTAGTGCCCTTACACTCGATTGAAACATGCAGAGCGTCATTGTGATTTCTTCCTTTAGCAGTCAGATCTGCGTCGGAGAAACCCAGCCCGTTGTCAGCAGTCAAACTAGCCACATAGTCTTTGAATTGATCAGCAGATGTTTCCTGCGGCACATGCGCAGTTTTAAAGAAAGCAATTAAAGCTTTTGCATGGGCTTCTGAGCACAACAATAAAGATAACATGGAGATCTTCGACAGGGTTTGCCCTAGCTGTTCGACTATGTTGTAGTCGCTTTTCTTGATAATTTTCAAAATTTCCTCTATCTCCTGTCTAGAGGTTTCTACAACAATCTTCTTAGGTGCCTCCATCCGGGCAAGCTCGCCTATGATCTCTTTCCCCAGAGCGTCAGATGACTCGGCGACAGGGGTGATAATTAGAATATGAACTGGGACAGTAGCTGATATACTGGCAGATGGAATAGCAACAGGCTTTCGAATAGTTTGAGGGGAAATCTCAGGAGAGAAGAGTCTTCCGCTTCGAGTGACCTTGCTAGCCCCGACAATATTGCTGACATCATTATCAGCTTCTTCAACCTTCAAGTCTTGTTTGATCCCATGATAATACACATCGGCCCTATAGTTCCACAGGACAGCCTTATCCGAAGTGTAAGGGATAGGACTAGGAATAATAATGATCAATGGCGCAACTCTCGGAACAGATGTAATCCTAACAGACTTTCTCGAGGAAGCCTTGGAAGGATTGGCGGAAATGGTTATTATGGAAACATCTTCAACAGGAATCAATGGAATCAAAGTCTTCTCGAACAAGATCTCTTTGTTATCCATCAGGCGTTGAACACCTGATTTCAATAAATGGCAACCAGCAGGTAGGATGGAACATAGGTGGCAACCTTCGCCACAGCCCGGAAATAAACGGCCAATAATAGGTTCCTCTTTACTGTCATCAACGGAGTAGAAATGTCTTCCACAAAGGTCACAAATGAATGATCGTCCACAACATTTACTCCATGCTTGGGCATAGGAGCAGTCATGACATTAGGCTTTTCCAGTGTGTCGAACTCAATTTCTTTAGCTTCAATCAAATCTTGCACCTTATACCTCAAGTCCCAGCAGTTGTTTGTATCATGCCCTGGGCTATCGGAGTGATAGGCACAGTGGGCGTTCAGATTATACAGCGGAGAGGTGGTACTGGGATTCTTCGGAGCTTCCCTCAGAGTTACCAGGTTAGTCTTCAACAATTGCGGCAGAATTTGAGATAAGGTCATACTGAGCCGAGTATACTATCTTTGTGGTCTCTCTACTCTTCACTGATTGTTGAGCTATGGGGCAACAGTGGGTCTTGATATTACTACCGCATTAACTGCTTGGCGGCGTTCAGGTCAGTTTTGGCTCATCGAGCTGTAAACGACACTGGCTTCTTTCTTGAAAGGCTTCTTTTCTGTACTTGATGAAGCACTTTTCTGTATTTTGCCACTTCTGATACCAGCCTCTACTCTCTCCCCAGTCATAATCAATTTAGTGAACCCAAACGATGAACTACCGATCAAATGATTGAAATATGGACCAAACAAAGTCCCAAGAAACATATCCACCAACTCCCTATCAGACAGAGGGGGTTGGACTCTTCTGGCCAGATCTCTCCACTTTTGAGCATAGTCCTTAAAGCCTTCTCCTGTACCCATAGACATACCCTGAAGTTGAGTACGCGTGGGAGCAAGTTCGGTGTTATACTAGTATTGCTTGTAAAAAGCAGCAGCAAGGTCCTCCCAGTTGCGGACATTAGCTCCTTCCAATTGATAAAACCATTCAAGCTGAGTCCCTGACAAATTATCTTGAAAGAAATGGACCTACAGGTTTCTATCAGCAGTGTAGGGTTAGATTTTTCTGACGTATGAGCGGAGGTGGAGCTTTGGGCAGGATGCTCCATCGTACTTAGCAAAAATCAGAGCTTTAAACTTGTGAGGAATCACCACCCCAGATGCCAGTCCCAAATCTCTGAAGTCCAAACCGGGAACCTTTTGAATCTCCATAGCACTTAGTCGGTCTTAAAGTTGTTTGTACCTATCCTCAACAGGAGGGTACTGTTCATCATCAAAATCAGTATCATTATCAGAGACCACAAGACTAGGACCCTTTCTTTCCTCTTGATTCTCTCCTCCTCTAGATGAATGAGACAGACCAGCTTCCTGTCGCAACCTATTCCCAAATTTGTGACCTATATTCAGGAGAACCACCTTCTTCTTCTTCTTCTCTTTCAGGATGGGAGTCTTCAAATCCCGTTGCCCTTTGGCCAAGTTCAGGAACATCTCCTGGAACTGAGCATTATGTGCTTGAAGAGCCTTGATGGCTTGATCGGTAGGTGTTTCAGAAGACATTTTATGCTGAAATAAACAGCGAAGAAGATGAGAAACCTGTAATGGTACCTGTAATGAGGTGCATGGTAATGGAATGCGTATGGAATGATTTCAAAGACTTAGGGAGATTTAAATTAGTAAACCAAAAAAATGAAACAAACTTTATTAGATTCAAACTTGTAAAATGTTTAACAATGCCTTTAAGGCGTTACAAAAGAAATAAACTGAAAAGAAAATCTAACTAGAAACAATAAAAGACATCAGAAATCCCATGGTCATTTTCCCTTCGTGCTGACGTAATTGTTGATTATCCTTTCATTCTCAAGCTGCCTTGTAAGCTTCAAGATCTTCCTTTCCTGCTCATGATACTTCTCCCGATAAGTATCCCTTTTTTCCTTCAGCTGAATCCAGGATCTCTTCAATGCCCCAAGATCAGTAGGCATGTAGGGATGAAGGACTGTATAAGGAACTCCTTCTTCATTAGTATGCTCCACAATCACCGGCAAAACAGCTTCATAAGGCATCCCCAGCTTTTGAGCACGGGCTCGGACCCACTAGAGATAAGGTTGCATAGGGAGAGAATTTTTGAGTCCTAGCTCGTGAGGGTCAGACCTGTTCACCATGCCCCATGCCCGTATAAACCTTCGGCGATGCTCATCCACGTCCCCCTTGTAGTCAAAGACAATATCTGTAAGAAGCAGCTCATGGGGACCGTCTCTCCGAGCGCGTCCAAATTGTCGTAAAGCTAAACAAGGATTGTAGGTTATTCCCCCTCTAATTCCAAGAGACGGGACATTAGGGTATTCCCCACATCGATCAATGACAACTACTTTTTCCATATCCTTATAACTCTAAAGGATGTCCGTATGAGCAAGGGACATGATTCTGTAAGCCCAACCTACACCTTCCTCATTCTTCAATATAGACTTGGGGAGGTGCGAAATAAACCACCTCGCCAGCAGCGGCGTGCAACACATGAGAGTCCCCCTTCTTCTCACAGTACGAGTATAAAGGGCATGCAAAATATCACCCAAGAGAGTAGGCACTGGATTACGAGACAAAAAGATCTTGACCGTATTCACATCTATGAAGGAATCTGGATTTAGGAAAATAACCAAGATGTAGATGAGGAGAGCCAAGATGTCTTCAAATGCTTGAAAGTCCAAACTATCCCAGAACTGTTGAGCTTGATCCATTAAAAATGTAGCCAAGAAACCTTTAACCCCGCTCCGTGTCTCCCAGTTGGATACTACATCATCCCTTTTTAGATGTAAGGCTGAAGCAATGTTCTCAGGTCTAGGAACCTCCTCCAAACCTGTGAAGGGTGTCTGCTCGAGGATAGATATGCCTAGTAAATCAGAAAAATCTTCCAAAGTAGGGACTAGCTGATAATCCGGGAAGGTGAAACAGTGATGCAACGGATCAAAGAACTGGAACAGCACGCCCGTCATTTGCTCATCCAACTTTGAAGTGACCAGGCTAAGGAGATGACCATGTCTTCTAACAAATGAAAAAGTATCAGGAACTTTTGAAACTAACTCTCTGAGCTGAACAGGCATCTGCACGAAGTTAACTCGAATGGTATTTCTGCGTACTGAAGCCATAATCTGCAAAACAAAACAAAGATAAATCCCTTCGGTCTTTGAAATGGTTAGTCTAATGAAGTATGCATGCTATGTCATGATGCATGATGTCATGATAAAACACACAACGGGTATAACAGGTAACTAACATGGTAAAGGCACACAAGTCACACAATAGCCCTTAAGTTTCAGGCTTGCATGGAGTCTAGGTACTACCCTCTTGAAGTTCAGTTGGTTTCAACCTGTCCTAATAATAGTAACTGGGTTCTAGAGGTTCTCAATATCACTGACCATCCTCCATCGGTCATGGTTTCAGCTCACGCAATCTTTTCTTGCGGCTGGAACTATCTCGAGATTATGGTCTCAATGAGTGTAGTATTGAGTATCAACCAGTTCCCAGCTCTATGCTGAGGCTGGCTATCTCACTACTTCCTATGGCCAAGTTGGTCAATTATAGGTTCTAAGGTCAGTTGATGCTTAACGACCCATATAGCAGCCCCGTACTCTCCTTGTTCCTCCACAAGGGATACCGGTACCAACTAATGTGCCACATCAATGTAGCTACTGCTTCAACTGTATCGGTCTACGCTGTACAGTTCCCTCACAGTCTATTGCTACTTACCTAAAAGGTGTCCCTAGATTCGGGTTAGGATCTATAGTAACTCCCAAACAACCCTTAAAAGTAAAGCAACAAAAACAAACAAGAGAAGCAATTATGATGAACTAGATCCTAAGGTATACCCCACTTATAAATCCCCAGCAGAGTCGCCAGTTCTATGATACGGTGGCCAGAATCGGACTGTTTTGAAATGCTGGTTTGCGTTTTGCGTTTGTGTTCGCAAAATGTCGCGGTAAGCAAGAGTCGCCACCGACTTTTATTTTATCCAACTGGAAAGGAAAAAAGAACAGAAAAATTCCTTTTTCGAGATTTTGAGTACGGGGGGTAGATTATAGAATGGGAAGGTATTAGCGCCCTTTCTATCCGTGGTTTTCCACGGGCTCTTAGGTACTTGCTCATCATTTTCAAAATTTCTTCTGTGTGTTTGTGTGATTTGAAAAGTTTTTGTTTTGACTTCGATTTAACCCTTGCTTCTGTCTTCAAGAGTGTTACGAAGTGTTTTTGAAAACTTTGTTTGAAAAGGAGTGTAAGTGTGAAAAAGTTTATTTGTTTTGAGCAAGTACTTAAGAGCTAATCTACCTACTCGAAAAAAGAACTGTTCTATGTTTGTTTCTTTTAGACAGCGCTATCCCACTATTAGTGAGTAGGTAGCACCGTCGTTGGAGTTTTGAGGGTCAATTCGAAAGGGACGCACAATCACTAAAGCAATGTTAGGACGTCTTAGTAGTAACCCTAATGTCTTAGATCAATTATTCGAGGCAACAATATCTGAGGCAACCATTATGAGGCAACTTTTCCGAACAAGACTTTGATCTTTGTTTAGACAAGAGAGCGACCACTAAAGCATCTTATACTTAATGACCATTTACCGAAGGCAACCGAAGTGAGAGTATACCCTAGGAGTGCGCATGTGTGAGTGATTCAATTTCAAGTTATTATCTTTGCACATTTAGGGTTTGCTAACCGTTTTAAAGTTAATCATACATTCTTGTCATGCAACCCTAATTATTCATACATCTAACAGTTTATATTTTGCGGAATTTAAAGTGCGGAAAGTAAACTACACTATTACAAGGCTTCGGGTATTTACATAGCCAAAGACGAACTCGTAAATAAAAACGATAAAGGAAAGTAAAAGTCCTAATTAATCTATTATAACTTGTGAGCAATTACATTAATATGGAAAAATAAAATAATAAAGCGCGTGCGATTAAAGAGCGAAAGGAATTTAGGGTTTTGACCCCGTCTATCCTAATCGAAAAAGAAATTATTTTTGTTGTTTTTAATTGTTTTTAAGAAAAAGAATTAAGTTTTTAAATTAAATACAAAATTAATTAGTAATTAAATTAATTAAGGAAAATAATTAAATTTAACATACTTTTGTGCTTTTGGTTATTTTAAGAAAAAATATAATATAATTTAAATTAAGCTAAAACCCTAATTGTTCTACTTAATTTTAATTTATTATACAAAAAGAAATTAAAGTTACCTAAAATTAAATAACCTAATTCAATTAATTTTTGTATAAAAAATAAGTACCCTAAATCTAATTGGGTGAAAAATATTATTTTTATGATTTTTTTGATAAAAGAAAAGTTAAGTTGTTAGTAAAAATATTTAAATAAATAAATTAATTAAGAAAAGTATAAAGAAGAAAAGAGAGGAAATTTGGGCCTGGTTGTAAGTAATTGGGAGGTGTAGATAGCAATTCTGGCCCAAGAAGCAATTGATCCATGTTGACTTGCTGGATCCCCTGCCATGCGTTGACTAGGTCACATGATAGGTCCCTCAATGATGGCCTTCAGATCTGGATGGTTGGTGATCTGATGGTTAGGAGATGACGCCCCATGGTGGCCTTCATGCCTTGTGGAACATGGGTTCTGTAGAAAAAATTCAAGAAAAATGCAAATGTTGGAGGCAGGGGTCGAACCCCTAACCTCAAGCCCTCCAATGCCTTAGCGCTTACCTGGCCACCACTGGGCCATTTGGTTCAATTGATTACTAAATGAAACAAAAATAATAAAAATAAATAAACGACGCTAGCTGTAAAACACGCGCGAGAATTCAAATGCACGAATGAGATGGAGCCACGTATGTCATCTTCTTCCTCTGCCTGTTGGTAAAAGTCACAGACTTTTACCTACAGATATATATCCATAGCTACAGATCCTGCAATTCTCAAAATCCAACACAAGCAAGATAAATAAAATCTAAGGCCATGAATAAACTCATCTGGACCTTCTGAGCATGATGGTGCCCCTTTCATGGCCCAATTTCACATGTACACAAAGATCCCAAATCGAACTAACAAAACCTAGCTATGGTGAATCTTGATACAGTCCATAAAAATGAAATTAAATGGTATAGATAGCTTGCAAATGTGATAATGAACAAGAATATACTATTAAAACATGATGAATATGCAAGAATAATAAGATTCAGTTTTGGAAATATGGGCAAACCGTGGGAGTCGTGGGGATGAATTCTAGGCACTAGCACGCTTGTTCTTGATTGGTAAAGCTTGCTTGTACTCCCAGGAAGTGAATGAGATGGTCAGGAAGTCCTGGAATCGCCTGGAACTATGAATTTGACTCAGCACTTTTTTGTGTTTTTTTCAAGTTTGTTCTGACTTCTCACGCCTCTCTGACCTTCTTCTCTAGGTCTGCAATTGTTCAATATATATCAATGATTGAATTAGGGTTGCAAACATGATCTCAATCTTCCTCCATTATAGCTTTTGATTTGGATTTGATTCACTTGAAGATACTTCCAAAAATAGGCCAAACTCAATATTTTTGTGCACACCAAGGCTTTGCACGAATTCAATCTTTTGCCAACTGGATATAAGACCTGAAACATGCACAATATCTTGAGGTTTCAATGTTTTAGATTTTTTTATGATTTGTTTTGATTAAAATTGATTTAATTCAAATCAAAATCAAAATAAATAATAAAAACAAGATAAAGACAAGTGGCAAGAGCTAGGTCTCATGGAAGATGCTACCAACTCAAGACAAATGCAAAAAGTTAGGCCCATTTAGCAAAAATTGCAATTTGAGGCATAGTTGACTTTTGACAATTTTGCAAAAAAGGTCAATTTCACTAATGCATAACTTCCTCAATTTTGACTCTTTTAAGGTGTTATTGGAATTTTTAGAAAGCTTGAGATGTCCTCTAAGCAAAAATTTTGGTTTAATCTCAATTTGGTATTCCATGTTCATGTATGAAGCTTTGACAAAAATGGTGTTTTTGTTGACTTTTCAAAGTGACCTATAATGTCCAAATTCATAACTTCTTATGAGTGCATATTTTGAACTTGGGAGCTGAAGATGGATTGTAGGGTATTGCATCCTCTTCAAAATGAGCTTTGGATGGGTCATTTCTCATAAAGTATGAAAAAGTTATGATTGGTCAAAGTTGAGATGACTTTTCTTGTAAAACCCTAACTTAGAAACTTTTGGTTCTTGATGAATTATGAGAAATCCTTGATGAATCATGATCAACCCTTTATCAAATGATGAAATTCACTTAAAAATGAGGAGGTTGACCAAAAATCTTTAAGTTTGACTGTATGTAGGCCACAATTGACTTTTGCCCTAGCACAGTCGATTTTTCAGGCTTTTGAGCAATTGACTGAGCAAACTTCCTTTGCAATTTGAAACTTGACATGGATGATATTGAGAACATATTGGGACAATGGTGAGCATTTGGGATCCCTTGGACTCAAGTATCTTGATGCAACATGAAACCCTAATTTGAGGTAGACTGCCTTAGGAGAGAGCTTATCTGGTCAACCCTTGGACTTCCTTGGGCAACTTGAGGATCTTTCTTGAAATGTTTTGAGAAATATGGGAGGGAAAATTTTGGGGTACAACACATCCCATGAGCAGTTACATCAATATCGTAAAAATAAATAAACGCGCGATGAATCAAGAACGAGAGAAAATTAGGGTTTTGACCCCGTCTAAACCTAATTGAGAGAAAGATTGTTTTTTATTGTTTTTTATTTATTATTTTGAGAAAAATAAGGTTTTAATTAACTAAATACAAACCTGATTACTAATTAATTTAAATTAAGAAAAATAATTAATTTGACCTATTTTTGCATTTTTGCTATTGAGAAAAGAACTAAAAATTAAATCGAGAACAAACCTAAATTTCTAATTGATTTTAAATTATTTAAAAAAAAGGTTAGAATTACCCTAAAATTAATTAAACTAATTAAATTAATTTTGACAAAATAATTAAAAAAAAACCTAAATTCTAATTTGATGAAAATTGATTTTATGAGTTTTTTTTTGTAAAAAGAATTAAATTTATGTGAGAAAACAATTAACTAAAATAATTAAAAGAAAAATATAAAAGAAAAAGAATATGGGCCCGGTGTCAAAGTAGAAGGGGGGTGTCATGCTGACTTCTGAGCCCAATAAGCCTGGGTCCATGTTGACTCTCATGATCCAATGTTGTACGTTTGACTAGGCCTAGGGTAGACCCTCACATGCCAGGCGTTGGATTTGGCTTGTTAGACATCTGGTTGGCTGATCATTGAGGACGTATGGTGAACCCCTTACATGTACACATGCCTGATTATACAAGAAAAAACATTATGAAATAATATGGGGGACCTGGGATTCGAACCCAGGCCCTTTGGCTTTTCCACATGCCTCCTGACCAACTGAGCCAACGCGTTTTGTTGTACAAAGGATAAAAACAATGATTATATTGAAAAACACAACATGTCAATTTCACAGCGCGTGAAATTTAAATGGGCCAGTCAGGGGGTGCCACACCACCCTTCTTCTTCCTCCCTCCGTTGGCAAAAGTCCAGGACTTTTACCTACGGTTTTCTGAGCGTAGGTATAAGCCTGCGTTTCTCCAAAATCCACTGCGCACATGATAAATCAATTCTAGTGGTACCAATCAACTCGTGGCAACCTCACGAGCATCATGGTACCACTCTTCATGGCCAATTGTACCTGCAATCAAAACCCCTAAAAACAAAACCTAAACCATAATCATGGCATATCTCTGTATGGCTAACAAAAACGCAATTGAATATTATCATTAGCTTGCCAATGTTTCTCTGGACAAGAATATGTAAAGAATTCATGCTACAAATTCCAGAATCGTGAGATTGAATTTCAAGAAAGTATCAATGTCGTGGGGTACTTACAGTGCATTTTTGGGCACGAGCGCGCTTGCTAATGATTGGGATAGAGTCCTTAGATGTCCAGCAAGTGAAAGGTGTGCTTGGAATGGCTTGAAAGCGCCTGGAACAATGAAATCAGATTGCCACTTTTCTTAAGTTTTTGCAAGTTTTTTCTCAGCTTCTCACGCCTTCAATCCTTATGCTTTTGGTCTGGATTTGTTCTATATATACCATTGAGTGAATTAGGTTTACAAATTTGCTTCAAGTATTCTCCAATAATGATCATTGATCATGATTTGATTCTCATGTAAATCGTTCCAAATCAAGCCAAAATCCAATCTTTTTGTGTACAAACAAGCCTTGCACGATTTGATCTTATTTCCAGCTATTCATGGACCTGAAATATGCACAAAATCTCAAGGTTTAAATGATTTTGATATTTTCATTATTTATTATTGATTTTATTTGATTTAAATGAAATAAAAATAAAAAATAAATGAAAAAAATAAAATAAAGGCAAATGGGAAGGATCATGGGTCGTGGATCATGTTAACAACTCAATGCAAGCATAAAAAGTTGGGCCCATTTGACAAAAATTGCAATTTGAGACATATTTGACTTTTGGCAATTTTACAAAAAAGGTCAACTTCACCAATGCACAACTCCTTCAATTTTGACTCTAGATATGTGTTATTTGACTTTTTAGAAAGCTCAAGATGTCCTCTTAGAAACCATTTTGGTATCATCTCAATTGAGTCTTCCATGTTCATGTATGAAGCTTTGACAAAAAAGGTGTTTTTGTTGACTTTTCAAAATGATCTATAATGTCCAAATTCATAACTTCTTGTGAGTGCATATTTTGAACTCGGGAGATGAATATGGATTGTAGGTAATTTCATCCTCTTCAAAATGAGATTTGGATGGGTCATTCTTGATAAAGTATGAGAAAGTTATACTTGGTCAAAGTTGAGTTGACTTTTCCTACAAAACCCTAATTTAGCAACTTTTGGGTTTTCATGAATTGTGACCAATCCTTGAGGAATCATGATCAACCCTTGATCAAATGATAAATAATACTTCAAAATGAGGATGTTGACCAAAAGTCTTGAAGTTTGACTGTATGTGGGACACAGTTGACTTTTGCCCTAACACAATCGATTTTCAAGCCTTTAAGCAATTGTTTGAGCAAACTTTCTTTGTAGGGCTTGAAATTTGATATGGATGATCTTGAGAACATATTATGGAAATGGTGAGCATTTGGGATCCCTTGGACTCAAGTATCTTGATGCAACATGAAACCCTAATTTGAGGTAGACTGTCTTAGGAGAGAGTTTGTCTGGTCAACCCTTGGACTTCCTTGGGTAATTTGAGGATCTCACTTGAAATGTTTTGAGAAATATGGGAGGGAAAATTTTGGGGTACAACAGCTGCCCTTGTTCAATCTTCTTAAACCTGAGGATGTAGATTGGCTTTCCTGTTGTGATCGGTGGAAATAGAACTGACTGTTTTGGAATGCTGGTTCGCGAAATGTCGCGGTAAGCAAGAGTCGCCACCGTCTTTTATTTTCTCCAACAAGGAAAGGACAAAAGCACAGCATAATTCCTTTTCGAGATGTTTCTCGGGTTCGGGAGGTAGATTATAGAAAGGGAAGGTGTTAGCACCCTTTCTATCCGTGGTTATCCACGGGCTCTTAGGTACTTGCTCACTATGTTTTCAAAAGTTTTGTTTTTCTTGTGTTTGTGGGTTTTGAAAAAGTTTTGTTTTGAAAACTTCGGTTTAACTCTTGTATCTGTCCTCAAGAGTGTATGAAGTATTGTTTGAAAACTTTGTTTGAGAAAAGTGTCAGTGCGAAAAGTATTTTTGTTTTGAAAGAGCGAGTATCTAAGAACCTCTACCTACTCAAAAGAAATTAAGCTGTGTAAATGTCCTTTAGACAGTACTATCCCACTATTGAGAAGTAGGTAGCACCGTCGTTAGAGTTTTTCGGGTCAATTCGATTATAGGGACATGTGGTCACTAAAGCAATAGTAGGACGTCTTAGCGGTAACCCTAATGTCCTAAATCATTTTTTATCGAGGCAACTATTTCGAGGCAACTTTGATCATTAGACAGGAGGGCGACCTCTAAAACACCCTATACTCAATGACCACGTCGAGGCAACCAAGTGAGGCGTACCCTAGGAGTGGCATGTGTGAGTGTGTCAGGTTTCAGTTATGTTATCTTTGTACATGTTATGGTGAGCTACGATTGATTTTAATTTCAAAGAGGATCTTGATATGCATAGCCTAGTTAGCATACATCTAGCAGTTAATAGTTGCGGAAAGTAAATCTAAACTATTACAAGGCGTCGGGTATTTACATCGCCAAAAACAAACCCTTTAATTTAAATTGCGGAAAATAAAAGAAAGCGATAAATAATTAAAATCCTAATTAAAAGCTATTACATTCCGGGAAACAGATATAATAATATGATAAAATGGATCGCGTGCGGGAAATTAAATCGGATGCGAGTTTTTTGGGTTTTGACCCTTTTTTATTAAAGAAAAGATTTTTGTTTATTTTTGAATTAAATGGAATTAAATTAAATGAACAATTAAATTAAATTAAATAATGAAAATATTTTTGGATTTTTGAGTTTTTAAAGAAATAAAATAAATTGAATTAATGCTAATAAAAACCTAATATTCTAAATTGATTTTAAATATTGCAAAAAATATTAAAAGTTAAATCTAATTAAAGCTAAATTAATTAAATTAATTTATTTACAAAAATAAAAGTGATGAAGTTAATTTTAATAAATAAAATATTTTTTGTGTTTTTTGATTTTATTAGAAAAAAATGTTAATTGGTTAGTGATTAATAAAAAGAATAACGATTAATTAATTAAAGGAACATAATAAAAATAGAGAGAGAGTTTAGGAGTATACGGGCCTGATTGGAGGGGTGAAACAGCTGTTGGCGTCATGTGTAAACTGTTTCGTTTTGGCCATTTGGCTTTTGGCCATTTGTGTTCTGGCTTTTGGCCATTTGTGTTCTGGCCTCAACGTTCCTTAACCTTCTCAGGATGTCTGTCTCGCCATATATTGGTGTCATGTGTAAGCTGTTCTATTTTGGCCATTTGGCTTTTGGCTTTTGGCCATTTGTGTTTTAGCCTCAACGTTCCTTAATGAACCTGCATGGGATCCTGTCTAAATCTGCAGTGTTGAATCTCATGAACACATTAAATAAATTACTATATATCATAAAATACAAATAAAGCCAATATATGAAGAAATTTAATGTTTAGGTCAATATGGCATGTATGAATGATTGTACCCTTTTGATCATGGAGATCAAATCAACCTTACCCTTACTGGAAAAATAGTGACATGAATGCTTTTATGCTCTTTCGATCATGGAGATCAAGCCAGCCTTACCCTTACTGAAGAAGTAGTGAGATGTTGGTTTGTAACTGAGATGGCTTGTTTGTAGTGAGATGTTGGTTTGTAACTGGGATGACTTGTTTGTAGTGAGAGAGGGATTTGTAATAAGGATTTCAAGGTTTTAGGGTTCTTGAAAGAATTTGATATTCTGACAGTGTTGTGGCAAGGTTTTTTTTCTCTCCCCTGGTTTGTGTGAAAAGAATGTGATTATATAATGGAAATTAGGGTAAAGAAAATGGGCTTTAAATGTGCAATTGGGCCTCCAATGTTCACTTGAGTTCGTCACTTTCCAGGATAAATCGCAGGGAATTAAGTGCAATTTTTGAAGTTGCAATGTGGAAACAAAATGTAGCCGATATCGAGAACTAACTCCTGTCCGAAAATCAGCTCAATTGGATAAACGGTGAATTAGTTATGAATTTTTGAAGTTTCAGCTCAGACAAACTTATTTTGGGCTCCAGTGTCGACTCTGACACGTTCTTCAATAAAAAACTGGTATTGATCGGAGCATAATCCGGTCTCTACTTTTTAAGCAAAGTTGTAGATCTATGAGGCAGTGACCTTGTGTAAAAATATGAGCCCAATCCAATAAAAATTGACCGAGTTATGAATTTTCGAAATTTCGGCCCAGATGAAATAATATTCAGCATTCAGGATTTTCAGCGTGTCACGCATTCTGAGCAAAAAATGAAGGCCTTTTGAATACCTTTTGAATTCAATACCTTCTGTGAAAATGTATTCAACTCAATTTGTGAAATTTTGGCACCGGAACCAGCTCGATACAATGAAAAACGACCAAGTTATGATTTTCTGAACATGACGCAAATAAACTTCTGTCACAAATTTTCTGTATGAAAATACTTGATAAATCCACATTTTTGAAGACCTTCTGATCGAAATTGGCTTCCATCCATGAGAGATGAAAACATAGATAATGTCAAGACGGAAATTTGGCCACCGGAACGGGTTCAAAATGAGCCACGATCTTCAAGTTATGAATTTTTTAGCACGTAAAAACTGCACTTTCAGCACATTTTTTCACCATATTTCTTCGAGAAAACTCACACATTCGGATACCTTCTTTAAAGAATTGACTCTTGAGCCGAACCTGAATTTGAGAATATGTTATCAAAGATATCTTGGCGAAAGAACACCTGAATATGACGCGCCGGGTTGGACTTGTGAATTTTTCTTGAAATGTTTTGAGAAATATGGGAGGGCAAATTTTGGGGTACAACACCTGCCTTTCGTGATCCAAAGGTGGAAGATGATTAAACACTAGAGTGCCTAGAAATTTGCACTCGCATGAAGTGGTACTTGTCTTGTGATGTCGGGAATGGGCTTATAGATGCCATTTGGAGATTGATGTCGGGGGATGGGCTTAAAGATGCCATCCGAAGGAGTGTCGATCGCATAAGAGATTCCTTTGCGAGACCTTGTATACTTGTTGTTGAGGAGGATTCCGCTGGGGAATGCTGGTCTCTGTCTTGGTAAAAGTTGAATTTTAGGAGTTTCGGTCGTCCGTTATTCTACTGGGGAATCGTCTCTTGGTTGAAGAGGTGAAAATGAACTACTATCTGGTCATGATCTAGGCTTCATAGTGATAAGATCAACTGCTATCTGTTCGTGCTTCAGGCTTTACAGTGACTTACTGGAGAGATGAGATTAAACTTGCTATCTGGTCGTTCTCCAGGCTTCACAATTTCTCAATTCTTATCTGGTCGTACTCCAGGCTTCAGAAGGAATTAAATTATTATTCGGTCGCATCCGGGCTTCAACTTGAATTTAGGGCATACTAATATCCGGTCGACTCCGGGCTTCTTAGTAATTGTCCAGGTAAACTGCTATTTGGTCAAAATCCAAGCTTCGCAGTGTCCCTCATTGTTATCTGGTCGTAATCCAGGCTTCAGTGTCTTTTACCGCTATCTGGTCGTAATCCAAGCTTCACGATGTATTATACCATTATCTGGTCGAATCCAGGCTTCATGGCGTTTGGAGAAATCAAGATATTATCCGGTCGAATCCAGGCTTCATGGCGTTTGGAGAAATCAAGATATTATCCGGTCGAATCCGGGCTTCATAACTTGCATTAAAGATATACTACTATCTAGTTGACTCCAGGCTTCGTAGTATTCTTGGCTGCTATCTGGTCGTAATCCAGGTTTCACAACGTCTTATACCATTATCTGGTCGAGTCCACGCTTCATGGTACCTTGTATTGCTATCTGGTCGTAATCTAGGCTTCATAATAACTTGTTAAGCTGTTATCCGGTCAATTTCCGGGCTTCACGGCTTGTGTTTATGATATACCACTATCTGGTCGATTCCAGGCTTCATGGTGTCTTTGTACTGCTATCTGTTCGTAATCCAGGCTTCACAGTAACTTGCATTGCTATCTGGTCGTTCTCCAGGCTTCACAATAACTTGCTGGGAATTAAACTATTATCCGGTCGAATCCGGGCTTCATAGCTTAAATTGGAATAGAAATCTTAGCATCGGTTTGACTGAACCAGAGAAACTTGTGAGAATTTGATTGTATCTTTCCCTAAAAGGTAAAGAGTTAGTCATATGTAATGTTGATGTATGAAATGTATTGAGCAATGATGTTTCTCAAAATAAATGAGATTGTGCTTGTATGATGCGTATGCGCATGCCATGATGTATGGATATGCAATGTTTTTATGATGTTCTCTAACTGGGGAAAATAAATCCCGGACTGCTGCCGGAGAATACGAGGAGTTAAGTTTTTCGTTCTTGCTGGGGATAACGACCGAAGATGTTTTGAGAATAAATTGGTGGGAGAATAACTCGGCTGGAGAATAAACTGGCGAGAAAAATGACTCTGTAGGGAAGAGAGATATCCTGCCAAAAGATCTACTGATTTGGTGAAATAACCTCGGCTGGGGATGAATTACCGTTGCTGGCGATGATGAACTCGGTTGGGTAATGAGTTTCTGCTTGTAGAAGAAATAAACTCCACTGGGGATAATCTTCTAGTACTGGTGATAGATAAACTCTGCTTGGGGAGAATTTTGCCGACTTATTCGCGATTACAAACTTCGGCTGGGGAGAGCTACCACCGCTGTCTTTTGGGTATCTTTTACTCTGCGGGGAGTGTATGTGCCTTTAGTCATATTCTCCAGCTGGTTCTATCCTTGTACCTGGTGACTAGAGTAACTGTAAGTTTTGGAAATTTCGTGTTTGCCATTGTTCCTAGAATTACGAGTAATTGTCTTTTGTTTTGCATGTAAATATTTATGAGCCGCAATTATTGTCAAATGCATATATCAAAAATGAATCATTGGACGTTCTTACAAAGCAAAACAGGAAAAGAAAAACAGTTTTGAAATTATTGTAAAATGAATTGTATTGATTTTGAAGTTGGCCTGTAATAGGCGTCTTTGTACAAGAGGCTAACGTCCTAGTAAGAGAACATCGTCGAAAGATAGAAATTATACAATTTGTGAAAAACAAAGAAAAATAGCTATGTGAACAATCCCACTGGGTTCAAACTCTGTTATTGCATTTATATCTTCGAGCATCTCGTCACTTTGCTACTTGGTTGAAGGTAGATCAGATTGATTGGCGCCGTCCGAGCTTGATAGTCGATACGGAAGTCTAGTTGCAAGATGATCCAATGAGACATAGCGTTACGCTTTGATCCCTAATTTTTGCCTGGACCGCCCTTTCGGGTTTTCAGTCCACCGGGATACCATTTTTTGCCCAAGCCGCCTTTTCAGGTTTTCGACTTGTCGGGTGTACATATTTTTTCATTTTCATCCCTTACTTTTGCCCGAACCCTTTTGGTTCACCGGGAAGCCCTTATTTTTGCCTAGGTCAGTCAACTTAGCGGGTCTTTGATTATGTGTAGTATTTTTCACTATGTCTGCATTGACGAAGTGAGGAAGGTTGTCACCATCCATGGTGGTTAGAATCATAGCTCCTCCCGAGAAAATGTTCTTAACCACAAATGACCCTTCGTACGTGGGGGTCCATTTGCCCCTGGGATCACCTTGTGGCAGTATGATGCGTTTGATCACCAGATCCTCGACTTGATACTCCTGTCGTCTGACTTTTTTGTTAAATGCCTTGATCATTCGCTTTTGATACGTCTGACCATGACAAATAGCAATAAGTCTCTTTTCGTCGATTAAATTCAGCTGATCAGGCTGGGTTTGGATCCAATCGTCCTCGCTCAAACCTGCATCCTTCATAATCCAGAGAGAGGGTATCTAGACCTCAATGGGTAGGACTGCCTCCATGCCATACACCAGAGAGTAGGGTGTCACCCCTGTCGACGTCCTTGCTGAGGTACGGTACCCATGAAGAGCGAATGGTAACATCTCATGCCAGTCTTTGTATGTCATTGTCATCTTCTGCACAATCTTCTTGATGTTCTTATTAGCCGCTTCAACAGCCCCATTCATCTTCGGCCGGTAAGGAGAAAAGTTGTGATGTTATATCTTAAACTGTTTGCAGAGCTCGGTGATCATTGTATTGTTGAGATTTGTACCATTGTCCGTAATGATCCTCTATGGTATACCGTATCAACAGATCAGATTGTGTCGGATAAACCGCGCCACGACATTCTTGGTTACTGTAGCAAAGGAAGTTGCTTCAACCCACTTCGTGAAGTAATCAATGGCTACCAGAATGAAACGATGCCCGTTGGACGCAGTAGGTCTGATCTCGCCGATCATGTCAATGCCCCACATTGCGAAAGGCCAAGGAGCTGTCAAGATGTTTAGAGGAACTGGAGGTACATGCACTTTATCAGCATAGATTTGGCATTTATGACAGCTCTGAGAATGCTGATAACAATCGGCTTCCATAGTAGACCAATAATATCTTGTCCGTAGGATTTTATTTGCCATGGCATGTCCACTGGAATGAGTTCCGAAGGTACTTTCATGTAATTCTGCCATAATCCTTTCTGCCTCGTTCTTGTCCACACATCGCAGTAAGGTTGAGTCATGGTTACGCTTGTAAAGGATACCATTACTAATGAAGAAATTCGCAGCGAACATTCTCAAGAACTTCTTATCATTAACAGATGCACCTTTGGGGTACTCTTGGGCCTCAAGATACCTCTTTACCTCGTGAAACCAAGGTTTATCTGCTACCTCTTCAGTCTCAATATCACAACAATGTGCGGGTTCGTCCAGCCTCTCGATGGTAATCTGGGGAGCTTCATTGTCCCACCTGACCTTGAACATAGAAGACATGGTAGCTAGCGCATCCGCTAACTGATTCTTCTCTCTGGGGAAATGTTCAAAGGTTATCTCCTCAAAGTGTGGGAGAAATGTCAGTACATACTCTTTGTAAGGAATAAGATTTGGGTGCTTCGTATCCCACTCGCCTTTAATCTGACTGATCACTAGAGCGGAATCTCCGAACACACTCAAGAACTTAATCCTTAGGTCAATAGCAGCTCGTAGACCCAAGATGCATGCTTCATACTCCGCCATGTTGTTGGTGCAGTTAAAACATAATCGGGCGGTGAACGGAGTATGACAGCCTTCAGGGGATATGATCACGGTGCCAATGCCATTACCCTACGCGTTTGAAGCTCCATCAAAATACATATACCATCGGGATCCCTCCTCAGGTCCTTCATCCAGTCCAGGTTCTTCACAGTCGGTCACCAACATGATGTTCTCATCCAGGAACTCGAAATTCATGGATTGGTAGTCATCTACTGCCTGATGCGCCAAATGATCCGCTAATACACTCCCCTTGATTGCTTTTTGGGTTGTGTACTGGATGTCGTACTCAGTTAAGATCATATGCCATCTCGCTATTCTTCCGGACAAGGCAGGCTTCTCAAAGATATACTTGATTGGGTCCATCTTTGATATTAATAAGGTGGTGTGAGTCAGCATATACTATCTCAGCCGGCGAGCAACCCATGCCAAAGTGCAGAAAGTTTTCTCAAGCAGTGAGTATCGGGTCTCACAGTCGGTAAACTTTTTGCTAAGGTAGCAAATAGTGTGCTCTTTTCGGCCAGACTCATCATGCTGCCCCAGCACGCACCCCGTTGAATTATCCAGCACTGTCAAGTATAAAATCAAAGGTCTTCCTTCAACTGGAGACATCAGAATAGGTGGCTCTTGGAGGTATTCCTTGATCCTTTCGAAAGCAGTATGACATTCATCATTCCATTTTACCACTTGATCTTTCTTCAGCAGCTTGAAGATCGGCTCACAAGTAGCAGTCAGATGTGAAATGAATCGGGCAATGTAATTCAAACGTCCCAAAAATCCTCTGACTTCCTTTTCCATTTGGGGAGCTGGAATCTCCTGTATAGCATTCACCTTTACAGGATCCACTTGAATACCTTTATCACTAACAACGAAACCCAGCAGCTTACCGGACCTTACCTCGAAGGTGCACTTGTTCGGGTTTAACCTTAGCTTGTACATCTTCAACCTGTCGAACAGTTTCTGGAGATGGTCAAGGTGTTCTTCTTCAGTCTGGGACCTTGCGATCATGTCATCAACGTAAACCTCAATCTCATGGTGAATCATGTCGTGGAACAAAGCGACCATGGCGCGCTGATAAGTTGCCCCAACATTCTTCAACCCGAAAGACATTACCTTGTAACAGAAAGTGCCCAACTGTGTAACAAAAGTTGTCTTCTCCATGTCCTCGGGAGCCATCTTAATCTGATTGTAACCAGAAAAACCATCCATAAAGGAGAAGACCTTATTCTGTGCGGTGTTGTCGACCAGAACATCGATGTGAGGCAGTGGGAAATCGTCTTTGGGGCTCGCCCTATTCAGATCTCTATAGTCCACACACATTCGTACCTTACCATCCTTCTTAGGCACCGGGACTACGTTGGCAACCCACTGTGGGTAAGAAGTAACAGCTAGAAATCCAGTGTCGAACAGTTTCATGACCTCATCTTTGATTTTCTCAGACATCTCGGGGTGCATACTACGAACCTTCTGCTTTACTGGAGGACAGTCTTCTTTGGTTGGCAGGCGATGTACCACAATATCAGTGTTTAAACCAGGCATATCTTCATAAGACCAAGCGAAGATCTCAACATAGTCGCGTAGCATCTGTATCAACCATTGCTTGACACTAGGTTCCAGCTTTTCACCTATCTTGACCTCTTTCTTGTCTTCTTCCGTACCCAAATTCACTGATTCCACTGGCTCTTCATGAGGCTGTATGGCCCTCTCTTCCTGTAGTAACAGTCTAGCAAGTTCCCCAGGCACTTCACAATCATCCTCACCTTCGTCCTCTGCTTGGTTGATCGGATTTTTAAAGTCATAACTGCCAGTAGCAGAGTTGTTATCAATGGGATCCAAAGTGGATGTGGATCTGCATTATGATACGTGAGTGTGTGTGAGATAATAGCTGTTTTTGTTAAAGTGAGTGTTGTACCCTAAAATTTTCCCTCCCATTTCCTCAACATTTTCTCATCACAAGACCCTTGGAGCTCAAGATCCAGTTAGGGTTTCCTCTACTCAAGACTTCTCCTTGCACTGTTGACCCAAATTAGGGTTTGTGTTTGCACAAAGATATTTTGACCTAAAATGCCTAAGATGACTTTCATGCTTCATGTTGGACTCCCAAGTTTATCCATACCAAGTTTCAAGTCTGGATTCCAAATTTTGCCCAGTCAATTGGACAGTTGACCTAGAAATCAGCTGTATTGGGGAAAAAGTCAACTGTGGCCAATTGACAGTCAAATCTCATGAAAATTGACCCACATCAACATCATGAACTCATATGAACCATTGGATCAAGTTTTGATCACAATTCCACAAGAAATTTGATCAGATCACCAGAAGGGCAAAATGGTCATTTTTAGGGTTTTGACTGCACAAAGGAAATTTTTGACTGTTTGACCTAGCCAATGGCAAACCAAGCTCACATATGGACTCAAGGACCCCATGGAATTGTCTTGACATACTCAACAAGTTCAAAAGATCACAAATGCACAAGATTGACAGTTGAATTTTCCAGTCAATTGATCAATTTTGACTGTATACTGAAAAGTCAAACTTTGACTTTTTGGTCAAAATCAAGTGTGAAGATTCATTTTTCATCAAAACATGTCAAATCATGAAACTTGTTCATCAAGAAATCAAGAATTGCAAATTAGGGTTTGAAATGAAGATTTTTCATAACTTAGAATTTTTCTAAGTTATGAAAAACCCTAATTTTTTCCTAACTTTGTCCCACTTTCTCATCAAGATGCATTTGGATTCAAGGAAAAGTCCAAACATGAAAGTTGTATTCCATTTCAAAATCTACAACTTTTATTCACAAAGTTTCCTCAAAAGAAGCTTGTAGCTCAAGTTACAATTTTTGGAACAAGGGTACCAAACCATTCTTAACTTAGAGAAATTTGACCTATTTTAGGCAGGATTTTTGCCTAACTTCAAGACCATTTTTCACATGCTTCCACTTGGAATTTCAATTTTAATTTCAAATATGGATTGTAGTATACATTCCAAGCTTTCCAAAATGTCCAAGAACTCATCAAACAACCTCATGGTTAGGGAGAATCGAATTTGGCAAGTTGGAAAAAACTCACTTTTGTTATGGCCAAATTTCATGTTCATACACTTAGGCAATTTTGAACTCAGCTTGCATTCCTTGATTACAGGTCCTATATCCCTTTTGCACTCATAAACTTAATTCTAACTCATTTTGCCAAGACCTTATTTTGTGTGTTCAAGCATTGTATGCAAAACTAAGCCATAAATAGAAAAAGCATAATTTCTATTTTTGCAAAAGTAGAACTTTATGTCAATTAGCAAATCAAGAGGTACACAGCAAATCTCCTTGGCACAAGTTATTAGACTAATCCCACTGATCAAGGGCAAGCTTAGCAGCACATTAGAGGGGCCTCCATCAGTCTAGAAAACCACTTGACACTTTGTTGCTTAAAGTTGAAGAAACATTGTATAACAACTCCCAACTATCATCTCAGCCAAGACAAGCTTAAGAAAAGATTGTGAACACATTCTAAACAACCACCCTGACCTAAAACACGAGCCAACCATCTCCATTGCCTTCTCAAACACAGAAACCCCATAGAACTGCCAAAACAGGGCACCTGCTGCAGATTGAGTTCCATAACTCAATCCATTCGTGCATTCTTGCTGAAACCACTTCAAACACATCCCACATCATCCCTTGAAACTGTTCCAAGCCCTAAACACGACCTGTAACATCCCTAGCTAACATCACCATTTTCATTTTTTTGTTTTGCAGTTGAAGTACCATAGCACGATTCTCTTGGTTTCCAAGCAAACTAAAGGTTGGAATAGCATCCTGAGACATCAAGGAAGCTATACAAATCATTACCTTGCCTTGTAAGCATCTCCATTGTTGCACACGATTCCAACTGAACAGGTAAGTTCATGAACTTGTATCTCTCTATCCAGGCATTGTTAGGTTTAGATTTGTGAAGAAATTATGTCACATTCATAGCCCTGAACATGCCCATATCATTAGTTTTCATTTATGTTATGTGTGCTTAGAGAATTTTAAGTCTGAACATTGAATAAAAACTAGGTCAGGAATTGGGGGAGAAGAAATTCTCTCTCATTTCTGAGAGTTAGGATGAGTTCTTTATATGTCCAGAATCGTGGCTTGATGCTTGACATTTTTTATGTTTTAAGTTTGTGCTAAAAGTCCAGGAATCAGGAGTTGTGTTTGAAGCATCAGAGGCGCGCGTTTTTTCAAATGGTTGTCTGAAGGTTGAAGACAACCTTTCTTGGGCTGGGCCTGAGATCTCTTTTCCTTTTCACACCATGCTTTTACAGTTGCACCCCCCCTGGCCCATTTTGAGTTTTATTTGCCATTTTCAATTTTTTCTTTTTGATTCTGATTTGTTATTTTTCATTAAAACATAAAAATATTAAAAAAACATTTTTCCACATTTTTTGCATTTTATTTGATATTTATTTGCTTTAGTTAGTTATATATATAAATAAGTACATAATACTTTTTTGTTTAGAATATTAGGAATAATACCAAATACATTTATTTTCCATTTTTTATTTTATTTTATCTTCTGAAAATATTTTATATAAAATATACTTTTTTTGTAAATATTAAATATTTTATTTTTGTACATATTTAATATATTTAGTAAATAATACAAATACTTATATATTTATTATTGTATTTAGGTTAAAAACATAAAAATAATACATTTTTATTTTTATTAATATTTAACATTAAAAATACCTTTTTTGACAAATATACTTCTCTTTTTTATTTTTTGTGTATAATTAATAAATATTACATATATTATACAATAAATACCTTTTATTTAATAAATTAGGGTTTTGCCCTAAACATGAAAAATACCCAAAATTAACACTTTTTATTTTTGTTTTCTTGACACATAAAAAACACTTTTTACATACACATAAAAAATCATTTTTGCATCTTGCATATTTATCTTATTTTATTTAATTATTGCATATTAATTAATTTGTATAATTCCATTTGGATTGTAATAGTCTTGGGTTTTAATTCTTGCTAAAATATCCCCATTTGAACATTTGTACCCCCCCTTCCCATATATTGTGTTGTAATAACTTAGGAACTTTACTTTTCGCACTTTAATGCTTTCTAAATATGCCATGTTAGAACTAGGGTTTGTATGCAAATCAATTAACCAAAATAGTTTGACCTAAATTCAAGATAAACAAGCATGAAAATGGACAACACTAATCACACTTGCACCCCTAGGGTATTCCACTTGTTGCCTTCAATAATGGGCCATATTGCATGTTAGGTTTCTTTGGGCAAAACAAACACAATTCAAATGATCATAGTCCCTCGATGACGCTTTCGATAGTTGCCTAAAAAATGATCAAGTCCCTTAAAGGAAAAAATGCCCAAAGATACTTGGCACCATTGCAATTATGGTCTAAGCGATGACCCGCGCCTGTCCCTTTCACATCCTAACACAAGATTGTCCACCAAATGCAATGGTGGAACAAAATTGTTAAAAGGGTTAAAAACATAGGAGAAATCTTTGAGAAATTTAGGAGTAGACAAACTCTTAGTTACTTGAATCAAACTTGCAAAATAAAACACTTGCCTATTTTTCAAACCACACATCACTACACTTTCAAAAACAACTTTAAAAAAAAAACCTTTTCAAAAGACATACACCTTTGTATACATCCCAACATGGATCATTACAAAGGTTGCCACCACATTGGCCTCTTTTCAAAAACATTTTCAAAACACACACACAAAGCACCATTTCAAACAATTGAAAATTAAGGCAAGTTGATTTAAGCAAGTAACTAAGAGCCCATGGATAACCATGGATAGAAAGGGTGCTAATACCTTCCCTTTCTATAATCTACTCCCCGAACCCAAGAAAACATCTCAAAGGTTTTTGCTGTGCTTTTTAACCTTTCCTTAGGATAAAATAAAAAGTCGGTGGCGACTCTTGCTCAACCGAAACATTTGCGAAAACAAACGCAAAACCCTAGTCAGTTCTCCCACCGTATCACAGAACTGGCGACTCTGCTGGGGACATTTTAAAAGTGGAGTAACCTTAGGGCTTAGATCACCCTCTTGCATGACTAATTGTTTGTCTTGATTGCTTTATATCTTGGCTCTCTTGTTTGGGTTTGCAATCCTACACCCGGATTTTGGGAAACATTCATAGATAGCAATACGTTGTGGAAACTGTGCGGGGTATACCGACATGGTCGAAGCAATAGCTATATTAGTGCGACATATTTGTGAGTATCGGTAACCCTTGAGTTCAATCAAGGAGAGTACGGGGCCGCTGAGTGATGTCACTAAGCACTAATGACCTAGAACCTTACTTGACCATCTTGGCCTTTTATTAGGGGTAGTGAGATGACCGGCTTTGGTGCAGTCCGAAGTTGGTAGATACTCGATACTACACTTATTAAGGGTTGTTTTCTTGGAATATTTTGGTCGCTAGTTAAGTGGCTAAACCAAAACAATGAACAATGAAAACAATCCAATGATATTGAGCTCCTTAGAACCCGGTTACTATTTATAGGACAGGATTTTAAGCCAACTACACTCAAGAGGGTACTTACCTATGAAACCTCATGCAAGCCTGAAACTAGGGTTTTGTGTGAATTGTTTGTACATATGTTTTGTGCATACATCATAAACATCATAAAGCATCATATGCATACACTAACCACTTCAAGGGTTTAGATTTTCATCTTTGTTCTTGTTTTGTAGGTCATGGAAATTCCTCGCAGAAAAACCATCCAAGTCAACCTTATGAGAATCCCTCCTCAACTCAAGGAGCTCACATCAAGGATTCCGGAAAGCTCATCCTTCCTTGAAAGACATGGTAGACTGCTCAGCTTAGTCAACACCAACATTGAAGAGGACATGATGAAAGTGCTATTCCAGTTCTTTGACCCTCTTCATCACTGTTTCACTTTCCCCGACTACCAGTTGGTGCCCACTTTGGAGGAGTTTTCTCAACTCCTGAGAATTCCTATCCTTAATCAACTACCTTTCAACGGTACGGAAAAGGAACCAAATCCGGAAGATGTTGCTCGAGCATTACATCTACAGCCTTCTGACATCAAGGGGAATTGGGAAACTAGAAGCGGCGTCAAAGGTTTCCTAGCAAAATTCTTGTTTGAGAAGGCACAAGAATGTTGGAATTCATTGGACCTACAAGCCTTTGAAGAAATTGTGGCACTCCTTATCTATGGGTTGGTCTTGTTCCCAAATCCTGACCAGCTGGTAGATGTCAATGCCGTCAAAATCTTCTTATCCAGAAATCCAATACCAACATTGCTTGGGGACATTCTTCACTCATTTTACACACGAACAATGAGAAAGAGGGGTGTTCTCATGTGCTGTACTCCTCTCCTTGTAAGGTGGTTTATTTCGCACCTTCCACAATCTGTCTTGAAGAATGACCAAGGCTCAAGGTGGTCCCAACGTTTGATGACTCTTACTGACTCTGATGTACATTGGTGTTCTCGGTCCAGAGAAAATGTCATCATCGTCGATCGTTGTGGAGAGTTCCCTAATGTTCCATTACTTGGCATTAGAGGGGGAATTACCTACAACCCTTGCCTAGCTTTGAGGAAATTTGGATATGCACGGAGGGATGGCCCTCACGACATGTTGATTCCTGACCTAGTTTTTGACTTCGACAATGATGCGCAAGGACTTCGCCAAAGATTCATCAGAGCTTGGAGAATGCCCAACAAAGTTGATAGCAAGACACTGGGGCACAAGAATTCCATCCCTCTTGAGCCTTATCTCAAGTGGGTACGAACCAGAGCCCAGAGTCTAATGATGCCTTATCCTCATGTTCTCCCTGTGATTAAAGAGCCCGTCAAGGAAGGAGAGGTTCCCTACACCATCCTACATCCTGACATGCCTACATCGTGGGAGGAGATGCAGAAGAGTTGGATCCAGCTCAAGGAGGAACGGAACACTTTTGAAGCCAGCTTCTACGCCAGCGAAAAGAAGGTTCTAGAGCTCACCCACCGACTCCATGAGCAAGAGGCCCTCAACACCTACATTGCGCCAAAGAGGATGCACAACGTCTTTTTACCTTGAGAAGTTGTTTTTGTAATATTTGGCCCATGGGGCACTTATGTACTAACAAACTTCTTCTTATTAATATGACGTGCGTTCTTTTTGTCTGCAACAATTGTGAATTTCTAAAATCCTTGAATGCATTGCATAGATAGCATCTCATGCATCATGTGCATAACAGGTACCCCTTTTTCTACAGGTTGCTTAATCTTCTTCGCTGTTTATTTTGAACAGTCATCATGAATCCAGAATCATCCAGTGAGCAAGCTATCAAGGCCCTCCAGGCCCAGAGTGCCCAGTTTCAAGAGATGGTCATGAGCCTGGCCCAAGGTCAACAAGAGTTGAAGGCTCTGCTCCTAAAGAAGAAGAAGAAGAAGAAGAAGAGGACTGTGTTGTTCAATACTGGACGCAGGTTTGGGAACACACTCCATAACGAGGCTGATCCAACTACTTCCTCTGCAGAGAAAGACAGTCCCCAAGGGGGAGGGGCTCCTAGTCCTGCAGTCTCTGACAACGAGGAGGATTTTAATGACGAACAATACCCTCCCGCTGCTGACAGATACAAGCAATTAGAGGACCGCTTGAGTACCATGGAGATTCAAAATGTGTCGGGGCTGGATTTCGGAGATTTAGGGTTATCTTCTGGGGTGGTAATCCCACACAAGTTCAAGGCGCCTGCCTTTGCCAAATACGACGGGGCTTCCTGTCCAAAGCTGCATCTCAGATCGTACGTAAGGAAGATCCAACCTTACACGGAAGACAAAAATCTTTGGATCCACTTCTTCCAAGATAGCCTTTTGGGGTCACAACTTGAGTGGTTTTATCAGCTAGATGGAACCAGTATCCGACATTGGGAAGATTTGGCTACCGCATTTTATAGACAATATCAATACAATTCTGACCTCGCTCCTACGCGTACCCAACTTTAGGGTATGTCACTAGGAACGGGCGAAGGGTTCAAAGAATATGCGCAAAAATGGAGAGATTTAGCTGGCAGGGTGCAGCCTCCATTGACTGACCGTGAGCTGGTTGACATGTTTCTAGGGACCTTGTCTTGTCCATTCTTCAATCATCTGGTTGGTAATTCCTCCGCTGGGTTTACGGATTTGATCCTGACGGGTGAAAGGATAGAAGCTGGCATCAGGTCAGGAAAAATACAGAAGGGTGCCTCCGCAAGTACTGAGAAGAAACCTTTCAAGAAGGAAGCTAGTGTCGTCTATGGTCCTAGAAGACAAGTTAAGCCAGAACGCCGCCAAGCCGTCAATGCCTTGGTCATTTCAAAACCTGTTGCTGCTCCTCGGCAGTACAATCAACAAAGGGGCGAGAGGCCCAAAAGGCAATACACTCGGCTGAGTATGACCTTGTCACAAATCTTACCGCAACTGCTATCAACCAACTTGGTGACCATCAAGGAGGCTCCGAAGGTTGTGAATACTGCATCTCCTAAGTATAACCCAAATGCCCGTTGTGCTTATCATTCTGATAGCCCCGGGCATACTACTGATGATTGCTGGGCCCTGAGAAATAAGGTCCAAGACCTTATTGATGCAAAGGAAATTCAGTTTAAGGCGCCTGAGAGGCCAAATGTTGTAACTGCTCCTATGCCCCAGCATAGAGTAAATGCCATTGAGGAAGATTTGTATGCTGTTTCGGTGAATGATGTTGCTACCCCTCTATTGACTGTTAAGAGGAACCTACTGCTAGCCGGTTTATTTCCGGGTTGTAGCAAGGGTTGCCTCCTGTGTGCTGTTATCCCTACCGGTTGTCCGCTGCTGAAATCAAGCATCCAAAGCCTGATGGATAGCAAAGAAATTTTGTTCAAGAAAACTGCTGTTCCGTTTGTTTCCGCTGAAGAAGTATCTGTCGTCACAATTTTCAACAATCCTACCAAGGCTCCCCCGAGGAAGCCAGTCCAAATTATGTCTGTTGCACCCATTACCATTACTGTTCCGGGGCCCCTCCCCTATGAATCTGACAAGGCTGTCCCATGGCACTATGGGGCAGACGTGTATGTGCTTGGAGTGAAGCAGGAGTTCAACACCGGTACCAATATCAGTAACATCACTGGTCCTGCCAAGATTACTCGCAGTGGCAGGCTTTTCTCGCCTGACATTGCACCACCAGTTATCTGAAAACCTCTTATCATCACACCCGCAAGTGTGCATGTTCCAAATCAAGTTCCTGTGTCTACTACTATCGTCGAGTCCTCTGATGCTCGGGGCAAAGAAGTTGCTACCGATTTGCCTGCCCGGACGGAGGCACCAAAAAAGACCGCTGTTGAAGCCTCCCAGCAAGAGATGGAGGAAATCCTTAAAATCATTAAAAAGAGTGACTTCAATGTCGTTGAATAGCTGGGGCATACCCCCTCCAAGATCTCTATGCTATCATTGCTGCTGTGCTTAGAGGCCCACGCCAAGGCCCTGATTTCATTTCTGAAAACGGCCCATGTGTCGCAAGAGACATCTGCAGATCAGTTCACTGACTGTGTGGCTAATTTGACAGCTGACAATGGTTTGGGTTTCTCGGATGCAGACCTTACCGCCAAGGGAAAAAACCATAATGATGCCCTGCATGTTTCCATAGAATGCAGGGGCACTACTCTTGCACACGTGTTGGTGGACACCGGTTCTTCCCTGAATGTATTGCCCAAGAAGGCCTTAGATCGGTTGGATTGTGAGGGCCTGGAATTGAAACCTAGTAACATCATTGTTAGAGCCTTCGACGGTTCTAAGAGGATGGTGCATGGTGAGGTAGACATTCCTATCCGTGTGGGTTCCCAAGTCTTTGACTCAACGTTCTATGTGATGGATATTCGTCCATCTTATTCCTGTTTGTTGGGTCGACCCTGGATTCACAAGGCTGGGGCGGTAACATCCACTCTACACCAAAAGCTCAAATACCCTGTCAAAGGGAAAATTGTTACTGTGCAGGGTGAGGAGGAATACATGGTTAGTCACTTGAATTCATTCCGGTATATCGAGATGGACGGGGAGTTTATTGAAACCCCCTTTCAACATTTTGAGGAGGTACCTCCAACGTTGGCGTCAGCTGAGACAGTGGTTGAAGAAGACTTTCCTTTGAAGATGGCTTCCTTGAAGGATGCCCGGGCTGTAATCGAGAAAGGCAAGCGTGCAAACTGGGGTCAACTTCCTGACTTCACTCAAAAGACCGACAAATTTGGGCTGGGCTTCACTGCAGAGGCTCAGAGGGCTGTTCGCAAGGAAAGGATCAGAAAGTCTCCGGTGTTCATCACCAACCCAAGAGTGAATGCTATCGAGGAGGACATAGAGGAAGCAGAGTTTGACAGTTGGATCTATCCAACAACCAACAATGGACCAAGCAACTGGATGGCAAAAGATTTTACACCTATTACATTTGTCACACAGTAATGAACTCTTTTGATTTTTAATTTGTAACAAACAATATGTTGAAATTTTTATTGGCTCGGTGTCCTACCCGGGGCACTGTAGCTCCATTTGTGAGGGCTTTTTGTATGACATTTCCATATATCATTAATCAAAACATTGGACGTTTGTTGCATTTCAAATCTTGTGCTCTTTTTCTTTCTGTGTTATATATGGCAAAACATCTATATTTACACACACTCACTTATACAGGTTCCAATCCACTCTGGATCTCACTGGTAACGGCTCTGCTACTGCCAGTCATGACTTCGAGAATCCGATCAACTTGGCCGAAGACGAAGGTGAAGATGATTGTGAAGTGCCTGGTGAACTCGCAAGACTGCTACTCCAGGAAGAGAGGGCCATTCAGCCGCATGAAGAGCCAGTGGAAACAGTGAACCTGGGTACTGAGACAGATAGAAGAGAAGTCAAGATTGGTGCCAATCTGGAGCTCAGTGTGAAACAACGATTGATTCAGATGCTACATGATTACATGGAGATCTTTGCTTGGTCTTATGAAGACATGTCTGGTTTGGATGCCGACATTGTGGTTCATCACCTGCCTACCAAGGAAGACTGCCCTCCGGTAAAGCAAAAGGTCCGCCGTATGCGTCCATAGATGTCCGAAAAGATCAAAGCTGAGGTTATGAAGCAATTCGATGCCGGGTTTCTAGCAGTGACTTCTTACCCTCAGTGGGTTTCCAACGTGGTGCTAGTGCCGAAGAAGGACGGTAAGGTCAGAATGTGTGTCGATTACATGGATCTAAATAGGGCAAGCCCCAAGGATGACTTCCCCCTACCTCACATCGATGTTCTTGTTGACAATACTGCTCAACACAAGGTGTTCTCCTTCATGGATGGTTTTTCAGGGTATAATCAGATCAAGATGGCTCCTGAATATATGGAAAAGACTACCTTTGTGACTCAGTGGGGCACCTTCTGCTACAAGGTCATGCCATTCGGGTTGAAAAATGCTGGGGCAACCTACCAACGAGCCATGGTTGCTTTATTTCATGACATGATCCACCATGAGATTGAAGTGTACGTCGATGATATGATTGCAAGGTCTCAAACTGAGGAGGAACACCTTGACCATCTGCGGAAGCTGTTTGACCGACTAAAGTTGTACAAGCTGAGGTTGAACCCAAACAAATGCACCTTTGGGGTGAGGTCTGGAAAATTGCTAGGTTTCATTGTAAGCGACAAAGGTATTCAAGTGGACCCTGCCAAGGTAAAAGCCATACAAGAGATGCTGACTCCCAAGACAGAGAAAGAAGTCTGAGGCTTTCTAGGACGACTGAATTACATTGCAAGATTCATCTCACATCTAACTGCTACCTGTGAGCCAATCTTCAAATCGCTGAAGAAAGATCAAGTAGTACGGTGGAACGATGAATGTCAGGCTGCTTTCGAAAAGATAAAGGAGTATCTCCAAGAGCCACCCATTCTTATGCCTCCAGTGTAAGGGAGACGTCTAATATTATACTTAACAGTACTTGACAACTCAATGGGGTGTGAGTTGGGGCAGCATGATGAGTCTGGCCGAAAAGAGCACGCTATTTATTACCTGAGCAAAAAGTTTACCGACTGTGAGACTCGGTACTCACTGCTCGAGAAAACTTGTTGCGCTCTGGTATGGGCTACTCGCCGGCTGAGACAGTATATGTTGACTCACACTACTCTGTTGATTTCAAAGATGGATCCCATCAAGTACATATTCGAAAAGCCTGCTCTGTCTGGAAGAATAGCAAGATGGCAAATGATCTTGACAGAATATGATATCCAGTACACAACTCAAAAAGCAATCAAGGGAAGTGTATTGGCAGACCATTTGGCACACCAACCTGTGGACGATTACCAATCATTGAACTTTGAATTTCCGGACGAAGATATCATGGTAGTAACTGATTGTGAAGTACCTGGACCGGATGAAGGACCTGAGGAAGGATCCCAATGGTCTATGCATTTTGACGGAGCCTCAAACGCTTTGGGTAACGACATCGGCGCTGTGATCATATCCCCTAAAGGTACTCATACTCCACTCACCGCCCGGCTGTGTTTCAACTGCACCAACAACATGGAAGAATATGAGGCATGTATCATGGGTCTTCAAGCTGCAATCGACTTAAGGATCAAGTTTCTGAGTGTCTTCGGAGATTCCGCTCTCGTAATAAATCAGATTAAAGGCGAGTGGGATATGAAACACCCAAATCTTATTCCTTACAAGGAGTATGTGCTGACTTTGCTTCCCCATTTTGAAGAGATAACTTTTGAACACTTCCCAAGAGAGGAGAATCAGTTAGCGGACCCACTAGCTACGATGTCTTCAATGTTCAAAGTCAAATGGGACAACGAGGCCCCCCTGGATCATTATCTGGAAGTTGGACGAACCTGCATACTGCTGCGATCTTGAGGCCGAAGAGGTAATCGAGAAACCCTGGTATCATGAGGTGAAGAGATATTTGGAAGCTCAAGAATACCCCGAAGGCGCATCGGTCAATGACAAGAAGTTCATGAGAAGGTTTGCGGCAAAATTCTTCCTCAGTAACGGTATTCTCTACAAACGAAACCATGATTCAACTTTACTGCGTTGTGTGGATAAGACTGAAGCGGAGAAGATCATCGTAGAACTACATGAAGGTACATTCGGAACACATTCCAGTGGACACACCATGGCAAAGAAAATCCTTCGGGCAGGATATTTCTGGTCCACAATGGAAGCCGACTGTTACCAACATTCACGAACTTGTCATAAATGCCAGATCTATGCTGATAAGGTGCACATCCCTCCGGTTCCTCTGAACGTCCTGACGGCACCTTGGCCTTTTGCAATGTGGGGCATTGATATGATCGGCGAGATCCGACCGACGGCATCCAACGGGCATCGCTTCATCTTGGTAGCGATTGATTACTTCACGAAGTGGGTTGAGGCAGCTTCCTACGCCACGGTAACCAAGAGCGTCGTGGCACGTTTCATTCGGCATAACCTGATATGTTGGTACGGCGTCCCGGAAAGGATCATTACGGACAATGGTACCAATCTTAACAACAAGATGATCACTGAGCTCTGCGAGCAATTCAAGATACAGCACCACAACTCTTCTCCTTACCGGCCGAAGATGAATGGAGCTGTCGAAGCGGCAAATAAAAACATCAAGAAGATTGTGCAGAAGATGACGGTGACCTACAAATATTGGCACGAAATGTTACCATTTGCTCTTCATGGGTACCGTACCTCAGCAAGGACGTCAACCGGGGCAACTCCTTTTTCCTTGGTCTATGGCATGGAGGCAGTCTTGCCGATTGAAGTCCAGATACCCTCTCTCCGAATAATGAAGGATGCAGACTTGAGTGAAGATGACTGGATTCAGACTCGCCTTGATCAATTAAACCTAATTGACGAAAAGAGACTCACTGCTATCTGTCATGGTCAGACGTATCAAAAACGGATGATCAGGGCATTTAACAAGAAAGTCAGACCACAAGAGTATCAAGTTGGGGACCTGGTAATCAAACGCATCATCCTTCCTCAAAGTGATCCCCGGGGCAAATGGACCCCTACCTACGAAGGGCCATTTGTGGTTAAACATGTGTTCTCAGGAGGAGCCATGATTCTGACCACCATGGATGGTGACGACCTTCCTCACCCCGCCAATGCAGACATAGTAAAAAGATACTACGCATGAATAAAAGACCCGCTAGGTTGACATACCTAGGCAAAAATAAGGGCTTCTCGGCGAACCAAAAGGGTTCGGGCAAAAATAAGGGATGAAATGAAAAAAATTTGTACACCCGGCAAGTCGAAAACCTGAAAAGGCGGCTTGGGCAAAAATGGGTATCCCGGTGGACTGAAAACCCGAAAGGGCGGTCCAGGCAAAAGTTAGGGATAAAGCGTAACACTATGTCTCATTAGATCATCTTGCATCCAGAATTCGGCATCAACTATCTGGATCAGACTTCGGCATCGATCAATCAGCTTCATCTTCAACTAAGCAGCAAAGTGATGAGACGCTTGAAGACATAAAGGCGATAGCAGAGTTGGAACCCAGTGGGAATATTATGCACATAGCTGTTTTGTTTCCTTTTCAAAATTGTATAAACTTTATGTTATTCGGCGGCGTTCTCTTACTAGTACGTCGGCCTCTTGTACAAAAAAACGCTTATTTACAGGAAAATTTCAAAATCAATACAAGTTCACTTTTCCAAACAAATTGCCAATTGTTTTTCCTTTTTCTGTTTTGTCTTGCGAAGAATGTCCAATGTTCATTTTTTATATATGCATTTGACATTAAATTGCTAATTCATAAATACTTGCATATGAAACAAAAGACTAATTACAGGTGACATCAGAAGTAGGGGCAATGTAGAATTGTCCAGGCAGTCTAGTTGCTTTGTCAGCCAGGGTACCAAGGTAGATTCAACTGAAGAATGTGACCAAGTTATCTCAACTCCCCACAGAGTAAGACAAGAATCAGCAATACCCTCCCAGGGAAGATTTAGTCTATCATCAGCCCTACAATAGGCACCATGTTCCCCTAGCAAGTCAGCAATACTCTCCTCCAGAAGAGTTAGTCTACGGTCAGCCTAAAGGAAGTTGGGTAGCCCCAGAAGATATCAACATTCCCCAGCGGAGTATAGGCATTCATCAGCAAGCATCCCCGGCAGTCTTGATCTAAGATTGTTCCCTGGCGGAATACAGACACCCCAGTGGAACCATTTACCAGTACAGTCTGAAGGTTTCCCCAGGAAAGTGGAATTCATATCCCCAGCAGGTCGTGAAGCTTATCCCCAGTAGATTCTGGAAGCGCATCCCCTGTAGAGTACGGACGTCTCTCCCGAGCTTTATTCAAAGTTATTCCTCACAAGGGCTTATAACTGGGTTATCCTTAGCTAATTACCACGGAAGATCGCCCTCGGCGGAGTTCTTCCTATCCCCAGCGGAGTTCATCAAAGTTCCCCAACATAACTTATCAACACAATCCCCAGCGGAATTCATCATTGTCATCCCCAGCGGAGTCCATCAGCGGAGCTCTCATCAAAACCTCAGCAAGGTATCTCTTCCCACAGGGTAATTCCCCTCAGAATAATTCCCCTTAGAGTAATTCTCCTCAGAGTAATTCCCCTCAGAGTAATCTCTCCAACAAGTTTGTTCCCCAACGGAGTCATCTTCTCCTACCGGTGTATTCTTGCGATCCTCATCCCTAGCGGAAACGAAGAACTCTACTCTTCAACGTCAGCCCAGGATTTAATTCACCAGCCGATCGTCAAGGACTTATTTTCCTAGACGAAAATGCATTCATAAACATTTCACATTTCATACATCTTGCTTACATACATGATAAAGTGCATACAACACTATCTCATTTTGAACATCATGACGTCATGCATTTCATACATCATGACATTGCATACAACTGATGTTTTGCCTTTTCAGGGAAAAGACAACCCAAAAGACAACTACCTTCAACTGTCACAATTCCAGATTTGATTCCTGTATCTAGCCAGGGCATATCTGTTGACGACAGTTTCCAGATTTGATTCCTGTATCTAGCCAGGGCACATCTGAAGAGTTTGAAGATTCGATTCCTATATCCAGCCAGGGCATATCTGTTGACGACTATTTCCAGATTCGATTCCTGTATCCAGCCAGGGCATATCTGTTGACGACTATTTCCAGATTCGATTCATGTATCAACCCAGGGCATATCTGTTGACAACTAATTCCAGATCCGATTCCTGTATCTAGCCAGGGCATATCTGAAGAGTTTGAAGATTCGATTCCTGTATCCAGCCAGGGCACATCTGAAGAGTTTGAAGATTCGATTCCTGTATCCAGCCAGGGCATATCTGCGAGCAACCGATTGTAGACTCGACACCTGTATCTAGCCAGGGCATGTCTGCATGAAGAGATTGAAGATCAACACCTGTAACAAGCTAGGAAAACATCTGTCTTTCTCAAAATACACAAGTTCTCGCTAAGGAATCTCTTATGCGATCAACACTTCCAAATGGCATCTATAAGCCCATTCCCAACAAGATTCTGTCACGCCTTCAGATGGAATCTATAAGCCCATCTCCCTATCCACCATCTCTCCAAATGGCATCTATAAGCCCATTCCCGACATCACATTTGCTGATACTCTAACATGCGAGTGCAAATTTCCGGGAACTCTAGTGTCCAATCTCCTTTTACCCTCGAGTCACGAAAGGCAAACTTGCCAATCTAACTCTTCAGGTTCAAGAAGATTGAACGGGTCAACTGTTGTACCCCAAAATTTGCCCTCCCATTTCCTCAACATTTTCTCATCACAAGACCCTTGGAGCTCAAGATCCAGTTAGGGTTTCCTCTGCTCAAGACTTCTCCTTGCATTGTTGACCCAAATTAGGGTTTGTGTTTGCACAAAGATATTTTGACCTAAAATTCCTAAGATTACTTTCATGCTTCATGTTGGACTCCCAAGTTTATCCATACCAAGATAAAATCTGGATTCCAAATTTTGCCCAGTTAATTGGACAGTTGACCTAGAAATCAGCTGTATTGGGGAAAAAGTCAACTGTGGCCAATTGACAGTCAAATCTCATGAAAATTGACCCACATCAACATCATGAACTCATATGAACCATTGGATCAAGTTTGGATCACAATTCCACAAGAAATTTGATCAGATCACCAGAAGGGCAAAATGGTCATTTTTAGGGTTTTGACTGCACAAAGGAAATTTTTGACTGTTTGACCTATCCAATGGCAAACCAAGCTCACATATGGACTCAAGGACCCCATGGAATTGTCTTGACATACTCAACAAGTTCAAAAGATCCCAAATGTACAAGATTGACAGTTGAATTTTCCAGTCAATTGATCAATTTTGACTGTATACTGAAAAGTCAAACTTTGACTTTTTGGTCAAAATCAAGTGTCAAGATTCATTTTTCATCAAAACATGCCAAATCATGAAACTTGTTCATCAAGAAATCAAGAATTGCAAATTAGGGTTTGAAATGAAGATTTTTCATAACTTAGAATTTTTCTAACTTATGAAAAACCCTAATTTTTTCCTAACTTTGTCCCACTTTCTCATCAAGATGCATTTGGATTCAAGGAAAAGTCCAAACATGAAAGTTGTAGTCCATTGTAAAATCTACAACTTTGATTCACAAAGTTTCCTCAAAAGAAGCTTGTAGCTCAAGTTACAATTTTTGGAACAAGGGTACCAAACCATTCTTAACTTAGAGAAATTTGACCTATTTTAGGCAGGATTTTTGCTTAACTTCAAGACCATTTTTCACATGCTTTCACTTGGAATTTCAATTTGCATTTCAAATATGGATTGTATTACACATTCCAAGCTTTCCAAAATGTCCAAGAACTCATCAAACAACCTCATGGTTAGGGAGAATCGAATTTGGCAAGTTGGAAAAAACTCACTTTTGTTATGGCCAATTTTCATGTTCATACACTTAGGCAATTTTGAACTCAGCTTGCATTCCTTGATTACAGGTCCTATATCCCTTTTGCACTCATAAATTTAATGCTAACTCATTGTGCCAAGACCTTATTTTGTATGTTCAAGCATTGTATGCAAAACTAAGCCATAAATAGAAAAAGCATAATGTCTATTTTTGCAAAAGTAGAACTTTATGTCAATTAGCAAATCAAGAGGTACACAGCAAATCTCCTTGGCACAAGTTATTAGACTAATCCCACTGATCAAGGGCAAGCTTAGCAGCACATTAGAGGGGCCTCCATCAGTCTAGAAAACCACTTGACACTTTGTTGCTTAAAGTTGAAGAAACATTGCATAACAACTCCCAACTATCATCTCAGCCAAGACAAGCTTAAGAAAAGATTGTGAACACATTCTAAACAACCACCCTGACCTAAAACACGAGCCAACCATCTCCATTGCCTTCTCAAACACAGAAACCCCATAGAACTGCCAAAACAGGGCACCTGCTGCAGATTGAGTTCCATAACTCAATCCATTCGTGCATTCTTGCTGAAACCACTTCAAACACATCCCACATCATCCCTTGAAACTGTTCCAAGCCCTAAACACGACCTGTAACATCCCTAGCTAACATCACCATTTTCATTTTTTTGTTTTGCAGTTGAAGTACCATAGCACGATTCTCTTGGTTTCCAAGCAAACTAAAGGTTGGAATAGCATCCTGAGACATCAAGGAAGCTATACAAATCATTACCTTGCCTTGTAAGCATCTCCATTGTTGCACACGATTCCAACTGAACAGGTAAGTTCATGAACTTGTATCTCTCTATCCAGGCATTGTTAGGTTTAGATTTGTGAAGAAATTATGTCACATTCATAGCCCTGAACATGCCCATATCATTAGTTTTCATTTATGTTATGTGTGCTTAGAGAATTTTAAGTCTGAACATTGAATAAAAACTAGGTCAGGAATTGGGGGAGAAGAAATTCTCTCTCATTTCTGAGAGTTAGGATGAGTTCTTTATATGTCCAGAATCGTGGCTTGATGCTTGACATTTTTTATGTTTTAAGTTTGTGCTAAAAGTCCAGGAATCAGGAGTTGTGTTTGAAGCATCAGAGGCGCGCGTTTTATCAAATGGTTGTCTGAAGGTTGAAGACAACCTTTCTTGGGCTGGGCCTGAGATCTCTTTTCCTTTTCACACCATGCTTTTACAGTTGCACCCCCTGGCCCATTTTGAGTTTTATTTGCCATTTTCAATTTTTTTTCTTTTTGATTCTGATTTGTTATTTTTCATTAAAACATAAAAATATTAAAAAAACATTTTTCCACATTTTTTGCATTTTATTTGATATTTATTTGCTTTAGTTAGTTATATATATAAATAAGTACATAATACTTTTTTGTTTAGAATATTAGGAATAATACCAAATACATTTATTTTCCATTTTTTATTTTATTTTATCTTCTGAAAATATTTTATATAAAATATACTTTTTTTGTAAATATTAAATATTTTATTTTTGTACATATTTAATATATTTAGTAAATAATACAAATACCTATATATTTATTATTGTATTTAGGTTAAAAACATAAAAATAATACATTTTTATTTTTATTAATATTTAACATTAAAAATACCTTTTTTGACAAATATACTTCTCTTTTTTATTTTTTGTGTATAATTAATAAATATTACATATATTATACAATAAATACCTTTTATTTAATAAATTAGGGTTTTGCCCTAAACATGAAAAATACCCAAAATTAACACTTTTTATTTTTGTTTTCTTGACACATAAAAAACACTTTTTACATACACATAAAAAATCATTTTTGCATCTTGCATATTTATCTTATTTTATTTAATTATTGCATATTAATTAATTTGTATAATTCCATTTGGATTGTAATAGTCTAGGGTTTTAATTCTTGCTAAAATATCCCCATTTGAACATTTGTACCCCCCCTTCCCATATATTGTGTTGTAATGACTTAGGAACTTTACTTTTCGCACTTTAATGCTTTCTAAATATGCCATGTTAGAACTAGGGTTTGTATGCAAATCAATTAACCAAAATAGTTTGACCTAAATTCAAGATAAACAAGCATGAAAATGGACAACACTAATCACACTTGCACCCCCTAGGGTATTCCACTTGTTGCCTTCAATAATGGGCCATATTGCATGTTAGGTTTCTTTGGGCAAAACAAACACAATTCAAATGATCATAGTCCCTCGATGACGCTTTCGAAAGTTTCCTAAAAAATGATCAAGTCCCTTAAAGGAAAAATTGCCCAAAGATACTTGGCACCATTGCAATTATGGTCTAAGCGATGACCCGCGCCTGTCCCTTTCACATCCTAACACAAGATTGTCCACCAAATGCAATGGTGGAACAAAATTGTTAAAAGGGTTAAAAACATAGGAGAAATCTTTGAGAAATTTAGGAGTAGACAAACTCTTAGTTACATGAATCAAACTTGCAAAACAAAACACTTGCCTATTTTTCAAACCACACATCACTACACTTTCAAAAACAACTTTAAAAAAAAAAACCTTTTCAAAAGACATACACCTTTGTATACATCCCAACATGGATCATTACAAAGGTTTCCACCACATTGGCCTCTTTTCAAAAACATTTTCAAAACACACACACAAAGCACCATTTCAAACAATTGAAAATTAAGGCAAGTTGATCTAAGAAAGTAACTAAGAGCCCATGGATAACCATGGATAGAAAGGATGCTAATACCTTCCCTTTCTATAATCTACTCCCTGAACCCAAGAAAACATCTCAAAGGTTTTTTATGTGCTTTTTAACCTTTCCTTAGGATAAAATAAAAAGTCGGTGGCGACTCTTGCTCAACCGAAACATTTGCGAAAACAAACGCAAAACCCTAGTCAGTTCTCCCACTGTATCACAGTGAGATATGAAAAAGAAAAACAAGGAGCGTAAAATTTGTAATGCAAGAAAATGTCCAATGCTCTATTGATGATATATGAAAATGACAAACAATAAGCCCTCACAAACAAATCCTAGGTGCCTCGGGCAAGGCACCGGGCCGTAAAGTTTCGAACTGTTTGTTACAAATCTCAAAACAAAAGTCTATTACTGTGTAATAAAAGAAATGGGCATGAAGTCCTTTGCCGTCCAGTTGTTCAATCCACCATTGGTAGTCGGGTAGATCTAGCTGTCGATATTTGACTCTTCTTCATCATCATTAATTGCATTCACTCCTGAGTCATGCTTGGGCATGGGTGAAGTTATGACGTTGGGTTTCTTCGGAGCGTCAAACTCAATCTCTTTAGCTTCAATCAAGTCTTGCACCTTATTCTTCAAGGCCCAACAGTTGTTTGTATCATGACCTGGGCTATCGGAGTGATAGGCGCAGAAGGCGTTCGGGTTATATAGAAGAGATGTGGTGCTGGGATTCTTTGGGGCTTCCCTCAGAGTTACCAGGTTGGTCTTCAACAATTATGGTAGAATTTGAGACAAGGCCATATTAAGCCGAGTGTACTGTCTTTGTGGTCTCTCCACCCTTTGCTGATTGTTGCATTATGGAGCAACTGTGGGTCTTGATATTACTACCGCATTTACTACTTAACAGCGTTCAGGTCTGCTTTGGCTCCTCGAGCCGTAGACTGCACTAGCTTCTTTCTTACCGGTGAAAGGCTTCTTTTCTGCACTTGATGGAGTACCTTTCTGTATATTACCACTTCAGATACCAACTTCTACTCTCTCCCCAATCAAGATCAACTCGGTAAACCCAGATGACGAACTGCCAATCAGATGATTGAAAAATGGACCAGACAACGTCCCTAGAAACATATCAACCAACTCCTTATCAGACAAAGGGGGTTGGAATCTTCCAGCCAAATCTCTCCATGTTTGAGCATTGTCCTTAAAACCTTCACTTGCACCCATAGACATACCCTGAAGCTGAGTACGAGTGGGAGCAAGGTCGGCGTTATACTGATACTGCTTGTAAAAAGCAACAACAAGGTCCTCCCAGTTTCGGACATTAGCTCCTTCCAATTGATAAAACCATTCAAACTGAGTCCCTGACAGACTATCTTGAAAGAAATGTACCCACAAATTTCTATCAACAGTGTAAGGTTGGATTTTTCGGACATACGAGCGGAGATGGAGTTTTGGACAGGATACTCTATTGTACTTAGCAAAAACCGGAGCTTTAAACTTATGAGGGATCACCACCCCAGATGCCAGTCCCAGTTCTTCAAAATCCAAACCAGGGATCTTCTGACACTCCATAGCACTCAACCGATCTTTAAGTTGTTTGTACTTATCCTCAGCAGGAGGATACTGTTCTTCATCATAATCTATATCATTATCAGAAACTGTAGGACTGGGGCCCTTTTCTTCTTCTTGGTCCTCCTCTTCTTTGGATGAAAGAGACAGATCAACTTGTTGTTTCAGCCTATCCCTAAACCTTTTACCCATACTCAAAAGAACAACCTTCTTCTTCTTCTTCTTCTCCTTCTCTTTCTCTTTCAGGATGAGAGCTTTCAAATCCTCTTGCCCTTTAGCCAAGCTTAAGAACATCTCTTGGAATTGGGCATTTTGCGCCTAAAGATCTTTGATAGCTTGATCAGAAGACATAATTGCTGAAATAAACAGCGAAGAAGATGAGAAACCTGTAATGGTACCTGTAATGATGTGCATGATAATGGGATGCGTATGTAATGATTTCAAATACTTTGGGAGATTTAAATTTGTAAAACAAACATAAAACACACTTTATTAGATTAACTTGTAAAAATGTTTAACAATGCCTTTAAGGCGTTTACAAAGAAATAAATGAAAAACAAATCTAAACTAGAAAAAGAAAAAATCATAAATCCCATGGACGCTTCCCCTTCATGCTGACGTAGTCATTGATTTTTATTTCAGTCTCTAGTTGCCTGGTGAGCTTCAAGATCTTCCTTTCTTGCTCGTGATACTTCTCCCGGTAGGTATCCCTCTCCTCCTTCAGCTAAATCCAGGATCTCTTCAATGCCCCAAGATCAGTGGGCATGTAGGGATAAAGGACTGTATAAGGAATGCCCTCTTCATTGGTAGGCTCCACAATCACTGGCAACACATCTTCATAAGGCATCTCGAGCTTCTGAGCACGAGCTCAGACCCACTAGAGATAAGGCTGCATAGGGAGAGAAGTCCTTGGTCCTAGCTCTTGAGGGTCAATCTATTCATCATGCCCCAAGATTGTATAAACCTTCGGCGATGCTCGTCAACGTTCTCCTTGTAATCAAAGGCAATATCTGTAAGAAGTAGCTCATGAGGACCGTCTCTCTGAGCACGACCAAACTGTCGCAAAGCCAAGCAAGGACTGTAGGTTATTCCCCCTCTGATTCCAAGCAATGGGACATTAGGGTATCCCCTACAACGATCAATGACAGCAGTGCTATCCATAGTCTTGGAGCTCCAAAGAATGTCTGTATGGGCAAGAGGCATTATCCTGTAAGACCATCCTAAACCTTCCTCATTCTTCAAAACGGACTTGGGGAGGTGCAAAATAAACCACCTCGCTAGCAAAGGCATACAACACATGAGAGTTCCTCTTCTACGCACAGTACGAGTATAGAGGGCATGCAGGATATCACTCAGAAGAGTAGGCACAGGATTGCGAGACAGGAAGATTTTAATTGCATTCACATCTATGAAGGAATCTGGATTCGGGAAAAGAACCAAATCGTAGATAAGCAGAGCCAAGATGTCTTCAAAAGCCTGAAAGTACAAATTATCCCAGAATAGTTGAGCTTGATCTATCAGAAACTTGGCTAAGAAACCTTCAACCCCACTTCGTGTTTCCCAATTAGATACTACATCATCCCGTTTCAAATGTAGAGCTGAAGCAATGTCTTCTGGTATAAGAGTCTCTTCCAAACCTGTGAAGGGAATCTGCTCAAGGATGGATATGCCCAATAAGTGAGAAAACTCTTCCATAATGGGAACTAGCTGATAATCCGGGAAAGTGAAGCAATGATGCACCGGATCGAAGAACTAGAAAAGCACACTCATCATCTGCTCATCAAACTTTGATGTAACCAAGCTAAGAAGATGACCATGTCTTCTAATGAATGAAGAAGTATCAGAAACTTTTGAGGCTAATTCTTTGAGTTGAGCAGGTATTTGCACAAAGTTAACTCGGATGGTGTTTCTGCGCATGGAAGCTGTTGTACCCCAAAATTTTCCCTCTCATATTTCTCAAGACATGGCAAGAAAAATCTCCAAGTTGCTCAAGATTGCTCAAGAGTTGGACAATCAAGCTATCTCCTAAGGCAGTCAACCTCAAATTAGGGTTTTGTGTTTCATCAAGGTCCCTGCATCCAAATGACCTCAAGTGCTCCCTAATGTCCTAATATGCTCTCAAGATCATCCATGTCAAATTTCAAGCCTTGCAGAGGAAGTTTGCTCAATCAATTGCTCAAAGGGTCCAAAAATCGACTATGCTAGGGCAAAAGTCAACTGTGACCCAAATACAGTCAAACTTCAAGTTTTTTTGTCAACATTCTCATTTTGAAGGATATTTCATCATTTGATCAAGGGTTGATCATGATTCATCAAGGATTGCTCAAAATTCATCAAGACTCAAAAGTTGATAAATTAGGGTTTTGTAGGAAAAGTCAACTCAACTTTGACCAAGCATAACTTTCTCATACTGTGAGAAATGACCCATCCAAATCTCATTTTGAATAGGATGCAATTTCCTACAATCCATATTCATACACCAAGATTAGAAAATGCACTCACAAGAAGTTACAAATTTGGACATTATAGGTCATTTTTGAAAGTCAATAAAAACACCTTTTTTCCAAAGCTTATAACTTGAGCATGGAATATAAAAATGAGATGAGACCAAAAGGGTTGGTTAAAGGACATTTCAATATTTTTAAAAAGTCCAATAACACTTCCAAAAGTTCAAAATTGAAGAAGTTATGCATTGTTGAAATTGGGCATTTTTGCAAAATTGCCAAAAGTCAACTATCCCCAAAACTTCAAATTTTGTCAAAGGGGCCCATTATTTTCCACTTGATTTGATCTTGTCACACTACACACGTGTCCTAGCTTCAGCCTTGTGACCATTTATCAATTTTATTATTTAATTTGATTTTTTAATGATTTATTTCATTTTAAATCAATTTAAATCAAATAAAATCCAAACATTGATTATTTGATCTCCTTTTGGCTATTTCAGGACCTAATCATCACCATCAAGTGAATCAAATTCGTATCATTCATTCCATGTGCAAAAAGATTGGATTTTGGACAAAATTGGAAGGTTATCAATGGTGAATCAAATCAAATCTCCAAGCATTGATGTACAAGGATTCAGTCCACAAAAGTTAACCTAATGCATTGCTTATTACATATACAAGTGAAAGGCACACAAATTAGAGGTTAGAAGCTGTAGAATCATCAAAAGCAAACTTGAAAAAATTGCCAAAAAAGTGTGAAACTGAAATCGTGCATAGAGGCCAATTCAAGGACAAATATCAACACTAATCCATTGTTGGGTGTCCATTGAATCTCCTGCAATCAAAAGCAAGCCCTCACACCCTCTCAATCGCGCTGTAAGTCTCTCAAAACACCGCCCTGTATTTGAAATCGAAACTCCATGTTCTTGCTTTTTTTTTGACAAATCTTTGGTATATTCATGTTGCTCATTCAATTTCTGAACTTTTGGCATTATTTGATTGCGTTTATATGAACCATAGCCCTGTAACTGAACCTAGGGTTTCGTAGATTGCTTTTTTGGGTATTTTATCTACAGGCAAAATTGGAGCAATTGATGGACATAGGCATGATCAGTGGAGGAAGACGAACATGACCATGGTCTTGAATTGTGTTTTCATGGCCTAGAACTAATTTTAGGATGGACATACGGATTTAGCCGCGGATATAAATCCGCAGGTAAATAACCAGGGTGAACGAAGAAGATGATGACGCGTCCCCCTCCTACTGGCTGATTCAAACTTGGCGCGTGTTTTTTTTTATTTTATGGCATATTATTGTGTTTTCCCTTATATTAATTGTTGTCCATTATAATAACAAATGAAGTGTGTTGGTGCAGTGGTAGTGGCGTGTGTTTAGTGACTAACAGGACCTGGGTTCGAATCCCAGGTCCCCCCATGCATTTGTGTTATTTTTCTTCAAGTGATTCAATACAATCACAGGCGTGCAGCACATCATACTCCCTCACTCAGATGCTTGCCAAATGGCCCCAGGCCAGATCTGGTGGTCCAGATGGAACGTGTACCATATGCCCTAGTCAACGTGCCACATGGAATTCCAGAAAGTCAGCCTAGACCAACGCAATTGGGCCATCAAAATTGCCATTATCACCTCCAATTTGGGCCCAAACCCCCCCTGAGTTTTGTTTTCTATTTCATTCTTTTCTTATTTTATTTAATTGTTTTTGTTTTATTATTTTTATATTAACTAACCAATTGAAACTTTTTCTCATAAAATTAAAAACCAAAAAATATTTTATTTATTAAAATTAATTTCAGCATTTTATTTTTTAATAAATATCATTTAATTAATTTAGTCTTAATTAGGATTAACTTTAATATCTTTTTTGCAATAATTAAAATTAATTTAGACAATTAGGTTTTATTAACTTTGATTAATTTATTTTTATTTCTTTAAATATCAAAAATCCAAAAAATATTATTTTCATTAATTTATTAATTAATTTATTAATTTAATGCTTAACCTAATTTAATTTCTTTCTTAATTCAAAAAATAACCAAAAAAATGCTTTCTTCCAAAAAAGGGTCAAAACCCTAAAAACTCGCATTCGATTTAATTTCCCGCACGCGTGTCATTTTATTTCAAATATTGTATCTGTTTCCCGGAATGTAATAGTTTAATAGGACTTTACCATTTTTTATCGCTTTATTTATTTTCCGCATTTTAATTTTAAGGGTTGTTTTTGGCGATGTAAATACCCGACGCCTTGTAATAATTAGTTTAATTTCTGCAATTTAATTTCCGCAACTTATAAACTGTTAGATGTTTGATAATAGGGAATGCATGACAAGATCAAATACTTAACCTAAAATCAACATAGATAACCATTGACATGTACAAAGACAAATTAACTGAAAATAACACACTCGCACATGCGCACTCTTAGAGTACACCTCACTTGGTTGCCTTCGAACGTGGTCATTAAGTATAGGAAGTTTTAGAGGTCGCCCTCTTGTCCAAAGATCATAGTTGCCTCGAAACGGTTGCCTCAGAAAAATGATCTAAGACATTAGGGTTACCGCTAAGGTGTCCTAACATTGCTTTAGTGACCATACGTCCCTTAATCGAATTGACCCTTTAAACTCCAACGACGATGTTGCCTACTCATTCATAGTGGGATAGCATTGTCTAAAGGAAGATAGCATAGAACGATTCCTTTTTCGAGTAGGTAGATGGTTCTTAAGTACTTGCTCTTTTCAAAACAAAACAAAACTTTCCGCACTTACACCTTTCAAACAAAAAACTCTTTTCAAACCCACAAACACAAAGAAAAGCAAATTTTGAAAACACTTTGAGCAAGTACCTAAGAGCCCGTGGATAACCACAGATAGAAAGGGTGCTGATACCTTCCCTTTCTATAATCTACCCCCCAGACCCGAGAAATATCTCGAAGAAGGAATTTTTCTGTGCTTTTTTCCTTTCCTTGTTGGATAAAATAAAAGACGGTGGCGACTCTTGCTTACCGCGACATTTTGCAAACACAAACGCAAAACGCGAACCAGCATTCCAAAAACAGTCAGTTCTTTCCCACCGTATCACAGAACTGGTGACTCTGTTGGGGATGCTTATAAGTGGGGTGTACCTTAGGATTAGATCATTGTGTTTTCAATTGTTTGCTTTGTATGCTTTATCTTTGTGGGTTCTGAATCAGAGTTACTATAGATCCTAACCCGGATCTGGGGGATACCCTTTAGGTAAGTAGCAATAAACTGTGAGGGAACTGTACGGCATAGACCGATACGGTTGAAGCAGTAGCTACGCTGGTGTGGCACTTTAGTCTGTACCGATATCCCTTGTGTTGGAACAAAGAGAATATGGGTCTTCTAAGGGGTCATTAAGCACCAACTGACCGTAGAACCTTTAAATTGACCAACTTGGCCATAGAACAGTAGCAGTATGCTACACTCATTGAGACTAAACTCTCGCGATGATTCCGGCCACAAGAAAAGGTTGCTAAACTTGAATTATGACCGATTGAGAGTAGTCAGTGATATTGAGATCCTCTAGAACCCGGTTACTATTTTTAGGACAGGTTTAAACCAACTGAACTGAAAGAAGGTAGTACCTAAGCTCCTTGCCAGCCTGAAATCTAAGGGCTCTCTGTGTGACTTGTGTGCCTTTACCATGTTTTCTATTTGTGGATACTTGTGATGTGATTTCTATCATGACATCATGACATCATAACATTGCATACATCTTGCATTAGACTAACCTATTTCAAAGACAGGAGGGATTCATCTTTGTTCTGTTTTGTAGGCCATGATGCTCATACGTAGGAATACCATCTGGATCAACTTTGTCCAGGTTCCCACTATGCTCAAAGAGTTGATTGCAAAGATGCCTGATACTACATCCTTCATCAGAAGACATGGTTATCTTCTCAGTTTGGTCACCTCCAAATTGGACGAGCAGATGATGAGTTTTTTGGTCCAATTCTATGATCCTCTGTACCATTGCTTTACTTTCCAGGATTACCAGTTGGTTCCCACCTTAGAAGAGTTCTTTGAGTTGCTCGGTATCTCTATTTTGGAGCAGACCCCATTTACTGGTTGGGAGAAGATCCTTAGGCCCGAAGAGATTGCTTCAGCTCTTCATTTGACAAAGGATGAGGTAATGGCTAATTGGGAGACTAGAAGTGGAGCAAAGGGCTTTCTGACTAAGTTCTTGGTTGGTAAGGCTAAATATTTCTGGGATAGTCTAGACTTCAAGGAATTCGAAGATATTCTGGCCCTTCTGATATATGGCTTGGTATTGTTTCCAAACTCTGACTCCTTTGTTGATGTGAATGCGGTAAAAATCTTCATCTCTCGTAATCTTGTACCCACTCTCTTGGGTGATATTCTTCATCATCTTTATGCCCGTACTGCCCGAAAGCGGGGAACCTTGATGTGCTATACTCCATTATTGGCGAGCTGGTTTATTTCGCACCTCCCCAAATCAGTGCTGAAGAACAAAGAAGGCATGGGTTGGGCCTATAGGGTTATGTCTCTCTCTCATAATGACATCATCTGGACTATCAAGGGTATGGACGAGGTGGCTATTATTGATCGATGTGGGGAGTACCCCAATGTTCCACTGATAGGAACCAATGGAGGAATTTCTTACAATCCATGCTTGGCCTTACGTCAGTTTGGGCGAGCCAGAAGAGAAGGACCTCATGAGCTACTAATGCCTAGTATCATCTTTGATTTTCAAGGGGATAGCGACGAGCAATGCCTCAGATTCATAAGGGCTTGGGATAGAGTTCACAGATCTGATCCACATGAGCTGGGTCCAAAGACTTCTCTTCCAATGGAGCCATATCTCATATGGGTCTGTATCTGTGCCCAAAAGTTGGGTATGCCGTATGAAGCCGTCCTGCCTATCATTGTTGAAGTTGCTAATGAAGAAGGGGTTCTTCCGACCATCCTCCATCCTCATATGCCTACTGACATTGGGGCACTTAAAAGGTCTTGGATGCAACTGAGGGAAGAGCGGGATGCTTACCGAGAAAAGTTCAACGAGCAAGAACAGAAGATCCAGAAGTTGACTAGGCAGATGGAGAACGAGCGGATTCTCAATGACTTTGTCCGCACCGACAAGAAGAGACCATGGGAGCACTGATTGTCCTTTGATTATTTCCTTTCCAGTTTTCATTTACTTTTCAGTATTTCCTTTCTTGTAATGCCTTAAGGGCATCTGTTGAACAATTTGAATTCCAAAGTTTATCTAATAAAGTGTGTTTCATTTCTGGTTTACAAATTTGAATCTCCCGATTGTCTTTGAAATCATATCATACGCATTTCATCCCATGCACTTCATGACAGGTACCCGTTACAGGTCTCTTATCTTCTTCGTTGTTTATTTCAGCATCATGTCTGTTGAACCTTCAACTGAGCAAGCAATCAAGGCCCTCCAGGCCCAGAATGCCCAATTCCATGAACTGTTCATGAATCTAGCTAAGGGTCAGCAAGATCTGAAGACCCTGATTATGAAAGAGAAGAAGAAGAAGAAGAAGAAGAGGACAATCCTGTTTAACACGGGGCACAGGTTTGGTAACAGGCTACAGGATGAAGTTGATTTGACCACCTCATCTAGAGGGAAAGATAGTCAGGAAGAAAGGAGGGCTCCTAGCCTTGTGGTCTCAGACAATGAGACGAACTTCGACGAAGACCAGTATCCTCCGGCTGAGGATAGATACAAACAGCTGAAAGACCAGTTGAGTGCGATAGAAGTTCAGAAAGTGTCTGGTATGGACTTTGGTGATCTGGGTCTATCATCTGGGGTGGTGATTCCCCATAAATTCAAAGCACCAGCCTTTTCTAAGTATGATGGAGTTTCTTGTCCGAAGTTGCACCTCCGGTCATATGTAAGGAAGATTCAGCCGTACACCGCTGATAAGAACCTATGGATCCACTTCTTTCAAGACAGTCTCTCAGGGACTCAGGTTGAATGGTTCTACCAGTTGGACGGATCCAGTATCCGCAGTTGGGAAGATTTGGCTACTGCTTTCTACAGGCAGTACCAATACAATTCTGGCCTCGCTCCCACGCGTACCCAACTCCAGGGTATGTCAATGGGAACGGGCGAAGGTTTCAAAGATTATGCTCAGAAGTGGAGGGACCTCGCCGGAAGAGTGCAACCACCCTTGGCTGATCGGGAGCTTGTGTATATGTTTCTGGGGACCTTGTTTGGTCCATTTTTCAACCATCTAATTGGGAGCTCTTCGTCTGGGTTTACAGAGCTTATTATGATTGGGGAAAGGATTTAGGTTGGTATTAAAGCCGGTAAGATACAAAAGGGTGCTTCATCAAGCACCGAGAAAAAACCTTTCAAGAAAGAGTCTAGTGCTGTCTATGGTTCGAAAAGCCAGAATAGACTTGAACACCGCCAAGCTGTTAATGCGGTTGTTATTTCAAGACCTGCTGGCGCTCCTCAACACAATAATCAACAAAAGGACGAGAAATCGCGAAGGCAATTCACCCGTCTCAGCATGACTTTATCTCAGATTCTGCCACAGTTACTGAAAACCAATCTGGTGATTCCAAGGGAGGCCCCGAAGAATCCAAATATAACATCACCAAAGTATAACCCTAATGCCCGTTGTGCTTTTCACTCTGATAGCCCGGGGCATAATACAGATGATTGTTGGTCTTTGAAGAATAAGATACAGAACTTAATTGATGCTAAGGAGATTGAGTTCGAGGCGCCCGAAAGACCTAATGTTGTGACTGCTCCTATGCCCAAGCATGGAGTGAATGCTATTGATGAAGACTCGTTTGTGGTTTCTGTGAATGATATTGCTACCCTTTTGATGACTGTGAAGAAGAACCTTTTGCTAGCCGGTTTATTTCCGGGTTGTGACGAAGGTTGTCGTATGTGTTCTGTCCTGCCTACCGGTTGCCATATTTTGAAGTCAGGTGTCCAACGCCTGATGGATAGTAAAGAAATTATGTTTGAGAAGACTGTTGTTCCCTTAGTTCATACTGAAGAAGTTGCTATTGTCACCATTTTCGACAATTCTTCCAAGGCTTCCTCGAGAAAGCCTGTTAAAATTACATATGTTCCAAGAATCGCACCTGTGATCATCACTGTTCCTGGGCCTATCCCCTACACCTCTGATAAAGTTGTCCCTTGGCATTACGGGGCCGATGTTTATTTTCATGGAGTTAAACAAGAGTTAGATGTTGATACTGACGTCAGCAATATTGTTGGACCTGCTAAAGTCACCCGCATTGGAAGACTTTTCTCACCTGATATCTCTCCACCAACTGCCCGAAAACATGTTGTTATTACACCTGCCAGTGTACCTGCTACTATTCCTGTTCAAGTTCCTATTCTTACCCCTGTCGCCGAGTCATATAATACTCGGGGCAAAGGGACCACTGATGAGCCTGCCCAAACAGATGCTCTGAAGACGATTACTGTTGAAGCTTCTAAACAAGAGATGGAAAAGATTCTGAAAATCATCAAAAAAGAGCGACTACAATGTAGTCGAGAAGCTGGGGCAAACCTCGTCCAAGATTTCTGTTGTCACTGTTGATATGCTCAGAGGCCCATGCCAAGGCTCTGATTACATTTCTGAAGACTGCACACGTACCACAAGAGACATCAGCTGATCAGTTTAAGGACTGTGTGGCCAATCTGACTGTTGATAATGGGTTGGGTTTCTCTAACACCGACTTGACTGCTAAAGGTAAGAATCACAATGATGCCCTGCATGTCTCCATTGAATGCAGGGGCACTACTCTTGCTCATGTATTAGTGGATACTGGTTCCTCATTGAACGTCTTGCCTAAGAAAGCTCTAGACCGGTTGGACTGTGAAGGGTTGGAGCTGAAACCAAGCAACATTGTCGTCAGGGCCTTTGATGGGTCTAAGAGAATGGTGCACGGAGAAGTTGATATCCAGATCAAGGTTGGTTCTCAGGTTTTTACCTCTACATTCTATGTGATGGACATTCGGCCATCTTATTCTTGTTTGCTGGGTCGTCCATGGATCCACAAAGCTGGGGTCGTAACCTCAACGCTCCACCAGAAGCTGAAGTACCCGGTCAAAGGGAAGATTGTGACAGTACAAGGAGAAGAGGAGTATATGGTTAGCCACCTCAACTCCTTCCGATATGTAGAGATGGATGGGGAGTTCATTGAGACCCCATTTCAGCATTTTGAAGAGGTTCCCCAGACGCTGGCATCAACTGAGACTGTTGTTGAAGATTCTCCTATGAAGATGGCTTCCTTTAAGGATGCCCGGGCTGTTGTTGAGAAAGGTGGGTGTGCAAATTGGGGCCGACTCCCTGATTTTACACAGAAGACTAACAAGTTTGGTTTGGGTTTCACTGCAGAAGCTCAAAAGGCTGTTCAGAATGCACGGATCGTAAGACCTCCTGTGTTCATCAGCAATTCAGGAGTGAATGCCATTGAAAACGATGTGGAAGAGTCTAAATTTGATAGTTGGATCTATCCTACGACCGACGGTGGACCAAGCAATTGGACAGCAAAGGACTTCATCCCTATTTCTTTTGTTACCCATTAATGAAACTTTTTGTTTTGAATTTGTAACAGACAATATTTTAAACTTTACGGCCCGGTGTCTTACCCAGGGCACCATGGTTTCATTTGTGAGGGCTTTATGTGTGTCATCTACATATATCATTAATAAAAGCATTGGACGTTCTTGCATTTCAAATTTTACGCTCCTTGTTTTTCTTTTATTATGTATTGCAAAACAGCTATTTTACACACACTCACATATACAGGTCTACATCCACTCTGGATCTCACTGGTAACGACTCTGCTACTGCCAGTTATGACTTCGAAAATCCGATCAACTTAGCAGAAGACGAAGGTGAAGATGATTGCGAAGTGCCTAGTGAACTTGCAAGACTGTTACTCCAAGAAGAGAGGGCTATACAGCCACATGAAGAGCCAGTGGAAACAGTGAATCTGGGAACAGATATAGACAAGAAAGAGGTCAAGATCGGTGCAAACCTGGAGCTTAGTGTGAAGCAACGATTGATTCAGGTGTTGCGTGATTATGTTGAGATCTTTTCCTGGTCTTATGAAGATATGCCTGGGTTGGATGCTGATATTGTGGTTCATCGCCTGCCTACCAAGGAAGAATGTCCTCCAGTAAAACAGAAGGTCCGCCGAATTCGCCCAGAGATGTCTGAGAAAATCAAGGCTGAGGTTATGAAACAGTTTGATGCCAGTTTTCTAGCAGTTACTTCTTACCCTCAGTGGATGGCCAATGTGGTTCCTGTACCGAAGAAGGATGGTAAGGTTTGAATGTGTGTTGACTACAGGGATTTGAACAGGGCGAGCCCCAAGGATGACTTCCCTCTACCTCACATCGACGTTCTGGTTGACAACACCGCTCAGCATAAGGTATTCTCCTTTATGGATGGTTTCTCCGATTATAATCATATTAAAATAGCTCCCGAATACATGGAGAAGACAACCTTTGTTACTCAGTGGGGTACTTTTTACTACAAGGTCATGCCCTTTGGATTGAAGAATGTTGGGGCAACGTATCAGCGTGCCATGGTTGCCTTATTTCATGACATGATCCATCATGAGATTGAGGTATACGTTGACGACATGATTGCAAGATCCTAGACAGAGGAGGAACATCTTGACCACCTTCAGAAGCTGTTTGACAGGTTGAAGTTGTACAAGCTGAGGTTAAACCCGAACAAGTGCACCTTCGGGGAGAGATCTGGTAAGCTATTGGGCTTCGTCGTAAGCGACAAAGGTATTCAAGTATATCCTGCAAAGGTGAAGGCTATATAGGAAATTCCAGCTCCTAGAACAGAGAAAGAAGTCAGAGGCTTTCTGGGACGACTGAACTACATTGCCCGATTCATCTTGCACCTGACTGCTACTTGTGAGCCAATCTTCAAGTTGCTGAAGAAAGATCAAGTGGTACGATGGAATGATGAATGCCAGGCCACTTTCAAAAGGATCAAAGAGTATCTCCAAGAGCCACCTATTCTGATGCCACCAGTTGAAGGGAGACCTCTGATCTTATACTTGACAGTACTCGACAACTCAATGGGGTGTGTGCTGGGTCAACATGACGAGTCTGGCCGAAAAGAGCATGCTATTTATTACCTTAGCAAAAAGTTTACCGACTGTGAGACCCGATACTCACTGCTCGAGAAAACTTGTTGCGCTTTGGCATGGGCTGCTCGCCGGCTGAGACAGTATATGCTAACTCACACTACTCTGTTGATATCAAAGATGGATCCAATCAAGTATATCTTCGAAAAGCCTGCCTTGTCCGGAAGTATAGCAAGATGGCAGATGATATTGACTGAGTATGACATCCAATATATGACCCAAAAGGAAATCAAGGGAAGTGTGTTGGCAGACCATTTGGCACATCAGGCAGGGGATGATTACCAGTCTATGAACTTTGAATTCCCGGACGAGAATATCATGCTAATAACTGACTGTGAGATACCTGGACCGGATGAAAGACCTGAGGAGGGATCCCAATGGTCTATGTACTTTGATGGAGCTTCAAACGCTTTGGGTAATGGCATAGGCACCGTGATCATATCTCCTAAAGGCTCTCATACTCCATTTACCGCCCGACTATGTTTCAACTGCACCAACAACATGGTGGAGTATGAAGCGTGCATCATGGGTCTTCGAGCAGCAATTGACCTAAGGATCAAGTTTCTAAGTGTCTTCGGAGATTCCGCTCTCGTGATCAGTCAGATCAAAGGCGAGTGGGATACGAAACACCCTAATCTTATTCCTTACAAAGAGTATGTATTGACGTTGCTTCCCCATTTCGAGGATATAACCTTTGAACACTTCCCTAGAGAGGAGAATCAATTGGCGGACGCGCTAGCTACGATGTATTCTATGTTCAAGGTCAATTGGGACAACGAAGCTCCCCAGATCATCATTGAAAGACTGGACGAACCTGCATATTGCTGTGACATTGAGACTGAAGAGGTAACAGAAAAACCCTGGTTTCATGAGGTGAAGAGGTATCTTGAGGCTCAGGAATACCCCGAGGGTGCATCTGTTAATGACAAAAAGTTTCTGAGAAGGTTCGCAGCAAAGTTCTTCATCAGCAATGGCATTCTTTACAAACGCAACCATGATTCGACCTTGCTGCGATGTGTGGATAAGAACGAGGCAGAAAGGATCATGGCGGAGTTACATGAAGGTACTTTCGGAACTCATTCTAGTGGATATACCATGGCAAAGAAAATCTTTCGGGCAGGATATTATTGGTCCACGATGGAAGCCGACTGTTATCAGCATTCTCGGACATGTCACAAGTGCCAAGTCTATGCTGATAAGGTGCACATACCTTTAGTACCTCTAAACGTCTTGACGGCACCTTGGCCTTTTGCAATGTGGGGCATTGATATGATCGGCGAGATCAGACCTACGGCATCCAACGGGCATCGTTTCATCCTGGTAGCAATTGATTACTTTACGAAATGGGTTGAAGCAGCTTCCTTTGCTACTGTAACCAAGAACGTCGTGGCACGATTCATTCGGTATAATCTGATTTGTCGATACGGTGTATCAGAGAGGATCATTACGGACAATGGTACCAATCTCAACAACAAGATGATCACTGAGCTCTGCAAGCAGTTCAAGATACAGCATCATAACTCTTCTCCTTACCGGCCGAAGATGAATGGGGCTGTTGAAGTGGCTAATAAGAACATTAAGAAGATTGTGCAGAAGATGACAGTGACATACAAAGATTGGCACGAGATGTTACCATTTGCTCTCCATGGGTACCGTACCTCAGTGCGGACGTCAACAGGGGCAACACCTTATTCCTTGGTATATGGTATGGAGGCAGTCTTGCCTATTGAAGTTCAGATACCCTCTCTTCGGATCATGAAGGACGCAGGTTTGAGCGAAGATGACTGGATTTATACCCAGCTTGATCAACTGAATTTAATCGATGAAAAGAGACTTACTGCTATTTGTCATGGTCAAACGTACCAAAAACAGATGATCAAGGCATTTAACAAGAAAGTTAGACGACAAGAGTATCAAGTTGGGGATCTGGTAATCAAGCGCATTATCCTACCTCAAGGTGATCCCAGGGGAAAATGGACCCCTACTTATGAAGGGCCATTTGTGGTTAAGAACATTTTCTCAGGAGGAGCTATGATTCTAACCACCATGGATGGTGACGACCTTCCTCACCCCGTCAATGCAGACATAGTGAAAAGATACTACGCATAACCAAAGACCCGCTAGGTTGACTGGCCTAGGCAAAAATAAGGGCTTCCCGGCGAACTAAAAGGGTTCGGGAAAAAATAAGGGATGAAAATAAAAAAATTTGTACACCCGGCAAGTCGAAAACCTGAAAGGCGACTTGGGCAAAAAAGGGTATCCCGGTGGACTGAAAACCCGAAAGGGCGGTCCAGGCAAAAATTAGGGATCAAAGCGTAACACTATGTCTCATTGGATCACCTTGCATTCAGACTTCGGTATCGACTATCAAGCTCGGACGGCATTAATCAATCTGATCTACCTTCAACCAGTAGCAAAGTGATGAGATGCTCGAGGACATAAAGGCAATAGCAGAGTTGGAACCCAATGGGATTATTCACATAGCTATTTTATTTAGTTTTTCACAAATTGTGTAAATTCTATTATTCGGCGGCGTTCTCTTACTAGGACGTCAGCCTCTTGTACAAAAACGCCTATTTACAGGCCAAACTTCAAAATCAATACAATTCCTTTTCAAAGAAATTTCAAACTGTTTTTCCTTTATCTGATTTGTTTTGCAAAGAACGTCCAATGTTTGTTTTCGATATATGCACTTGACATTAATTGCTGCTCATAAATATTTACATGCGAAATAAAAGACGAATTACTGGTAATATCAGAAACAGGGACAATAGAATTGTCCAAACTATACAGTTGCTATGTTCACCAGGTACAAAGGTAGGTTCAGCTGAAGAATATGGCTGAGGTACTTTCACTCCCCGCAGAGTAAGACAGTAATGGTAGCTCTCCCCAAGCAGTTTATCTACCATCAGCACTAGAAAGGCTTGATATCTCCGGCAGTCTCAATATTCCCCAGCGGAGTATAAGAATGTTCCCCGGCAGAATATAAGATACCCCCCAGTTGAGTTAAAATTTTCCCAGCACAGTCTGAAAAAGCTTCCCCAACGGAGTTGAAGCATCATCCCCAGTAGACTCCAGAAGTTTATCCATAGCGGAGTAGAAAAATAAATCTCTCCAGCCAAGTTCAAAAGATCATTCCTAGCAGAACTCAGAAGGTTATCCCCATAAGAGTCTAAAGGGTTACCCCCAGCAAGTTGCAACTGAAAGATCATCCCCAGCGGAGTTCTTTCCTTTCACAAACAGGAATTCAATCCTCAGGATTCAATATCACCAGCAACGGTAATCCATCCCCAACAGAGTTTATCAGTGGAATCCTCAGCAGAGCATCTCTTCCCCACAGAGTAATCTCCTCATCAGTATATTCCCCAACGGAGTTATCTTCTCCTGCAGGTTTATTCTCACAATCATCTTCGTTCACCATCCCCAGCGGAAACGAAGAATTCAACTCTTGTCTCCAGCAGTTATCCGGGATTTATTATCCCCAACTAAAACATTACATTTCCATACATCATGATACATGCATATACGCATCATACCATACAATCTCATTTATGTTGAGAACATCATTGCTTGATCCATATCATGCATTGCATATGACTGACCTTTACCTTTCAGGAAAGATGCAGTTAAACTCTCAGTTATGTCAAAAACCTTCTCTGGTTCAGTCAGATCGCCGATAAGATCTCCCTGATTCGTATTCTAGTTGAAGTTATTCCAAGACTCTTGTCTGGTCCAATTAAATCGATTCGAAGATTTTCCTGATGCCGATCCAGTCAAAGTTAATCCAAGACCACCTCTGGTTCAGTCAGATCGCCGATAAGATCTCCCTGATTCGTATTCTAGTTGAAGTTATTCCAAGACTCTTGTCTGGTCCAGTTAAATCGATTCAAAGATTTTTTTGATGCCGATCCAGTCAAAGTTAATCCAAGACCTCTTCTGGTTCAGTTAGATCACCAATAAGATCTCCTTGATTCGTATTCCAATTAAAGTTATTCCAAGACTCTTGTCTGGTTCAGTTAAATCGATTCAAAGATTTTTCTGATGTCGATCCAGTCAAAGTTAATCCAAGACCTCCTCTGGTTCAGTTAGATCGCTGATAAGATCTCTCTGATTTGTATTCCAGTTGAAGTTATTCCAAGACTCTTGTCTGGTCCAGTTAAATCGATTCGAAGATTTTTCTGATGTCGATCCAGTCAAAGTTAATCCAAGACCTCCTCTGGTTCAGTCAGATCGCCGATAAGATCTCCCTGATTCGTATTCTAGTTGAAGTTATTCCAAGACTCTTGTCTGGTCTAGTTAAATCGATTCAAAGATTTTTCTGATGCCGATCCAGTCAAAGTTAATCCAAGACCTCCTCTGGTTCAGTTAGATCGCTGATAAGATCTCCCTGATTCGTATTCCAGTTAAAGTCCGGACCACCTATCAATAGTCTCCAAATGGCATCTGTAAGCCCATTCCCGACATCACAATGTTGATACCACTTCATGAGAGTGCAAATTTCTGGGCACTCTAGTGTTCAATCATCTTCCACCTTCAGATCACGAAAGGCCCGAAAGCCAATCTATATCCTCAGGTTTAAGAAAATTGAACAGGGGCAGCTGTTGTACCCCAAAATTTTCCCTCTCATATTTCTCAATACATGGCAAGAAAAATCTCCAAGTTGCTCAAGATTGCTCAAGAGTTGGACAGTCAAGCTATCTCCTAAGGTAGTCAACCTCAAATTAGGGTTTTGTGTTTCATCAAGGTCCCTGCATCCAAATGACCTCAAGTACTCCCCAATGTCCTAATATGCTCTCAATATCATCCATGTCAAATTTCAAGCCTTGCAGAGGAAGTTTTCTCAGTCAATTGCTCAAAGGGTCCAAAAATCGACTATGCTAGGGCAAAAGTCAATTGTGACCCAAATACAGTCAAACTTCAAGGTTTTTTATCAACATTCTCATTTTGAAGGATATTTAATCATTTTATCAAGGGTTGATCATGATTCATCAAGGATTGCTCAAAATTCATCAAGACTCAAAAGTTGCTAAATTAGGGTTTTGTAGGAAAAGTCAACTCAAATTTGACCAAGCATAACTTTCTCATACTTTGTGAGAAATGACCCATCCAAAGCGCATTTTGAAGAGGATGAAATTTCCTACAATCCATATTCATACCCCAAGATCATAAAATGCACTCACAAGAAGTTACAAATTTGGACATTATATGTCATTTTTAAAAGTCAACAAAAACACATTTTTTTCAAAGCTTATAACTTGAGAATGGAATATCAAAATGCGATGAGACCAAAAGGGTTGGTTAGATTACATTTCAAGATTTCTAAAAAGTCAAATAACACTTCCAAAAGTTCAAAATTGAAGAAGTTATGCATTGTTGAAGTTGGGCATTTTTGCAAAATTGCCAAAAGTCAACTATCCCAAAAACTTCAAATTTTGTCAAAGGGGCCCATTCTTTTCCACTGATTTGATCTTGTCACACTACACACGTGTCCTAGCTTCATCCTTGTGACCATTTATCAATTTTATTATTTAATTTGATTTTTTAATGATTTATTTCATTTTAAATCAATCTAAATCAAATAAAATCCAAACATTGATTATTTGATCTCCTTTTGGCTATTTCAGGACCTAATCATCATCATCAAGTGAATCAAATTCGTATCATACATTCCATGTGCAAAAAGATTGGATTTTGGACAAAATTGGAAGGTTATCAATGGTGAATCAAATTAAATCTCCAAGCATTGATGTACAAGGATTCAGTCCATAAAAGTTAACCTAATGCATTGCTTATTACATATACAAGTGAAAGGCACACGAATTAGAGGTTAGAAGCTGCATAATCATCAAAAGCAAACTTGAAAAAATTGCCAAAAAGTGTGAAACTGAAATCGTGCATAGAGGCCGATTCAAGGACAAATCTCAACACTAATCCATTGCTGGGTGTCCATTGAATCTCTTGCAATCAAAAGCAAGCCCTCACACCCTCTCAATCGCGTTGTAAGTCTCTCAAAAAACCGCCCTGTATTTGAAATCGAAACTCCATGTTCTTGCATTTTTTGACAAATCTTTGGTATATTCATGTTGCTCATTCATTTTCTGAACTTTTGGCATTATTTGATTGCGTTTATATGAACCATAGCCCTGTAACTGAACCTAGGGTTTCGTGGATTGCTTTTTTGGGTATTTTATCTACAGGCAAAATTGGAGTAATTGATGGACATAGGCATGATCAGTGGAGGAAGACGAACATGACCATGTTCTTGGATTGTGTTTTCATGGCCTAGAACTAATTTTAGGATGGACATACGGATTTAGCTGCGGATATAAATCCGCAGGTAAATAACCAAGGTGAACGAAGAAGATGATGGCGCGTCCCCCTCCTACTGGCTGATTAACTTGGCGCGTGTTTTTTTTATTTTCTGGCATATTATTGTGCTTTCCCTTATATTAATTGTTGTCCATTATAATAACAAATGAAGTGTGTTGGTGCAGTGGTAGTGGCGTGTGTTTAGTGACTAACAGGACCTGGGTTCGAATCCCAGGTCCCCCCATGCATTTGTGTTATTTTTCTTCAGGTGATTCAATACAATACCAGGCGTGCAGCACGTCATTCTCCCTCACTCAGATGCTTGCCAGATGGCCCCAGGCCAGATCTAGTGGTCCAGATGGAACGTGTACCATATGCCCTAGTCAACGTGCCACATGGAATTCCAGAAAGTCAGCCTAGACCAACGCAATTGGGCCATCAAAATTGCCATTCTCACCTCCAATTTGGGCCCAGAACCCCCCTGAGTTTTGTTTTCTATTTCATTCTTTTCTTATTTTATTTAATTGTTTTTGTTTTATTATTTTTATATTAACTAACCAATTGAAACTTTTTCTCATAAAATTAAAAACCAAAAAATATTTTATTTATTAAAATTAATTTCAGCATTTTATTTTTTAATAAATATCATTTAATTAATTTAGTCTTAATTAGGATTAACTTTAATATCTTTTTTGCAATAATTAAAATTAATTTAGACAATTAGGTTTTATTAACTTTGATTAATTTATTTTTATTTCTTTAAATATCAAAAATCCAAAAAATATTATTTTCATTAATTTATTAATTAATTTATTAATTTAATGCTTAACCTAATTTAATTTCTTTCTTAATTCAAAAAATAACCAAAAAAATGCTTTCTTCCAAAAAAGGGTCAAAACCCTAAAAACTCGCATTCGATTTAATTTCCCGCACGCGTGTCATTTTATTTCAAATATTGTATCTGTTTCCCGGAATGTAATAGTTTAATAGGACTTTACCATTTTTTATCGCTTTATTTATTTTCCGCATTTTAATTTCAAGGGTTTTTTTTGGCGATGTAAATACCCGACGCCTTGTAATAATTAGTTTAATTTCCGTAATTTAATTTCCGCAACTTATAAACGGTTAGATGTTTGATAATAGGGAATGCATGACAAGATCAAATACTTCACCTAAAATCAACATAGATAACCATTGACATGTACAAAGACAAATTAACTGAAAATAACACACTCGCACATGCGCACTCTTAGGGTACACCTCACTTGGTTGCCTTCGAATATGGTCATTAAGTATAGGAAGTTTTAGAGGTCGCCCTCTTGTCCAAAGATCATAGTTGCCTCGAAACGGTTGCCTCGAAAAAATGATCTAAGACATTAGGGTTACCGCTAAGGCGTCCTAACATTGCTTTAGTGACCGCACGTCCCTTAATCGAATTGACCCTTTAAACTCCAACGACGATGTTGCCTACTCATTCATAGTGGGATATCATTGTCTAAAGAAAGATAGCATAGAACGATTCCTTTTTCGAGTAGGTAGATGGTTCTTAAGTACTTGCTCTTTTCAAAACAAAACAAAACTTTTCGCACTTACACCTTTCAAACAAAAAACTCTTTTCAAACCCATAAACACAAAGAAAAGCAAATTTTGAAAACACTTTGAGCAAGTACCTAAGAGCCCGTGGATAACCACGGATAGAAAGGGTGCTGATACCTTCCCTTTCTATAATCTACCCCTCAGACCCGAGAAAAATCTCGAAGAAGGAATTTTTCTGTGCTTTTTTCCTTTCCTTGTTGGATAAAATAAAAGACGGTGGCGACTCTTGCTTACCGCGACATTTTGCAAACACAAACGCAAAACGCGAACCAGCATTCCAAAAACAGTCAGTTCTTTCCCACCGTATCACAGAAGCGATAATCTGCAAAATAGAACAAAGATAAATCCCCTCGGTCTTTGAAATGGTTAGTGTAATGAAGTATGCATGCTATGTTATGATGCATGATGTCATGGTAAAATACACAACAGGTATAGCAAATAATAGACATGGTAAAGGAAAACAAGCCACACAAGAGCCCTTAAGTTTCAGGGTTGCATGGAGTCTAGATATTACCCTCTTGAAGTTCAGTTGGTTTCAACCTGTCCTAATAATAGTAATTGGGTTCTAGAGGTTCTCAATATCACTGACCATCCTCCATCGGTCATGGTTTCAGCTTACGCAATCTTTTCTTGCGGCCGAAACTATCTCGAGAGTATGGTCTCAATGAGTGTAGTATCGAGTATCAACCAGTTCTCAGCTTTACACCGAGGTCGGCTATATCATTACTTCCTATGGCCAAGTTGGTCAATTATAGGTTCTAAGGTCAGTTGATGCTTAACGACACACATAGCAGCCCCGTATTCTCCTCGTTTCTCCACAAGGGATACCAGTACCAACCAATGTGCCACATCAACATAGCTACTGCTTCAACCGTATCGGTCTACGCTGTACAGTTCCCTCACAGTTTTTTGTTACTTACCTAAAAGGTGTCCTCCAGATCCGGGCTAGGATCTATAGTAACTCCCAATACAAAACCCTCAAAAATAAAGCAATCAAATCAAACAAGAGAAGAAATTTATGATGAACTAATCCTAAGGTATACCCCACTTATCTACAATCCCCAACAGAGTCGCCAGTTCTGTGATACGGTGGCAGAACCGACTGTTTTGGAAAATGATGGTTTGCGTTTTGCGTTTGTATTCACAAAATGTCACTGTAAGCAAGAGTCACCACCGACTTTTATTTTATCCAACTGGAAAAGAAAAAAGCACAAAAAAATCCTTTTTCGAGATGTTCTGAGTACGAGGGGTAGATTATAGAAAGGGAAGGTATTAGCACACTTTCTATCTGTGGTTTTCCACGGGCTCTTAGGTACTTGCTCATCTTTTAAAAATTGCTTCCGTGTTTGTGTGTTTTGAAAAGTTTTGTTTTACTTCATTTTAACCCTTATTTCTGTCCTCAAGGGTGTTACAAAGTTATTTTTGAAAACTTTGTTTGAAAAAAAGCATAAGTGTGAAAAGTTTGATTTTGAGCAAGTACCTACTAGCATCTACCTACTCGAAAAAAGGATGTTTCTGTTCTTGTTTCCTTTAGACAATGATATCCTACTTTAGTGAGTAGGTAGCACCGTCGTTGGAGTTGTAAGGGTCAATTCGAAAGGGACGTACGATCACTAAAGCAATGTTAGGATGTCTTAGTAATAACCCTAATGTCTTAAGATCATATTCGTGGCAACGTTTCCGAGGCAACATTTCCGAACGGGACATTTGATCTTTGTTTAGACAAGAGAGCGACCACTAAAACACCCTATACTTAGTGATCGTTTACCGAAGGCAACTGAAGTGAGAGTATACCCTAGGAGTGCGCATGTGCGAGTGATTTAATTTCAGTTGTTATCTTTGCACATTTAGGGTTTGCTAACCATTTTAAAATTAACATACATTCTTGACATTCAACCCTATTATCATACATCTAACAGTTAATATTTGTAAAAATTAAAATGCGAGAAATAAAACTACGCTATTACAAGGCTTCGGGGAGGGGGATTAATTACATAGCCAAAAACCCGCAAAAACGATAAATAAAAGAAATATCCTAATTAAACTATTACATCCCATGAGCAGTTACATCAATATCGTAAAAATAAATAAACGCGCGATGAATCGAGAACGAGAGAAAATTAGGGTTTTGACCCCGTCTAAACCTAATTGAAAGAAAGATCATTTTTTATTGTTTTTTTTAATTATTTTGAGAAAAATAAGGTTTTAATTAACTAAATAAAAACCTAATTACTAATTAATTTAAATTAAGAAAAAATAATTAATTTGACCTATTTTTGCATTTTTGCTATTGAGAAAAGAACTAAAAATAAAATCAAGAACAAACCTAAATTTCTAATTGATTTTAAATCATTTAAAAAAAGGTTAGAATTACCCTAAAATTAATTAAATTAATTAAATTAATTTTGACAAAATAATAAATAAAAAAACCTAAATTCTAATTTGATGAAAATTGATTTTATGGGTTTTTTTTTGTAAAAAAAGAATTAAATTTATGTGAGAAAACAATTAACTAAAATAATTAAAAGAAAAAGAATATGGGCCTGGTGTCAAAGTAGAAGGGGGTGTCATTCTGACTTCTGAGCCCAATAAGCCTGGGTCCATGTTGACTCTCATGATCCAATGTTGCATGTTTGACTAGGCCTAGGGTAGACCCTCACGTGCCAGGCGTTGGATTTGGCTTGTTGGACATCTGGTTGGCTGATCATTGAGGACGTATGGTGAACCCCTTACCTGTACACATGCCTGATTATACAAGAAAAAACATTATGAAATAATATGGGGGACCTGGGATTCGAACCCAGGCCCTTTGGCTTTTCCATATGCCTCCTGACCAACTAAGCCAACGTGTTTTGTTGTACAAAGGATAAAAACAATGATTATATTGAAAAACACAACATGTCAATTTCCCAGCGCGCGAAATTTAAATGGACCAGTCAGGGGGTGCCACGCCACCCTTCTTCTTCCTCCCCCCGTTGGAAAAAGTCCAAGACTTTTACCTACGGTTTTCTGAGCGTATGTATAAGCCTGTGTTTCTCCAAAATCCACTGCGCGCATGATAAATCAATTCTAGTGGTACCAATCAACTCGTGGCAACCTCACGAGCATCATGGTACCACTCTTCATGGCCAATTGTACCTGCAATCAAAACCCCTAAAAACAAAACCTAAACCATAATCATGGAAGATCTCTGTATGGCTAACAAAAACGCAATTGAATATTATCATTAGGTTGCCAATGTTTCACTGGACAAGAATGTGTAAAGAATTCATGCTACAAATGCCAGAATCGTGAGATTGAATTTCAAGAAAGTATCAATGTCGTGGGGTACTTACAGTGTGTTTTTGGGCACGAGCGCGCTTGCTAATGATTGGGATAGAGTCCTTAGATGTCTAGCAAGTGAAAGGTGTGCTTGGAATGGCTTGAAAGCGCCTGGAACTATGAAATCAGATTGCCACTTTTCTTGAGTTTTTGCAAGTTTTTTCTCAGCTTCTCACGCCTTCAATCCTTATGCTTTTGGTCTGGATTTGTTCTATATGTATCCTTGAGTTAATTAGGTTTACAAATTTGCTTCAAATCTTCTCCAATAATGATCATTGATCATGATTTGATTCTCATGTAAATCTTTCCAAATCAAGCCAAAATCCAATCTTTTTGTGTACAAACAAGCCTTGCACGATTTGATCTTATTTCCAGCTATTCATTGACCTGAAATATGCACAAAATCTCAAGGTTTAAATGATTTTGATATTTTCATTATTTATTATTGATTTTATTTGATTTAAATGAAATAAAAATCAAATAAATGACAAAAATAAAATAAAGGAAAATGGGAAGGATCATGGGTCGTGGATCATGTTAACAACTCAATGCAAGCATAAAAAGTTAGGCCCATTTGACAAAAATTGTAATTTGAGACATATTTGACTTTTGGCAATTTTGCAAAAAAGGTCAACTTCACCAATGCATAACTCCTTCAATTTTGACTCTAGAGATGTGTTATTGGACTTTTTAGAAATATCAAGATTTCCTCTAAGAAACCCTTTTGGTCTCATCTCAATTGAGTCTTCCATGTTCATGTGTGAAGCTTTGACAAAAAAAGGTGTTTTTGTTGACTTTTCAAAATGACCTATAATGTCCAAATTCATAACTTATTGTGAGTGCATATTTTGAACTTGGGAGATGAATATGGATTGTAGGGAATTGCATCCTATTCAAAATGAGCTTGGGATGGGTCATTCTTGATAAATTATGAGAAAGTTATGCTTGGTCAAAGTTGAGTTAACTTTTCCTACAAAACCCTAATTTAGCAACTTTTGGGTTTTGATGAATTGTGACCAATCCTTGAGGAATCATGATCATCCCTTGATAAAATGATGAATAATACTTCAAAATGAGGATGTTGACCAAAAATCTTGAAGTTTGACTGTATGTGGGCCACAATTGACTTTTGCTCTAGCATAGTCGATTTTCAAGTCTTTGAGCAATTGACTGAGCAAACTTTCTCTGTAGAGCTTGAAACTTGATATGGATGATCTTGAGAACATATTAGGGAAATAGTGAGCATTTGGGATCCCTTGGACTCAAGTATCTTGATGCAACATGAAACCCTAATTTGAGGTAGACTGCCTTAGGAGAGAGTTTGTCTGGTCAACCCTTGGATTTCCTTGGGCAATTTGAGGATCTCACTTGAAATGTTTTGAGAAATATGAGAGGGAAAATTTTGGGGTACAACAATGTCCCTCGAATGTGGGATACTTTAGCAATGACCCTCGAATACAAGATTGTAGTCCCTCGATGACCTTTCAATGTTGCATTCGGTAAACGATATTAGACCCTTAAGATAAATTGCTAAGGTATCCTACAATGTTGCCTTCTATGATTGTACGATGATCCACGCATGTCCCTTTACATCTAATGATAAGGCTTCTTATCAATAAATGGTAAGTGTTGTACCAAAAAATTTTCCCTCTCATTTTACTCAATACATACTCCTAGAGATCCTCAATTTGCTCAAGTTTTCCCAAGAGTTGACCAGACAAACTCTCTCCTAAGGCAGTATGTCTCAAATTAGGGTTTCCATTTTCATCAATATGGGTGAACCACAAGGGCCTCATATGCTATACATAGTACTAATATATTCTCAAGACCCTCCATGACAAGTTTCATGCCTTGCACAAGAAGTTTGCTCAGTCAACTGCTCAGATGCTTGAGAATCGATTGTATTAGGTCAAAAGTCAAATGTGGCCCACATACAGTCAAACTTCAAGATTTTTGGTCAACTTCAACATTTTGAAGTAATATCCATCATTTGATCAAGGGTTGATCATGATTCTTCAAGGAATGCTCTAAATTCATCAAAACCCAAAAGTTGCTAAATTAGGGTTTCTCAGGAAAAGTCAACCATACTTTGACCAAGCATAACTTCCACATGCTTTATCAAAAAATTTACATCCAAGGCTCATTTTGAAGAAGATGCAATTACCTACAACTCATATTCAGCCCATAATTTCAAAATATGCACTCATAAAAAGATATGAATTTCTACATTATGGGTCCTTTTGAAAAGTCAACAAAAACACCTTTTGGGTCAAAGCTTCTTACATGAACATGGAAGACTCAATTAAGATAAGACCAAAAGGGTTGCTTAGGGGACATCCTAAGATTTCTAAAAAGTCCAAGAACACCTCTCTAGGGTTAAAATTGGAAGAGATATGCCTTGTCAAAGTTGACCTTTTTTGCAAAATTGCCAAAAGTCAAATATGCTCAAAAGTGCATTTTTTACTAAATGGGCCTAGCATTTCATGATTGCACCTCACTTGTAGCATGATCCACGACCCAAATATACATCCACATGTTATTTGCTTCATGTTCCATTTTATTGTGATTTTTTATTAATTAAAAATTGAATTAAATCAAATAATTGGTAAATAATATCAAAGATCTATTTTGATATGATTTTTTGACGGGTTTGCAATCAAAATATGCTGAAATATCAAGGCCAAATCGAATCAAGCATGATTGGTACAAGAAAGGGATAATTTGGCTCAATATAGAAAGTTTGCATATGGCATGGAAATCAAATCAAATCTTCCATAATTGCAAAGATACAAGCCAATTTTATAACCCTAATTCATTCTAGGATATATAAGGAACATGTACAAGGCATAAGACGAGGGTTAGCAGTCCTGAAAGAGGCAGAGCAAATTCAAAAAATTCAAAGAAAAGTGTGAATCGTTTTTCACTCCACAGGCCATCTCAAGCCATCCTAGCATTGCCAATCAATTGTTGGACGTCTCAGGAAGCCATCCCAATCGTTTGCAAGGTTTGAAGCATCAAGAAACGCAAGCTGTAACTCACACGGTTTGCAATTTTTTTCAGAATCGATTACCATAATTCATGCATCATTAGCACGTTTAATTGACATATTTGTGATCTTTGACATTTTTGCAAACTGACTGGATAGTTTAATTGTATTTTTGAAGCTTATATGCGTATCTGCCATTGCTAGGGTTCACCTTGCATTTTTAGGGTTTTTGTCCACAGGTAAAATTAGACCACAAACAAGGTACCATGATGACCGTGACATCATAACCAGTTGAACCCTGGTCTTCAATTTCATTTATATTGCGTTTTGTGAGTTTTTGAGTTGTGTAGGGTTATATCAACAAAAAGTGTCTGTAGGTAAAAGTTCATTATCTAAAATGACGGATTCCTGGAGAAGACGATGGTGTGGCAATCAACCACTGGGTCATTTGAATCTCGCGCGCATTTTTTTCAGTTAACCATGTTTTTGTATATTAAATTTTATTCTTATATTGTTAACAAACAAGCCAGTTGGCCCACCATATCGAGTGGGTCATAGCCCCTGACAACCTCGGCTAGAGGAAAATAAATCCCCATTGCCCTTTGCTAGACACTTTGATTCATCATGACCTGCATCACAAGCCCTTGAGATCCTTGAAATGGATTAGTTTTTATGCAAGATGCATGCAATGGTATGATGTTATGCTATGCATGGAGTGATGTAAGTAGGCCCTGTAATGAGTCCCAATTAAGGACTGTAAACAAAACCTGCAAGGAACCCGTGTTGTTAGATAACAAGTATGCAAGTAGTTCAAGTATGAAGGGACACAAGTCACACAAAAGAGCCCTTAGAGTTTAGGCCATCATGAATTTTGGGTGCTACCCTCTTTGAAGTTGGTGGGCTCAAACCTGTCCTATCAAAAGTAACCGGGTTCTAGAGGATCCCAATATCATTGGGTTGTTTTCTATGTTCATTGTTTTGATTTAGCCACTGAACTGGAGATCAACATATTCCAAGAAAACAACCCTCAATGAGTGTAGTATCGAGTATCTACCAACTTCGGACTGCACCAAAGTCGGTCATCTCACTACCCCTAAAGAGGCCAGGATGGTCAAGTAAGGTTCCTAAGGTCAGTTGATGCTTCACGACACCACGCGGCGGCCCCGTACTCTCCTTGACTTGACTCAAGGGTTACTGGTACTCACAAAAGTGCCACATCAACGTAGCAAACTATTTCAACCGTGTCGGTATACCCCGCACAGTTCCCTCACAGTTTTGTTGCTACTTTCTAAAAGGTATCCCCCAGATCCAGGTTAGGATCTATGAAACTCCCAAAACAGGCCCACAATATTAAATCAAGCAAAGCAAGCAATTGAAAACATGATGATGAACTATTCCTAAGGTACACCTCACTTTATTAATTCCCCAGCAGAGTCGCCAGTTCTGTGATCGGTGGGAATGAGAACTGACTGTTTTTTAGCTGGTTTCGCGAAATGTCGCGGTAAGCAAGAGTCGCCACTGTCTTTTATGTTCTCCAACATGGAAAGGACAAAAGCACAGCAAAATTCCTTATTCGAGAATGTTTCTCGGTTCGGGAGGTAGATTTATAGAAAGGGAAGGTGTTAGCACCCTTTCTATCTGTGGTTATCCACGGGCTCTTAGGTACTTTCTCTTATGTTTTCAAAATTTGTTTGCTTTTCAAGTGTGAGTGGGTTTTGAAAAAAGTTTCGTTTGAAAAATTTCTAAGTAACTCTTGTATCTGTCCTCAAGAGTGTATGAAAAATTTGTTTGAAAACTTTTAGAAAGTGTCGGTGTGAAAAGTTGTTTTTGTTTGTTTGAAAAGAGCAAGTACTTAAGAGAAATCTACCTACTCTAAGGAATTAGGCTGTGTACGAGTCCTTTAGATAGTGCTATCCTACCATTGAAAGGTAGGTAGCACCGTCGTTGGAGGTGTTCGGGTCAATTCGATTATAAGGGACAGTGTGGTCACCGAAGCAATAGTAGGATACCTTAGAAGTAACCCTGATGTCCTAGATCCTTTTATCCGAGGCAACTGTTTCGAGGCAACTGGATCTTTAGACAAAGGGCGACCTCTAAGACACCCTATACTTGATGACCACGTTCGAGGCAACCAGTGAGGCGTACCCTAGCAGTGGCATGTGCTTTGTGTGTTGTTTTTCAGTTAATTGTCTTTGTACATGTTATTTGTGAGCTACAGATTAATTTTATTATTCATACATTCTTTCATGCATTTTTAACAGTTAGGAGTGCGGAAAATAAATTGCGGAAATGTAAATCTAACTACTACAAGGCGCGGGTCTATACATCGCCAAAAGACAAAAACCCGTTTTGGTAAATAAGTGCGAGAATTTAAATAAAGCGGTAAAAATCCCTAATTAACTATTACATACTATGTACAGATACATAAATATAAAATAAGAAAATAAATACGCGCGAAAGAAAGAATCGGGAACGTCCTAAGGGTGTTGACCCTTTTTTAAGAAAGAATTGAATTTTGTCCCTTGTAATTAATGAAATTAAAATTAACAACTAACTAATTAATTAATTAAAAGAAAAATGTTTTTGTATTTTTTATGTTTTTAATGAAATAAAATAAAAGGAATTAAAATTAAAAGTTAATAAAAATCTAATTCTAAATTTATTTTAGTTATTAAGAAAAAAAGGTTAAAGTTGCCTAATTAAAACTAATTCAATTTATTAGTATTTATTTACAAAAATAGTTAATAGTGAAATTAATAAATAAGAGTAATAAAAATATTAGTTTTTTTTGGATTTTTTATGAAAATATTAATTATGTTAATAGTTAATAAAAAAATAATAAGAAATAGAATAAGGCAAATATAAAAAAAATAAAATGACAAAACAAAAATGCAAACCCAAGGGGGGTTTGGGCCAGAATTGGGAGTTTGTTTAGCATTGTTGTGGCCCATTTGCCTTCAAGCCACGTTGACTTCTTGGATCTGCTGAGCTGGCTTTGACTGAGAAACATGGTGGTCCTCCTCTCTGGGCCTTTGGATGGCTGGTTGTGGACATATGGCATGTGGATTGGTGAGGCGTATGATGGAGCACAATGACTAGCCTGCATAGGAATTTGTTAAACAAAATAATATTGAGTTTTGGGGGACCTGGGAAAACTTACAGCACGGTATGATGGACCTTAGTACATGGCAAGGGTTGCTTTAGCTTCAGAGTATGGCAAACAAGAGAGTCACGTTCTCCTTTTGGCCTGAAAATGCTTGCAACACTCCTTTTGATCTCACACTTTTTTTTGACACTTTTTGGATTTTTCTCTGGCCGTTTGTGCACACTCTAGGTTGTGAATGAGGCTTTCAAGGCTTGCATATATAGTAATGAGTGAGAATAAGTCACATTTAGGAGCCTTTAACCATTGCAATTAAGCTTTGGATTTTGTCTTAACCACCATTAAAGGCCTTTCAAAGCTTGTTCAAAATTTGAATTTCCATGCCTAAATGAGCTTAGCACGAAATTGGTAGGTTACAAATGCTTCATGAAGGCTATTCAAACCATAAGATACCATTTAATTAATTTTTTCAGATTTACTTGAATTATTATGGATTAAAATGAATTAAATCCATAAAAATTAAATAAAAATAGAAAAATAATTATTTGGTCTTGAAATTCATCATGGGACACGTGGGTGGCATGACAAGTCTGAATCAAGTGGAAAAAAGTGGGCCCTTTTGTCAAAAATTGAAGTTTCAAGGATAGTTGACTTTTGCCATTTCAAAAAATTTCCCAACTTCTCCAATGCATATCTTGCTCAATTTTAATCATATGAACATGTTCTTGGACATTTTGGAAATTTCTTGAAGTCCTCTAACCAATGCCTTTGGTCCCATGTCATTTTGATTTACCAATCTCAAGTTATGGTCTTTGACTTAAAATGCCTTTTTGTTGACTTTTGAAAATGACCTATAATGTTGAAATTGATAACTTTTTGTGAGAGCATTTCTTGGACTTGGAATGTGAAGATGAGTTATAGGAAATGTCCTCCCCTTCAAAATGAGCATTGGATGGGATTTTTCTGATGAACCATGAAAAAGTTATGCCTTGGTCAAGTTACAGTTGACTTTTCAACTGTCCAAAAATAGAAACTTTTGCATCTTGATGATTTTTGAGCCATTCTTGTGGAATCATGATCAAGACTTGATCAAATGATGATTGTGGCTTCAAAATGAGATGTTGACCAAAAAATTTGACTTTTGACTGCCAAATGACCATTTTGCCCCTGTAGTTGATTGTGAAGCAATTAGGGTTTTTGACTGTGCAACTTGACCTTGTGAGCCTTGAAACTTGACATGTGGATGCTTGGCAATGTGTATGAGCATATGGGACTTGATTTAGCCCTTGAAAACCTCAACTTCCTTGTAAGAACCAAAACCCTAATCTTGACTGGCTTAGGAGGATGGTTGAACTGTGCAACCCTTGAGTAGACTTGAGCAAATTGAGATGATGCTTGTCAAAACTTTGAAGAATATGGGAGGGGAAATTTTGGGGTACAAAAGTTTCCCCTGTTCAATCTTCTTAGACCTGAGGATGTAGATTGGCTTGTGTGCCTTTCGTGATCCGAAGGTGGAAGATGATTGAACACTAGAGTGCCCAGAAATTTGCACTCACATAGTAGAATATCAGCAGTGTGACAGCGGGAATGGGCTTACAGATTCCATTTGGAGAGATGGCCTATAGGAGGATGGGCTTATAGATGCCATCTGGAGATGTGACAGAACCTTGTCGGGAATGGGCTTATAGATGCCATTTGGAAAGATGGTATGGGAGGATGGGCTTATAGATGCCATCTGGAGATGTGACAGAACCTTGTCGGGAATGGGCTTATAGATGCCATTTGGAAAGATGGCATGGGAGGATGGGCTTATAGATGCCATCTAGAGATGTGACAGAACCTTGTCGGGAATGGGCTTATAGATGCCATTTGGAACTGTGATGGATAGTTGTGGAGATGGGCTTATAGATGCCATCGGAAGGTGTAATTTTTGTAAGTTGAAAGAGGGAACCTGTGTAGGGTTGCCTGATGTTGAGCTCGTGTAAAATTGCATCTTGGAAAGAAGGACACCTGTGTAGGGTTAACTGATGGTGAGCTCGTGTAAAACTGCATCTTTGGAGGAAGGAAACCTGTGTAGGGTTTACTGATAATGAGTCCGTATAAGACTGCATCTGAAATGGAGAAGGAACCTGTGTAGGGTTACTTTGATGACGAGTCCGTGTAAAACCGCATCTAGAGCTGAGAAGGAAACCTGTGTAGGGTTTACTGATGACGAGTCCGTGTAAAACTACGTCTGGAGTTTGATAAGGGAACCTGTGTGGGGTTACTGATGACGAGTCCGTGTAAAACTGCATCTTTGGGAAGAGAGAACCTGTGTAGGGTTTCTTTGACGACGAGCCCGTGTAAAACTACGTCTAGAGAGAGAGAACCTGTGTAGGGTTTCTTCGGGATAAGTTCGTGTAAAACTTCTGGAGGAACCTGGGTAAGGTTACTTCGGGATAAGTCCGTGTAAGACTTCTTGATGAACCGGAGTAAGGTCATCTTGAGATAAGTCCGTGTAAGACTTCTGGAGGAACCGGGGTAAGGTTACTGCAGGGTAAGTTCGTGTAAAACTTCTTGATGAACCGGGGTAAGGTTATCTTGAGGTAAGTCCGTGTAAAACTTCTTGATGAACCGGGGTAATGTCATCTTGAGATAAGTCCGTGTAAGACTTCTGGAGGAACCCGGGTAAGGTTACTGCAGGATAAGTTCGTGTAAAACTTCTGGAGGAACCGGGGTAAGGTTACTTCGGGATAAGTCCGTGTAAGACTTCTGGAGGAACCGGGGTAAGGTTACCTTGAGATAAGTCTGTGTAAGACTTCTGGAGGAACCGGGGTAAGGTTACCTTGAGATAAGTCCGTGTAAGACTTCTGGAGGAACCGGGGTAAGGTTACTGCAGGATAAGTTCGTGTAAAACTTCTTGATGAACCGGGGTAAGGTCATCTTGAGATAAGTCCGTGTAAGACTTCTGGAGGAACCGGGGTAAGGTTACTGCAGGATAAGTTCGTGTAAAACTTCTTGATGAACCGGGGTAAGGTCATCTTGAGATAAGTCCGTGTAAGACTTCTGGAGGAACCGGGGTAAGGTTACTTCGGGATAAATCCGTGTAAGACTTCTGGAGGAACCGGGGTAAGGTTACTGCAGGATAAGTTCGTGTAAAACTTATTGATGAACCGGGGTAAGGTCATCTTGAGATAAGTCCGTGTAAGACTTCTGGAGGAACCGGGGTAAGGTTACTGCAGGGTAAGTTCGTGTAAAACTTCTTGATGAACCGGGGTAAGGTTATCTTGAGGTAAGTCCGCGTAAGACTTCTTCTGGAAGAAAAGGAACCGGTGTAGGGCTACTTTGATGATAAGTCCGTGTAAGACTTTTTCTGAAAGAAAAGGAACCGGTGTAGGGTTACTTTGATGATAAGTCCGTGTAAGACTTCGTCTGAAAATTGAGAAGGAACCGGTGTAGGGTTACTTTGATGATAAGTCCGTGTAAGACTTCGTCTGAAAATTGAGAAGGAACCGGTGTAGGGTTGCCTGATGATGAGTTCGTGTAAAACTACATCTGAGGTTGAGAAGGAACCGGTGTAGGGTTGCCTGATGATAAGTCCGTGTAAGACTTCGTCTGAAAATTGAGAAGGAGCCGGTGTAGGGTTGCCTGATGATAAGTCCGTGTAAGACTTCGTCTGAAAATTGAGAAGGAACCGGTGTAGGGTTGCCTGATGATGAGTTCGTGTAAAACTACATCTGAGGTTGAGAAGGAACCGGTGTGGGGTTGCCTGTTGATGAGCCCGTGTAAGACTTCTTCTGAAAGAAAAGGAACCGGTGTAGGGTTGCCTGAGGATGATCAAGTAGATAATTGTCCTGTTTGGTTTCGGATATTAACCCACGATCAGTCGTCCACAGAATTTTCCTGGCTTGTTATCGGTGTTGATCTGGAACTGTAAAGGTAGATGGTAATCATCTTTTGATTGACTTTTTTCTGAAAAGGCAAAGTATTAGTCGTATGCAATGTCATGATGCATGAACTGCATGATTTTAAGATTTTCTCAAAAATAAATGAGATTTGTGTTGTATGATGCGTATGCATGCTATAATGTATAAAGATGTGATGTTTATGAATGTATTCTCGTCTGGGAAAATAAATCCTTGACGAATGCCAGGAGTTTGTTGAATCCTGAGCTGATGTTGAAGAGTAGAGCTCTTCGTTTCCGCTGGGGATGATGGTTGTAAGAATAAACCGGTAGGAGAAGATGACTCCGTTGGGGAATAAACTTGTTGAGGAGATTACTCTGCGGGGAATTACTCTGCGGGAAGAGATACTTCGCTGAGGTTTTGATGAGAACTCCGCTGGGGATTCCGTTGATAAGTTATGTTGGAAGATTTGATGAACTCCACTGGGGGTAGGAAGAACTTCGCCGAGGACGATCTTTCCGTGGCAATTAGCTGAGGATAACCCAGTTATACCCTGGTGGGGAATAACCTTTGAATAAAGCCGGGGAGACGCGTTCGTGCTCTGCAGGGGATAAGCTTCCAGAATCTACTGGGGATAAGCTTCCAAAATCTACTGGGGAGGATGATTCAACTCTCCTGGGGAAACTTTGGACTGCACTGGGGAGTGGCTCCACTAGGGTGTCTTGTATTCCGCCGGGGAACAATCTTAGATTAAGACTGCCGGGGATGCTTGCTTAGGAATATCTGCATACTCCGCTGGGGAATATTGAGATCTTCCGAGGATATCCAACTTCCTTAAGGCTGACTGTAGGCTAACTCTACTTGGGGAGAGTATCGCTGACTTGCTGGAGATACTGTGCCTTTATAGGGCTTATGGGGGACCGACTCTGCTCGGAGGAGAGTATTGCTGATTGGTCTTACTCTGGGGGGAGTGAAGGTATCCTAGTTACATTCTTCAGCCGAACTTACCTTGGTACCTTGGTGGACAGAGCAACTAGATCGCTTGGACAACTCATTATTGCCCCTGTTTCTGATGTGGGAGAAGAAGATACCTTGTGGAGGTGCTTGATAACTGCCGATTGACAAATCTTCTTCTGGTAAGCAAGTGACAAGATGACGGGACATAGTCGTACGCTTTTGATCCCTAACTTTTGCCTGGACCGCCCTTTCGGGTTTTCAGTCCATCGGGATACCCATTTTTGCCCAAGCTGCCTTTTCAGGTTTTCGACTTGCCGGGTGTACAGATTTTTCTATTTCATCCCTTATTTTTCTCGAACCCTTTTGGTTCGCCGGGAAGCCCTTATTTTTGCCTAGGTGTGTCAACCTAGCGGGTCTTTGATTATGTGCAGTATTTTTCGACTATGTTCATGCTCTCAGGATGTAGGGAGGTGCCACTGTTAGTAGTGTTGTGTCGTCATACCACCAGAAGATCTTCGTTTGATCGTCCAATGCCCCAAGTGACTCAGACGGAGATTTGCCCCAAGCTGGTTGGCCTTTTGAGAGATTCTCCGAATCTTGACTTAACTGCCCTAGATGATGGACAATGATCATGCCATGCCCCTTTCTTGGAGGTGCTTTTGTTTATTAGACATTCGTCGTGCGAACTTCTATGTTGTTCAAACAAATAGTCATATGCAAGCGATGTTATATTAAAAATGCAAAGCTTATGTCTGTCTTGAAGTTTTCGCAAATGCATTTTTTAGTAAAACAAGCAAATTATGTAACATGTGATGTCAACTCAAGATTTTACATCGAGCCTTAAGGAGTCAGGATACTTTTGTAACAGTATGCTTTCGAACTAAACCCATGCTTCAGCTAGGACTTTTTAAGGGTTGTAGCGTGGCCTGGTTCACGGTTTAAGAAACAAAGGATAAAGGCTCAAATTTTATTTGTACTCACCCGTTCTTCGTGATGTTCTTCAAACCTAAACTCAGTTGATCGTGCGTTAGACCTTGTTTGAGTCTTTGTCCTGATATACCGGTGATGGTTCGGATGTTGACAATTTATTTGGAATAGGCAGTCATTCCTTTTTTGGTTGAGGGTTTGTAGGACCTCTTTCTTTTTTGATTTCGTTATCCCTGTTTTTTGCCTGAACTGTTTCTTTCCTGATCACAGTCAGCGGGATGCCCCAGTTTTGTAAGTCTCCTTCATAGGTTTTGACTTAATGGGCTTTTATTGTTGAAAGATAGTGACTGCCTGTCTTTATGATTATTCGGAACCATCACGGTCCTTTGTTTTTGGCAGGACTCCTTTGGTGCCATTCGTTGTGCACTTGGATCAACTGAGAAGACTACCCTGCCCCAGGTTATGATTAAGGGTTTTAATTTTCGAAAAGAAAAACTCCTACTTCTTTGGCTCAAAGGGGTTGACGAGGGATTATCTTCCTTATAACTCCAGTGTTTAGGGATTGAAATAATGCTTGTACCTCATCAGCGGGGTCTGTTCAAAAGCATATTGTAAAGGTCGTGGTATCGTTTTCGTCATCCTCCCTCAAGGGGCTTAGAATTTTCAATCGAGAGTCGAACATCAAGAAAAAAAATAAAAGCAATTTTGAATATAGAGAACACAATTACTTCAAAACAGACACGTGTAATGCATTAATGAAATAATAGAGTTTGACATGATAATTGTTTGAATAAGCATAGAAAAATACAATATCAGAATTTAAATGAACAAGAGTCTCTCAATCCTAGCCATGTTTTGGCAAGGGAGCAGTGATCACATCGGGAGTCTCAGCAGGCTCGAAATCGATCTCCTTGGCGTCAATCATGTTCTGAATCTTGTATTTCAGCGCCCAACAATCCTCAGTATCGTGCCCCGGGCTTCCAGAATGATAAGCACACCTCGCATCTGGGTTGTAGTTTGGAGAAGAGGTCTTGGGATTTGCAGGAGGGTTGATCACCGCAATCAGATTCATTTTCAACATGTGTTGCAATGCTTGTGACAATGGCATGTTGATGTTAGTGAATTATCTTTTAGGCTCGTCTGGCCTTTGTTGATTTCCCTTTGGCGGTTGTCGGCGTGACGCAGAACCTGAGATCATGACTGCCCCTACGTGTTGGTCACAATGATCCTTCTGACTGTACGCAGTATTGGACTCTTTCTTGAATGGTTTCTTCTCAGCGTTCGAGGAGTCACCCTTTTGTATCTTCCCGGACTTGATACCAACTTCTATCCTCTCACCAGTTAAGATCAGATCTGTGAACCCAGCAGAAGAATTCCCAATCAGATGGTTGAAGAACGGACCAGACAGGGTCCCTAAGAACATGTCAACAAGCTCACGGTCAGTCAACGGTGGCTGCACCCTGCCAGCCAGGTCTCTCCACTTTTGCGCGTACTCCTTAAAACCTTCACCCGTCCCCAGTGACATACCCTGGAGTTGGGTACGCGTAGGAGCGAGGTCGGCATTATACTGATACTGCTTATAAAAAGCAGTAGCCAAGTCCTCCCAGTTACGAATATTGGTTCCATCCAGCTGATAGAACCATTCGAGTTGAGTCCCTGAAAGACTCTCCTGGAAGAAATGGATCCATAGATTCTTGTCTGCCGTGTAGGGCTGGATCTTCCTTGCGTATGAACGGAGGTGCAGCTTAGGACAGGAAGCCCCGTCGTACTTTACAAAGGCAGGTGCCTTGAACTTGTGAGGGATCACCACCCCAGAAGATAAACCTAGGTCCCCAAAGTCCAACCCAGGCACATGTTGAATCTCCATAGCATTTAACCGGTCCTCCAGCTGTTTGTACCTGTCCTCAGCAGGGGGGTACTGTTCATCATTGAAATCTGTCTCGGTGTCAGAGACTACGGGACTAGGAATCCTTCCCTCTTGGTGACTGCCTTCCCCAACAGATGGAGTAGTCCGCTCAGCTTCATTCTGCAGTGTATTCCTAGATCTGCGTCTAGGGTTGAACAAAACAGTCCTCTTCTTCTTTTTCTTCAAAAGCAGAGTCTTCAATTCATGTTGTCCTTGGGGTAAGCTCATGACCAGCTCCTGGAACTGGGCGTTCTGGGCCTGGAGGGCCTTGATAGCTTGTTCATTGGATGATTCAGTATTCATGATGATGGATGAAATAAACAGCGAAGAAGATTAAGCAACCTGTGGAAAAGAGTACCTGTAATGCAATGATATATATGTATGCATGCGATGTTTTCAAGGATCTCGCGGGGTAAACAGAGAAACTTGTTAGAATTTGAATTTGGGTAGCTTGATTGAAGGAACTTCATGTTGCTGAGAGTCCTTCTTCAAGAGTCAAGGCTCACCATATCGAGTGGGTCATAGCCCCTGACAACCTCGGCTAGAGGAAAATAAATCCCCTTTGCCCTTTTCTAAACACTTTGATTCATCGTGACCTGCATCACAAGCCCTTGAGATCCTTGAAATGGATTAGTTTTTATGCAAGATGCATGCAATGGTATGATGTTATGCTATGCATGGAGTGATGTAAGTAGGCCCTGTAATGAGTCCCAATTAAGGACTGTAAACAAAACCTGCAAGGAACCCGTGTTGTTAGATAACAAGTATGCAAGTAGTTCAAGTATGAAGGCACACAAGTCACACAAAAGAGCCCTTAGAGTTTAGGCCAGCATGAATTTTGGGTGCTACCCTCTTTGAAGTTGGTGGGCTCAAACCTGTCCTATCAAAAGTAACCGGGTTCTAGAGGATCCCAATATCATTGGGTTGTTTTCTATGTTCATTGTTTTGATTTAGCCACTGAACTGGCGATTAAAATATTCCAAGAAAACAACCCTCAATGAGTGTAGTATCGAGTATCTACCAACTTCGGACTGCACCAAAGTCGGTCATCTCACTACCCCTAAAGAGGCCAGGATGGTCAAGTAAGGTTCCTAAGGTCAGTTGATGCTTCACGACACCACGCGGCGGCCCCGTACTCTCCTTGACTTGACTCAAGGGTTACCGGTACTCACCAAAGTGCCACATCAACGTAGCAAACTATTTCAACCGTGTCGGTATACCCCGCACAGTTCCCTTACAGTTTTGTTGCTACTTTCTAAAAGGTATCCCCCAGATCCGGGTTAGGATCTATGAAACTCCCAAAACAGGCCCACAATATTAAATCAAGCAAAGCAAGCAATTGAAAACATGATGATGAACTATTCCTAAGGTACACCTCACTTTATTAATTCCCCAGTAGAGTCGCCAGTTCTGTGATCGGTGGGAATGAGAACTGACTGTTTTTTAGCTGGTTTCGCGAAATGTCGCGGTAAGCAAGAGTCGCCACTGTCTTTTATGTTCTCCAACATGGAAAGGACAAAAGCACAGCAAAATTCCTTATTCGAGAATGTTTCTCGATTCGGGAGGTAGATTTATAGAAAGGGAAGGTGTTAGCACCCTTTCTATCCGTGGTTATCCACGGGCTCTTAGGTACTTGCTCTTATGTTTTCAAAATTTGTTTGATTTTCAAGTGTGAGTGGGTTTTGAAAAAAGTTTCGTTTGAAAAATTTTTAAGTAACTCTTGTATCTGTCCTCAAGAGTGTATGAAAAATTTGTTTGAAAACTTTTAGAAAGTGTCGGTGTGAAAAGTTGTTTTTGTTTGTTTGAAAAGAGCAAGTACTTAAGAGAAATCTACCTACTCTAAGGAATTAGGCTGTGTAAGAGTCCTTTAGATAGTGCTATCCTACCATTGAGAGGTAGGTAGCACCGTCGTTGGAGGTGTTCGGGTCAATTCGATTATAAGGGACAGTGTGGTCACCGAAGCAATAGTAGGATACCTTAGAAGTAACCCTGATGTCCTAGATCCTTTTATCCGAGGCAACCGTTTCGAGGCAACTGGATCTTTAGAGAAAGGGCGACCTCTAAGACACCCTATACTTGATGACCACGTTCGAGGCAACCAGTGAGGCGTACCCTAGGAGTGGCATGTGCTTTGTGTGTTGTTTTTCAGTTAATTGTCTTTGTACATGTTATTTGTGAGCTACGGATTAATTTTATTATTCATACATTCTTTCATGCATTTTTTAACAGTTAGGAGTGCGGAAAATAAATTGCGAAATGTAAATCTAACTATTACAAGGCGGGGGTCTATACATCGCCAAAAGACAAAAACCCGTTTTGGTAAATAAGTGCGAGAATTTAAATAAAGCGGTAAAAATCCCTAATTAACTATTACATACTATGTACAGATACATAAATATAAAATAAAAAAATAAATACGCGCGAAAGAAAGAATCGGGAACGTCCTAAGGGTGATGACCCTTTTTTAAGAAAGAATTGAATTTTGTCCCTTGTAATTAATGAAATTAAAATTAACAACTAATTAATTAATTAATTAAAAGAAAAATGTTTTTGTATTTTTTATGTTTTTAATGAAATAAAATAAAAGGAATTAAAATTAAAAGTTAATAAAAATCTAATTCTAAATTTATTTTAGTTATTAAGAAAAAAGGTTAAAGTTGCCTAATTAAAACTAATTCAATTTATTAGTATTTATTTACAAAAATAGTTAATAGTGAAATTAATAAATAAGAGTAATAAAAATATTAGTTTTTTTTGGATTTTTTATGAAAATATTAATTATGTTAATAGTTAATAAAAAAATAATAAGAAATAAAATAAGGCAAATATAAAAAAAAAATGACAAAACAAAAATGCAAACCCAAGGGGGGTTTGGGCCAGAATTGGGAGTTTGTTTAGCATTGTTGTGGCCCATTTGCCTTCAAGCCATGTTGACTTCTTGGATCTGCTGAGCTGGCTTTGACTGAGAAACATGGTGGTCCTCCTCTCTGGGCCTTTGGATGGCTGGTTGTGGACATATGGCATGTGGATTGGTGAGGCGTATGGTGGAGCACAATGACTAGCCTGCATAGGAATTTGTTAAACAAAATAATATTGAGTTTTGGGGGACCTGGCAAAACTTACAGCGCGGTATGATGGACCTTAGGACGTGGCAAGGGTTGCTTTAGCTTCAGAGTATGGCAAAGAAGAGAGTCACGTTCTCCTTTTGGCCTGAAAATGCTTGCAACACTCCTTTTGATCTCACACTTTTTTTTGACACTTTTTGGATTTTGCTCTGGCCGTTTGTGCACACTCTAGGTTGTGAATGAGGCTTGCAAGGCTTGCATATGTAGCAATGAGTGAGAATAAGTCACATTTAGGAGCCTTTAACCATTGCAATTAAGCTTTGGATTTTGTCTTAACCACCATTAAAGGCCTTTCAAAGCTTGTTCAAAATTTGAATTTTCATGCCTAAATGAGCTTAGCACGAAATTGGTAGGTTGCAAATGCTTCATGAAGGCTATTCAAACCATAAGATACCATTTAATTAATTTTTTAGATTTACTTGAATTATTATTGATTAAAATGAATTAAATCCATAAAAATTAAATAAAAATAGAAAAATAATTATTTGGTCTTGAAATTGATCATGGGACACGTAGGTGGCATGACAAGGCTGAATCAAGTGGAAAAAAGTGGGCCCTTTTGTCAAAAATTGAAGTTTCAAGGATAGTTGACTTTTGCCATTTCAAAACATTTCCCAACTTCTCCAATGCATATCTTTCTCAATTTTAATCATATGAACATGTTCTTGGACATTTTGGAAAGTTCTTGAAGTCCTCTAACCAATGACTTTGGTCCCATGTCATTTTGATTTACCAATCTCAAGTTATGGTCTTTGACTTAAAATGCCTTTTTGTTGACTTTTGAAAATGACCTATAATGTTGAAATTGATAACTTTTTGTGAGAGCATTTCTTGGACTTGGAATGTGAATATGAGTTTTAGGAAATGTCCTCCCCTTCAAAATGAGCATTGGATGGGATTTTTCTGATGAACCGTGAAAAATTTATGCCTTGGTCAAGTTACAGTTGACTTTTCAGCTGTCCAAAAATAGAAACTTTTGCATCTTGATGATTTTTGAGCCATTCTTGTGGAATCATGATCAAGACTTGATCAAATGATGATTGTGGCTTCAAAATGAGATGTTGACCAAAAATTTTGACTTTTGACTGGCAAATAACCATTTTGCCCCTGCAGTTGATTGTGAAGCAATTAGGGTTTTTGACTGTGCAACTTGACCTTGTGAGTCTTGAAACTTGACATGTGGATGTTTGGCAATGTGTATGAGTATATGGGACTTGATTGAGCCCTTGAAAACCTCAACTTCCTTGTAAGAACCAAAACCCTAATCTTGACTGGCTTAGGAGGATGGTTGAACTGTGCAACCCTTTAGTAGACTTGAGCAAATTGAGATGATGCTTGTCAAAACTTTGAAGAATATGGGAGGGAAAATTTTGGGGTACAACACCTGGGTTTGATCCCAGGTCCCAGCAAAATTGTTTTCTATTTTTCCATTTACAGATCATATGTAGTTCTCATCCAAAAGCCTATTGTGCGCTTCCAGTAGCCAACCAGTGGATCCATCATTCAGCCAGATGTACGCTCCAGCAATGAGAGACCATGATGCACCCTCAAGTCAACACCCCATGGGATCAGGCGCGTTGACTGGGCTCAGCAATATTGGGCCTGGAAAACTCAGAAATACATCCTCCTTCAACAATTCAACACGGGCCCATTTTCAATTCTTTCTATTATTTCTTTTATTTTAATTAATTTGTTTAATTATTTTCCCCCAAAAATTAATTACTTTTTTTATTAATCATAAAATCAATAAATCACAAAAAGATAATTTTTTTATAAAATATTTATTTTAATTTAATTAGTAAATTAGGTTAATTTAATTTCTTTTTTATAGTTAAAAATAATTAGAATTAGGGTTTTAATTGTACATAGCTTAATTAATTTTCTTTTTCCTCAAAAATTCACCAAAATCGTTTTCTCATAAAATATTTATTTCTTTAATTAATTAATTTAATTAGAAGCTAGGTTAATTTAATTCTTTCATAATTAAAAACAATTAGAAATTAGGGTTTAACTAATTTGCAATTTAATTGTTTTTCTCAAATAAAAATGCACAAAAATACTTTTCTCTCAATTAGGGTTTTAGGTTATTTTTAAGCGTCCTCGCATTTAACTCGCCGCGCGTCTTAATTATTTTTCTTCTTATTATTTTGTAACTGCCAAGGGTTTGTAATAGCTTTAAATTAGGGTTTGCATTTATCGCTTTTCCCCGGTTTTTGGTTATGTAATTAATCCCCCTCCCCAAAGCCTTGCAATAGCTAGGTTTATTTTCTCGCACTTTAAATTCTTGCAAATATTTAACTGTCTAGATGCATGGCTAATAGGATGGTATGGCAAGAATATCTGAAAATTAAAACGGTAGATCACCTAATGTGCAAAGACTAAATTAACTGAAAAAATTCACATGCACATATTCACTCCTAGGGTTTTTCTCACATCGGTTGCCTTCGGTAAACAGTCATTAAGCATAGGATATTTTAGTGGTTGCCCTCCTGTCTAAAAGATCAAATGTACCAATCGAATGTCGCCTCGGAAATGTTGCCTCGGAAATGTTGCCTCGTAAAGATCTTAAGACTCTAGGGTTACTACTAAGGTTTCCTAACTGTTGCTTTGGTGACTTTACTTGTCCCTTTCGAACGTTCCTTAAAAACTCCAACGATGAGGCTACCTACTCCTTAATAGTAGGATAGCATTGTCTAAAGGAAATGAGAACGAACAATCTTTTTCGAGTAGGTAGAATCTTAAGTACTTGCTCAACAAAACCTTTCACACCAAACACCTTTCAAAAAACAAATTTTCAAAACGACTTCGTCACACCCTTGAGGACTGATACAAGGGTTATCACGAAGTAAAACATTTTCTAAAACAAACAAGCACATACAAGCAATTTTAAAAAGATGAGCAAGTACCTAAGAGCCCATGGAAAACCATGGATAGAAAGGGTGCTAACACCTTCCCTTTCTATAATCTACCCCCCATACTCAGAAACATCTCGAAAAAGGTTTTTTCTGTTCTTTTTCCTTTTCCTTTATTTGGATAAAATAAAAGTCAGTGGCGACTCTTGCTTACCGCGACATTTTGCAAACGAAAAAACGCAAAATGCAAACCATTAAAAATAGTCGGTTCTGCCACCGTATCACAGTAAGGTAGAAATATCTAAAGGAGGAGAAAATGAACAAATACTTTTTGAGTAGGTAGAACGTTCATAGTTGCTTGCTCACAACCATTTTCAAAATATCTTTCAAACACACCAACACTTTCAAACGAAATATTTTCAAAAGTCAAAACTTTGTATGCATTCTTATAGAGACCAGAATCATTACAAAGTTCGCCTAAGCAAATTCACTTTTCAAAAATGCTTTCAAAAACATCACAAACACATTTCAAACAAAGCATTTCAAAGTGATCAAGCAACTAAGAGCCTGTAGATAACTACAGATGAAAATGGTGCTAATACCTTCCCTTTTCATAACCTACCCCCTGAACTCAAGAAAAATTCTCAAAAGGTATTTCCTGTTCTTTTCACCCTTTCCTTTATTGGATAAAAGAAAAGTCGATGGCGACTCTTGCTATCCGTAACAATTGCGATAAAAACAAAACACTCAAGGCAGTTCTCCCACCGTATTACAACCATCTCTTAATTTATATTTACACAAAACTGACAACACCAATTTCATCCCTCAAACGAAGAAATTGATCAGTCTTGATAGCCTTTATTAGAACGTCTGCCAACTGGTTATGGATGCTACAGTGCACAACTTCTAATACTCTACTCTGAACATGATTCCTCAGAAAGTGATACTTGGTCTCAATATACTTGCTTCTCCCATGCAGCACTAGGTTCTTGGTAAGATTGATTACAGACATGTTATCAATCATCAACTTCAGAGGCTTGTTTACCTCGATCTTCAGATCCTGCAGTAAGTTCAGAATCCACATAGCTTGGCATGCAGTCAGGGCGCCTGCAATATATTCAGCTTCACAGGTTGACATTGCAACAATAGGTTGCTTCTTGGAACACCAAGAAATAGGACCTCCTAGAAATTTGAATAAGTACTCATAAGTACTTCTTCTGTCAACTATGTCTCCACACTAATTAGATCTTGAATAACTCAGAAGTTTTGATTTGGTCTTTCTTCCAGAAGGAAATAACACTTCATACTTCAGAGTTCCCTTCACATACCTCATAATTCTGACAGCAGCTTGGTAATGAGACCACTTTGGTTTACTTATAAGTATGCTAACCATTCCAAATGCATAGCAAATATCAGGTCTGGTATTACACAAATACCTCAAAGAACCAACCAACTGTTTGAAGGTTGTAGCATCCACATCCTCTCCATCATAATCAGAGTCTAACTTCTGATTCGTATCAGCAGGTGTGATAGTAGTTTTGTAATTCTTCAGTTTAAATCTCTTCAGAAGCTCAAATTCATACTTCATCTGATGCAGAATGGTTCCTTTCTCATAGTATATAAACTTCATCCCTAAAAAGTAACTCATTTTCCTTAGATTTATCATCTCAAACTCATTCATCAGAATCTTCTTGAACTTAGCTATCTCTTGTTCAGAACTTCCTGTTAGCAATATGTCATAAACATACAAACATACCATAATCATATTGTCTTCTGAAGTGTGTTGAACATAAAAACCATACTCTATCTCACACTTATGAAACCCTTATTCCTTGACAATGACATCAGAACAAGACTTTTCCCAATTCTATACTTTTGATTCTTGTACAGTAACGTCTATGTTAAACTCAACTTTGTTAGTTTCTAAACAATAATGTTTGTAAGAACCTGTACTGTGGTACCCCACTAGGAATATTACTTTACTTCTATCATTCAGCTTCTATCTTCTGGCTTCTAGGACGTGTTTGTAACACACATAACCAAACACCTTCAAATGACCAAAAAATTTCTTTTCTCCAGTCCACTTTTGAATAGAAACTATTTCCTTCAGCTTCTTCATTGGACATCTGTTGAGCACATAACATGCAGTGGCAACAACTTCTCTCCACAAAGTATGAAAAAGATTTTTCTCTTTCAGCGTGCTTTTCACCATATAAAGTAAAGTACGATTTCTTCTTTCAGCAAGACCATTGTGTTGAGGAGTATAGAGAGCAGTCATCTCGTGCTTAATTCCATTCTCCTCACAGAACTTTCTGAACTCCGTGGAGTTATACTCACCATCATCATTAGTTCTAAGAATCTTCAGAGTCTGGCCATTCTGATTCTCAATCTTCAGTTTGAACTTCTTGAATTCAGCAAACACCTCGTGTTTGAACTTTATGAGAGATACCCATGTCATTCTGGTGAATTCTTCAACAAATGACACAGTATTTCAAATCGATGCTACTGGAAATGGACCACACACATCAGAATGCAGTACTCTCAAGGCATACTTTACTCTTGGAGCTACTTCCGACGCAAATGGCAATCTTGGTTGCTTCCCTTCCATGCACACCTTGCATGACTTCTCATGCTTCTTGATTATAGGAATTCCATGTACCAGCTTCTTTGATTTTAGATGCCCTAAGCTTCTAAAATTCAGATGACCAAATCTTTTGTGCCACATCTCACTTTCCTTGATAACATTTGTTGCACTAAGACATTCAGAGTCTGCGGTTCTAACATTCACCGTGAATGTTTTGTTCCTTCCCTGTTCTGAATCCATAATCATCTTCTGATTACATCCATACAACTTTAGAAGATTATCCTTCATGATAACTGAAAAACCTTTCTCATTTAGTTGACCCACACTCCTCAGATTGCTCTTCATGCCAAGTACATACCACACATTCTGGATCACTGTTGCTTTCTCATTATTTAGAATGACTCTGACATTTCTCATACCTTCTACATTGAGGTATTTATCATCAACACATCTGATCTTTATACTCTTCACAGAGTCAAAATCAACCAACCATTTCTTGTTTCCAATAAGATGGTTTGAACATCATGTGTCCATATACCACCATTCTGGTGAATTCATTTCATTAGATTCAAAAGCCAACAATAGCACAAGTTCATCATTAGACTCTCCTCTGACTATATTTCTTTCTTCTGACTTCCTTCTTTGTTTGACCAGCAATATTTGGCATAGTGGCCAAAGTTCTTGCAACAGTAACACTGAACATTCTTCTTGTCAGACTTCTCCTTTCCCTTCAGGACATTCTTCTGCCTATCAGAGATTGAAGCTTCTGACCTCTGACCACCGTTAGTTTTCTTTCTGGCTTCTGACCAAGTCTGTTTCTGATACTTCTTACCAAAAGTTGCTTTCAGAGCCTGTTGCTCTACTTCCCTCTCATAAGTTCTCTCAGTCATACGCAACTCATGCGTCTCTAGACTACTTTGCAGCTCTCAAACTCTCATGGTGCTCAGATCTTTATAATGTTCAACTGCTACCACAATGTAATCAAACTGAGAAGTTAAAGATCTCAATACCTTCTCTATAATTACTTGTTCATAAAGGATTTCTCCACAAGCTTTCATCTCATTAGTGATCAGAATCACTCTAGAGATGTACTCAGAAACCTTCTTGTTGTCCTTCATATTGAGATTTTCATATTTCTTTCTTAGAGACTGAAGCTTCACCTTCTTCACTGATGCATCACCACCATAGCATCTGATCAGTGTGTCCCACACAGCCTTTGTTGTTTCAGAGTCAGCAATCTTCTCAAATACATTCGCATCCATACACTGATGGATGTAGAATAATATTTTCTGATCTTTCTTCCTTATCGTCTTTTGCGTTGTCTTATGTGCCTCTGTTGCGTCTGCTGCTAATGAAGCATAGCCATCGGTGACAAGATCTAACATATTTTGAGAACCGAACAACACACACATCTGGATCTTGCAATGATTCTAGTTTTTGCCATAAAAAACTGGAAGTTTGGAACTGATATCGTTGTTTTCATTCATTTTCAACCTTGTGCAGTTCACTTAAAAATTCACTAACACATAGTGTTTCTCAAATCCTACAGAATCATAAAAATGTGATTCTCAATCACACAACACCTCACTGCTCACTCGTATTTCCCGTGTTTTCTCGTGAATTTTGAACCGGAGCTTTAGATACCAATTGTTGGTGTACAAAAGAGAGATGAAAGACAAAAAGAATATATTGAATGACGACTACAAAATAAGGAGTACTGAATACATTGACCTACCTACTACTAGGTTATTTATACACAATATTAGAGTATAATAAATTACTAAAATATCCTCTAACAAATTTAGTCAACAAAACATTCCTCAAATATAAATTATTTCCAACAATAATTTCAACCCATAATTACCATTCATCACATAAATTACAACTTTTGAATGTACTAATACTTGGCATGGAAACATATGATCCTGTATAATAAATAAAATGAAAAATTAAAAGAAAAAAATTATTTAAAAAAAGCTTAATTAGTACATGATGAGCTTTTGGGTTTATAAAGGCTCAAGAGTACAAGTTAACAATAGCATATCTTGTCCAAAATATTAAGGGATCAGTATTATAAGGTGTTTGTGATTAGTTTGAATTGATTTTGAAGGGAAAAAAATTATTCAATGTTAATTTTGGTTTGATTCAATTTTGGGCGATTAATTTAAATATAAAAAAAAAAAAGACATCTGATTCAATCTAATTTCACAAGGTTTAATGTATATTAATTTTTTAATATTTAAATTATAAATTATAATTTTTATTAATATTATAAAAATACTATAAAATAATTGGTATGAGATAATATATAATGCATGATATATTAAAAATCAAACCTACAAATTAAGAACGGTAAATTATGTTTTGAAACAAATTAAATATTAAAAAAATAAATAAATATTGATTAATAATAAAGTAATGTAATGTATCATATTAACAAAAAAATAAATATATTTATGCGATTGGATTCGATTTAAATTAGTTTCGAAAAATCAATTCAAAATTCGATTTAATATGAACATTTTTCATAAAGGGAAATCCATACGCATACAATAATATTCAAATTTTTTCCATCTTTTTTTCGATTTTTATATACTAATTTTAAAAAAATTATTTGGAATAGTATGGATTTAAACACCTCTAATAAATACTAACTAAAGTATGAATTTAAACCCCTCTAATAAATATTAACTAATATATATATATATATATATATATATATATATATATATATATATATATATATATATATATATATATATATATATATATATATATATATATATATATATATATATATATATATATATATATATATATATATATATATATATATATATATATATATATATATATATATATATATATATATATTTTGTTTGTTGTATGACTTTAAAATAACATACAAATTATTTTTTATTAATATTATAACAACAAAAAGTTAATTTAATATTATTTTAAAAAATTCACAACTTATAACAATTATATCTAAGTTAGAATCAGTTGACACCAGGTGTCAAAGTTTATTTTTTCATCAAATCTTGTTCATTGATTTTTTTTTTTTAAATCTGAAGGTCCATATTTATTCCTCAAATTTTGAATTTGTTCAATTGAATGGATATAATTTGTTTCCTAATTTAATATTAAATCTAACTTATTTTTTAAAATGAGATTTTCTTTTTGAATTTTTCTCTTTCTCTCTCACTTACTATTATTTTTCTGATTTTGATTTTTAGAATTTTAATATAAATCACAAACTTATTAATTTAAAAATTCTAAATTTACGTTATTGTTTAGTTTATTCTAATACATGTTATGAAAAAAAAGATATTTATAGTTGATCATCATAAATATAATATCAAAATATTTTATTCTAATAAAGTTTTATTCATCTTTTTTTTAATTCAGTAAAAATATCAATTCGAAACTTTTTATAATAATAATAATAGTAATAATAATAAAAATAGTAATAATAAAAATAATAATAATAATAAAAAAAAATTTGAAATCTAGAATTTTTAAAATTAATTCAAAATTAAATCAAAATATCCAATATTATTTATGTGTAGCCTAAATTTCATAATAAACTACATATATGAATTATCAATATATAAAATAATTTTTTAATTTATATTTAAAACTATTTTATTTTTAAAAAATATTAGGTTCGTTAATTTTTCCTACTAACAACTTAATAAATTTTATTAAAAAATTATTTTTTAAGTATAGTATAATTATCTTAGAAAATGTTATAAAATTATATAAAAAATTATATAAAATTATCTAAATACTTCATTTAATTTTGAATTAATTTTTAATATTTTATATTTTCAAATTTTGTTATTATTTATTATCAATATTATAATAATAACTATTTTTATTATTACTATCAAAATTTCCAATGAATATTTTTATTGAATGTTTTAAAAAAAAAGGATGAATAGAACTTTTGTAGAATAAAGCATTTTGATATTATACGTAAGATCAAATAGAAAAACTTTTTTTCATAATATACATAATTAAAAAATAAAATTTTGTCACTTTTTATTTAAATTAAAATTTTAAAAATCGAAAACAGAAAAATAATAGTAAGTGAGAGAGATAAAACAAATTCAAAAAGAAAATCTTATTTTAACAAACAAATTGCATTTAATATTAAATAAGAAAAAAAATCACATCAATTAAATTGAACAAATTCTAAGTTGAATGAATAGATATGGACCTTCAAATTTAAAAAAAAATGAAAATGAATAGACAAGGTTTTGTGTCAAAGTATATATAAAGGATATAAACTCGAATAAATAGTATAAAGGATATAAACTTGTATCAGTTTTCTTATGTTTATTTCTATTAACTAAATATAAATCACCGACACTACACATTCTAATTTATTATCATTAATATAACATTAAGTATTAAGGTGTTTTGATTAGTTGATAATTTATAATTTATAATTGAAGTGTTTGATAAAATTAATGGTTTAATTAATTGATAAATTAAAATGATATAAAAGACATTTAATATATATATATATATATATATATATATATATATATATATATATATATATATATATATATATATATATATATATATATATATATATATATATATATATATATATATAAATTTTTATTTTAAATTAAAATAAATTATAAAGAGTAATAGTGTGTTTTAGATAAAATAATAGAGGTAAAAATAAAAGAAAAATTATAAATTATAAATTAAAATACTATTTAAAACTGGGTCTCAAAAATAAGTTATAAATTAATAAATTAATAAATTTTTATTATCATATAGATTTATAAGTTATAAATCAAAAAGTGTTTTACCAAACAGAGAGTCTAACTATATATTAGAAAGAAAGGAATTGAGGGGTGCAACAGCCTCTATGAACTCTGGAGATGATCCGCCTCTACAAGTTAATTATAGAAAATTGCTCTAACATATTAGCTTAATCCTCTAACTAATTAACAAATTAGAAAATTGGTTACACTTACAATTCAAATAATAAATTATATTGTAACACCCCCTCCAAATTAATACGAATGTTAATTATGCTAGTTTGTGAGCAAGTAAGATGAAGGGTTTAAGATAAAGAACTTTGGTGAAAAGGTTTGCAACTTTATCTTAAAATTAATGAACATAAAATAAATGATCTTGGCTTGCAATTGTCACGAACTGGGTGACAATCCATTTCAATGTGATTGATTATTTCGTGAAATATGGGAATAGAGGTAATGTGGAGGAGATTTCTATTGTCATAGAATTTTGTTACTGGTTTTTTTGTGTGTGTAATAAAGAGATCCTGACATGAAGTGTTGGTCAATGCCCAGTATTCGGCTTTTAAAGATGATTTGGACACCAAATTGGTTTCTTTATTTTTCAACTAATCAAATTGCTGTCAAGGAAGAAAGCAAACCATGTTATTGATTTTGTAGTGGTTCGACAAGCTCCCTAATATGAATCTATAAATTCTATAAGAGTGAGAGATGAGATATGTTGGAAGAACAATTCCATAGCACATGCATTCTTTATGTAGCGAAGAATTTTGATGGCTACCAGCATGTTTGTGTTAGTTGGTGCTGCCAAGTTTTGGCTTAACATTAAATGTGATGTCAGGTCAGAAATGAGTTAGATATAAAAGTTTTCCTATTAAATTTTTGGACTTGGTAGACTTAGGTAAAAGGGGTTTATTTTATATGTCAGGTTTGCATCCTTGATCTATGGAGTGGATGTGAAGTTGTATATTTTTAGGACGAGATTGTTGTATGTCCCTAACATATTTAGGAGGAGTATCTCCAATACAGTTATTTTGTTGATTGCTTTATCGCTTTTATTTATTATTGTTTATTGAACTTTTCTCATGATTGCACGTCTTTTTAATCAAGATTAAAATTAATTCGTTATTCATTTTAGCATGCATAAATTAATTGTTATTTTTTTTAGACTTGATCGTGATGGCTTAAGTCTCCTGCATGAATTAATTAAATAAGAACTGTGGGTAATATAAATTCAAGTCATGTGGAAAGCGGAATCTTATATTATTTTGAAAATTTTGAAAAATTAAGATTTCTTGTGTGTGATTTGAATCACTCGCAATCTATAACTCGAATCAAACAAAACAGAGACATAAAAAGAATTTTTGGTGTATGTGATTTGAATTACAAATTACACATGATTCGAATCATGTTGCTCTGTGACTCGAATCACAACTTTTTGCTAGCCACTGTTTTGTCTTATTTGAATCAAGCTTTACACATAATTTAAATCATGGACTTGTCTGACTCAAATCATAGTCAAATCAGGAAAAAAATAGGTCACTTTCTTTATGAGATCTTGTTTCAATGTACTTACTCATGAGACTCAAATTATGAAATGCACTTGATTCGAATCTAACTAACTTCTATCACTCATTTTTGTGCTTAAACTCAAACACATATAAAACTTTTTGTCATCAGTTTTCAAGATACATATTTCATAATCATTTTGTGATTTTCTGTTAAACAAACACTCTCCCACTTTTGAAAAAGTTCAAAACCCTCGCATTCAAATTTCATTCTTCTTCGAACTTAGTTTTGATTTCAGATCTTGATAATGAGATATTTGTAACTGGTTAAGGGATATGTTGTCTGGGAAATAATCGTTCTTGAAGATTGGGTAAAGATTTTCTAATCCTTGCAAGATTGAGGTGTTATCATCGGTGCTGACAAACTTCGAAGAAAAGAATGAAGTTTTTCTCTCCAAATTGTGTTAGTAGTGATTGTGTGGAAGACTACAAATAAGGAGGATTTCTTCTCAGATTTCAGACAATTTACTACTTAAGTAATTGGTAAGATCAAAGAGTTGATTTCTACACACGAAGGCTTGGAGAAGATTGGTGATAATGGAAGATTCTTGAACCGTTAATCGAGTAAAGATTGCGCAGAAGAGTTTAGTGTGAAGCTATATATAAGCCATTCCAAGATCCAAATAGAAGATTTATTTTCTTCAACATTATTGTGGATTAGTGATTGTGTGAGCTCTTGGAATATTTTTCAAAGTAAAAGGAAAAATGTCGGTTTCGATGGGAAACTATTGAAGAGTGCACGTAGACTCACGCGAGGATGACAGAGTCGAATCACTATAAATCCCGGTGTCTTCTCTCTCTTTTAATTTTAAATTTAATTTTTCATAGGATATTGCATGCTTAAGTTTTCAATTCTTAGAGTAGTTTATCGTTTATTCAATTGGTAGTGATTTATTACTTAAGCTTATGCGGTAGAGGCTTCCTAGCAACGGGTTGGACGAGTATCTCCAACCAGTTCTTACCTAGATCGTGGTGGTCTATTAGTTATTTGATTTCACAATTATATTTTTTATATATTTTGTGACTCAGACTACTTAGCACAATACTTTTTATTACATAATATTTTGTTGCTTACATGTTTTGAAGAAGAGCATAACTTAAAAGAACACAACAAACATAAATTAAAAATAACAAAACATGAAAACCTAGACACTACCAGATAATTCTTAATATTTCAGCAACTTGATTATTTCGTCGACGGATCTTGAAATTTTCACATCAAACTTGATTGGCCCCTTAGTTAGCCTACGATAAAATGATCTCCATGTGACCATCAAATCTTCATCAGTCTCCAACTTAATAAGGTTGTGTTCCATTTGTATCAATCTAATATTCACGAAACTCAATCTTTCTCGTCTTTCTGTTATCGGTATCAGGCAACAACTCATTCAACTTGAATGTCAAGTTGATGAGAGATGTGGTGTCATCAGGAAATAGGAACTCAAAAGGAGGTTTGTCTTCGTTGAAGTATATTTTACCTTAATAAAAAATTGAGAAAGAGGCATTTTGAGATGTTTTTTTCAACAACGGATTACCCCTATTTATACAACTTTGAACTCATTTTAGACCATACAAAATTTTCGGTGCAATCACAATTGTACAAAACTGTCAGCAAAATCCTGGTTTTTAAAATTTTTGAGTAAATGAACTATCAGAAATTTCACAATGAACTAAATATCCGGTATGAAATGGCACATTTTGAAATTCGAGAAATAATTGTCACTTACTAGAAATTTCAATTTAACTACCGAAAATTCTACTCCATACCAGAAATTTTATATGACCTGCCGAAAATTTTGTTTGGACATTTTGTTCCATTTTTTATCAGGGGCATTTATTGTACGATTTCCAAGATAATTTTTTCTATTTATTTATTAACTTGTGTCTTAAGGATACATGTTAACATTACCCTTAAATTTAATAAGAAAACATTGTACCAATACACAAGTTATCAACCATTGGGTAACACACAATACCTTAAGTTCGAGTTTTATAGGATCATCCATCCAGCTTTGAGAACATCTGATAACTTCAATTGATGATATCTCAAATTTTGTTTCACCAACTCCTTCGATGTGGACTATACTCCTTCGATGTGGACTATTTTGAAAACATGCATAATAATTGTTGGAGGAATGGGTGTGGTAGGATTTCCAAAATTATTCTATAAACTTTACTATTATGTTCTAATTTATAAGTTACTTTGTAAAAAAATTGTTTTAAATTATAAGTCGTTTTATGATTACAATGCAACATTAATGATTTTTTCCTTAATATATAATATGTTATTTAATACTCTTTTTTCTTTCAATTACTTTAATTTCTCTTTTTAAAAAATTAATGAAAGACAGTATAGTAAAGTTGGATATAATTTCTCTTTTCTATACAAAATTAATTACACTTCTTAATTTATATGAAATATTTCAAACAATTTATAATTTGGGACCGTGGGAATAATATCTAAGCACCAATTGAATTAACTAGCACTAAAATAAATTTAAAATAAATTAATTAAAAATTTCAATTATGTATATATAACTTGCACACAAAAAATGAATATGAAATTATCTTCAATATACTAATTGTTATTACATTTTATTGACATCATTTTATAGACACCTTGTAAAGCAAGATGTTATGACAACATGTGAGATATTTTATCTTTGTGATCAAGTTTTTTTTAAATTAAATTAAGAGCATACTTAAGAAAAAAAAAATATACAAAAAGGGGAAAATAGACCTAAACCCCACAAGAAAAGAAAAGAAACTACGAGCCCAACTAAGAGAAATGATAAAAAGGGAGCCCAAGTTTATTTCAATGGAACTCCTCTTTGATACAACTTGAAGGTGAATTTCACCATAAAAAATCAACTCCTTGAGCATCCAAATTATCTGCACATGCATTACCTTCACAGTATATATGCGACCATTTCACATTCACGCAAATCAAACAATTATCCCATCTATTCCTTAAATCCTAAGGAACTAAATCCGACTTTTGGAAAGCCTTAACTGCCATGTGGGAAACACTTTCAATCTAGATATTCAACCACCCTTTAGTAACTGCATTTTCAATAACCAATATAATAGCCACCAGCTCTGCATGCAAAACTGAATTGAAAGGAACTCTCGATGTAAAACACCCAGAAAGTTCACAAAATGATCATTCGATAAAGCTCCACACACTGCTGAATTATCAACCAGAGAGCTATATGTATTCTCTTTAACCCAAAAAATCATCGACTCGTTCCAAAGCACCAGAGAGACTTTCTGAGCTACTAATCATCGTTGAGGAATGAGGAACCACTAAAAGATCTGCATATCTGATTGATCCCCTATTGTATATCCCTTAGAGATCTTGGCACTCATGACAATTGAGGTATGTATCTTAATTTTAGCCACGTGTAATTTAGTCTGTGTATTATTGAATCTCATAATATTTCTAGTCATCCAAATAGTGTGAAACGTATGGACAATTGTTGTTGTAGCAATAGCATGAACCTGAGAACTCCAAGTAGCTTTGCAACTATGGAAATGGATAAAACACTCATACAGACAAAAGAAATACCAAGGAGGTATCCTAGCCAATACCAGAGCTCCATGGAATAATTATACTGAAAGAACAAATGCTCTGCACTTTCTTCTTTTGTAATGCAAATGGAACAAAATGAAACCAAAGCATGCCCTAGTTTATGAAGATTCACATTTGTAGGAACCTTTGTTAGAATGAGATTTGGTTCTGCATATAATCTCTATTTTTGATGATAACAATGCATATATTTTACATGTAACAATTGTGTACTTTAATAGTTTCTTAAGTATGCAAATATAAGATTTTATTTGATTATGGATAGTTATCTAGAAATATCATTAAAATCATTGGTGGCACGCCTCTGAAGAAACGTTGCATCCATTTCTCAACAAACATCAATAGTTCTTATGAATGTTGAATATTCACTAGAAGAGGATCTCTGTGTGTTTCTCAGATAAGTTTTTGCTTCCAGCTCAGAAGACAAGATTGGTTTTCTAGAAAAGGATTTATGTTTGCTTCTCAGCTAAGATTTTGATTCCAACTCAAAAGCCAAGAGTTGTTTCTTAGATAAGCTTTTGCTTCCAGATCAGGAGATAAGATTGGTTTTCTAGAAAAGGATTTTTGTGTGCTTCTCAGATAAATTTTTGCTTCTAGCTCATAAGTCAAGATTTGTTTCTCATATAAGCTTTTGCTTCCAGCTCTAAAGACAAGGTTCTGACTCTGAAGACTCTAATACTCTTGAAAATCTCTTCTAATATGATCTCTTCTAGACTTAATATTGCTTCAGATCAGAAGATAAAGATCAACTTGCATAAGTAGAAATAGTACAACAATATAGTACCTACCCCACTATGGTGAAAACAAATGTATGATCAAAAAATTATTATGCTCTTGTCTCCCATGATCTCATGCTACCGTTATGGAAGATGGCAATAAAAGTGACGTTTTGTTCTTCTCAATGGTCTACTTTTGAAGCCTATATAAAGGGATGACTATTTCATTGAAGAAACAATGATTGCAAGAATTAAGGAAGTTGAAACAACACCATTTGAAAATAAGAGTTATTGTGCAAAGATATTTACGTAAGAAATATTCTTCCAAGAGAAAAATCAAAACACAAAGAGTTATTTCTCATTTTTGTGTTAACATTTGTTCTCAATAAAAAACACAAAGAGTTGTTTCTCATTTTTGTGTAAACATGTGATCTTCATTGTTGTGTTAAACCTGCTTTTCTAGAAGCACTATTATAAACATTCTCTATTCCAAATCTTTTGAGATTTGTTTTCCTAAAGTGACTAAGTGATAGTATATATACTTAAAAGGGCTAAGGTGTTTTTCTAAACTCTTAGACATTTGTTTGTAATCTTTCAAGATTAGTGTATTAAGTCCTTTTTGAAGGAGAAATCACTTTGGCGGGTGACAAGAGTAGCCTTGTTTAAGGTGAACTTGTATAAACCAATTATGTCTCTTTTCTTTCTCAGTTTGTATATCTTGATTGTTTGTGTGAAGCATTTCTAACCAAAAACAATTGAAAACCCAATTCAATCCCCCCCCCCCCCCTTCTTGTGTTTTTCTAAACCTTCAGTTTGTATCAGAGCTCCGACTTTGTTATTGATTTTTGGGTTAAATATATTTTTGATCCTTATAAATATCTCAAATTTCATTTTCAATCCCTATTAAAAAAATGGCAAATTTTGGTCCCTAAAAAATTTTTGTTCATTCAGATTTAGTCCCTGCTACTTTCTAAAATTTTTAAAACTGTTTAATTACCCTTGAACTTTTAAATTTTTTTATAATGTTTTTCATATATGTTTAGAATACTATAAAATGTTTCTTTATCAAGTTTTAGAATTTTTTAAAATGAGAATAATTAAATATGAGTTTTTTAAATTTCAAAAGATATTGATAAAAATAATGAAAATCTCGATTGAGAAATCAAAATTTTAATTTCTTTTTTTCCAAGGAACTTTTTATAATGTTTGAAACATGTCTACAAAATAATCAATAAAAAATACACGTTGGTTTAACAACAGGGACTAAAACTATGTGCATAATAATTTTGTAGGGACTAAGACATGTCATTATTTTAATAAGGACTAAAAATGAAATTTGAAATATTTATAGGGACCAAAAACATATTTAACCCTTGATTTTTCAATCAAACACTTAACCATGTAGAGAGATCCAATGTGATAAAAACCTTTATGTCTACTGCTAATACAAATGAAAGAGATAGTTACAATGCTAGGCCTTTTGTCTTTGATGGAAAGAAATTTGACTACTGGAAGGATAGACTAGAAAGTTTCTTTCTAGGCTATGATATAGAACTTTGGGATATTGTCACAAATTTCTATGATGCACCTGTTAGTACAATTGGTATTCCCACGAGAAACAGAATGAATGATGTACAAAAGCGTGATCTCAAGAATCACCATAAAGCCAGAACTATTATTCTCAATGTTTTTTCTTACAATGAATATGAAAAGATCACTAATAGAAAAACAACAAAGGATATTCTTGATTCGTTAAGAATGACATACAAAGGCAATGCTCAAGTCAAGGAAACCAAGGCTCTACCCTTAATCTAGAAATATGAGGCTTTCAAGATGGAAGACGAAGAAACTGTTGAGACTATGCTCTCAAGGTTTCAAACCTTAGTAGCGGGACTTAAGATTTTGGACAAAGGTTACTATACAACTGATCATGTCAAAAATATTATCAGAATCCTCCCCAAAAGATGGAGACCTGTTGTTATTGTGTTGAAGCTATCTAAGGATCTAAACAACATAACTCTTGAAGAGTTGGCCAGTTCTCTCAAAAGTCATGAAATAGAGTTAGAGGAAGATAAGCCCAATAAAAGAAGGAAATTTATTGCTCTAAGATCTAGATCAGAAAGAACCAAGTCATAAAAGAATAAAGTCTTTCAAGCTGAAGAAGTAGAAGATTTTGACGATGAAGTTTTAAATGACGAAGATGAATTATCCCTTCTATCCAGAAGAGTCAAGCAACTCTGGAAGAAAAGACAAAATAACTTTTGAGGATCCAGAAATAGAGGAGATCATTGAGAAACGTCTGCAAGAGGAAGAGAAAGCAAGGAAGTAATGTGCTACAAGTGCAAGGAGCATGGACACTACATAAATGAATATCCAACGCTCAAGAAAGAAAGCACCAAAAAATAAACCTTAAAGGAAAATAGTTTCAATGGCAAAAAGAAAGGTCTCGTGGAAACATGGGATGACTCGGACTCTGAAGGATCAGATTTTGAAGAAGAGCATGTCGACGTAGTATTCACGACTACAATGTCAAAAAGAAACACCACAGAAATTGAGTCTGACTCAGAAGAGGTATTTTCTAAACTTTCTCGTGCTGAGTTAGAATTATGTATGTCTGAATATCTAAATAGGTATCATAAATTTCAACAAAAATTCAAGAACCTACAGAAGGTTCATGATTATGAAATTGAAGAGTATGGTAAGCTAGAGAAAGAAGTTTCTGAACAAAAAGGAGACAATTTTATTCTAGAAAAAGAAAATGCTTTTATAAACAAAAAATTGTTAAAACTTGAAGAAACTCTTTCTAAAGCTCATTCGTCTTCTGAAACCATCTTATAAAAATATGATAAGGAATTTCATAAATTCTTAAACAACAGTATATGGAGAAGAAAAATGGCCTCCGTGATCTATGGTGTAAGTCAAAATGGGAAGAGAGGAATTGGTTATGTTTCTGATAAAGAAAATCAATAATCAAACCTAAATCTCCTTTTTCTTATCACTATACATCAAACATATACAAAAATTTAATGTTGCATGTAAACCCAAGTTTATCAGAAACTCTGGGAAACTAATTCTAAAGGACCCAAAATATTATGGGTGCCAAAAGATAAAATAGTTTATGTTGCAGATATCTTATGCAGCAGAGTTAAAACACCAATCATGATACTTGTACTCCGGATGCTCGTGTCACATGACAGGAAGAAAGCATATATTCTAAAACCCGGAACTTAAAGATGTTGGGTACGTTGGTTTCGGAGGAAACCAAAAAGGAAGAATAAAAGGGTTCAGAAGAGTTGGTCATGGATCTCTTCCTTCTATATCTAATATACTTTATGTTGAGGGTCTAATGCATAATTTTTTATCCATATGTCAATGAAATGATAATAATTATAACATTATCTTTAATCAAAAAGCATGTAAGGCTGTAAGTAAAAAAGATGGCACAATTATATTCACTGGAAAGAGGAAAAATAATATCTATAAAATAAAGCTTTCTGATCTTAAAAATCAAGATGTAAAATTCTTAATGCCTATAAACGAAGAGTAGTGGGTGTGGCATAGAAGCTTGGGTTATATTAGCATGAGGAGGATATCTCAACTAAATAAACTTGAGTTAGTCAGAGGCCTACCTAAGCTGAAGTTTACTTCATATGCTATTTGTAAATCATGTCAGAAAGGCAAGTTTTCTAAAACTTCCTTCAAAACTAAAAAGGTTGTTTCTACCTCCAGACCTTTGGAGCTTCTACGTATTGACTTGTTTGGTCCAGTTAAAACCGTGTCAATCAATGGTAAGAAGTATGGACTTGTCATCATAGATGATTATAGTAGTTTGACATGGGTAATATTTTTTAGGCACAAGGATGAGTCACACTCTGCATTTACTAGTTTCTTTTCTAAAGTTTAAAATGAGTTTGATTCTAAGATTGTTAGAGTCAGAAGTGATCATGGTGGTGAGTTTGAAAATAAACAATTTGAAGAGTTATTTGATTCTAATGGCATATTCCATGATTTCTCTTATCCTAGAACTCCACAACAAAATGGAGTTATAGAAAGGAAGAATATGACATTGTAAGAAATGGCCAGAACCATGATCAACGAAACTAATGTGGCTAAGCACTTCTAGGCAGAAGCTGTGAATATAACATGTTATATTCAGAATAGAATCTCCATAAGACCCATTCTGGAAAAAAAACTCCTTATGAATTGTGTAAAGGAAGAAAAAATAACATTTCTTATTTCCATCCTTTTGGATGTTCTTGTTTTATTCTGAACACTGAAGAAAATCTGAGCAAGTTTGATTCTAAAGCACAGAAGTGTATCATGTTGGAATACTCATAACGCTCTAAAGGATATTGAGTATACAATACAGAAACAAATATTATGGAGAAATCAATTCATGTTAGATTCGATGATGAGCTTGACCCAGAAAAAGTCAAAGTTGTTTGAGAATTTTGCAGATCTAAAAATAAACCTTACAGGTTATGGAGAAAAGGCTAAAGATTTTATGGATAAAGATTCCAATAAACAGGATGATACATCAGAAGTACCTGAATATCCATCAATCCATAAAAGACAAAGGCAAGGACAAACCATTTCTAAAGTTTTGATTATAGGAGATAAATCTGAACCTGTCAGAACAAGATCCATATTTAAACAAATTAAGGAAATGCTTATGGGATTTGTGTCTCTGATAGAACCAACTTCTTGTCAAGAATCACTTATGGACAACGAATGAATTATGACAATGCAAGAAGAGCTAAATCAAGTTCTCCAGAAACGATTTTTGGGATATGGTCCCCAAGTCTAAAGGGAATCATGTTATTGGAACCAAGTGGGTCTTTAGAAACAAATTAAATAAGGTGAAATTTTCAGAAATTAAGCACGCCAGATTAGAATATTTTTGTCTTCTAATCTCAATAGTTTTAATAATTTAGTCTCTTGATACTTCTACAAGTTAGAAGATTTTTTGGTCAAAAACATCTTAAGTCAGAAACCCTTTGGTATTCATGACTCTGAAAACATCAAATTGTGTCTTTTCAAATGTATGACTATGATTTATTTAGACACTTGTCAATTTAAATTATAAAAGCATCGTTTGAGTGACACCTCGAGCGATTGGACTTTCTTGAGATTAGGTTTAAAGTCACCATTACTCTCTCATTTTGAACATTTTCTATTTTTAGTAATCATTTCAATTTGTTTTATAAATACTAATTCTTCACACCAACATACACTATGCTACTTCACTCCCCATACTTTAAATATTTTTAACCTAAAACCTTCTTCTCTTAATCATCTTCATCCATGGATCCCAAAAAACAAGAAGTTTTCAATTTCTCTCAAGAACTGCTTCAACAAGAAAAATATTCTCAACAAATGGCTACAAGCACTATTCCTCTAGAATCTTCAAAATTGAAACAATCCTTTTCTAGGTTTAAAAAACCTCATGAACAACATATCCTTGAGCATCACGCTCATGTTCATCTGTCAACGCATGTTGCTCAACTATAAGTACTCAATGAACTTCTAGTGGATTTTGAAAATCTTAAATAAAATGGGTTGGATCTTACCAAGGAGCTCAATAATCAAGGTTGGGGTAACTATTTCAAACGACTCTACGGCCGTGTTTACACTAAATTGATAAAATAATTCTGGAGATTCGCAGAAGCTGGTGATAGATACATCATATCCCATGTTTTGGACGTAAAAGTTATCATCACTGAAAGGTTTATCGCTACCTTGCTCGGAATGGAGGAAGCAAAAGGAAAACAGGTTTATCATGCAAACCCTAAATAAAGATCAAGAAACTTGCACAAGAAGAAACAGTACAACAGTACAGTACCTATCTCACTATGGTGAAAGCGTATGTACGATCAAAAATTTGTTGTGCTCTTGCCTCCCATGATCTCATGCTACCATTATGGAAGCTGGCGACGAAAGTGATGTTTTGTCCTTATCAACGGTCTACTTTTTGAAACCTATATAAAGGGATGAATATTTCATTGAAGAAACAACGATTGTAAGAATTACGGAAGTTGAAACAACAACATTTGAAAAGAAGAGTTATTATGCAAAGATATTTACGTAAGAAATATTCTTCCAAGAGAAAAATCAAAACATAAATAGTTGTTGCTCATTTTTTATTTAACATTTGTTCTCAATAAAAAACACAAAGAGTTGTTGCTCATTTTTGTGTAAACATTTTTTCTTCATTGTTGTGTTAAATCTGCTTTTCTAAAAGCGCTATTGTAAACACTTTCTATTGTAAATATATTATGATTCATTTTCCTCAAGTGACTAAGTGATAGTATGTATACTTGAGAGGGATAATGTGTTTTTATAAACTCTTAGACATTTGTTTGTAATCTTTCAAGATTTGTAGATTAAGTCCTTTTTGAAGGCGAAATCACCTTGGTGGATGGACAAGAGCAGCCTTGTTTAAGGTGAACTTGTATAAACCAATTGTGTATCTTTTATTTCTTAGTTTTTCTATCTTGATTGTTTGTGTGAAGCATTTCTAAGCAAAAAGTTTCTTGAAAACCCAAGTCAAACCCCCCTTTCTTGTGTTTTTCTCAACCTTCAACCTTATTATGCAACATTCACGATGAAGGAGCAAGAAGGTGGAATAAAGTCATTCTAAATCTTAGCAGGCCAAGTAACTAAAGGATGAGGATAAATGAATTGTTGATCTTGCTTCAACATAAGAGACCCATCTTTAGAGTCTTTCCCAATGAGATGATCATCATGAGAAGGCCGTTTGGGAATAGAAACCAAAAGAATAACCTCCTCCAATTATGGGGCACAAATAGCTATAACATTTGGAATCCTCCAAGAAAAGTTGTAAATTAAGTAAGAAAATCTAGAGGTGAGAGAACTATGAGTTATCATTGGGATATTTAAAGCTTCCACTAAAGGGACGCCTAACCAATTTTCTTTCTAATAAGAAATTTTATCCCCATTACCTATCATCCACAAGGAATTTTGTGATCGAGTAAGAAAGAAACATAATAACATAAATATGTTTTTGAGTCTGTGAGACATCTTTTTTCATCCAGAAGTAGTTTCACGCTGAGTGAATCTCGTGTTGTTTAAAGATTTGTTTCCTTTTTTATCTAATCAGGTTTAAATATTTTATACACTTTTTGGAATAAGGAATTTATTCCAAATATCATTATGAGCAAGATTAAAATTGAGGAATTATAATATGATCAATATCTCAATCAATCAAATATTTTTAATCCGCATAATGGAAGATTGGTTACTTGTGCTTTTTGTATGTTCACCCACGTTCAAAGACAAAAACTCTAATGGGATTTTAAGATGGATCTTTTCACTATTTAAGGAGAAGTTTTATATTGTAGAGATCCAAACCTTGCACAATCAAGTTAAGCATGTTAATTTGCTTTGAGTCTATTTATTTTGTTTGGTAATGTTGTATTCTTGAGTCTTATTCCTATGTTAAGGAATATAATAGTTGAGTTTTAATTTCATTCCATCATTCTTAAACTCTTGTAACTTTCCAAACACTGAGAAAAGTGTTTGAGTGAAAGTGAGAGGAGTCTCATATTCAAGGGAAGTCCTAAATAGAAATTCACTGGTAGTATTAGGAAAATACGCATGGAAATAGGAGAGTTCAAATCATACCAATTTGTACTTTTGAATATTAATAGAGATTTTTCTTTCATTGGATCAACACCCTCCAAGCGTAGGTGGCTTTGTACCAAACTAGGTTACAAATTCATGTGTCATTTTATTTACTGCCTTTATTTTTCTAATTAAAATTTACACTTGTCATACACATTGTTAAGAAGTTAAGTCTGACATCTTGGTATCTTGAGAATAGAATTTCAATTGGCATCAGAGAAGACACCCTATTCTCGTAGGGTGAGCTCCATGGGATCTATATATTATATTCAAAATTTACAATGCTAAAGAAGAAGGATTTGTAAATCAATCACTTATTCTAGATGGCATAAATTATGATTATTGGAAAGCTCGCATGGTTTATTTTCTCAATTTCATGGAAAATAAAACTTGTAAAGCAATCATAAAAGGATGGACACCCCAAAAGGTTACAGTTAAAGATGGCACCCTGTGATACGGTGGGAGAACTGACTAGAGGTTTGCGTTTGTATTCGCACTTGTTCGGTTGAGCAAGAGTCGCCACCGACTTTTTATTTTATCCTAAAGGAAAGGTTAAAAAGCACAGCAAAAACCTTTTGAGATATTTCGTGGGTTCGGGGGGTAGATTATGAAAAGGGAAGGTATTAGCACCCTTTTCATCCATGGTTATCCATGGGCTCTTAGTTACTTGGTTTTTAGATCACTTGCCTTGATTTTTGATTGCTTGAAAATGGTGTGTGTGTGTGCGTTTTTGAAAATGTTTTTGAAGAAGATGCCTTGTCTTAGGCAACCCTCGTAACAATTCTTTACTCGAATGTTTTACAAAGGTGTGTATCTTTTCGAAAAGATGTTTCAAATGTTTTTGAGAGTTTGTTTTGAAAATGTAGTGATGTGTGGTTTTTGAAAAGAAGGCAAGTGTTTTTGCAAGTTGATCTCAAGTAACTAAGAGTTTTGTCTACCCCTATTGTACTCAAAGGTTTTCTCTATGTTTTTAACCCTTTTTTAACAATTTTGTTCCACCATTGAATTTGGTGGACAATCTTGCGTTTAGGATGTTTAACAGGACGGGCGCGGGTCATCGTATGGACCATGAATGCAATGGTGCCAAGTATCTTTGGCAATTTGCTTGAAGGGACTTGATCATTCCACTTAGGCAACTTTCGAAAGCGTCATCGAGGGACTTATGATCATTTGAATTCGTTTTGCCAAAGAAACTCGACGTGCAAGCATGGCCCATTTTGGAAGGCAACATGTGGGATTACCCTAGAGGGTGCAAGTGTGATTGTGTATTGATTTCATGTATTTATCTCTGTATTAGGTTATCTAGTGTTTGATTTTATGTACATGCAAACCCTAGGTCTAACCATGGTATAATTGGAAAGCGATAAATTGCATGAATTTAAAGTCTACGCTATTACAAATAGTATCCGAGAGTGGGGGTACAATTTTACAAATGGGGATGAGACTTTAGGAATGTAGTGTCCAATAATTTACAACCAAATCGAATTGCGATAAAAGTGTAAACAATGTATATCAATGTATAGAAATAGCAAATGTATATTGTCAAATGTCAAGTGTATTGTGTAGGTGTACGTGTACGTGTATATATGTATGTAATTTATTTACAAGTTAGAGATGTGAATTTAAATGTGTATTATTAAGCATTGGTTAACTTAAAGAAAGGAATCAAATATTTTCTTTATTTAATTTTTGTAATCTCGTATTTTTCTTTAATATGTACAAAAGAATGTTTTAATTAAATGTTTCAAATTTAAATTATGTATATTGAAAAAATGTATTTTATTGATTATGAAGTATTAATGTTCAAATAAAAATATTTTTAGTTTTGTTTCTCATATATTAGTATTAATATATATATATATATATTTATACAAGAGCTTTTTTTAATTGAAAGAAACTATTTGAGGAAGAATAAATTGTGTTTAAGGTTTATGTTATAAAAAGTATTATTAAACAAAAAATAATTTGATATACAAAAAAAAAAGTTATGTTGATTTATTAATCAAAAGAAAATAATAGGTTTTAAATTCTAAAGAAAAAGGTTTGGAGATTTGAATGGCGTTTTGGGCTTTGTGTTTGTGAAACGGGTTAGGCCCAGAGTTTTAACAATGTTTTTAGGGTTAACCAAAACTTTGTTCATTTGGGACATTGGCTTAGGGTTTACAGCGCCGTTTGCCTCCTTACTTCGTTCCTCTTCATCCGTTCTCATGCCATGGATCCTGAGCTTGTCTCCTCGCCTCAAGTTACTAGGCGTTGCCTCCGTCTCCATCTTCTCAAGGTTGGGCCAAGCGGTGACGACATGCAAGGTAGTTTCGTATACATATTTTTTAGGGTTTTCAAGTTTCTGTTTTGAACATTTTTACCTTATTCTGCTTGTGTGCGTTGTCATTGCTTGAGGTACGTGAATGGAAAAGAAGAAGGAGGGATATTACCTTTGGAGACGGAGGAGGAGGACGGCGACACTTCCGGTGGTTTGAAGGCGAGGGGAGGGTGATGATGAAGCTTCTGCTTCCTGGTTTGTGTATTTTGCCCTCTTTTTTGTATTGGTTCGGTGATGATGTTTGAGAGCCTTTTTGATTTCACTTATTCTTCTTGCTTGTCTTGCTTCTGTTGCCTATTTGATTTTCCTCTTCCTCTCGTTGACTCGTTGTATGCTTGGCCTTTGATGATTGTTGTATGATTTTGACTTTATTAGCCCAATGATGAAGCTTTCTGAGGGCCCTTGATGTTTGACGCTGAGTTGCCTTGAACGTTTCCTTTCTGTGCTTGGTTGAAACACTTCTTTTCTTCTTCTTCTGGCTGTCTTCTTGGAATGCTTGTTAGGGTTGCCTTCGAATGCTTCTTCTGTGGGCCTGGCTTATATGTTTATGTATGCTTGAGATGTTGGCTTGTGAATGCTTGAATGTTGGACTTGATAGCCCAATGATGAAGGAATTCTGAGGGCTTGTGGCTTGGTTACGATTCAGGTTTTGAAACAAGTTGATAGCCTTTTTTTGGGGGGGGGGGGGGGGTTATGTGAACTTACAGGTTATGGCCTTGGGGGTTCTGCTTCAGGTTAGGCCTTGACAGGTTATGTGTTAAGCTTGAACACAGTTTGTTTGGGTTTGAAACTGGTTTTGACAGGTTATGGCCTATTGGTTTTGATTATGCTTTTTGGTTTAAGGTGTTTGGGAGCTTTACTGATTTAGGCTTTGACAGTTCAGGCAGGTAAGGCTTGGGCAGGTTGGGGTTTGAAGCCTTTGGTTGTTATGCTTGTACAGGTTTGTTGTGGTGAACTGATTTTTGGTTTGACAGTTTGCTGTGAGTATACTTGTTATGGCTTTGCAGGTTTGTTGTGAGGCTTGATACCAGTTCAGGCCTTTTTGCTAGGCAACAGGTTTATGCAGGTTATAAGCTTATGCAGGTTTTGGGTCTGGAGGGCTTTTTGACAGTTTGTCTCAAGGTTTAGAGACTGGTGCAGTTTATGCTGGTTTTTGATGGTTAAGGCTTATGCTTCAGTTTGCATTCTTTTGTGTGTATTGGTTTGCCTCTGATCTCTGTTTGATATATCCTGCTTTTTTGACCATGTTAGCAGTTTTATTTTCTATATTCTTAAGCCTCAAAGCAAAACCTGTAAGCCTAAACACTTTTTCTCTCTTCTCTCTCTCCAGTACACTTCAAAAATATTAAAATATGTTTTATGTGTACTTAAAGCTGAAAGGGAAGCACTTGGGAAATGATGAAATGAATAACTTGCTTGCATAACATGCTTTCTCTGCATACTTTATCTTTTTTCTTCCAGATTTTGTGCTGCACTTGTACTTGCATCTGAACATTCTGATATCTTTGATATCTTGATATCTTGTGGACATCTTTGGTAGCCTTGTGACAGTATCTTGTACTTTTGGCAGAAAGTTTGAATTTGGACTTTGTTTGGCAATTTGAACTTTTAGTTTGGACTTTGTAGTTTGATTTGGACTTTGCATCATGCTGTTTGAGACTTGAACTATGCAGTTTGACAATTTTGACTTGTGCATTCTTTATATTTGTGCATTCAAAGTTTAGCAAATAAATATTCATCCCTCTTTGTGAACCGGGAGAAATCCCGTGATTTGCAGAGAGGGCTAACTGATCCCAGTCAGTTGCCCTTAATGATGACCCCTTTTTTATCTGTCTCTTTTATTTATTTATCTGCTATTGACTTTTCTTTCTCTTATTTGTTTTTGCAGATAAAATTCCATGGAGCACTGGAGCAATGGGCGGAAGATGAAGACTTAAGAATTTTCTTAGGATAATTTTGTTTCAATTTTAATTATTGTAATCATTATTAGAATACTTTGTAAATAAATACAGTACTCGAATAAAAATTGTAACGAATAATTAAAGATGAATAAAAATCCAATCTTTTATCATTTAATTCCTTTCCTTCCTTTTCAATTATTTATTTATTATTTATAGTTCTTTAAATTAAAATAACTGAAAATTAAATTCCAGCTATTTAATCTTTAGAATAATAAATAATTAACTAAACATTGATTCAACATCGATCAATTAATAAACTTGGCGCTTCCAACATCCAAAGTAAAGCACAGTCAAACACAACAACTGATCAGACGCATTCCCCTTTTTACTGATTTTTACCAAACACTGCAAATTCAAACTGAATGTATCCTTTTATTGATTCAGTCAAACAAACGTGAATTCAATTCAAATGTAATCTTTTATTGATTAAGTCAAACAATGCGAATTCAAACCAAATCTCGGAATAACTTGCAAAGCATCGTAGAATTAAATCTTTCTGAAGAACCGCGCACGAACAACCCTAATTCCTGATTAAATGCCAAAGAAGCGTTCGCCTGATCGAAGTTGAGCCAAAATCAACCAAAACCCTAAGCCAACTGTTTGAAACATTCTAAAGCCCTGAAAATCAGTAAAACCCTAATTGTGTCTGACTGACGAGAAAAGTCTGTTTGACCGATTCTTGAGCCAGTTTGAAAAATCAGGAAACGCCTGAAGCTGTGATTTCTTATGGAAAAAAGCGAGGGCAAATTTTGGGGTACAACAGTTGCCCCTGTTCAATCTTCTTGAACCTGAAGAGTTAGATTGGCAAGTTTGCCTTTCGCGACTCGAAGGTAAAAGAAGATTGGACACTAAAGTGCCCAGAAAATTTGCACTCGGCGATGTGATGGTAGAGGTGAATGGGCTTAAAGATGCCATTTGGTGATGGGCTTAAAGATGTCATTTGGTGATGGGCTTAAAGATGCCATCTGATGCGATAGAATCATGTCGGGGGATGGGCTTAGAGATGCCATCTGAGAATGGGCTTAAAGATGCCATTTAGAAATGTTTGTCGGAGGATGGGCTTAGAGATGCCATCTGGAAATGTTGAACTGTATGTCAATGGTGAGTGGACGAGTATCAGAAAGGCATCCATGTTTTGGAACATCTCTGAACTGGGGGTCTGAATAAGCAATAGAGCAGCATCCGTTGTTGGGAAGCGTCCGTAAACTGTTTTCAAAAGTTGAGAAGAGTCTGAACAAGCGATAGGTTAACATCCGTTACTGGAGAACCCGTGAACTGTTTTCAGAAGTCTTGAAGTTGAATAAGCAATAGAGCAGCATCCGTTGTTGGGAAGCGTCCGTAAACTATTTTCAAAAGTTGCATCTGAACAAGTGATAGATTAACATTCATTGTCGGGAAGAATCTGTGAACTGTTTTCAGAAGTCTTGAAGTTGAATAAGCAATAGAGCAGCATCCGTTGTTGGGAAGCGTCCGTAAACTGTTTTCAAAGGTTGCATCTGAACAAGCGATAGATTAACATCCGTTGTCGGGAAGAATCCGTGAACTGTTTTCAGAAGTCTTGAAGTTGAATAAGCAATAGAGCAGCATCCGTTGTTGGGAAGCGTCCGTAAACTGTTTTCAAAGGTTGCATCTGAACAAGCGATAGATTAACATCCGTTGTTGGGAAGAATCTGTAAACTGTTTTCAGAAGTTGAGAAGAGTCTGAATAAGTGATAGGTTAACATCCGTTACTGGAGAACCCGTGAACTGTTTTCAGAAGTCTTGAAGTGGAAGAGGAACCGGTGTAGGGTTTCCTGATAATGCGTCTGTGTAAAACTGCATCTGAGTGAATCTGGAATAAGCAATCAGAATGTCACCGTGTCCGGGTCACATCTGAACTACTTCTGGATGAATCTCGGAAGATGATCTTTGTCTGTTGACTGATCTTGCCTGAAAAGGTAAAGGGTTAGTTGTATGCAATGTTATGATGCATGATGCAATGTATGTGACATCAATGTTTATGACATGAATGTGATGAATGCGCATGTAAGCTGATGAGCTATCTTGCTGAGGATAAATGAATCCTGGATGGCTGGAGATAAAAGAATCTTGACTGCTGCCGGGAAGAAAAAATTCCTTGGCTGTTGCTGGGGAATAAGGAGCTTGGGTTGTATACCAATCTTCTGGGGAATTCCTGTTTTGAGGAGATCTGTGTAGGATTTCCTGATGATGAGTCCGTGTAAAACTACATCGGGTTTTTGAACACTTTTGACATCCGAATGCCCCAAGTGGTGATGTAGATAATTTCCTGGCTTGTTACAGGTGTTGATCTGGAACTTAAGAAAAGTTGGTCAAGGAGATATTGTCCTGGCTTGTTACAGGTGTTGATCTCTGACCTGAGAAAGAAAGATGGTTCCCTGGCTTGTTACAGGTGTTGGTCTTCAATCTCTTCAGACGTGCCCTGGCTAGATACAAGAATCGAGTCTAGAAATAGTCGTCAACAGATATGCCCTGGCTGGATACAGGAATCGAATCTTCAAACTCTTCAGACATGCCCTGGCTAGATACAGGAATTGAGTCTGGAAATAGTCGTCAACAGATAGGCCCTGGCTGGATTCAGGAATCGAATCTTCAAACTCTTCAGACGTGCCCTGGCTAGATACAGGAATCGAGTCTGGAAATAGTCGTCAACAGATATGCCCTGGCTGGATACAGGAATCGAATCTTCAAACTCTTCAGACATGCCCTGGCTAGATACAGGAATCGAGTCTGGAAATAGTCGTCAACAGATATGCCCTGGCTGGATACAGGAATCGAATCTTCAAACTCTTCAGACATGCCCTGGCTAGATACAGGAATCAAGTCTGGAAATAGTCGTCAACAGATATGCCCTGGCTGGATACAGGAATCGAATCTTCAAACTCTTCAGACGTGCCCTGGCTAGATATAGGAATCGAGTCTGGAAATAGTCGTCAACAGATATGCCCTGGCTAGATACAGGAATCGAATCTGGAATTGTGATAGTTGATTTATTGGCGGTTGTAATTTCCAACAGGTGGTGAAGGAATGATTGAGCACTTTTGGCATTCGAATGCCCCAAGTAATGATGAGTCTTGAATCAGATTAATCTGCGAATTGAGAGATTTCTTGAAATCTTGACTGGACTTCCCCAGGTTAACTGAACTTTGAAAGATCTGTTGGACCTTGATTGGACTGCCCCAGGTTAACTGGATGGTGTCATGTTATGCCCCTTGTTGATAGGAGATTCGCAATGGAAGTGTCATCCTTTTGAAGTGATTTTGCTCACTGAGAGAGTTTTTGTTCCTCCAAACATTCGTTGTATGAAATTCTTCGCTGTCAAACAAAAAGCCAAATGCAGACAGTGATATTCAAGCAATGCAAAGTTTATGTTTGTCTCGAAGTTTTTTGAAAAATGCGTTTTTAGCAGAAAACTTTTTATAAGACAGATCAACATATGATTTAGAGCAAAGCCTTACAGGAGTCAGGATACCTTTTGTAACAGTATGCTTTCGAACTAACCCATGCTTCAATTAGGACTTTTGAAGGGTTGTAGCGTGGCTTGGTTCACGGTTTTAAGAAACAAAGGATAAAGGCTCAAAGTGTATTTGTACCCACCCGCTCTTCGTGATGTTCTTCATACCTAAGCTCAGTTAATTATGCGTCACACTCTGTTTTAAGTTTGGAACGACTTTTGGGCGATGGTTCACCAGTTGAATTTAGGGAGACAGTCATCATCTCCTTTTTCTTTTTCAACATTTTTCATGTTGTTGAGGATTGTGTAATGACCTCACTATTTTGATTTTGATTTGTTATCCCTAACTTTTGCCTGACTGTTCCCATTTTCGAGATTACAGTCAGCGGGATGCCCCAGCTTTCTTAAGCCTCCTTTACAGGTTTTGGCTTGGTGGGCTTTTCTCTTTTGAGAGATTGACTGTCTATGTGATAGGGAACCACCCTTGTCTTTTGATTCCCAAGGAATGCCTTCTTTTTTTTGTGACGTTGTTCGTTGTATTACGAACTGAGAGTTTGCGACTTCAATGCGCGTTTCTCTTGAATTAACTGAGATACTACCCTGCCCCGGGTTTATATCAAAGGTTTTGATTGTTTAGAACAGAAAACTCCTACTTCTTTGGCTCGAAAGGGGTTGACTAGGGATTATCTTCCTTATAACTCCAGTGTTTGGGATTTGAAAGAAATGCCTGTACATCATCAGCAAGGTCTGTTCAAAAGCATACTGTATAAGATTATGGTATTGTTTCGTCATCCTCCCTCTAAAGGCTTGCAACTTTTTATCAAGAGTCAGATATCATAAAGAAAAGCATAAGAGTAGTGAAACGCATGGATGAATTCAAGACAAACATATGCAATGCATTAATGAAAACAAAGTTTAACATCAACAGATAATTGTTTGACAACAAAAGGAATTACAACTTTGAAAATTCAAAAAGAAGCAAAAGTCTTTCAGCTTGAGCTTCGTCACTTTAGGTGGAGAACCCTTTAATGGAAGATTTTCATCTCGCCGTCTGGCATGAATTCCAGCACTCCGATGTCAATCAAATCTTGAATCTTGTTCTTCAAGGCCCAACAGTCGTTGGTGTCGTGTCCCGGGCTGTAGGAGTGGTAAACACAAAATGCGTCGGGACGATAGTTAGGTGAGGAGGTATTGAGCTTCTGAGGAGGATCCCTTAGGGTAAGCAGGTTGACCTCCAACAGGCGCTTCAGTATGAAGAATGATGGTATCTCAGTCTCCGTGAACTGTCTTCCCGACGTTTCTTGCTTACGCCGATTACCCCGTTGACGCTGGCTAGGTTGTTGATGGGCTTGTGACCCTGAAGCAAGCGAAGGAGCCTTCCCCTTGTCTTCTTGAGTGGATGGAGGCTGAGCAGTGACTTGCTCTTCAACCTCATATGTTTGCCCCAATTGGTTGTTTGGAAGCAGTTGGCGGACAAGAACTCTGAGTTCCTCTTGTCTTTGAGATAGGTCTTGGATGAGAGCCATCTGGCCCACCAACTGTCCCATCACTTGGGTCCTCAATGTTGCCAGATCAAACTGCAGCTCCGCAAGCTGATCACTCCTGGCATTGTTGGAATTCTCCAAGCTCTTTGTGAGGAGAGCTTTCATTTCTTCTTGCCCCAGAGACAAGTTCAGGAACATCTCCTGCAGCTGAGCAGTCTGGTCTTGGATGTCTTTGACAGACCTTTCTAGAGCCATCTCTTACTGAAATAAACAGCAGGAGAGTAAGGCAACCTGAAAAAGGAAAGACTGTCACAATGCAATGCATGATATGTGGATGCATGCTTTCAAGGATCTCTTAGGGTAAACACAAGAAAATGTTAGAGGTTGAACTTTGCTCTTGAATTGGAGAACTTCGCACCGGTGGATGTCTTTCCACTAGAATCAAGCTCACCATGTCAAGTGGGTCATAGCCACTGATTCAAGTTGTTGCACTTGAACTCTGATTGGGGAATTGTGCACTGGTGGATGTCTTTCCACGAGAATCAAGCTCACCATATCGAGTGGGTCATAGCCACTGATTCAAGTTGTTGTACTTGATCTTTGTTTGGAGAACTTTGTATTGGTGGATGTCTTTCCACGAGAATCAAGCTCACCATGTCGATTGGGTCATAGCCACTGATTCAAGTTGTTGTACTTGATCTTTGCTGGCATTTGTTTAGAGAAGAAACCCCTTGCCCCTTGGTAGACGTCTGGTTCAACGTAACCCTGCATCAAAAGAACCTTCGAGATCCTCGAAATGGTTATTGAAAATGCTATGGTTGATGTTATGATGTTATGCACATGTATGCAAAAAAGCAAGTGAGTGGATATACAGACAAACATATTCACACAAAGCAAACAAGTCCTTAAGTTTAGTCTTGCATGGGGTTTAGGTAAGTACCCTCTTGAAGTTAGTTGGCTCATCCTGTCCTAAAATAGAAACTGGGTTCTAAGGAGCTCAATATCATTGGATTATTTTCTGTGTTCATTGTTTCGGTTTAGCCACTTACTGGCGACCAAAATATTCCAAGAAAACAACCCTCAAATGAGTGTAGTATCGAGTATCTACCAACTTCGGACTGCACCAAAGTCGGTCATCTCACTACCCTTAAAAAGGCTAAGATGGTCAATTAAGGTTCTAAGAGTTCGTTAGTGCTTCACGACATCACTCAGCGGCCCCGTACTCTCCTTGATTGAACTCAAGGGTTACCGGTACTCACAAATATGTCACACTAACATAGCTTACTGCTTCAACCATGTCGGTATACCCCGCACAGTTCCCTCACAGTTTTTTGCTATTTACCTAAGAAGGTGCCCCAAATCCGGGTGTAGGATTTACAACAAACCTAAACAAGAACCCAAAAGATAAAGTAATCAAGTCAATCAAAGCAAGAAAGTAAAGGTGATCTAAACCCTAAGGTAACTCCACTTTTAAGAATTATCCTCCCCAGCAGAGTCGCCAGTTCTGTGATACGGTGGGAGAACTGACTAGAGGTTTGCGTTTGTATTCGCACTTGTTCGGTTGAGCAAGAGTCGCCACTGACTTTTTATTTTATCCTAAAGGAAAGGTTAAAAAGCACAGCAAAAACCTTTTGAGATATTTCGTGGGTTCGGGGGGTAGATTATGAAAAGGGAAGGTATTAGCACCCTTTTCATCCATGGTTATCCATGGGCTCTTAGTTACTTGGTTTTTAGATCACTTGCCTTGATTTTCGATTGCTTGAAAATGGTGTGTGTGTGTGTGTGTGTGAGTTTTTGAAAATGTTTTTGAAGAAGATGCCTTGTCTTAGGCAACCCTCGTAACAATTCTTTACTCGAATGTTTTACAAAGGTGTGTATCTTTTCGAAAAGATGTTTCAAATGTTTTTGAGAGTTTGTTTTGAAAATGTAGTGATGTGTGGTTTTTGAAAAGAAGGCAAGTGTTTTTGCAAGTTGATCTCAAGTAACTAAGAGTTTTGTCTACCCCTATTGTACTCAAAGGTTTTCTCTATGTTTTTAACCCTTTTTTAACAATTTTGTTCCACCATTGAATTTGGTGGACAATCTTGCGTTTAGGATGTTTAACAGGACGGGCGCGGGTCATCGTATGGACCATGAATGCAATGGTGCCAAGTATCTTTGGCAATTTGCTTGAAGGGACTTGATCATTCCACTTAGGCAACTTTCGAAAGCGTCATCGAGGGACTTATGATCATTTGAATTCGTTTTGCCAAAGAAACTCGACGTGCAAGCATGGCCCATTTTGGAAGGCAACATGTGGGATTACCCTAGAGGGTGCAAGTGTGATTGTGTATTGATTTCATGTATTTATCTTTGTATTAGGTTATCTAGCGTTTGATTTTATGTACATGCAAACCCTAGGTCTAACCATGGTATAATTGGAAAGCGATAAATTGCATGAATTTAAAGTCTACGCTATTACAAATAGTATCCGGGAGTGGGGGTACAATTTTACAAATGGGGATGAGACTTTAGGAATGTAGTGTCCAATAATTTACAACCAAATCGAATTGCGATAAAAGTGTAAACAATGTATATCAATGTATAGAAATAGCAAATGTATATTGTCAAATGTCAAGTGTATTGTGTAGGTGTACGTGTACGTGTATATATGTATGTAATTTATTTACAAGTTAGAGATGTGAATTTAAATGTGTATTATTAAGCATTGGTTAACTTAAAGAAAGGAATCAAATATTTTCTTTATTTAATTTTTGTTATCTCGTATTTTTCTTTAATATGTACAAAAGAATGTTTTAATTAAATGTTTCAAATTTAAATTATGTATATTGAAAAAATGTATTTTATTGATTATGAAGTATTAATGTTCAAATAAAAATATTTTTAGTTTTGTTTCTCATATATTAGTATTAATATATATATATTTATACAAGAGCTTTTTTTAATTGAAAGAAACTATTTTGAGGAAGAATAAATTGTGTTTAAGGTTTATGTTATAAAAAGTATTATTAAATAAAAAATAATTTGATATACAAAAAAAAAAGTTATGTTGATTTATTAATCAAAAGAAAATAATAGGTTTTAAATTCTAAAGAAAAGGGTTTGGAGATTTGAATGGCGTTTTGGGCTTTGTGTTTGTGAAACGGGTTAGGCCCAGAGTTTTAACAATGTTTTTAGGGTTAACCAAAACTTTGTTCATTTGGGACATTGGCTTAGGGTTTACAGCGCCGTTTGCCTCCTTACTTCGTTCCTCTTCATCCGTTCTCATGCCATGGATCCTGAGCTTGTCTCCTCGCCTCAAGTTACTAGGCGTTGCCTCCGTCTCCATCTTCTCAAGGTTGGGCCAAGCGGTGACGACATGCAAGGTAGTTTCGTATACATATTTTTTAGGGTTTTCAAGTTTCTGTTTTGAACATTTTTACCTTATTCTGCTTGTGTGTGTTGTCATTGCTTGAGGTACGTGAATGGAAAAGAAGAAGGAGGGATATTACCTTTGGAGACGGAGGAGGAGGACGGCGACACTTCCGGTGGTTTGACGGCGAGGGGAGGGTGATGATGAAGCTTCTGCTTCCTGGTTTGTGTATTTTGCCCTCTTTTTTGTATTGGTTCGGTGATGATGTTTGAGAGCCTTTTTGATTTCACTTCTTCTTCTTGCTTGTCTTGCTTCTGTTGCCTATTTGATTTTCCTCTTCCTCTCGTTGACTCGTTGTATGCTTGGCCTTTGATGATTGCTGTATGATTTTGACTTTATTAGCCCAATGATGAAGCTTTCTGAGGGCCCTTGATGTTTGACGCTGAGTTGCCTTGAACGTTTCCTTTCTGTGCTTGGTTGAAACACTTCTTTTCTTCTTCTTCTGGCTGTCTTCTTAGAATTCTTGTTAGGGTTGCCTTCGAATGCTTCTTCTGTGGGCCTGGCTTATATGTTTATGTATGCTTGAGATGCTGGCTTGTGAATGCTTGAATGTTGGACTTGATAGCCCAATGATGAAGGAATTCTGAGGGCTTGTGGCTTGGTTACGATTCAGGTTTTGAAACAAGTTGATAGCCTTTTTTTGGGGGGGGGGGGGGGGGTTTATGTGAACTTACAGGTTATGGCCTTGGGGGTTCTGCTTCAGGTTAGGCCTTGACAGGTTATGTGTTAAGCTTGAACACAGTTTGTTTGGGTTTGAAACTGGTTTTGACAGGTTATGGCCTATTGGTTTTGATTATGCTTTTTGGTTTAAGGTGTTTGGGAGCTTTACTGATTTAGGCTTTGACAGTTCAGGCAGGTAAGGCTTGGGCAGGTTGGGGTTTGAAGCCTTTGGTTGTTATGCTTGTACAGGTTTGTTGTGGTGAACTGATTTTTGGTTTGACAGTTTGCTGTGAGTATACTTGTTATGGCTTTGCAGGTTTGTTGTGAGGCTTGATACCAGTTCAGGCCTTTTTGCTAGGCAACAGGTTTATGCAGGTTATAAGCTTATGCAAGTTTTGGGTCTGGAGGGCTTTTTGACAGTTTGTCTCAAGGTTTAGAGACTGGTGCAGTTTATGTTGGTTTTTGATGGTTAAGGCTTATGCTTCAGTTTGCATTCTTTTGTGTGTATTGGTTTTCCTCTGATCTCTGTTTGATATATCCTGCTTTTTTGACCCTGTTAGCAGTTTTATTTTCTATATTCTTAAGCCTCAAAGCAAAACCTGTAAGCCTAAACACTTTTTCTCTCTTCTCTCTCTCCAGTACACTTCAAAAATATTAAAATATGTTTTATGTGTACTTAAAGCTGAAAGGGAAGCACTTGGGAAATGATGAAATGAATAACTTGCTTGCATAACATGCTTTCTCTGCATACTTTATCTTTTTTCTTCCAGATTTTGTGTTGCACTTGTACTTGCATCTGAACATTCTGATATCTTTGATATCTTGATATCTTGTGGACAACTTTGGTAGCCTTGTGACAGTATCTTGTACTTTTGGCAGAAAGTTTGAATTTGGACTTTGTTTGGCAATTTGAACTTTTAGTTTGGACTTTGTAGTTTGATTTGGACTTTGCATCATGCTGTTTGAGACTTGAACTATGCAGTTTGACAATTTTGACTTGTGCATTCTTTATATTTGTGCATTCAAAGTTTAGCAAATAAATATTCATCCCTCTTTGTGAACTGGGAGAAATCCCGTGATTTGCAGAGAGGGCTAACTGATCCCAGTCAGTTTCCCTTAATGATGACCCCTTTTTTATCTGTCTCTTTTATTTATTTATCTGCTATTGACTTTTCTTTCTCTTATTTGTTTTTGCAGATAAAATTCCATGGAGCACTGGAGCAATGGGCGGAAGATGAAGACTTAAGAATTTTCTTAGGATAATTTTGTTTCAATTTTAATTATTGTAATCATTATTAGAATACTTTGTAAATAAATACAGTACTCGAATAAAAATTGTAACGAATAATTAAAGATGAATAAAAATCCAATCTTTTATCATTTAATTCCTTTCCTTCCTTTTCAATTATTTATTTATTATTTATAGTTCTTTAAATTAAAATAACTGAAAATTAAATTCCAGCTATTTAATCTTTAGAATAATAAATAATTAACTAAACATTGATTCAACGTCGATCAATTAATAAACTTGGCGCTTCCAACATCCAAAGCAAAGCACAGTCAAACACAACAACTGATCAGACGCATTCCCCTTTTTACTGATTTTTACCAAACACTGCAAATTCAAACTGAATGTATCCTTTTATTGATTCAGTCAAACAAACGTGAATTCAATTCAAATGCAATCTTTTATTGATTAAGTCAAACAATGCGAATTCAAACCAAATCTCGGAATAACTTGCAAAGCACCGTAGAATTAAATCTTTCTGAAGAACCGCGCACGAACAACCCTAATTCCTGATTAAATGCCAAAGAAGCGTTCGCCTGATCGAAGTTGAGCCAAAATCAACCAAAAACCTAAGCCAACTGTTTGAAACATTCTAAAGCCCTGAAAATCAGTAAAACCCTAATTGTGTCTGACTGACGAGAAAAGTCTGTTTGACCGATTCTTGAGCCAGTTTGAAAAATCAGGAAACGCCTGAAGCTGTGATTTCTTATGGAAAAAAGCGAGGGCAAATTTTGGGGTACAACACACCCAATCTTGGAAGTTTGAGATAGATTGGTCAAAAGATGAATATAAATAAGGTCATGGAAAATCTCGTGCTCTCAATCCTATTTACAATGTAATTTAAAAAAAATATTTTCAAGCTCATTAATACATGTTTTAGTTTCATATAAGCATGGGAGACCCTTCAGACTGCACATGAAGGCACCTCAAAAGTTAGTATGTTAAGACTACAATTCCTCACTAAAAAATTTGAAAAATTGAGGATAGAAAAGGACAAAATTATCATTGAATTTAAGGTTCATCTCTATGACATAGTCAATAGCTCATTTTCTCTTGGTGAAAAAATATCATAAGAGAAGCAAACTAGAAAATTTTTAATTCCAAAGAGGTTTAATATGAAGGCCATAACCATTGAAGAAGCACAAGACATTAAAACTATCAAAGTGGATGAAACCATTATCTCTCTACTCACTTTTAAAATGGCTATCAAAGGAAAATCAGAGAAAAGAAACAAAAATGTGCCATTCAAAGCTGACATGGAAAATGATGATGAATGGGTAGAAGAAGATACTGGTGCTAACCTATCCAAATCTATTGCACTACTTTCAAAAATATTTTGTAAGGTTATGAGAAGACGTGGCAAACGGTAGAGGAATGAAATGTTGGCACTTTAAAATAGATGTCAAAACTGATGTCCCAACACCAAAACACAATGTCAAGACAGATGTTACGACATATGTTGACTAACAGAACAAATATATCAAACTGAAAATTATGCATAAATAAATTGCAGAATGATAAAGAACACAATCAATTGTTAACCCAATTCGGTGCAACATCATCTACTATGGGGGAATCTAAGCCATGAAGAAAATCCACTATAATAGTATTAGTTAAGCCTAAACAATCTCAATTTACAACTTATCACCTAATCACCACCCTATGCAAGTTCTACCTAGGAACCTCCTAAATATAAGAACCCCCTCTCACTTCCCACAATCACCTCATCGATAAAACCAATCACAAATCAGTGACAAGAACCAAAAGAGATGATTACACTTCCAATAAACAATACTCAACTATTTACTTAAAAGCTCATGAGTGAGAACAATAACTTGATACATAACCAACTCTTTTCTTAAAAGCTCATGAGTGATGGACAAGTAACAATGAACAATCAGTCTACCTCATTATATTAAAAGATACATGGGTGACACATAAAATACACAAGAGACTCTTAAAACCTAAGACTATAAACTTCCCCTTATTTCTTATAAAATTGTGAAAGTTAAATTACATTTGGTCTAGGTTTCTCTTTAAATACTTCTCATTAGTCCATGGGGTTCGAAATCTTCACAAAAATATTTCTTAACAATCTGAGGGCTGCACAATTATGCAGAAAAATCTCCTTAAATCTTGGAACAAAACATCAAGTTTCCTAAATTGTCTCAACATCTAATTTTAGAAACTTATATACAATTGGAGATCAAATAAATTGTTCCAGATTAAATCTTCTTGACCTGCACAAATATATGAGATATATCCAAAAGGAATTTCACATAATCAAATCAAATGTGTCAAGAACAACAACAGCCTATAATGATGTCCTAGTACAACATGTCACACATATGTCAGAACATGTGTCTTTAATGTAGATTGACCAACATGTTAAGACATCTCACACATCTCATTGTGAACCATGTTTTAGAAAAAAATGTTGCAAATCCTAAAACCATGAATCTAACAAGGAATAATGTCACAACAAATGTCAAATACAATTTATCACCTAATTCAAAAGGTTTCAAAAGAGTTGAACAAAGGCAAGTGAATCCAATGCCATGAATGTGAAGGAATTAGACTCATTCAGGAATAATGTACATACTTCATTAGGAAACAAAAGAAGGTGTGATACGGTGGGAGAACTGACTTTTTGTTTTGCGTTTTGATTGCAAATGTTGCGGATAGCAAGAGTCGCCACCGAATTTTCTTTTATCCAATAAGGAAAGGTGAAAAAGCACAGGAAAGACCTTTAGAGATGTTTTCTTGAGTTAGGGGGGTAGATTATGAAAAGGGAAGGTATTATCACCCTTTTCATCCATGGTTATCCATGGACTCTTAGTTACTTTCTAGATCACTTGCTCTTGTTTGAATGTGTGCTTGTGGTGTGGGTTTTAAAAGTATTTTGAAAATGTGACTTTGTAATGATTCTCGTTTCTATAAGAATGCGTACAAAGTTTTGTTTTGAAAATAGTTCAAAGAGGTGTTTGTGGAATATGTTTTTTGAAATTGATTTTGAAAAGGGTTTTCTTTGTAATGGCTCTCGTTTCTATAAGAACGCGTACAAAGTTTTTGTCTTTTGAAAATATTTCAAATGAGAGTGTTGGTGTAAAAATGTTTTGTTGTGAGCAAGCGAGCAACTAGGAGCGAATCTACCTACTCAAAAGGTCTTAGACGTTCTTTTCCTATTCCTTTAGATGTTGCTATCTTACCATTGATTTGGTAAGAAGCCCCATCGTTGGATGGGAAGGGACGGGCGCGGGATGTTTTTGTATAGTCATAGAAGGCAACCCATGGAACTTTTTAGCAATGTCGTGTGAGGGACTAGATCGTTTATCGAAGGCAACATCGAGGGTCATCGATGGACTACGATCTTTTATCGAGAGTCTTTTGCTAAAATGCCCAAGTTCGAGGGACATGACTATTTTTCCGATAGGCAACAAGGTGGGATTACCCTAAGGGTGCTAGTGTGCAAGTGTGTTTGATTGCATGCATTTTAGTCTTGATTAGGGTTATTTACTTGACAATTTCATGTCTTGTCATACACACCTTAATTACTAGCGTTTACATTTGAAAGCGATAAATTACGGAAATGTAAAGTCCTACGCTATTACAATATTTTAGGGATGGGGGTACATATTTACAAATGGGGATTGCAAATAAAATTAAATCCTAAGTTACTATTACAACCATATTGAAATGTACAATGCAAAAAAGGACTTGTTTAGAAAATGGTTTTTTGTCTTAATGAATTAAAAAAAGAAATAAATTAATTAATAAAATAAAATATTTTTATGTCTTTTTATATTAATGAAAAAAGGAACTGATACTAAAAATGATAAAAAGGAAAATAAATGAAAGATAGAAACAGTGTGCTGCTGCAAGCAAAACAATAAGGATCAGAAGTTCTGAAGTCAGGCGCGTGGTGACTCAGAAAGGAACGTCAATGGAATCATAAGTTCTGGATTGGTACATTCTGAGGTTCTACAAGACACATTAAAGGGAAAACAACAGAAGTTTTGGGTTGCTATATACTGAACTTCTGAATGTTAGAACAATGAGAAAATCTTAGAAGTTTTGTATATTAAAATAGTGAAGAGAACTCAGAGGTTCAACATGTGCTAAAACAGTGAGTGAACATCAAAAGTTCAGTGTGCGTTAACAACGAGTGAATATCAGAAGTTCAGTGTGTTTAAACAGTGGGAAAATCATAGAAGTTCTGTATGTTAAAACAGTGAGGAGAACTCAGAAGTTATGTGTTGTGCTAAAACTGTGAGTGAACATCAGAAGTTCTATGCCATATTTCAACTCTTAATCAGCACATCAGCAATTTATTCAGTTCTTAATAAACAGAAAATCAGAAGGATAACAACACAACAATTTATAGAAGTTCTAATCCTAAATCTGAGTCTAGCCCTAATCAAGAAGTTCTGATCCACATTTTTTCTACTTATGCAATGATATGGACAACATTAATTATGATATTTACATATTAATGATGTTCTGAATGAAAAAATGCAAAGTCAGAAAGACTTACCTTGAATCTGGAGTGTGGGCTTGGAGCCTTTGAGCTGCTGCCTTCAGATGTTCTAGTGTCAGCGAGAGTAACGGAACAGTGGTTATGTTCTTTGATTCAAAGGGAAGAACAAAGGTTTTGTTTAGGATTTGTGAAGGTTTTCACTATTTTCTTTTCTCTCTTTGATAATTCTATCTCTCTCTCTCTCTCTCTCTCTCTCTCTCTCTCTCTCTCTCTCTCTCTCTCTCTCTCTCTCTCTCTCTCTCCAAAAGCCAGCCCCTTGCAAGTGTGATGGAGCAACTTATTTATAGGTGGATTTGTTGTGGTTTTGGGGGGAAAACAAAATGGGATTCGAACCTTTTTGGCATCTTGTTCCCTTGCCTTTTGATCACAGTCTTCGTATGCTAGTTTGGTGCAATTATGGGATGCAGGCGTAGGCTGAATTAGCTGTTGGTTATAGGACTGTGCTGTAGCAGTGCAGCAGGTTGTATAAACAAGATTTTGGAATTTGGTCATATTCTGACCGAAGCGTTGAATATAGCCTTCATATGCTAAGGTGCCGCCTTGTTCTTGAAGCAAGCATGGTTGTTAGCAGCTTTTAGCCATGCCTAAGCTGGATTTGTAAGCGTGAATTAAGGGAGAGTACCCTCATAGGCAAAATCAAAGCATGGGCTCAGCATACTTTTGTACTTCTATGCCATACGTGGGAAAATCCTTTGGACAAAGACCCAAAAGTGATTGTGAGAATTAAATGATGATGAGATTTATCAAACCAGAAATCCTGCAACGTGAGATTCTGCATCATTGCTTAATTCTGGATCAGAAGTTCAGCTTCAGCGTGACTTAGAATAGACATCCAACTTCTGATCTTTGTATCTCCTTGCTCCAACATGTTCTGAAGGAGCTCTCAGACTTTCCAGGAAGCTTACAACATGATTTGTGACCTTCTTTGAATTACCCTTGCAAACTCTGACCGAATCTTTGTGAAAACTGGCTCAGAAGTTGTAATCAAACTCTGTCTTGGAACTGCCCAGAATTTGCTGAGTGTTTCAGTTTCAAGGACGTGTCTTTGAGGAGTTATAACTTGAAATCCCAACATTTCTAGGAGAAGTTCTGTTCTGCAATGTTTTAGATCTCATTGAAATCTATAATTATTGTATCATAAGTTCTTCTAGAATCAGCTTGCATCCTGGTGAAAATCTGGCCAGAAGTTCCAAGCTTGTCATATTTCTTAAACACTTAGAAAAAATTCTAAGTATTTAGAATTTTGACTTTTCCAAAGTAGTTTTGACTTTTGAATTTCTTGATGAAACAAACTTCATATTTCAACCTACCTTGATGAAATATGATTCTTGAAACTTGATTTTGATCCAAAAGTAAAAGTTTGACTTTTCAGTGTGCAGATGACCATTTTGCCCTTATGGATGACTTTCTTGAAAAATTTTGCAATTCAAGGCTTGGAACTGGATGAAAGCAAACCTGAGGGTCCAGGGTGATCCTTTGAGAAAAGAGAGGAAAATTTTTGGGGTACAACAGAAGGGATACCCTACTACATTGTCAAATAAGGAATTGGAAGACGATTGATAAGAAGAAAAGGAAAATAGTATGGTTCTCTTTACAACTCGTGTAAGAACCAAGCCAATTGTGCATGATGATGGGGAGTCTAATGATGAAGATATCTTAGATGAAAATGTTGTTGAAACCTACAAGTTTATGTATCTTAAGTGGAAAGAGTAATGTATATCTGGTGAGAAACAAAAAATTAAAATAAATGTTCTGCTTCTAGACAAGACAAATCTTACTACAACTATCACAAAGTTAAAAGAAGAAATTGACCACCTGAAACCCAAGCTGGAAGGTATGACCAAATTAGTTCGTGTTAGTTCCTGGTTTTAGGATAGGCAACAATTTTTATAAAACATGGTTCATGACAATTGTTGAGCAAGATGTCTGTGATACAATGGTGGAACCTACTGTTATATACTGGTTTTGCATTTTTTGTTCGCAAATGTCGCGGTAAGCAAGACTCGCCACCATCTTTTTTTATCCAATTTAAGGAAAGGGTGAAAAGAACAGAAAAAGACCATTTCGAGAGTTTTATGAGTAAGGGGGGTAGATTATGGAAAGGGAAGGTGTTAGCACCCTTTCCATCTGTGCTTTTCCACGGGCTCTTAGAGATTTGCTCATTTTTCAAGATGCTTTTGTGCTTTGTGTTTGAAAATGTTTTGAAAACGCCTTAGTACGGCTATTTTCTTTGCATTTAACTCTTGTATCAGTTCTCAAGAGTGTTAACAAAGAAATTTTTTTTGAAACTTGTTTTTGAAAAGTAGTATTTGTGTAAGTGCAAAAAGTATTTTTGAGCAAACTTCTAACCTCTATCTACTTTTATACTCGAAAAGGGTCGTTCTTTTTCTCCTATCCTTTAGACAGTGCTATCCCACTATTAATGAGTAGCTAGCCCTAGTCGTTGGATGATTTGAGGGACAATTGGAGGGACGTTACAGTCACGAAGGTAACTTGTGGAGACGCTTTAGCAATTCTATTTTAGGGACTAGATCATTTACCAAAAAGGCAACACTATAAGGGTCATCAAGGGACTATGATCTTTTAATTTTATGGATCTTTGCTAAAGCGTTCCTGCCTCATGACTGTTTTTTAAAGGCAACCAAAGTGGGCGTACCTTAGAGGTGTATATGTGCAAGTGTGTTATGTTCAATTATTTTATCTTTAAACCTTTAGGTGTTCTACCGTTTGTTTTCAGATCTTGTCATGCAATCCTAGTTAGCATACATCTAAGTAGTTAATATATGTACAGGAATTTAAAGTGCGGGAATTGTAAATCATACGCTATTACAAGGCTTTGGGGAGGGGATTTACATTATACAAAGATAAGGGGATAAAGCAGTAAATATCCTAATTTTATCTATTACACCCGGTAAACTGATATAATAATAGTAAAAATACGAAATTAAATAAACGCGCGTGAAATAGAAAAGACGTCTAATAATCCTAAATAAAAGAAATCTTTTTTTGTAGTTTTTAGTATAAAAGAAAATAAAGCCTAAGTCTATTTAATTTTAATTTTAAAAAAAAAGTTAAAATAATTAATCAATTCATTTATAAATTAATTTAATTAGAAGAGAAAATTAGCCTAATGTTTTTTTAGTGATTTTTGGTTTTAATGTAAAAATAAAAAGAAATCAATGAAAACAAAAATAAAATGCAAGGGACATCCTTCGATCCAGGGGGAAAGGGGAAGCTTCGATCCAGAGAGAGTCATGGTCTTTTCGATTCAGAGGGGAAGCAGTCTTTCGATCCAGAAATAGGTGGAATTTTTGACCCAGGAGAGATGTGTGTCCTTCGACCCAGAGAGACATGATTGTCTTTCAATCCAGGGATGGATGCTATGAGGACAATGAATTTGTAAAGGTATGTTAGCACAAACGAAAAGCATGACCTGAGTTCTAGCCTCAGGTCTTTCGATCCTGCACGCTGTGGCCTTATTTATGTTGGATCTGCAACAAGTGTTAGAAAGATAAAAACAAAATCTCAAATTTGAGTGGAATCTTGGTCTTAGATTAGACAGATCGTGGTTGTGTCGTCCTAATTCGACTCTCCTGTATCTGAATCGAAAGTCCCTTTGCCATATAACACCGTGAATCCTGAGATTCGAAAGAAGATACAAATCATGCCCTAGCAATGGCACAATCTCCTCCCTGCAATTAAACTTGTATACAACATATTGAACAAGCACAAACATCAACAATAACATGCATGTAATGATTAATATGGATTTAAAGGAAATTGAATATTTAGCTAATTTGAAATCGAATAGATTACCAAATGGAGGGAGCGTGAGATTAAATGGATTAACAAACGGAGGGGGCATGTGTTGGATCCTCCTAATGCTTGGACACGTTTCCTGGAACCTGGTGACGACTTTGAGATTTTAGGGAGCTTCGATGGGCAATATGTGTGGGTGATGCAATATGTGTGATTTCTCCTCTTTTTCGGCCCCCCTTGTAATGTGTCCTTGGCCTCATATTTATAGGAGTATGTTATAGTAATGGTAAGAGAGCCATTTAATCAGGCCTTTAAAGCTACGAGACAAGAATCAGACAAATTTAAAGGTTTCCTTTTTTGAAATATCCATGCCCCTTTTAAAATCTTGGATGAACCTGGACATTTGCCTCCTTCGAACGTCTTCCTGCCATTCGAAAATCCTTTACCCAAATACCACTCGAAGGGTATTTTTTGAAACACCGATCGAAGGGCCTTGCCAAAAGGCCAATCAAAGGGTACTTGGTTAACATGCCTGTCGAAGCTGCCTTGTTTGAGATGCTAGATCGAATGATTTCTTGCCATGCCAATCGTAGGGTCGGGCCTAGGGTGCCAAACGAAAGGGTCTTTTGGAATGCCAATCGAAGGCCTTGGCACCATGCCAATCGAAAGGCTTGTCATGAGGCTAATCGAAAGGCCTTGTATCCATGCCAGCCGAAAGGCTTGGCCATGAGGTTAATCGAAAGGCCTTGTATCCATCCCAATTGAAGGGCTGGGCCATGAGGTAAACCTAAAGGCTTTGTATCCATGCCAATCGAAGGGCTTGGCCATAATGCTAATCGAAGCTTTTTTTTAATGTCAATCGAAAGGCTTGGCCACAATGCCAATCGAAGGGCTTGGCCATGAGGCCAATTGAAAGGCCTTGTTCAGGTGCCAATCGAATGATACTTTGTTCTGATACCAATCAAAGTGCCTTGCTCAGACGCCAGTCAAAGTACTTTGTTGACCGATCGAAAACTTCATTCTGCTCTCTTTGATTTCCTTCACTTTGGACTAATCGAAGTGACGCTAAAATGCCAATCGAAGACACCTTTGTTCAGATACCAATCGAAATACATTGTTAAGATGCCAATCGAAAGACACCTTATTCAGATTCCAAATGAAAGCCATTTTGTTGACATGCCTTCGAAGTACACCACATCGAAGGACACTTTGACCAACTTCAAAAATTGTTATTTTTCTTCAAGTAAGTATTTGTAACCACCCATGTAAGAAAAGATCTTGTAAAAAATGAGAGGGAAAATTTTAGGGTACAACAACTGCCCCTGTTCAATCTTCTTAAACCTAAAGATGTAGATTGGCTTGTCTACCTTTCGTGATCTGAAGGTGGAAGATGATTGAACACTAGTGCCCAGAAATTTGCACTCGTCTGAGATGATACTTGACTGTGTAGATAGTATCGGGAATGGGCTTATATATTCCATTTGGAAAATATGACGGAAGATCGTTGGAGATGGGCTTAAAGATGCCATTAGAATGTGACAGAGAGTCATTAGAGATAGGCTTAAAGATGCCATCCAGAAGACTATTGATATCATGAGATATTCCTTTATGGGAATTCCTATTCCTGTTGTTGAGGAGTACTCTACTAAGGAATGTTGGTCTTTGTCTTGGAACATAGAGTTTTAGGAGCTTCAGTTGTCTATTACTCTATTGGGGAGTCATCACTTGATTGAAGAGATTGAAGTGAACTTCCATCTAGTCAGGATCCAGGCTTTGCAGTGACTTGCTGAGGATGATAAGGATGACTGTTATCTGGTTGTGCTCCAGGGTTCACAATGACTTAATGGGGAGATGAGATTAAACTGTTAAGAAATCAGCAACTAATCCATGGTCGATTTGAACTGAACCAACGGAGGTCTTGAATTAACTTTGACTGGATAAGAATCAGAAAAATCTTAGGATCGATTTAACTGAACCAGTAAAGGTCTACCAGAAGAATCAGTAACAAATCAATGGTCGACTCGAACTGAACCAGCAGAGGCCTTGGATTAACTTTGACTGGATAAGAATCAAAAAAATCTTAGGATCGATTTAACTTAACCAGACAAAAGTCTTGGAATATCTTTAACTGGAATAAGAATCAGAGAGATCTTAGTGTCGATCTAACTAAACTAGAGAAGGTCTTGGACTAACTTTGACTGGATAAGAATCAGAAAAATCTTAGGATCAATTTAACTGTACTAGACGAAAGTCTCGGAATATGTTCAACTGGAATAAGAATCAGAGAGATCTTAGCATCGATCTGACTGAACCAGCGAAGGTCTTGGATTAACTTTGACCAGATAAGAATCAGAAAAATCTTAGGATCAATTTAACTGAACCAGATGAAAGTCTTGGAATATCTTTAACTGGAATAAGAATCAGGGAGATCTTAGCGTCGATCTGACTAAACCAGCGAAGGTCTTGGATTAACTTTGACCGGATAAGAATCAGAAAAATCTTAGGATTGACTTAACTGAACCAGACGAAAGTTTTGGAATATCTTCAACTGGAATAAGAATCAGGGAGATCTTAGTGTCGATCTAACTGAACCAGAGAAGGTCTTGGATTAACTTTGACTGGATAAGAATCAGAAAAATCTTAGGATCGATTTACCTGAACCAGACGAAAGTCTTGGAATATCTTAAACTAGAATAAGAATCAGGGAGATCTTAATGTCGATCTGACTGAACCAGAGAAGGTCTTGTGAGGGCATCTTTCAGAAGATACTGTTGAAATAGCCCTTCCTTAGACGTAGCTTTTGAGAGGACTACCAGGTCACATAAGTAGTCAACGGTGTTTGTTTATTTGTCTTTCCCTGAAAAGGTAAAGAGTTAGTCATATGCAATATCATGATGTATGTAATGCATTGCATAATAATGTTCTCAAAATAAATGAGATTGAGTTGTATGCGATGTGTATGCGCATGCCATGAGGTATGAATATGGGATGTTATTGCGATATTTCAGTCTGGGAAAATAAATCTCGGACCGCTGCAGGAGAGTATTGGGAGGCTGAATCCTTCATTTACACTGCGGATGGTGAATGGATATGATTTGCCGGGGATTTCCTCTTTCTGTTGGAGGATATTCTGCTGGGAATTGATTCTGCTTGAGAATTTATTCTGCTTGAGAATAACTCTATGGAGAGAGATGCTTGTTGGAAGATATTGCCGCTGTAGAGACATAAACTCTATTGGGATCTGAACTTCTGCAGTTAGAGAAATAAACTCTACCCGGGAGGAGGTTATAAATTGTTTAAGATTTATAAAACTCGGCTGGGGGATAACACACTTCAGCTCTCTGCAAGTGCTTTGTTGGAGGAGATAATTCCTATTTGGGGAAGAAAGGGACAAAACTCTGGTTGTTTCTGCTATGTGGGGAACATAGACGTCACTAAGGCGTATGCTTAGGATACGGTGAGGACTTTGCATCAGGACGTTTCTGCCCCTGTACCTACTGGAGATTTTGTGGATGGATCTATGTCGTGATTGTACTTGAGCATGTATTTGAATGAGTGTCATAATGACATCCGTCTCTGGCTCGTATCAGCATTGTACTTAAAACATGTGTTAAATGAGTGTCAGAATGACATCTGCCTCTGAATCGTATCTACATTGTACTTAGAAGATGGTCTGAATAAGTATTAGGATGACATCTGTCTCTGGATCGTACCTGAACTGGAATGTTTCTAGATGAGAATCTGGAGTAAGTGTTAGGATGACATCCGTCTTTGGATCGTATCTAAACCGTTTCTAGATGAGGTGTTGAAATAAGTATCAGAATGACATCCGTCTCTGGATTGTATCTGCACTGTACTAGGAGAGAATCTGGAGTAGGTATCAGGATGATATATGTCTTTGGATCGTACCCAAACCGTTTCTAGATGATGTGTTAAAATAAGTGTCAGAATGACATCTGTCTCTGAATCGTATCTGCACTGTACTAGGAGAGAATCTGGAGTAGGTGTCAGGATGATATTCGTCTCTGGATCGTACCCGAACCATTTCTAAATGATGTGTTGAAATAAGTGTCAGAATGACATCTGCCTCTGGATCGTATCTGCACTATACTAGGAGAGAATCGGGAGTAGGTGTCAGGATGATATCCGTCTATAGATCGTACCTGAACCGTTTCTAGATGATGTGTTGAAATAAGTGTCAGAATGACATCTGTCTCTGGATTGTATCTGCACTGTACTAGGAGAGAATCTAGAGTAGGTGTCAGGATGACATCCATCTTTGGATTGTACCTGAACCATTTCTAGATGATAATCTGCTTTATTCAGAATGTTTCCGTTGGGAATTCTTATTTTGTTGTTTTGATAAGAAATCCGTTGAGGAACATTGATTTTGCTTGATTGTACATGATTCGTTGTTGGAATTCATGTCTAATGCCCCAAGTGATTCAGATGGAGATCTTCCCCTGGTTGTTTGGAATTTTTGAGAGATTCCTTGAATCTTGACTTGACTGCCCCAGATGATGGACAATGATCATGCCATGCCTCTTGGTCGGAAGTGTTTTTCCACTTGAGGTGAACCTTTTCATTGAGAAATTTTTTATTCACTAGATATTCGTCATGCGAATTTCTCTATTGTTGAACAAATAGTCATATGCAAACAATGGTATTTTAAGAATGCAAAGTTTATGTCTGTCTTGAAGTTTTTGAAAATTCATTTTTTAGTAAAACAAATTTTGCAAGAGAGTGATATCAACTCAAGATTTATAGCAAGTCCTACAGGAGTCAGGATACCTTTTGTAACAGTATGCCTCTGAACTAACCTATGCTTCAGTTAGGACTTTTAAGGGTTGTAGCGTGGCCTGGTTCACAGTTTAAGAAACAAAGGATAAAGGCTCAAATTTTATTTGTACCCACCCATTCTTCGTGATGTTCTTCAGTCCTATACTCAGTTAATTGTGCATTTCAAATTCTAGTTTAATTTGGTATCTCGTCCTTGATATTCTGGTTATGGTTCAGAAATTGAACGCTTGTTTTGAATAGGCAATCATTTTTGTAATCTTTTTTTGTCGAGAATTTGTAGGACCTCTTTGTTTTTGATTTTACTATCCCTGTCTTTTGCCTGAACTGTTTCTTTTTATGATCACAGTCAGCGGGATGCCCCGGTTTTTTCTTAAGTCTCCTTCATAGGTTTTGACTTAGCGGGCTTTTATTTTGAGAGATAATGACTGTCGGTTTTAATGATTATGTGGAACCATCACCATCTTCTGATTTGGAAGTACGTCTTTGATGCCATTCATTATGTATGAAGTAGAATATTGCGACTGAATGTGCATTTGATTAACTGAGAAAACTACTCTGCCCCAGGTTATGATTAAGGGTTTTAATTTGTGTGAAAAGAAAAACTCCTACTTCTTAGGCTCAAAGTAGTTGACTAGGGATTATCTTCCTTATAACTCCACTGTATGGGATTTGAAACAACACATGTACATCATCAGCAAGGTTTGTTCAAAATCATACTGTGTGAGATTGTGGTATCGTTTTCTTCATCCTCCCTCTAAAGGCTTAGAGCTTTTGATCGAGAGTCAAATATCACAAAAGGAAAGCAATTTAAATATAGTGAATACGAATGAATTGATTCCAAATAGACATATGCAATGCATTGATAAAGTAACAAAGTTTGACATGAATAAATGTTCAAGCAATCAAAAGAAAATTATAAATTGAAAATTCTAATGAACAAAGCTTCTTTGTCTAATCTTGTCACTTCATATGGCGTGCCTTGGAGGGATGGCAGAAGAACTCAGCCTGACCGTCTTGTGTAAACTCCAGCACTTCTTCATCAATCAAGTTTTGAATTTTGTATTTCAACATCAAACAATCATCAATATCATGCCCCGGACTATTGGAGTCATATGCACACCTTGCATCAGGATTATAGTTAGGGGAAGAAGTCTTGGGATTCGGATGAGGCCCTATCAATGTAACTAGGTTCATCCTCAACATGTGTTGTAAAGCTTGAGACAGGGGCGTGTTGAGTTTGGTAAACTGTCTCTTGGGTGTATCCGACTTACTCTGATTAACCCGTTGTTTTTGGAGAGGTTGTTGTTGGACCCGTGAGGTAGTAGCAATTTGGAAAGGTCCGCTCTTCACCAAACCAACCTCTTGTCTTCTCAGAGGTTGATCAATGACTTGGTCCCTAGCTTCGACTGCTTGCTTCATACGGTTGTATCCATCTTGATGAAGTTTGTTGATAATGGCTCTCAGCTCTTCTTGTCCCTGGGCTAGGCCTTGGATAAGAGCCATCTGCCCCAGCATCCGGGTTCTCATTGCTTCTACGTCAGCTTGCAGTTGTTCTAATCGTTCGTCCTTATTGTCTTCAGGACCTTTCTTTGCCAGGTCCCCGGCGAGGAGTGCTTTCAACTCTTCCTGCCCCTTGGATAGGTTTAGGAATATTTCCATGAGCTGAACCTCTTGAGTTTGAAAATCTTTGTTGTCTTGTTGGAGAGCCATTTCTTCTTGCTGAAATAAATAGTGAAGGGATAAGAAGCCTGTACCTGGAAGACCTGTTATGCAAATGACATGCGTGCAATGTTTTCAAGGATCTCGTGGGGTAAACAAGAAAATGTTAGAATCCAATTGCAGCTTTGATTGAAGAACTTTGTATCGTTGAGTGTCCTTCTACGAGAGTCAAGCTCACCATATCAAGTGGGTCATATCCCCTGACTCAAGTTATTAAGTTTTGATCTTTTAACGGCATTGGCTAGAGGAAAATAAATCCCCTTGCTAGACGTCTGATTTGTCATAACCTGCATCCCAGGCCCTTGAGATCCTTGAAATGGTTAAGGAAATGCTATGGTGTGATGCTATGACGTGTATGTTATGCATCAAGCAAAAATGCAGGGTAAGAAACCAATTTATTGGATTTATACAAACAAGGTCCTGCAAGGAATACAAACAAAGCCCTGCAATGAGTTCAAATTGTTAGGCAAAGAAAGAAAAAAAGTCACACAAGTAGCCTTAGGTTTAGGCTTGCATGGATTCCATAGGTAAGTACCCTCTTAAAGTTTAGTTGGCTCAACCTGTCTTAGAAATAGTAACTGGGTTCTAAGGAGTCTCAATATCACTGATCTTCCTTTATCGGTATTATCTCAGCTTAGCAATCTTTTCTTGCGGCCGAAACATCCCGAAAGTCAGATCTCAATGAGTGTAGCATCGAGTATCAACCAATCCCCAGCTTTACACTGAGACCGGCTATCTCACTACTTCCTAATGGCCAAGTTTGTTCAACTAAGGTTCTAAGGTCCATTAGTGCTTCACGACACCACGCGGCGGCCCCGTATTCTCTTAGATTCAACATAAGGGATATTGGTACCAACCAAAGTTTCACACCAACATAACTATCACTTCAACCATATCGGTATACGCTGTACAGTCTCCACGATATATTGTTGTTTACCTAAAAAGATGCCCCCAGATCCGGGTGTAAGATCTATAGTAACAACCCAAAACAACCCTCCAAGGATAAAGCATACAAAGGAAGCAAATACAACAATTTTAAAATGAACTAAACTCTAAGGTAACCCCACTTTTTATTTCTTCCCCAGCAGAGTCGTCAGTTCTGTGATATGGTGGCAGAACCGACTGTTATATACTGGTTTTGCATTTTTTGTTCGCAAATGTCGCGGTAAGCAAGAGTCGCCACAGTCTTTTCTTTTATCCAATTTAAGGAAAGGGTGAAAAGAACAGAAAAATACCTTTTCGAGAGTTTTCGGAGCAAGGGGGTAGAGATTTGCTCGTTTTTCAAGATGTTTTTGTGCTTTGTGTTTGAAAACATTTTGAAAACGCATTAGTACGGCTATTTGCTTTGCATTTAACTCTTGTATCAGTCCTCAAAAGTGTTAACAAAGTAAATGTTTTTTAAACTTGTTTTTGAAAAGTAGTATTTGTGTAAGTGCAAAAAGTAATTTTGAGCAAACTTCTAACAGCTATCTACTTTTATACTCGAAAGCGGTCGTTCTTTTCCTCTTATCCTTTAGACAGTGCTATCCCACTATTAGTGAGTAGGTAGCCCTATTCGTTGGATGTTTTGAGGGACAATTGGAGGGATGTCACAGTCACAAAGGCAACTTGTGGAGACACTTTAGCAATTTTGTTTTAGGGACTAGATCATTTACCGAAAAGGCAACACTGTAAGGGTCATCGAGGGACTATAATCTTTTGATTTTATGGGTCTTTGCTAAAGCGTTCCTGCCTCATGACTGTTTTTTAAAGGCAACCAAAGTGGGCGTATCTTAGAGGTGTATATGTGCAAGTGTGTTATATTTAATTATTTCATCTTTAAACCTTTAGGTGTTCTACCGTTTGTTTTTAGATCTTGTCATGCAATCCTAGTTAGCATACATCTAAGCAGTTAATATATGTATAGGAATTTAAAGTGCAGGAATTGTAAATCCTATGCTTTTACAAGGCTTCAGGGAGGGGATTTACATTATACAAAGATAAGGGGATAAAGCAGTAAATATCCTAATTTTATCTATTACACCCAGTAAACCGATACAATAATAGTAAAAATACGAAATTAAATAAACGCGCGTGAAATAGAAAATACGTCTAAAAATCCTAAAGAAAATAAATCTTTTTTTGTTGTTTTTAGTATAAAAGAAAATAAAGCCTAAGTCTATTTAATTTTAATTTTAAAAAAATGTTAAAAAAATTAATAATTCATTTATAAACTAATTTAATTAGAAGAGAAAATAACCTAATGTTTTTTAGTGATTTTTGGTTTTAATGTAAAAATAAAAAGAAATCAATGAAAACAAAAATAAAATGCAAAGACATCCTTCAATCCAGGGGGAAAGGGAAGCTTAGATCCAGGGAGAAAAAGGAAGCTTCGATCCAGAAAGAGTCATGGTCTTTTCGATTCAGAGGGGAAGCAGTCTTTCAATCCGGAGATAGGTGGAATTTTTGACCCAGGAGAGATGTGTGTCCTTCGACCCAGAGAGAGATGATTGTCTTTCGATCTAGGGGTGGATGCTATAAGGACAATGAATTTGTAAAGGTATGTTAGCACAAACGAAAAGCATGACTTGGGTGCTAGGCTCAGGTCTTTCGATCCTGCGCTCTGTGGCCTTATATATGTTGGATTTGCAACAAGTGTTAGAAAGATAAAAACAAAATCTCAGATTTGAGTTGAATCTTGGTCTTGGATTCGACAGATCGTGGTTGTGTCGTCCTAATTCGGATCTCCTGTATCTGAATCGAAAGTCCCTTTGTCCTATAACACCATGAATCCTGAGATTCGAAAGAAGATACAGGCCGTGCCCTAGAAATATCACGATCTCCTCCCTGCACTTAAACTTGTATACAACATATTAAACAAGCACAAACATCAACAATAACATGCATGTAATTATTAATATGGATTTAAAGGAAACTTCACATTTAGTTAATTTGAAATCGAATAGATTACCAAATGATGGGAGCGTGAGATCAAATGGATTAACAAATGGAGGGAGTGTGTGTTGGATCCTCCTAATGCTTGGACACATTTCCTGGAACCTGGTGGCGACTTTGAGATTTTGGGGAGCTTTGATGGGAAATCTGTGTGGGTGATGCGATATGTGTGATTTCTCCTCTTTTTCGTCCCCCATTGTAATGTGTCCTTGGCCTCATATTTATAGGAGTGTGCTATAGTAACGGTAAGAGAGCCATTTAATCAGGCCTTTAAATCTATGAGACAAGAATCATACAAATTAAAAGATTTCCTTTTTTGAAATGTTCATGCCCCTTTTGAAATCTTGGATGAACCTGGACATTTGCCTCCTTCAAACGTCTTCGTGTCATTCGAAAATCCTTTGCCCAAATACCACTCGAAGGGTATTTGTTGAAACACCGATCGAAGGGCCTTGCCAAAAGGCCAATCGAATGGTACTTGGTTAACATGTCTATTGAAGATGCCTTGTTTGAGATGCTAGATTGAAGAATTACTTTCCATTCCAATCGAAGGGTTAGGCCTAGGGTTCCAAATGAAAGGGTCTTTCAGAATGCCAATCGAAGGCCTTGACACCATGTCAATCGAAAGGCTTGTCATGAGGCTAATTGAAAGGCCTTGTATCCATGCCATTCGAAGGGCTTGCCCATGAGGTCAATTGAAAGGCCTTGTATCCATGCCAATCGAAGGGCTTGGCCATGAGATCAATCGAAAGGCCTTGTATCCATGCCAATCGAAGGGCTTGGTCATAATGCCAATCGAAGCTTTTTTTGGAATGTCAATCGAAAGGCTTGGCCATAATGCCAATCGAAGGGCTTGGCCATGAGGCCAGTCGAAAGGCCTTGTTTAGGTGCCAATCTAATGATACTTTGTTCTGATACCAATCGAAGTGCCTTGCTCAGACGCCAATTGAAGTACTTTGTTGACCGATTGAAAACTTCGTTCTGCTCTCTTCGATTTCCTTCAGTTTGGACTAATCAAAGTGATGCTAAAATGCCAATCGAAGACGCCTTTGTTCAGATGCCAATCGAAATACATTGTTAAGATTCCAATCGAAAGACACCTTGTTCAGATTCCAAATGAAAGACATTTTGTTGACATGCTTTCGAAGTACACCCCACCGAATGACACTTTGACCAACTTCAAAAATTATTTTTTTTCTTCAAGCAAGTGTTTGTAACCACCCATGTAAGAAAAGATCTTGTAAAAAATGAGAGGGAAAATTTTGGGTTACAATAATGTCATAATATCTTGATCAAACTAATACAATAAAGTGTGAAGGTTGCATTGAAGACAGATGTTCTGGCAGATGTCGTGACATGCTGAACCAGAACATCAGTACAAGTTATTTTAAATCTTGACATATTTGATTTGGTTTTGTAATATTTCTTTTGGATATATTACAAATATTTATGCAGGTCAAGAAGATTTAATTTGGAACAAGTGATCTAATCTTCGACTGTGCACAAGTTTATAAGACTGGATGTTGAGACAATTTACGAAACTTGATGTTTTGTTCCAAGATTTAAGGAGATTTTTCTGCATAATTAGTGTAGCCCTCAGCTTGTGGATAAAGAAATATATAGATGAAGATTTTAAAGCCATGGACTACTGATAAGCATTTAAAGAGAACCTAGACCTAATGTAATTTAACTTTCACAATTATAAAATTAGGGGAAGTCTAAAATCTTAGGTTTTGAGAGTCTCTTATATTTTTATAAGTCACCCATGTATCTTTTGATACAGTGAGATAGATTTTTTTTATAAAGTTATTGTTCTTGGTTAAAGATTTTAAGCATACAAAATGTTGTTCTCACTCATGAGCTTTTAAGAAAAGAGTTGAGTATTATTATATATGAAGTGTAATCTTCTTTTTGGTTTCTATTCTAGTCACAAGATTTGTGACCATAGGTATCAATGCGGTGATCAGAAGTTAATGGGGGATCTCATATCTAGATGATGATTTATAGGTAGAAGTTGCATAAGAAAGGGATTATGCGAGAAGTTGTAAACATGGATTGTTTAGGATTTGAACTAATACTATTATAGTGAATTTCCTTCCTAGCTTAGTAGCCCCTAGATTAGGTGATGTTGCACTGAACTGGGTTAATAATCTATTGTGTTATTTATCATTCTTCAATTTATTTTAAATTTTGATATTATTTGGTATCACCAACAGATGTCACAACATCTATCTTGACATTGTGTTCTGATGTTGGGTCATCAGTATTAACATGTATTACAAGTGCCAGAATTACAATTGGCATCAGAGCAGACACCCTGGTCTGCCTATTGGGTGAGTTTTAGGGAGAATTTTCTGGTAATATTGGTCTTTTTAAGGATAGAATGTTAGCATACTTGATATCAAATGAACAACAACTCTTAAAATTTTGTCAGGATTCGTGATTCTTGTGCTAAGGAGATGGAAGGAAGAGTGTGAGTTATCTTTTTGCAACTCTGAAATTGTTGATACCATAATCAAAGGAGTTGAATAGAATATATTATGACCAAAGATACTTGGGAAATTCTCGAGTCCACTCATAAAGGCACATCTATGTGTTTTGGAGAAAAGAGTTCAGGAGAAAGGCTAATCAAGAAGAGGACACTCATGTCTCTTCCCAAGAGATTTGACATGAAAGTAATAGCTATTAAAGAAGAAAAAAAGTGTGGCTTTTGTTTCCAACTCTAAAGGAGCTTGTGTCATGGCTTCTGATGAAAGGATTTCTCAAGACCTTGTGTTCCTTGGGAGGCAATTCAACCAGGTTTTGAGGAGAGTGGACATAATGTCTTTTCCAAATGTCCAGAACATCGGCATTGACTATGATGCTCAAGAAATAGCTAGAACTGAAGTAAAGGCAAATCATTGTCAGAGCATTCAGTAAAATAATTGTGAAGGCCTTTGACCTTGTTAGAGCATAATGCTTTACCTATCTCAAAGAACAACTGTAGGGGTTTTCTATTTCTCAGTTTAATGAGGAAAGTGATTCTGATTACGAATATGCCAAGGTTGTCACTGGTTTGGATGGAAGATGGACTTCTGATGTAGACTCGTGTATTGAAGATTTTTCTCATGATGAGTTGGTTGCTTATTCAAAGATATGTGCATCAAGAGTAAAAAGAGTTGTCAACTAGGAAGAAAATAGAAGATAAATTTTTTCTTATCTTATGTATTAAGAGAGGGAATGTGTGTCTACCATATATACCTTGCAGAGTGAGGTGACTCTATTAACCTTCAAACTTGATATCATGATCAAGCCTGTGAGGATAGTTCAAATTTATTGGAGGAGTTTTCTCAAGTGGAAAGATGACTGGAAGCCTAAAAGGGACAGGGTTTTCAAGCTATAACTAGAAAAGAGAAAACTCAAGTGACAAAAGGTTATTTCCATCAAAAGGCAAGTTAAGTCAAGGATGTCAATCTAAATGTCAACATTGTGCCAGACATAAGAATACTCAAGCTAAAGGAAGATACTTGCACTAAAGATGTCTCTTCTATGAATAATAGGCTTTTCTTGTTTCTTGGCTACCCCAAAGGTACAACTTAGCAGTGGTTAACCAATTAGTGGTTAAAACTCAAAGAAGGTGATAGTTTCCTTATTTGTTATACCCTTCTTAGAACTTCAACTAAAAAGATTTGTATTTTGACAGTGCATGTTCCCGACATATGACTGATGTCTCTGATGTACTTAGTGTTGCAACCTATCATCTATGCTACCTTGGTGATAGTGCCAAAGGTGTATTTAAGGGTGTTGGAGAATTGAATTAATGATGGTCTCATTGTTAAATGTATGGAATCTAACATGATTATCATAAGACAATTATGCTCAAGGTCATAAGGTAAATCCCTCTAAGGATGTATAGTTGATCACCAATGAGAAGATTGAAGGTGTTATAAGGAAGTTTGTTCTTATGGCTCATCCACATGATTAATGTCCAAGAAATACAAAGTCAAGATGTCACACGAGAAGCTGCAACATCTGACTGTTGATACAATTCTAGAACTTCCTATTATGAATCTAATAAGGACAATGCAAGGTGAGAATATTTATGGATGAAGGCATGCATGTGTTGAAATGATCTGGGTAATCTATAGAAAAGCATAATTAGATACTTGTGAAGTCTCCAAAGGTGTGTATCAGTTTCTTCATGAAAATATGATTTCTAAATGTATTGAGTGGACATGTGAGAGTTCTCTTCCAAAGAGTAGGTCATATAGAGATGTTATGTCCAGAACCAAGGTCATTGTTTCTAGCATTAAGAGAGGGACTGATGTCCAAGCAGATGTTAGAACATCATCTCAGCAGGTTGAATTGAGAAAATAAGGCAGACTCTGAGGAACTATGTGCAATGATTTAAAGAGCTCTCAAGCCAATAAAGCTCTCTCTTGAGTTTATTTTTTAAAAGGAATTCATTATTTGATACATTCTCTAGAATAAAAAATGTATTGTCTAATTTTGGTTTTATCTCAAGTTTTTATTTGAGACCTTGTCTATTTAAGTAAAGCTATTGGCACAACATTGAGTTAATGAAGGACATTTCTTCTTGAGAAACAATCCTGTATCTTGTTCAACAATAAGTTAAGTTTTGTATTCTAGTATTTATCTAAGACTATGTATAATGTTAAAGGAAGTTTGTGCTCTCAATTGAGTTGGTTGCTAAAAGAACACAACGTCAAACAAGATATCATGACATTGAAGTATAATAAGCTATTTCAATCAAGGTATTCAAGGATTTCATTCTACTTGCAGACCAAAGTCATTGGTACTAATCAACATTGTGTCAGAGGTCTTGCTATAGGTAAAAATAGTTACTCCTCTACGTGTTTTGTCTAAGAAGATTTAGGGATTATATCTATCAATTCTTGAGATGCAAGTTGTTTTGAATATGAGGGGTGATTTAGGAATTTTCACTACTGAAGAATTATAAATGTGTATGTTTGGACGGTTTTCCAATAATATCTCTTCATCTAGTGATACGTGCAATTTTAGGATATTTTTTTTAGAGAATGTCATTTCAAATGTTGAAACATTCCTCCATCAGTCAAATCTAGAAAAGAGAAAAAGGAGAACAAGAGAGTGTCTCTCTCTCTTATGATGAATGGTGGTCTAGTGATAAAGATAATTTTGCTTAAATATAAAACACTCTCATTGATTAGATTTTGTTACAAACAATATAACATTTATCTTTTAAGAATCAGTCGTTACAAACAAGGTAGTTCTCAGTTACTACGTCTCTCTCATCACAAACTGCCTTTCAACATGAGCAAAACTTCCAAAAATGCTGATACAAAGAAGGTTCATTTGCTCGATGTCAAGAAGGATACAAGTACTGATCAAACGAAGGTTAAATCCTACATAGAGACATATGTTGGAACATCTAATGGAGCATCTAATACATGGAAGATGTTTGTAACAAGGATAAAGTCCTTCAAGAAGAATCATGTTCAGCTACATGATTCAGACTCATATGTTGATGAAGATTGGGTCAACTTCATTGACTCAGGAGGAAGGATTTGATAGTTGTTTCTTTTTATAAAAAAAGGGAAAAAAAATGTGTTTGTGATTGTTTATCTGTTGAGTCTGATATGTTTGGTTCTCCTTATTTTTATTGCATCTGTAAGGTCTGGTTCTTTTACTGTTGTTTGTTTTCTTTGCTTCTGCTTTGTTTGCATCAGTTGTGTGTCTTTCTTTTGTTCCTCTTGAGTTTGTGTGTGTTTTCTTTGTGTTGTTACATTCACTCTATTTTTTGTAAATATTTTGCTAAGAAGGGGGAGTAAAGTGTTAGTGAAGTCTAGTCTAGTGTTTGTTGTTGATGTATGCAACTATTTAGGGAGAGAATGGTGATATATTATGCATATCGTGTGTCTCTGCTTCTGCTGCTACTTCTGATGTGGTTTTGTACAGGATGTCCTACCATATGTTCTAACATCCTATTTGTTGTGTCTTGTAGTTAGGTTTATGGTAGTCTAGGATTCTGGTGTTCTGAGTTATGTATGCTCCTTATATTGCATGTTCTTCTAACATGTTGAACTCTGTTAGTTCAAGGTTGAGTTCATGTTTCTTTTCTTGTGCTTCGGGAACAGTTTCTTCTTCCTCTAATGATTTGGACTTTCCCTTTGAGGAGGAGAATTGGTTCTCTGTGATAAGAATTGGTTCCTTGTGACAAAGGGAGTTTTGTTGGATAGATATGAAATAGTATGTTATCTCTTGTGATATGGTGGCAGAACCGACTGTTATACTGGTTTGCGTTTTTATTCGCAAATGTTACGGTAAGCAAGAGTCACCACCGACTTTTCTTTTATCCAACAAAGGAAAGGGTGAAAAGAACAGAAAAAGACCTTTTTGGAGATTTTGAGTAAGGGGGTAGATTATGGAAAGGGAAGGTGTTAGCACCCTTTCCATTCGTGGTTTTCCACGGACTCTTAGATTCTTGCTCATTTTGAAAATTGCTTTCGTGTTTGTGTGTTTTGAAAACTTGTTTTCTTTATGATGACTCTTGTATCAGTCCTCAAGAGTGTGATAAAGCATTTTTTGAAAAAATAGTTTTGAAAGTGGTGTGAAAAGTTGTTCTTTGAGCAAGTACTTAACAACTATCTACCTACTCGAAAAAGGATGTTCTTTTCCTCCTACCCTTTAGATAGTGTTATCCTACCATTAGTGAGTAGGTAGCCCTATCGTTGGATATTGAGGGACGATCGAATGGACATTTTACGGTCACTAAGGCAACTGGGCAAGAACTCTTAGTAATTGTCCTAAAGTTCTAAGATCACTTATTTAATCGAGGCAACAGTCGAAAGGGTCATCGAGGGACTTGTGGTCTCTTGAACTAAAGGACAATCACTAAAAATTCTCACGTTTCGAGAATTTTGACCGTTTCGAAGGCAACCAAAGTGGGAGACACCCTAGGGGTGAGCATGTGCAAGTGTGCTTTTTTCAGGTATTTTTATCTTGATGTTAGTGAGCAAGATTAATTGATTAACTCTTACCATACACGCCTAATTTACTAGCAGTTTATATACAGGCATATAATATAGTGCGAAAAGTAAAACCTACGTCTATTACAAAGCTTCGGGGCAAGTACAATTATATTTGACTGAAAATGTAAAATGCAGAAATTAAAACCTTAATTAGACTATTACAAACCGGGTGCAGTTACAATATTTGAAAAGAAAATGCAAAAAATGGTAAAGCGCGCGAATTGAAAACACGTCTAAAACCCTAAGGTATACAAATCTTTTTTTAATTGTTTTTATTCTATTCAAGAAAATGTTTAAATAAGAATTAGATTATTTAACCTAAATCTAGGTTTAAAGAAAAAAGAAATAATTAAAGAAAATTCAAACTAATTAAAAAGAGTTAATTCTAATTTTTTTTATAGTTTTTATTATGAAAAGAACATAAATTAAACATGAATTAAATCCTAGGTCTAATTAGTTTTAATTAAGAAAAGATGTTAAAATAATTAATAATTAATTTACAAAATTAAAATAATAAAAAAACCTAAAACTATATTTTGTGATCTTATTTATTTTATGATAAAAATGATTTAAAACAAAAACAATTAAAATAATTAAAGAAAATAAAATAACAAAATTAAAAAAGGGGAAAGTAATGGGCCTGATAGTGAAAGCAAATTGGGGGGTATGCGGCTGAATTTTTGTTAGGCCCAGAAACTCAGCAGGCCCAATGTAAGCGTGTGGTTTAGTGTGGTTATGTCTGGAGGGTCTATGGTAAGCCTGCATGCTGGAGGCGCTGGATCCAGGTCAACTGAGATGTGATGGTGTTGACCTGCTAGCCCATGATAAGTGTGGATAGTCTGGCTACACTGGACCTAGAGGAACTTATTAGAAAAAATAAAACTCAAGATCTGGGAATCGAACCCAAGTCTCTTCCCTTTGCACGCGTCCCTTCTACCACTCAGCCAGCCTGTTAATTCATGTACATAATGACACAATAATATTATAATGATAAATTCAGTCAAGGGTCAAATTATCAAAACACGCCAGATCAAATCTCGCCTGGACCAATGATAACATGCCATTTAAGCCACCAGAGTTCAGGCTGGTCAACGGTGTCGGAGCCCAGCTCCGGTCACCTTCTCCGGCTGACTCAAATTTCAAACCTACAAAAACATTGCGAATAAAAGCGTAAATAATACCCTACCCCCTATTTTGAGGGCTACGATCACGATGGTGGTCTTCTTTTTGGCTGAAGCAGCCTGCAAACGCAGATGCAAAGAAAAAGAAACCTCGTGCCCTAACAATGGCACTTCTTGATTCTGACGTCAAAGCTTGCATATAACGGTTCAAAACATACGCAAATATGATATTAAACTCAAATATGTGCAGAGATATCATTTATATGCCATGAATCGAAAGTTTGAAGTTTGAGAATTTTGCAAATCGTGAGTTATCGTAGGGGGTGATTATGTATGCTTTGGCCTTCAGGAATAGGTTGGTTCTACCCCTGGGATCCTCAGAAGGATGATGGAATACCTGGATCTGATTGAGATTGGCTGGAGAGTGAGATTTTGAATTGCACCACACTTAAATAATTTTGAAACTTTATTAGGGTTCTCTTGTAGTAGTTGCGCCCTTTTTTGTACTTCTGAAGAGTTGTGCTTATGTAGTACATCACATTAAGTCAACAAATGTGGAGGAAATCTAATTGATCAATGCTCTTTTAAAGTGTGAAGATTTTGATTCAAATCTTTCCAAAATAAAAGATCCACTTCCCTTTTCACTCCACACGATTTTGATAGCTGGCTATGATCTTTTTGGTTTTTTAAAAAAGATTTGCATATTATATATCTTACATATTCTTGCATTTATTTAGTATTTATTTAATTTATTTTGAATTTATTTGAATAAAATCAAAATAAATAAAATTAAAAAAACAAAATAATGCTTGGACATGTTTAGATATCCTTAGATACATCGTGAACACGTTTGGACTCTAAAAATTGGGTCCAATAGCTCAAAAATACAAATTTGCCCAATTGAGATTTCATGCATTCCTTGAAAATTTCCCAACTTGTGCAATCCTTATCTCTCTCAATTTTAATCCTAAGAGGGTGTTATTGGAATTTTTAAAGAGCTTAGGATGTCCTCTAAACAACTCTTTCGGTTTAATCTCAATTGGATCTTCCATGTTCATGTAAGGAGCTTTGACCGAAAAGGTGTTTTTGTTGACTTTTTGAAAGGACCTACAATGTCTGAGCTTGTATCTTTTGACTGGGGCATTTCTTGATCTTGAGGGATGAAGAGAAGTTGTAGGGAATTGGATTCTCTTAAAAATGAGCCTTGGTGGAAAATTTTATGATAAAGTATGAGAAAGTTATGCTTGATCAAAGTTTGGTTGACTTTTCCTATAGAAACCCTAATTAGAAATTTTTGACTTTTGATGAATTAGGAGCATTTCTTGAGGAATCATGATCAACCCTTGATCAAATAATGGTTATCACTTCAAAATGTTGATGTTGACCAAAAATATTGAAGTTTGATTGTATATAGGCCACAGTTGACTTTTGACCTTGTACAGTTGATTTTCAGGCATTTAAGCAGTTGACTGAGCAAACTTGTTGTGCAAGGCATGAAATTTGTCATGGATGATATTTGTACATATTAGGACCATGTGCAGAATTTGAGACCATTGGAGTTCACACATCCTGATGAAAACTGAAAACCCTAGTTAGAGGTTCATTGTCTTAGGAGGAGAATTTGTCTGGTCAATTCTTAGTCATCTTAGGGCAAGTTGGGGACCTTAATGGGCATGTGTGAAGTAAAATGAGAGGGAAAATTTTTGGGTACACCATCTCTGATATATGTTTTTGATATTTTTTGTACAAAGTTTACACGTGTTAACATGTAGCTTGTGTTTTGTTTTATTTTATGGTGTTATTCCTCTCTCCAGGGTTATTGTGCAAATGTTGTTTTAGCAAAAATTTGCCAATGGGGGAGATTGTTAGATCCATGGTTTTAGGATTGAAAATAATTTTGCTAAAACATGGATCATGACATATGTTGAGAAATATGTCATAATATTTTGATCAAACTAATACAACAAAGTGTGAAGGTTGCACTGAAGATAGATGTTCTGGAAGATGTTGTGACATGCTGAACCAGAACATCAGTACAGACTGTTTTAAATATTGACAAGTTTGATTTGATTTTGTAAAATTTCTTTTGGATATATTATAAATATTTACGTAGGTCAAGAAGATTTAATTTGGAGCAAGTGATCTAATCTCCAGTTGTGCACAAGTTTCTAAAATTGGATGTTTAGAGAATTTAGGAAACTTGATTTTTTGTTCCAAGATTTAGGGAGATTTTTCTGAATAATTAGTGCAACCCTCATCTTATGGATCGAGAAATATTTGGGTGAAGATTTCAAAGCCCATGGAATACTGACGACTATTTAAAGAGAAATTTATACCTAATGTAATTTAACTTTCATAATTGTAAAATTAGGAGAAGTCTAAAATTTAGGTTTTGAGAGCCTCTTTTGTTTTTGTAAGTCACCTGTGTATCTTTTGATACAGTGAAGTAGATTGTTTGTTACTTGATTGTTTATCAAGTTATTGTTACTTTATTGTTTATCAAGTTATTATTCTTGGTTGAAGCTTTTAAGCAAGACTAAGTATTATTCTCACTCATGAGCTTTTAAGCAAAAAGTTGAGTATTGTTGTATTTGAAGTGTAATCTTTTATTTGGTTTCTATTCTAGTCACAAGGTTTATGACTGTAGTTATCACTGTGGTGATTGGAAGTGAGTTTGGGATCTTATATCTTGATGGTGATTTCTAGGTAGAAGTTGCACAAGGTATAGATTAGGCGAGAAGTTGTAAACTGGGACTGTTTAGGATTTGAACTAATAATATCATAGTGAGTTTCCTTCCTTACTTGGTACCCCTCAGAGTAGGGGACGTTGCACCGAACTGGGTTAATAATATGTTGTGTTATTTATCATTTTTCAATTTATTTTTCAATTTGATATTATTCTATATCAGGAAAGATGTCACAACATTTGTCTTGACATTGTGTTTTGATATTAGGTCATCAGTATTAACATGTATTGCAAGTGCCAGAATTTCAATTGGCATTAGAGAAGGCACCCTAGTTTGTTTATTGGGTGAGTTTCAGGGAGAATTTCCTGGTACTAATGGTCTTTTGGAAGGATAAAATGTTAGCATACTTGATGTCAAATGAACAACAACTCTCGAAATTTTTTCAGGATTCATGAATCATGTGCTAAGGAGATAGAAGGAAAAGTGTGAGTTGGCTTTTCGCAACTCTGATATTGTTTTTACCATAATCAAAAGAGTTTATTAGCATATATTGTAACCAAAGATGCTTTGGAAATTCTCAAGTCCGCTCATAAAGGCACGTTTATGTGTTTTGGAGAAAAGAGTTTAGGAGAAAGGTTGATCAAGAAGAGGACACTCAGGTCTCTTCCTAAGAGATTTGACATGAAAGTAACATCTATTAAAGAAAAACAAGAGCATGGATTTTGTTTCCAACTTTAAAGGAGCTTGTTTCATGGCTTATGATGAAAGGGTTTCTCAAGACCTTGTGTTCCTTTGGAGGAAATTCAACTAGGTTTTGAGGAGAGTGGATTGAATGTCTTATCCAAATGTCTAGAACACCAGCACTATCATCAACAAGAACTATGATGCTCAAGAAATAGCTGGAACTAAGTCAAATCATTGTCAAAGCATTCAGTAAAATGAGTGTGAAGGCCTTGGACCTTGTTAAAGTGTAATTCCATACCTATCTCAAAGAACAACTGTAGGGGTTTTATATTTCTTGGTTTAATGAGGAAAGTGATCCTGATTATGAATCTGCCAAGGTTGTCACTGGTTTGACTGGAAGATGGACTTCTGTGGTGTTCAAAATCAAAGGATCAACCTCAAGCTTGTAAGATCTGTAAAGAGGATGAAACCAAGCTATGGTCCTAAAATTTTGGTCATCTAAATCTTAGAAAAATGAGGAAGATTGTCTCTTAAAAGGCCATAATTGGTCTTCCTAGTATCAAGATTGAAGAAGGAAAGATTTGTAGAGACTGTTAGATAGGTAAACAGACCAATATGTCATACAAGAAGGTATATCATCTTACAACCTCAAGAGTTCTTGAGTTACTACACATGGATCTCATGGGACCCAAGCAAGTAGAAAGCTTAGTTGGAAGAATATATGTCTTTGTGTATGTTGATGACTTCTCAAGGTATACTTGGGTTGATTTTCTTTGAGAAAAATTTGATACTTTCCTCATGTTTGGGAGTTTATTCCAACAATTGCAGTGTGAGAAAGAGAAAGAAATTGATAATATTGCTTGAATTCATAGTGATCATGGAAGGGAATATTAGAAATATAGATTCTCTTAATTTTGTTCTTCTAGAGGAATTTCTCATGAGCTCTCTTCCACCATCACTCCTTAACAAAATAGGGTAGTTAAACTTAAAAATCAAACACTTGAAGGAATGGCTCGACTCATGCTTCATGGAGAAGCTATGAACACAACATGTCACATTCATAACCAAAGTCACTCACTATAAACCGTGTAATGGAATAAAACCAATTGTTAAGTAATTTCATGTATTTGGCAGCAAGTGTGACATCCTTGCTGATCAAGAGCGAAGACGCAAGTTGGATCCTAAAAGTGATGAAGGAATCTTTTTGGGATAGTCTAAAAATAGTTAAGCATACTGAATATACATTAATTGAACAAAGTTCATGATGGAGTTTATCGATGGGGTTGTAGATAACACTCAATATAATGAGGTTAATAAAGAAGAAGAAGAAGATGGAGTTTCTAGTCCTGAGTAAAATGTCAAACCATATGTCCTTGAAAAAGGTGCCAACATCATTTTGATTCTTGAAGATGAAAACTCAAAATATGTAGAGGCAAATATTCCTTTAAACAAATGACAACCCACGAGAATTCAGAAGTATCATCCTATAGAAAATGTGATTAGGAATCTCAATGAAGTATTCATCACCATATCCAAAGAAGTAATTGCTAACATGTGTTTTACATATAAAGTTAAACCCCAGAATGTCAAAGTAGCTCTAAAGGATGAAAATTGGATAAATGACTTACAATAAGAACTTGGTCAATTTGAAAGAAATAAATTTTGGGAGTTGGTACCCAAACCTAACTCTACAAACATTATTGGGACCAAATGGATCTATAAAAACAAGTCATGCATCGATTCAGATGAACTTGAGACACACTAAACATAAATGTGTCCCACCAGGTGTGCCATTTGTTCGCAAGGGTTTCTTGCGAATAATCTTTAGCTTCTTACTTAAAGGTTACTTGCAGGACTAGCTACAAGAGTCCTAGACTTAGTGTTAAGTTTGGTATGGTGTTTTGGGATTAGAAAGCGGAAAAAGGTTTAAAAAAAACAAAGATAAATATAAATTTGCAAGAATTATAAACAAGACAAAAAACTTGGAGTAAATTTCTTTGAATTTAAATATGGACGCAAGCATACATTTTTTAGAAGTGACTCATTTCTCTCTTGACGCAGATACTTTGAGTGTTTTCTTACAACGTTACAAAATGTGACCCTTTAAATGAATGAAAAATCTTGCTTAAATAAAAAATAAAATTAATTGTTATCCTACACGTTCGACGGTTATATAACCACGTTTAGAGTTTGTGATGAAACTGCCTTTTTGAACCTTCCCACGTCATGTTGGCAACCGTCAATGACACTGCTTCTATGTTAAATGTTTTTTGTATTTGATTTGGCTTTCAAACCCTTCATCGACCTAGCTCCCAATCGACTGACTTCAAACCATTATGTTGACCCAACATTCAAATACACACTTTTTGAGGTCATTTGGTTTATTTTACAATCATCATTAACATAATATACCTTATTAATGCAAGAGTACTAGAGAATACATTTTCTTGGTTATTTTATTTTTCTTATTATGTTTTTTGAAGAATCTGTTGGAAATCCACCAATACTCGATGATGAATTTCGACCACCACTGATGATTAGTTATGAGACAAATAAAGAAAAGACAATAGAGATATTTCTGAAGAGTTTCTCTCTGCCCACAAACTATGGAAATTTTATTATTCACTTTGCAACTGCAAAATACTGTGAATAACTTGGTTACAAAATAGGGGTTACTCCCTCTATTTATAGATTTAGGTTAGCTTGCTCCCTAAGCTAAACCCAAGCCCAAAATATCTCTTTACTAAATCAAATCTAATCTAGATTTAAATTCAAATCTATTTAAATCTAAACAAATCAAATCTTCTTTTAACACATATGAATTACAATTTAACAAACCACCTAATTCATTGTGTCTAAACTGTCTATGTTCATCATGGCCCTTAGCTTTCTGAATACTTCGACCTGCACTCCCTTCGTCATGATGTCTGCAATCTGATTCTCAGTTCTGCAGTGTTCCAAATTCATCTTCCCATCTGCTACCTGCTCTCGAAGATAATGGAACCTCATTTCGATGTGCTTACTTCGACAATGCGCTATTGGGTTCTTCGCCAGATTAATAGCTGACATGCTGTCTATCTTCATGGTAATTGCTCCATGATTTTTCCCTGTTATCTCTTCGACCAAGCTCATCATCCAAGTTGCTTGACATGCACAAAGAGAAGCGGCTATGTATTCTGCTTCACATGATGATAATGTCACTACTGGTTCCTTTCTTGAATTCCAAGCAATTGGTGCACCACCTAGCATAAACACATATCCTGCTGTTGACTTTCGATCTTCAGCATCACTACACCAACTCGAATCACTGTATCCCACTAACTTGCATTCTTTTCCTTTATCAACTGCAGGAAACAAAATGCCATAATTGAAAGTTCCTTTGAGATACCTTAGTATCCTCTTCACTGCTGCTAGATGTGATACCTTTGGCTTCTGCATGAATCTACTTACCATACCTACACTGTATGCTAAGTCAGGCCTTGTATGACAAAGATATCTTAATGATCCAATAAGTCTTCTGTATTGGGTTGGATCAACATCATCTTCATCTGCATCTTTCGAGAGTTGCAGTCTTGGTTCTGCAGGTGTCGAAGTTGCGTTGCATTCTTCCATCTCAAACCTTTTGAGAATTTCTCCTGCATATCTTCTTTGATGCATCATCAAACCTCTACTGCTCTTGTAGAATTCGATACCAAGGAAATATGAAATCTCACCCAAATCAGACATTTCGAATTCCTTACTGAGATCACCTTTGAAGTCTTCGATCTCACTCTTGCAGCTACCTGTTATCAACAAATCATCTACATAGAGACATAGTATAAGAAATTTACTCTTGCTTCTTCTTACATATACTCCATGTTCAGTTATGCACTTCATAAATTCCTTCTCCCTTAGAAAACTATCAATTTTCTTATTCCAAGCCCTTGGAGCTTATTTCAATCCATACAGGGCTTTATGTAGCCTGTACACCTTTCTTTCTTCGTCATGTTTCACAAACCCAACTGGTTGTTTAACATAGACTTCTTCATCTAAGGGTCCATTTAGGAATGCACACTTCATGTCCATCTGACATATGTGCCAACTGTTGATTTCTGCTAGACCAACAACCAACCTGATTGTTTTGATCCTAGCAACGGGTGCAAAAACTTCGTCGAAGTCTATTCCTTCTTTCTGTAGAAATCCTTTCGCCACAAGTCTTGCTTTGTGTCGAGTTACTTCACCTTTCGAATTCGTTTTCACTTTGTATACCCACTTGACATCAATTAACTTCTTGCCTTGAGGCAATTCGACAAGTGACCAAGTGTTGTTGTCTTCGATAGACTTTACTTCTTCGTTCATTGCTTTCACCCACTTCGAATCCTTTAATGCTTCAGCTGCATTAACAGGTTCGACATCTGCATAGAAAGCATAATGTACCAGCTCACCTTCATCATCTATTACATCATCTGATGTAATCACACAGTCTTGCAATCTTGCAGGCATGCGTCTTGTTCTTTGAGGTCTGCTTGTACTTGGTATATCTGCCGGTTCCTCTTGTCGAACTTCTCTTTTGACTTGAGTTTCTGGCTCTTCGAATAGGATTCCCACTGAATCTTTCTTGACATTTGCAGTCCAATCCCATTCTTTGAACTCATCTATGATCACGTCCATGCTGATCACAATCTTCTTGTTCTCTGGATCGAACAACTTGTAGCCTCCTGTCGAATGATATCCTACTAGGATCATTTGACTTGACTTGTCATCAAGTTTTCTTCTCAACTGATCTGGCACATGTCTATGTGCAATAGATCCAAATACCTTCAGATGACTCAAGCTAGGCTTCACACCAGACCAACATTCTTCTGGAGTAATTTCTTCTAGCTTCTTTGTAGGACATCTGTTCAAAATATAAGTTGCAGTCGAAACAGCTTCACCCCAGAACTCTTTAGGTAAATTCTTGCCTTTCAACATACTTCTCACCATATTCATGATGGTTCGATTTTTCCTTTCTGCAATTCCATTTTACTGTGGAGTATAGGGTGGCACCACCTCATGCACAATCCCTTCCTTTTCACATAATCTGTCGAAGTCTTTCGACACATATTCTCCACCACCATCAGTTCTCAAAACTTTGAGCTTTCGACCACTTTGTCTTTCGACCATGGACTTAAACTTGGTAAATACTTCGATCACTTCACTTTTCTTGTTGATCAGGTAAGTCCATAGCTTTCGACTGAAATCATCTATGAATGTAACAAAGTATTTGTTACCTCCCATCGAATCCACCTGGATTGGTCCACATACATAAGAGTATATGACTTCAAGACTAGCCTTCGATCTGCTTCCTGCATCCTTGCTGAAGTTATTCTTGTGTTGCTTCGCCTACACACATTCTTCACATACTTCGTTTGGAATGTCAATTTCAGGCAATCCTGAAACCATATTTCTTCTCTTCAAATCTCTGATGTCTCTGAAGTTGAGGTGACCTAGTCTATAATGCCCTATCCATTCATCTCTGCTAGCTGCAGTCGAAAAGCACTTGTGCTCCATCACATTTAGTTCAATCTTGAAGGTTCGATTCTGAGACATAGGAGCCTTCAAAATTACTCTCCCATTTGCATCAACAACTCTCATCAACTTATCTTCGATTGACACTTTATAATTCTTTTCGACCAACTGCCCTATACTGAGCAAATTGCTCTTCATGCCTGGTATGTACAATACATTCGAAATTACTGACTTCTTGCCATCTTTCCTCATGATCATAACATCACCAATACCTTCAGCTGCTAGGGTGTGGTCATTTGCAAATTTTACCATATTTTTCATTGAGAGTTTTATATTGACGAACCAGTCTTTCCTTCCATACATATGTGATGAACATCCTGAATCCAAGTACCATTGGTTCTTGAATCTATCTTCATCTTTTGTTGTGACCATCAGCATCATCTCTTCTTCTTCTTCATGTTTTGCAAGCTTTGCATCACTTTCTTGATTCTTTCATTTTTCTGGACAATCACTCGAATAGTGTCCATATTTCTGACAATTGTGACATTGAATGTGACTTTTATCAGGTTTTTGACCACCACCTCTTCCTCTGTTTGCAGCACCACCTCTTTGGTTGTCTTGGTGTGGTCTTCTTTGATTCGACAGGTCTCCTTCGATTTGGTTTCCTCTACCATTCGATTTGTTGTAGCCACCTCTACTTCTGTCGAAATACTTTCCTTTGCCTTTGGTCTCTTTTGCTGAATGTGCCTGTAAGGCCACATCACTCTTCGATTTTCCTACAGCTCTTTCGTTCATTCTTTGTTCATGAGATTCGAGCGTCCCTTGAAGCTCTTCCTTTGTCAATTTTGACAAGTCTTTCCCCTCTTCGATTGCCACCACTATGTGGTCGAACTTAGGAGCTAAATATCTCAAGATCTTCGAAACAACAACTCTTGTTGTTAATGTTTCTCCACATGCCTTGATTTGATTCACTAGTTTTGTAACTCTAGTGAAGAAATCAAATATGTTTTCACTGTCTTCCATCTGAAGCAGTTCATAGGTCCTTTTGTGAGTTTGTAACCTCACTTCTTTCACCTTCTCAGCGCCTCCAAAAGACTTCTCAAGGATCTCCCAAGCTTCTTTTGCAGATTCTGAATCACTAATCTTTTCGAAATTGTCTGGGCTGACACATTGATGAATTATAAATAATGCTTTATAACTCGGCTTCTCAGATTCTGTATATTTCTTCTTTTCTTCTTCTGAAGCGTTTTCGCCAAGCGCTTCGACTCCATCTTTTACAAGGTCCCAAAGGCCTTGACACCTTAATAGGACTTTCATCTGTTTGCACCAATTCTCATAGTTGTCAACTTTCAGAATTGGCAGCGTTGCTGGATAGTTTGCATTCCCATAACTGGTCATCGTGAATTCTTCAATCGTTCTTGATTGATACTTCCGTTGAATCGTAACACAAGCTCTGATACCAGATGTTGGAAATCCACCAATACTCTATGATGAATTTCGACCACCACTGATGATTAGTTATGAGACAAATAAAGAAAAGACAATAGAGATATTTCTACAGAGTTTCTCTCTGCCCACAAACTGTGGAAATTTTATTATTCACTTTGCAACTGCAAAATACTGTGAATAACTTGATTACAAAATAGGGGTTACTCCCTCTATTTATAGATTTAGGTTAGCTTGCTCCCTAAGCTAAACCCAAGCCCAAAATATCTCTTTACTAAATCAAATCTAATCTAGATTTAAATTCAAATCTATTTAAATCTAAACAAATCAAATCTTCTTTTAACACATATGAATTACAATTTAACAAAATCTATTTTTAACTTCTTGAATTTTATTTTATTTCATAGCCATTTTTTCTAGTACTCCAAGACCAAATACAATACGTTGTTAGTTCCAAGAGCAACCCCAAACTTAAACTTTTGCATTAACAAGAAAAAATAAAATTTCTACCCAACTCTAAAGAGGATGGAAATATTACTCTTTCAAGTCAATATGCTATTAATGTGAGTATGTCATTGAACAAAAGGTCTCAAACTCAGAGGTTTTAAGCAACATATAAAATTTTATAAAGGGTAGCTTGAAAAGACTCATAGTTTTATCATAAAACAAGTGTCTTAGTGTGTACAACAAATAGATCAATATACTATTTAAAAAGATTTCAAATTATGGGAAATGATAAAAAAATGCATGGATACTCACTATAAGAAGGAAAGGTAAAAAATGGATTTTTGGCTTAAACCTGACTTACCGAGGTATCTGGAAGTTGAGTATGCATCAGTTGGATATCTTTCTTCTTCTTTATATATTAATCTACATTTATAACTAACTTTGGTAACCCTGATCTTTTTTTCTTTTATTTGATGTATTATATATTTTTCTCTCTCGTGGTATCATTGGTGAATAAGCAACACTGTTAAACTTTTAAAAAATAATAGAAAACAAACCAGATCATTAATTTCAAGAAGTAGTACAATTGACAAAAAGGGAAAGCAAAACAAAACTAAAAATTAAATCACACAAATCTATGGATTTCCTCCTACGTTGCCCTTTTTAAAGTCATTAGCTTTACCATTTGGTCATATAATCATATGCTTCTTTCAAACTTACCAGTGTATTCAATTGGTTTGGAATCAAACTTGATCCTATCCATGCAATTGCTCATATTTCTCCCCTTTAAATAAAAAAATTAATCCAGGTGCTCCCTTATTTTTTATCAACATTATTCTAAGCTTCTCTTTCTCTAAACTAGATAAAGATCTACTAATGAGATAAGGTGGTATCAACTATTCTATCCAGGAAAAATGCTTTGAATATGGAGGAAATTCATTTACTTCAAAGATATTAGATTTTTGAGCTTCCATTGCCACTAAGACACCATTGCCACTAAGACACTTAGTTCAAGATTAATCAAAGTCTTACATTTGATTTGTATCTTATCGATATGACACGCTTTTAATTATAACGCATATTATTTTACTTTTTAATCTTGTCATTCCTTAATTGTTTCAATAGAATTCACCGTAACAAAATCAATAAGTAACAAGGGCGACTTAATTTGAGAAACTTCCTCAAATGCATCTTTAACTACGTCAACATGATAACGATGATGGTTTTCATTATGATGACACATCACCTTAATACACATTAAAAATTACATTTTCATCTTAAAATCTCAATATCAGCTCACATAACTCCACATCAATTAAAGCTTTACCTATTTCCAAGAAAGGTCTTCGAAGAAGTAGGGGAATTTTAGTGTCCTCATCCCTATCATTCAAAGAACTTGTCTTCTAACTCGATGAAAGCTTGGATAGTCCCACCATGTAAATAATGCAACCAATCTTTTACTCTTCCAATTAAAATAAACCCAAACAGTCTCAATTTTATTTGACTCTCAATTACTCCTTCTAGTTAGCACATAGAACAAGTCTCATATAAACAAGTAAGATGTTTCCATAGGTCGCTAATAACACTTCTATCAAATTAATTATCTCTGAAACCTATAAGAATAATATTTTTGATATCAAACTACATAAGATTTTTCGGTTGGAATCCAAGAGAAAATTTTCTCGCGTCAGTCTTTCTGCAATAATCTCCCATAATCTGCCTAGAGGGTGGATTTGCCATAGTTACTTCCTCTTGATAAGTTTCATTGTCACACAATAATGATGATGTTTATTCTTTCTGCACATCTTCTGCTACACATGCTAAATGACCAACTTTATAAATTCCTCTTGTTGTTTTCTCGATTTTAGAATCAAATACCTTGAGAGTTGTCACCTCGCATGAAAAAAATAAGAAAAAGAAATACCTAAGATGCACCGTTCAACACAAAACTAATAATAAAATGTAAAATAATTAAATAACAAAATTTAATAGAAAAACTAAAACTAAAAATAAAAACAAATAAATAAAATTAAAATTATTTCTAAAGCACAAATAAATTTCTTTTTGAAATTATTCAACAATCTCCGACATTGTCATCCCGCATACAAAGGCTTAGGTTCTAAGAAAAAGTTGGTTAACAGGAAAGAATATAAAATAGATTAAAATTTATCAAAATATTTAAACGACTAGGTTTTTCTCGAATCCATTAATTATTAATGTTTAGTAATTGTGCGTGTTCTCTTAGATGATATTCTAATTTCACAAAAATTTAATATAATCGTTATATCAAATTTCTTGGTGTATTAAACTCTCTTTTATTAATAATTCGCTAATTTCTTAGGACAATTTGAAATCAAAATAGGCTATAACGTGCGTTAAATCACATAATTATAATTTTTAAGAACAATGGATGAATTGGAGGTGGAAATCGATCTTCCATGGAGAAAAACCTTCAATCCTACATCTTCGAATCCTTGCTTCCATCAAATTACTCTCAAAACCTACCAACCCTAAAAAAAATATGGAAAACTACTATTTAAAGTAAGTTAAGCGCGTTACAAATCACGTTGTGATTTCTTTGGATCATGTTGCGATTTTCAAATTTTATCCAGAATCGTGTTGTGATTTGACTAGATCGTAGTTCGATTTTTTTAATACATATATATTTTTTGTTAACTTTCATATTCCGTTAGTCCTATCTCAATTGAAGTTATGAAGCTCTAGATATGATCAAATTATTAGATAGACATTATGATGTGAAATGTGTTGAAAATTCACAGCTTTCTCATGTCTCAAATATTGCCAAAATTAATCTTTACCCCATGTAATTCACCTCTAAATACCGCTAAAAACATAAAAAAACTATTGATAAACCATGATGATGAGTATCATCAATTTTCCTCAAATTCATAAAGAACGTTAATATCAACAACTAATTTAAACAAACTCAATAGATTTTTGATGATATTAGGGACATATAAAAACATCATGTACGATGAGTGAATTTATTTTCTAGGAACCAGCTCCAACAATCTTTAGTTTCTCATCATTTCCTACTACTACATAATTCTTACCATGCTGTTAATTAAAATCTTGAATTTTATTAGGTCGGTGCGACACATGGTTACTTGAGTTTACCATGCTGTTAATTAAAATCTTGAATTTTATTAGGTCGGTGCGACACATGGTTACTTGAGTTAAGTTGTGAGAAGCTAGGAAGACAATGTGAATTCCTTGCTTATCACTATTTGCTAAGTTAGAGTAGGCTTTGCCAAAGCTGTAGTAGTAGTGCATTATTGTGTGTACAATCTTGCTGCAAACCTGACATCTTGCATAACGCATTTTCAAATTGAATCTTACATTCATATTAATTTTCACTTTTTAGTAGTAGGATTCGCATTTGAACTGACATTTAATTAATGGTTATTATATAATTGCATCTGTATTTTTTATTAATAATTGATTTATTTTGCATTGTTATTGCATTTGCATTATTATTAATCTGAATAATTGAGTTTGCATACAAATTGATTTTGATTTCTAATTGATTCATTGGATTGAAGCAAGTGGTTGGATTTTAATTTTCCTTTTTTAGAATAAGACAAATTTGGTGACTAAGACAAGTTAGAGTTTTTATTATTATTTCATAATCCATTTTACAAAATCAAGAAGGATAAAAAAAAAACATAGAAACATCACTACATTATCATGTATACATGTAACAAAAACTGATTCTATCCCTCATGACCCTCACAACATCACCGAAAATGCATAATACAACAACTACTCACCTCACCCATTCAAGCATACACTCCCGTAAGGTATCACAAGACATGACAATAATCAAAATGCAACACAACAACCATACAATAAAGAAGAAGGAGTAATAGTAGATACGACAAGCCAATTTCACAGAGAAAATAGAAGCAGCGGAAAGCAAGAGAGAAACGAATTACCTGGGTCTCCACTCGCATGTTTTCTTTTGATTTTTTGTTTATTTGTTTATTTTTTGCTTGCACCGTGTAATTTGTAATATCTCTGATCATAGGGGATTTTGTAAGGGTGAGGGTAGATAGTCGTTTATTTACATTTTTCTGAGCTCGCATCCGTGTTTAGAGCAGAAGTCGTGTGAATTTTCTCTTCAATCGCGAAAATTTGCAGCAGAACTTGAAAATCGTCCGGGGCAGAATGATGGGAACGAAAATGTGAAAAACAGGGACGATGAGTGAACGCAAGAGTGAAGAGTCTTAAAGACTACATAATTTGAATTTAAGACTCTTGGGGTTTGTTTCTGAATGTTAGGGTTTGGCCCTCTAGGCCCAACCCGGTTCGTTTAATTTTCTCACCATCCTCTTTGCTTCCACACGCCAACGCCCTTGACCTAGTCTCAATCTTCACTTATCACCACTTTTTAGTCCTTTGATTTCTTTAATTAATTAAAATGTTTTAATTAATCAACTTTATTAATTAATTTTTGTTAGCTGATTTTTACTTAATTTAATTGATTAGATAAATATATTTTAATTGATTAATTAGATAATTCCACCATAAAAGAAACTTTTCCAATTCAAAACTGATCTTACCTGATCAGACTTGGACCGTCACGGCTGGCTCGAACTGAATTTGAGTGAGATGGGGGGGAGTACCTGCAAGATACTCCGATGCTAAAATGAGAGACAGAATGAGCAGGCAGAAAATGTATAGGTGCGTAATACATGAATAGCTGACCCTCTTGGAACAAAGGGTATTTATAGCCCCCAACGCTGGACCAAGGTCCCCTCATTGGGCCGACCAGAACTGGCCCAATAAAGGAACTGCCAGGTTCTACGTGTGTAGTGGAGCCCCGCACGTGGTTCCCTTCCTGGTGATGTTGTGCGAAGAATAAGGAGGGACGAAGACGCGGTCTTTCTGGTGCTTGGAGGATTCTACAACGGTTAGGGTGGACAGAAGCTGCCCTATGGGGAGGGTGCTCGAGCTGGTGTTCCCTTGGTCGGGGATACTGCTTGTCGCGGGCATGGCAGCTGTAGTCTGTGGTCGGGCACGTTCGGTGATGGTCCGTTCGTGAGCATTCCTCGAGTAGTTGTTTGGGTTTGGGCCTTTATCTGCCTTTTGGGCCAAGGCGGGCCCAGTCCAGAATAGGAGCCCCTCAAGTCGTTGCTCCTGGTGCAGGAGTTATGACTTGATCTTAGCTCGCTTTTACCGCGGGAACTTGATGGCCAGACCAGGGCTTTTTGTTTTTCGAAGCGTGCTCGAGGAGCTTCTCGCAGGCTGCGTTCGTCGGATACGCAGGGCAATCCTTGTCGAGGCGTGCTCGAGGAAGTCCTCGTGGGCTGCATTTTTTCGGATACACGAGGCAGTCCTTGGGAATCGTAACGCCACCCTAGCAACAATAGGGTCATCATTACCTATGGGAGTAGATGTCGAGGACGGGGAAGTTCGCTGCTCCCCGGTGCGACGTTTCGTATTCCACGTCATCCCTATAAATAAGACCCTTGGGCCTATAATTTGTTTTTCCTCTTCGCGCTTCTCCCTCTTTCTCTGATTCCGCCGCCGCCATTTCCTGCAACGCCGTGAGATTACCGCACCATCCGCCGCTGATTACTTCCACCGCCATCGTACGTATCTCTTTTCTTCCAAGTAAGTGTTCATTCCTCTTGTTTTTCTTCGCTGTGGGTAGTTTTGATGTTATTTTTTATATTAGAAACCCATATCTGGGAGTAGTGCCCGGTAGATTCATGATTGTGCCCGGTAAACTCATAGTTTAGGTACATAACTTGCGATACTGCCCGTGACCTTCATAGCTTTAGGCATATGACTCATGATACTGCCCGTGACGTTCATAGCTTTAGGCATATGACTCATGATACTGCCCGTGACATTCATAGCTTTAGGCATATGACTCGTGATACTGCTTGTGACATTCATGCGTTTGGTCGACATGCCCATGAACTGGCCGAGATGTCCATCCTTTTTAGGAAGTATGTAGGGTAGCCTTCTTGCAGTGTCCTAGTGTCGGGCAGGCAAAGTCAGGAACTTGCTCGAGTGATTCATGTTTCGCCCGGGGCGTTCGTGCTACTCTCTCATTGTCCCCAATGCGTGGTCGGAGTTGGGGTGTCCGTGCTCGGCTTGTTGTGTGCTACTTCCTGTTTCTGTGGCAAGCACGCGGATTTGCTCTCGAATTCACCAGTTTCCTGTGCTTTGCAGGTAAATGACCGACGAACCGGAATCTTCGAGGCACAATGAAGTCGAGGATACAAGTACCGAGGAGAATGTCACTTTAGTCGACACCATTGATGACCCCATGTTGGACTGGGTGGGTGCCGAGCCCCAAGGGATTGCCTCAGCATACTATCGGCGAAGTCGGCGTGCTTATACTGTCGTCGAACATGGCGACAGTCAGACAGGTTTTCAAAAGAATTTTGTAGTGATGAGGTCTTCGATTGATGCACGTATATGCTCGGAGTTTACTGAGTACGGGTTCCCTATGTACGAGATCGTGTTCAGGGATCTCGGTCTTAAACTACCCTTCAGCGACTTTCAAGTCGGGGTGTTCAGCCATTTGAATCTGGCCCCTTCGCAGCTTCACTCTAACTCGATCGCCTTCCTTCGGGCATTCAAGCTGACGTGCTGTTTCCTGAGAATCGGGGCGACGATTCCCCTTTTCTTCAGGGTCTTTCACCTGCAGCGTCAGTCTCGAGGAGGCAGGCACAGCTGGGTGTCCCTGAAACAGTCGAAGAGGCTGTTCCGGATGTATATAGATTCGGTAAGGGGGTTTAAGGATAAATGGTATGTTCTACAGCCGGTCACCCAAACCGCCTTGGACTCCCTGTTGGAATCGGAAACCATGGTGGTCGACGCGGACGGGGAGCCCCTCGTGGATGCTGAGGGTCGTCCGGCGGTCGGGCGTATTTCAAAGTTTCCGATTCATTGGTGCTCGGGCCATTACGACCATGGCACCGGGTACTATCATACACCCGCGGGGAGCATGAGTGACGAGGACGAGGAGGCATATGCTGTCTTGTGCAAGTACGTCGACAACTTCTTCCCTGCCCGGTGGGTCACGAGGGAGGGGGATGATATTCTCGACGAGGAGGGGTACCCGACATTCGAGGCTCGTCCCATTAACACGAAGGCGCTCGTCGAGTGCCAATCTTACGGGCAGGCCATAGATCTGCTAGGTTTCTTGCTTCTGCTCTTATTGTTTTATTCCATTTTTGTTGTTTTTGCTCGCTTACAGCTAACCCGGGTTTTACTCCTCTTTGCAGGCGACATGGATGAACGACGAGAGAGGCTATTAAAGCTGACCCACGACAAGAAAATAAACAAAAGGTTGGTGAGGGCATCGCAAGCCACGAGGATGGGGCCCCCGGCCAGTTCAGGCGGAGATGCCTCTAGTGGGTCCTCGGGCTCTCCCGATGCCGAGCAACCCACTGAGCTGATTCCCAGGAAGAGAAGTTGAGATGAAAACAGGTTGGAGGTTGGCGACGAGTTTGTAGCTGCGAGGGCTTTTGGCTTACCCCTTGCTTCAAAGAGAAAGATTTCTTCGAGGGGTTTCCTCTGACAGTGAGCAATGACGAGGCCGAGACTATTAGACGGCTAGACAAAGAGAGCCGGAGGAAACACCTCGACGCTAGTATGGTCGGGATGGTGAAGATGGCCAAGATGGTCGTGGTCCTTGCCGAGGAAGGGTCGGACTCCTCGGACAGTGTTAGGGAGTTGGAGTCAGAGAAATCCGCTCTTACTGCCAGTTCTCGTAAGTTAAAGGCGTCCCTCGAGCGGTCTGAGGAAATGTTCCACGAGCAAGCCGTCCTGCTGGCAGGGGAGAAGGAAAACTCTGTGAAGGTTGCTGGGGAGAGGGATTGCCTCCAACTGGACAAGGAACGCTTGGAGAGTGACAACGACCATCTGTCCAAGGAAGTCGAGGAGCTAAAAGTTGTTATGCTTCCTGTCGACGATGAGTCAGAGGAGACAGCCTCTCTGCGGACTCGTTCAGATTTGGTTGTGCGTATCCACCTTCTTGAGATGGACTATGTCGGTGCCCTAGCCGATGGGTTCGAGGTCGCGGTCAGCCAACTCGCCATCCTGAATCCGGGCATGAATACCGAGGGAGTCGAGTTCATGTCTCAGATTACTGACGGTCAGGTCGTGCCTCCTCCTGAGTCTCCTGTGGTAGATACTGGTAGTCCTGGGGACGTTTAACGTGAAGTTTTTGTTCGGGCATGCGTGCCTGCATATTGGTTTTATTTATTTTGGGGCATGCGTGCCCGTGCTCATTTTTGGGGCCTGCGTGCCCGTGCTTATTTCTTTTGGCTGTCGTGCCATGGCTTGTAACCCCGAACATCGCCGACCATTTTGGTCGATTCACAATTAACTTTTCTTATGTATAAGCTTTTTTTTTATGGATGTTTATTTCGCGTTAACTTGCTCGTATCTAAGTTTGTATTCGACTGTTACTTTGTGACTAAATTTGTCTAAGTTATGTCCTTGAGCTAAGCTTGTATTCGACTATTACTTTGTGACGAAATTTGTCTAAGTTATGTCCTCGAGCAGAGATATCCTTTCGACCCCTTTGGTGGTCCGACGTACTTCGAAATGCGTCGGTTGTGCAGAGTGAAGCCCACGTGTCGAGCGTATGACCCAGATCGAGGTCGTATGCCTGCGACGTGAACTGCCCATCGCGAGCTGGGTGTTCTGCCATGTGGGTACTTTCGACAGTGGAGCTCGATTGAGGTGTCCCTGTCGGGCATTGTCGTTCGACCTCGTTGGCTGAACGATGTTATGTCGTTTAGGTGTAGATCGGGCCCGTACCTTGGCCTATCTATGTGGTCGAGACATTTATCTCTGTTGACTAGATGTGGATGTTCGACGGCGAAAGTCCTTAGTGTTTAAGGGCTTTAGCTATAGTACTGCTTTAGCTTAGCAGCGTTCCATGGTCGTGGTAACGGTTCTCCGTTTAGCTGCTCGAGGTGATATGCCTCGGTGCCCGTGGTGCCATGGATGCGATTGGGTCCTTCCCAGTTCGTGGCCAGTTTCCCTTCGTGGGAGTCTTTCTGGTTTCTTTGCAACACCAGGTTGCCGATCTGAAACTCGCGTCTGATGACCTTGTCGTCATGCCGTAGGGCTATTTGTTGCTTTAGAGCAGCCTCGCGCAGGGCTGCCCCTGATCGAATTTCCTCGACTAGGTCGAGTTTGTCTCTAAGTGCTTCGTCGTTCATTTCCTCGTCGAGAGGCATTTCTGTCCGCCTTGAGGGTTCCCTGATCTCCACGGGGATGACGGCCTCAGTGTCGTATGTCAGTCGAAAAGGAGTTTCGCCTGTCGTTGAGTGGGGCGTGGTGCGATAGGCCCATAAGACGCTGTGCAGCTCCTCGACCCACCCTCTTTTTGCTTCGTCGAGTCGGCGTTTAAGTCCTCGCAGGATGACCCTGTTGGCAGCCTCGGCTTGCCCGTTGGTTTGGGGGTATTCGACCGAGGTAAAATGTTGTTTGGTTCCTAGTTTGGTGACGAAGTTTCGGAACCCGTGGTCGGTGAATTGGGTGCCGTTGTCCGTGACTAGCGCTTTCGGAATCCAGAATCTGGCGAGGATGTTTCTTTTGTAGAAACGGAGGATGTGATCGGTGGATCTGGAACTGACTGTTTAAAAGCTGGTTCGCGAAATGTCGCGGAAGCAAGAGTCGCCACCGTCTTTTATTTTCTCCAAATGGAAAGGATAAAAGCACAGAAAAATTCCTTAAAAGAGATTGCTCTCGGTTCGGGAGGTAGGTTATAGAAAGGGAAGGTGTTAGCACCCTTTCTATCCATGGTTATCCATGGGCTCTTAGATACTTGCTCAATGTGTTTTCAAAATGTTTGCTTGCTTTTCAATGTGGGTTTCAAAAATATTCTTTGAAAAGTTTCAGTTCAACTCGTACGTCAGAGTGTTTGAAAAGTTTGTTTTGAAAGTTTTTGAAAGTGTGTTGGTGTGAAAAGTATTTTGATTTGTTTGAAATTAGAGCAAGTATCCTTGAGAACCTACCTACCCTAAGGAATTCGTCTGTGTAAATGTCCTTTAAAGTAGTGCCATCCCACCATTGAGAGGTAGGTAGCACCACTGTTGGAAGTGTTCGGGTCAATTCGAGTTTTAGGGACATGGTGATCACCGGAGTAATGGGAAGACACCTTAGAAGCTACCCTCATGCCAGGTTCCCGGATCATGAGGACTTACTAAGACATCCTCTACTCGACGATCACCTTTCGAAAGGCAACAGTGAGGCGTACCCTAGGGGTGGTGTGTGCGGTTCGTGTGTCATGTTTCAATTATTTTGTCTTGTCATGTTTGTTGTGATCTACGCTTGATTTTATTTTTAAGTCCATACATTCTTTCATGCATATTTATTAACAGTTATATATTTGCGAGAAAATAAATCTAAACTATTACAAATGGCGCGGGTCCACATCGCCAAAATAAACCGAACCCGATTTGACTGAAAGTAAAGAAGCAATAAAATAAAAGTGCGAGAAAGAAAGTTACAAGGCTTTGGGACATGTACATAATTATAATAAATGACATAAAATAAATGCGCAAATTAAATACATTATGAACATGGGCGTTGGACCCTTTTGCAATAAATTAAAATTAATGAAGAATTAAAATTAAAATGAAATGTTTTGGTATTTTTGTGTTTTTTTAAGATTTAAAAGAAAAAGAATTAATTAAAACAACAAAATTGGATGTAAACCCTAATTCTAATGTTTTTTAAGTTATTAAGAAAAAGATTGAATTTTTAACCTAATTTAAATCTAAGTTATTTATATACATTTAATTATAAAAATAAAATAAATAAATAAATAATAATATTTATGGAAAAAAAAAAGGAAATAAAAAAAAGAATTGACAATTAAACCTAAATTCTACATTTTTTTATATTTTTTTTTATGAAAAGAATTAAAATTGCAAAATCCTAATTAAACTAAGTTTATTTACATGCATTTATTCATAAAAATAATTAAAGTAAATAAATATTATGTTTTTTGGCCTTTTCTGATTTTTGTGTGTTTTTTTTTATATTTTGTTAAAAATAGTTAATTAAATAAACAGTAATTAAAATAAAACTAACAATTTAAAACAAGAATGAAAATAAATAGTAAAGTCAAACCAGGGGGTTTCAGTCCCAATTCAGGAGGTGTTGACTCAAGAACATTGGCCCATTAAGCATTGGCCTCATTGGACTTTTTGGAATCCTGTATGATGCGTTGACTGGGGGGTATAGCGTGTTCTTTGATCTGAGCCCTTTGATGGACCTGCCAGGACGCGTGGCTGCTTGGATTGTGATGGTATATGGTGAACCATAGCATTGTGCCTGCATGGGAGTGAGCGTAGAAAAATAATAGCGAAATTATTCAGACCTGGGGTTCGAACCCAGGTCTTTGGACATCAATGCGTTGACAGCGTGCCAGCTGAGCCACCTAGCCATTTTGATATATAATATGCAAACAAATGTTAAAAAAGGAAAAACAAGATTAGTGGGAGTCAGCGCGCCACTTTTTAAACCCACGAATTACTGAGTGACACGATTCCATCTTCTTCATCGTTTTTATTTTTTTTCTGAAACAAGGTTGTAAGGCAACGGTTTTGGAAGCGTGGCCTTAGACTAGCTACAAGAAAATAGCGACTAGCGCTATGGTGATCATAAATTGAACGCGACTAGTGCCTTCTCTTCGTCTTGATGAGCTGAGCGTAATGGTGTGAGTCTGGAGTCATGATTTTGCTTCGTTTGAGAAGCCCTAATTTTGAATCCTGAAAACCCTAATATCCAAACATGGTAGATTCGCGTATGGCTTATGAAAACTCAATTAAACATATCAGTTAGCTTGGAAACTTCACATTAAACAAGAATTCACAAATAAAAATGCAAAAGAATGTATGAATTATGATATAGGATTTCAAAAATTTCTCTGTACAGGGGAGGTCCTTGCTGCCGATTCTTCGCGTTTGGATGGATGCTTGGAGTTGGAATTGCTTCAGGGAGTCTTGAGGAAGCCTTTGGAATCAGTCTTAGGGCTTAAAATTCACTCGAACCTTGATTTCAGAATTTTGTTCTATGGCCAATTTTTCAAGTCCTTCATAAGCTTTTGAGCGCAGCATTTTATGTCCAAGGCTTAGGGTTTGACTCAGTGTTTATGAGGGAAGAGAATTAGCTTGTTAGTTGGCCTTAATTCATGCTCATGAAAGAACTAGTCCTAGGGTTTTCACCATTAACCAATTTTCCTTCTTTTAAGCCAAGACTAAGACTTAGTGTGCAATTTAACCCTAGCCTGAGTTTTTGAGTTGGCCCATGATACATGGAAGTTGTCCAAATTCAAATGACACTATTCCATTGGTTTTTGAATTTTATTTGAATTTTTAAAGATTTAAAATGAATTAAATTATCAAAAATTAAATAAAATAAAAAAATCAATATTTGGTCTTGAAATTAATCATGGGACACGTGTGTGGCATGACAAGGATGAATCAAGTGGAAGAAAGTGGGCCCTTTTGTCAAAAATTGAAGTTTCAAGGATAGTTGACTTTTGCCATTTCACAAAAATTTCCCAACTTCTACAAGGCATAACTTGCTCAATTTTTAAGCTTTTCACATGTTCTTGGACATTTTGGAAAGGTCATTGAGTCCTCTAACCAATGCCTTTGGTCCCATGTCATTTTGATTTTCCAATCTCAAGTTATGGCCTTTGACCTAAAGTCCCTTTTTGTTGACTTTTGAAAATGACCTATAATGTTGAAATTGATAACTTTTTGTGAGAGAATTTCTTGGACTTGAAGTATGAAGATGAGTTGTAGGAAATGTCTTTCTCTTCAAAATGAGCTTTGGATGGAATTTTTCTGATAATCCATGTGAAAGTTATGCCCTGGTCAATTTCAGTTGACTTTTTCAGCTGTCCAAATATAGTAACTTTTGCATCTTTGATGATTTCTGAGCCAAATTTTGAGAATCATGATCAAGCATTGATCAAATGATGTTTGTGGCTTCAAGATGATATGTTGACCAAAAATTTGAACTTTTGACTGTCAAATGACCATTTTGCCCCTACAGTTGACTGTAGTGCAATCTAGGGTTTTGACTGTGCAATTTTGAGCTGAATGCCTTGAAACTTGATATGAAGATGCTTGACCACATTTGTAGGCATATGGGACTTGATTGGGTCTTTGGAAAGTTCATTTGCTTGATCAGAACCCAAACCCTAGTTTTGACTGTATAGGAGACAGTTGCACTACACAACCCTTGGGGGATTTTGTGACTTGGCCTTAGCAATTTCTTGAAGAATATGGGAGGGCAAATTTTGGGGTACAACAGTTGCCCCTGTTCAATCTTCTTAGACCTGAGGATGCAGATTGGCTGACGTGCCTTTCGTAATCCGAAGGTGGAAGATGATTGAACACTAGAGTGCCCAGAAATTTGCGCTCACATAGTAGCAGTGATGGTGGAATGGGCTTATAGATGCCATTTGACGATTGCTGGGTAGGATGATGGGCTTATAGATGCCATCTGGATGTTGATCGCATAGGAGATTCCTTAGCGAGAACCTGCATACCTGCAAAAGAGAAAAATGAGTACCTGACACGTTGCAGGAGCTGATTTTAAATGCTTGGTATAGATGTGCCCTGACTGGTTACAGGAGCTGAGTCTGGAGCTTCAAACGCTGATGAATGAACCAGGGATGGTTACTGCCTTAGCATGGATGGTAAGAGAGCCTTGGGCGACTTTAACTTCAACAACGTTCGTTGAGAAAAATCTTGGATGTCATCTACTGGAATAAGAATCAGGGAGATCTTAGGGTCGATCTGACTGAACCAGAGAAGGCCTTTGACTGGATAAGCATCGGAAAAATCTTAGGGTCGATTTAACCGAACCGGTCTAGGTCTTGAAATGTCTTCAACTGGATAAGCATCAGGGAGATCTTAGGGTCGATCCGACTGAACCAGAGAAGGCCTTTGACTGGATAAGCATCAGGAAAATCTTGGGACGATTTAACTGAACCGGTCTAGGTCTTGAAATGTCTTCAACTGGATAAGCATCAGGGAGATCTTAGGGTCGATCTGACTGAACCAGAGAAGGCCTTTGACTGGATAAGCATCAGGAAAATCTTGGGGTCGATTTAACTGAACCGGTCTAGGTCTTGAAATGTCTTCAACTGGATAAGCATCAGGGAGATCTTAGGGTCGATCTGACTGAACCAGAGAAGGCCTTTGACTGGATAAGCATCAGGAAAATCTTGGGGTCGATTTAACTGAACCGGTCTAGGTCTTGAAATGTAGCTTGAGAACTTAACTGGATCTTTCCTGAAAGATAAAAGTCAGTCATATGCAATGCATGATATGGATCAAGCAATGATGTTCTCAACATAAATGAGATTTGTATGATGCAGTGCGTTATGCATGCTATAACGATGTATGTGATGTTTTATGTATGTTTTTGTCTAGGAAAGTGAATCCTTGACGGATGCCGGGAAGTCGTATCCTGGGCTGATGTCGAAGAATAGATTTTGCTTCCGCTGGGGATGATAACTGCAAGGATACAGGTAGGAGAAGATGACTCCGTTGCGGAATAAACTTGGCGAATGAATAATTCTGCGGGGAGAAAAGATACTCTAGCGACCATGCTGGGAAGCAATACTCTGTGGGGCTAGAGATGCTTTGTTGAATGTTGAGAGTAACTTGCTGGGGATATCTTTGTTGTTGGAAGTGCTGACAGACTTCGTTGGGGTAAGAAGACTTCGTCGAGGACGACCTTTCCGTGGCTTTTGGCTGAGGATAACCCAGTTATATCCTAGTACGGAAATAACTCTTTAAATCAAGCCAGACGACGCGTTCGTGTTCTGTGAAGGATAAGCTTCCAGAATTTACTGGGGATAAGCTTACTGCTTGGGGAGATGGGTTCCAACTTTCCTGGGGAAACCGGATTGGACTCTTCTGGGGAAGTTTTGGTATGCTGGGGAGGTGATTCCTTTTAATATTGAGATACCGCCGGGGAACAATCTTTAGACCAAGACTGCCGGGGATGCTTGTTAAGAATGTGTGCTGCTGGGGAAGGTTGAGATCTGTGGGAGGATACCCAACTTCCTTAAGGTTGATAACTGCTTTGCTTGAGGAGAGTATACTGCTTGCTAGCTCGCTCTCTGGGGAATTAAGATACCTGGTTGTGTTCTTCAGCTGAACCTACTTTGATACCTTGGAGGATAGAACAACTAGACTGCTCAGACCATTCTTTATTGCCCCTGTTTCTAGTGTCACCTGCAATTAATTCTTTGTTTCGTATGCAAATATTTATGAGCTAGCAAATTATTGTCAATGCATATATCACAAATTGAACCTTGGACGTTCTTCGCAAAACAAAACAGAAAAAGAAAAACAGTTGGCACGTTTAACTGAAAAGTATATTTGTATTGATTTTGCATAGCCTGTGAATAGGCGTTTTGGGTACAAGAGGCTGACGTCCTAGTAAGAGAAACGTCGCCGAGCAAAAGAGTTTATACAAGTTTTGTACAAAAGAAAATAAAACAGCTGTGTGAAAGATGAATGATCCACTGGGTTTCAACTCTGCTATCGCCTTTATACTCCGTGCGTCTCATCACTTGATGACCTTGGTTGAGGGTGAAGCTGACTGATCGATACCGTCTGAACTTGATGTAGATACCGGATTCTGGATGCATGGTGATCCAATGAGACATAGTATTACGTTTTTATCCCTAACTTTTTCCTGGACTGCCCTTTCGGGTTTTCAGTCCACCGGGATACCCATTTTTGCCCAAGCCGCCTTTTCAGGTTTTCGACTTGCCGGGTGTACAGATTTTTCATTTTCATCCCTTCATTTTGCCCGAACCCTTTTGGTTCGACGGGAAGCCCTAATTTTTGCCTAGACATGTCAGCCTAGCGGGTCTTTTTTCATGCGTAGTATTTTTTAACTATGTCTGCATTGGCGGGGTGAGGAAGGTCGTCACCATCCATGTTGGTTAATATCATTGCTCCTCCTGAGAACACATGCTTAACCACAAATGGCCCTTCGTACGTAGGGGTCCATTTGCCCCTTGGATCACTCTGAGGAAGGATGATTCGCTTGATCACCAGATCCCCGACTTGATATTCCTGTGGTCTGACCTTTTTGTTAAATGCCCTGATCATTCGTTTCTGATACGTCTGACCATGACAGATAGCAGCAAGTCTCTTTTTGTCAATAAGGTTGAGCTGATCAAGTCGTGTCTGAATCCAATCATCTTCATTCAGATTTGCATCCTTCATTATCCGGAGAGAAGGAACTTGTACTTCGATCGGCAAGACTGCCTCCATGCCATAAACCAGAGAGAAAGGAGTTGCCCCGGTTGACGTCCTAGCTGAGGTACGATACCCATGCAGAGCGAACGGTAACATCTCGTGCCAATCTTTATACGTTACTGTCATCTTCTGCACGATCTTCTTGATGTTTTTATTAGCTGCTTCTACAGCCCCATTCATCTTCGGTCTATAAGGAGAAGAATTGTGGTGCTGTATCTTGAACTGTTCGCAGAGCTCAGCGATCATCTTATTGTTCAGATTGGTACCGTTATCTGTAATAATCCGCTCAGGGACACCGTACCGACAGATCAGATTGTGCCGAATGAACCGTGCCACAACAGTCTTGGTTACCGTAGCATAGGATGCTGCCTCAACCCACTTCGTAAAATAATCAATCGCCACTAGGATGAAGCGATGTCCATTAGATGCCGTAGGTTTAATCTCACCGATCATGTCTATGCCCCACATTGCAAATGGCCAAGGCGCAGTCAGAACATTCAGGGGAACCGGAGGAACATGCACCTTGTCTGCGTAGATCTGGCATTTATGGCATGTCCTAGAATGTTGGTAGCAATCAGCTTCCATGGTGGACCAGTAATACCCTGCCCGTAGAATCTTCTTTGCCATGGTATGTCCACTGGAGTGTGTACCAAAAGTCCCTTCATGTAGCTCTTCCATGATTCTTTCTGCTTCAGTCTTATCCACACAACGCAGTAGGGTTGAATCCTGGTTTCGCTTGTACAAGATGTCGTTGCTAAGAAAGAACTTGGCTGCAAACCTCCTCAGGAATTTCTTATCATTGACAGATGCTCCTTCAGGGTATTCCTGAGCTTCTAGGTATCTCTTCACTTCGTGGTACCAAGGCTTCTCAGTCACCAATTCGGTTTCGAGATCACAACAGTATGCCGGTTCGTCCAGTTTCCAGATGATGATCCGGGGAGCTTCATTATCCCATTTAACCTTGAACATTGAAGACATTGTAGCTAACGCGTCCGCCAACTGATTCTCTTCTCTTGGAAAGTGCTCAAATGTTATCTCTGTGAAGTGGGGGATCAAGGCCAACACACATTCTCTGTAAGGAATCAAGTTTGGATGTTTCGTATCCCACTCTCCTTTGATCTGATTGATCACGAGAGCGGAATCTCCGAAGACACTCAGAAATTTGATCCTTAGGTCGATCGCAGCTTGAAGACCCATAATACACGCTTCATACTCCGCCATGTTGTTGGTACAGTTGAAACACAGTCGGGCGGTGAGTGGAGTATGAGTACCTTGTGGAGATACGATTATGGCGCCGATACCATTTCTCAAAGCATTGGAGGCTCCGTCAAAGTGCATAGACCATCGGGATCCTGGTTCAGGTCCTTCATCCGGTCCAGGTATTTCACAGTCAGTTACTATCATAATGCTTTCATCTGGAAACTCGAAGTTCATTGATTGGTAGTCATCCACAGCTTGATGTGCTAAGTGGTCTGCCAATACACTTCCCTTGATGGCTTTTTGGGTCGTGTACTGAATGTCGTATTCCGTCAAGATCATCTGCCATCTTGCAATTCTCCCAGACAGAGCAGGCTTTTCGAATATGTACTTTATAGGATCCATTTTTGAGATCAACAAAGTAGTGTGAGTCAGCATGTACTGTCTCAGCCGGCGAGCAGCCCATACCAAAGCGCAGCAAGTTTTCTCAAGCAGTGAGTATCGGGTCTCACAGTCGGTAAACTTTTTGCTAAGGTAATAAATGGCATGCTCTTTTCGGCCAGACTCGTCATGCTGCCCCAGCACACACCCCATTGCATTATCAAGCACTGTCAGGTAAAGTATCAAAGGTCTCCCTTCAACTGGTGGCATAAGGATGGGTGGTTCTTGGAGATATTCTTTGATTCTGTCAAAAGCAGCCTGACATTCATCATTCCAACGTACTACCTGATCTTTCTTCAGCAGCTTGAAGATTGGTTCACAGGTAGCAGTTAAGTGTGAGATGAACCGAGCAATGTAATTCAGACGTCCTAGAAAACCTCTGACTTCCTTCTCTGTCTTAGGAACTGGCATCTCTTGAATGGCTTTGACCTTAGCAGGGTCCACTTGAATTCCCTTGTCACTGACCACGAAGCCTAGCAACTTCCCAGATCTTACCCCGAAGGTGCACTTGTTAGGGTTCAATCTTAGTTTGTACAGTTTCAACCGGTCAAACAGTTTCTGTAGATGATCAAGGTGTTCTTCCTCAGTCTGGGACCTAGCGATCATGTCGTCAACATACACTTCTATCTCATGATGGATCATGTCATGAAATAAAGCAACCATGGCACGTTGGTAGGTTGCCCCAGCATTCTTTAGTCCAAAAGGCATGACTTTGTAGCAGAAGGTGCCCCACTGAGTAACAAATGTAGTCTTTTCCATGTCTTCCGGAGCCATCTTGATCTGATTGTAGCCTGAAAAACCATCCATGAAAGAGAACACTTTATGCTGAGCTGTATTATCAACAAGGACATCAATGTGAGGTAGAGGGAAGTCATCTTTGGGGCTGGCCCTGTTCAGATCCCTGTAATCGACACACATCCTGACCTTGCCGTCCTTCTTAGGTACCGGCACCACATTAGCAACCCACTGAGGGTAAGAAGTCACTGCAAGAAACCCGGCATCAAACTGCTTCATAACCTCGGCTTTAATCTTCTCAGACATCTCTGGACGCATACGGCGGACCTTTTGCTTAACCGGAGGGCAATCTTCTTTAGTTGGTAAGTGATGGACCATAATGTCGGTATCTAATCCGGGCATATCTTCGTAGGACCAGGCAAAGATTTCTTTATAGTCATGCAGCATCTGAGTCAACCGTTGCTTCACGCTGAGTTCTAGGTTGGCACCAATCTTCACCTCTTTCTTGTCTTCTTCAGTACCCAAGTTTATTATTTCCACTGGTTCTTCATGGGGTTGAATTGCCCTCTCTTCCTGTTGTAACAGTCTTGCAAGTTCACCAGGCACTTCGCAATCATCTTCACCTTCGTCTTCGGCTAAGTTGATCGGATTTTCGAAGTCATAACTGGCAGTAGCAGAGTCGTTACCAGTGAGATCCAGAGTGGATTGAAACCTGTATGAGTGAGTGTGTGTGTAAATACAGCTGTTTTGCAATATGTAAAGAAAGGAAAGAAAAGGAGCGCAAAATTTGAATTGTGAAAAACGTCCAATGCTTTTATTCATGATATATGATAGTGACAAACAAAAGCCCTCATAAATAAAACCACGGTGCCCCGGGTAAGACACCGGGCTATATAGTTTCAAATTATTGTTTATTACAAATCAAAAACAAAGAAATTCATTACTGGGGAACAAAAGTTATGGGTGTAAAATCTTTAGCAGTCCAATTGGTCAATCCACCGTCGGCCGTCGGGTAGATCCAGCTATCGAACTCTGACTCTTCTATTTCATCTTCCTCTCCAATAGCATTCACTTCTGAGTGGGTGATGAGCACAGGAGGTCTTCCAATTCTCGCCTTGCGCACCGCTTTCTGAGCTTCTGTGGTGAAACCCAACCCGAACTTGTTAGTCTTAGGAGTAAGATCAGGGAGCTTGCCCCAGTTTGCACATTCACCTTTTTCGATCACAGCCCGGGCGTCCTTCAAGGAGGCCATCTTCATAGGAGAAACCTCTTCATCTGCTTCTGCTGCTGCCAAGGTTTGTGGCACTTCCTCAAAATGTTGAAAAGGGGTTTCAATGAACTCCCCATCCATTTCTACGTATCTGAAGGAGTTGAGGTGGCTGACCATGTACTCCTCTTCCCCTTGCACTGTTACGATCTTCCCCCTGACCGGGTACTTGAGCTTCTGATGCAATGTGGAGGTCACAGCTCCAGCCTTGTGGATCCACGGGCGACCCAGCAAACAAGAATAGGACGGATGGATGTCCATCACATAGAATTTTGAATCAAATACCTGTGACCCAACCCTGATTGGGATGTCCACCTCACCATGCAACATTCTTTTGGACCCGTCAAAGGCCCGAACAACAATGTGAGTTGGTTTGAGCTCTAGACCCTCACAATCCAACCTATCCAGAGCCTTCTTGGGCAGCACGTTTAATGAAGAACCTGTGTCAACCAGCACATGAGCAAGAGTAGTGCCCCTGCATTCAATGGAGACATGCAGGGCATCATTATGGTTCTTCCCCTTTGCTGTCAGATCGGCATCAGAGAAACCCAGGCCATTATCAGCGGTTAGGTTGGCCACACAGTCGGTGAACTGGTCAGCAGACGTCTCTTGGGGTACGTGGGCTGTCTTTAAGAAAGCAATCAGAGCCTTTGCATGGGCCTCTGAACACAGCAGCAGTGACAACATGGAGATTTTAGAGGGGGTGTGCCCCAGCTGTTCTACAACGTTGAAATCACTTTTCTTTATTATCTTGAGGATTTCTTCCATTTCCTGCTTGGAAGCCTCAACAATGGTCTTTGGTGCCTCCGTCCTGGCAGGCATATCAGCAGCAATTTCCTTGTCCCGAGTATCAGATGACTCAGTAGCAGGGGTGGATACTTGGTCAGGGGGAGAAACAGGTACCCTGGCAGGTGTGAAGATCAAAGGCCTATGAATTACCGGAGGAGCAATGTCTGGCGAGAACAGTCTTCCACTACGAGTGACCTTGGCAGGCCCGGTGATGTTGGAGACACCAGTATCAATGTTGAACTCTTGTTTCACACCCAGAACATAAACATCCGCCCCATAGTGCCATGGGACAGCCTTATCAGATTTGTAGGGTATAGGCCCCGGAACAGTAATGGTGATGGGAGCACTCTTGTGAGTTGGCAAAATTTGGACAGGCTTCTTTGAAGGAGCCTTGGAATGGTTGTTGAAGATGGTAACGATCGACACTTCTTCAACAGGAGCAGCAGGAACAACAGTCTTTCTGAACAAAATCTCTCTACTATCTATCAGGTTTTGGACGCCTGACTTCAGCAGAGAACAACCAGCAGGGGAAGCAACACATAGAGGGCAACCTTCGCTGCATCCCGGAAATAAACCGGCTAGCAACAGATTCCTCTTGACCATCAGCAACGGAGTAGCAACATCATCCACTGAAGCTACATACAAATCCTCCTCAACAGCATTCACTCCATGCTGGGGCATGGGAGCAGTTACAACATTCGGCCTCTCGGGCGCCTCAAACTGTATTTCCTTTGCATCAATGAGGTCTTGAACCTTATTCCTTAGGGCCCAACAGTCATCTGTGTTATGCCCCGGGCTATCAGAGTGATAAGCACAGCGAGCATTTGGATTGAACTTGGGGGATGCGGTATTGGGAAACTTTGGAGCCTCCCTGACAGTCACTAAATTGGTGGATAGCAACTGTGGCAGGATCTGTGATAAGGTCATGCTTAACCGGGTAAACTCTCTCCGGGGTCTTTTAAGCTTTTGAGGATTAGTTGGCCGAGGAGTGGCAGCAGGTTTGGCAATCATTACCGCACTGACAGATTGGTGGCGTTCAGGTCGCTCTGTTCTCCGGGAGCTATATACAGCACTAGCCTCCTTTTTGAAAGGTTTCTTTTCAGTACTGGAGGAGGCAACTTTCTGTATCTTCCCCGATTTTATACCGGCCTCGATCCTTTCACCAGTTAGGATCAGATCAGTAAACCCAGCAGAGGAATTACCAATGAGATGATTGAAAAATGGACCAGATAGGGTTCCCAAAAACATATCTACCAGCTCCCGATCCGTTAATGGTGGCTGCACCCTGCCAGCCAGGTCTCTCCATTTCTGGGCGTACTCCTTAAAACCTTCACCCGACCCTAGCGACATACCCTGGAGCTGGGTACGCGTAGGAGCGAGGTCGGCATTATATTGATACTGCTTGTAAAAAGCAGTGGCCAGATCCTCCCAGTTACGAATGCTGATTCCATCCAGCTGATAGAACCAATCGAGGTGAGTCCCTGAAAGACTCTCCTGGAAGAAGTGGATCCAAAGGTTCTTGTCTGCTGTGTAAGGCTGGATCTTCCTTACATAAGAACGGAGATGCATCTTGGGACAGGAAGCCCCATCATACTTCACGAAGGCAGGTGTTTTGAACTTGTGTGGGATCACCACCCCAGTAGATAACCCCAAGTCTCCGAAATCCAATCCAGGCACCCGCTGAACTTCCATAGCCTTTAATCTGTCTTCCAGCTGTTTGTACCGGTCTTCAGCAGGAGGGTACTGTTCGTCGTTGAAATCTGTTTCAGTATCAGAGCCCACAGGAGTAGGGACCTCCCTTTCTTGGTGACTACCTTCCTCCACAGATGGAGGAGTCCTTTCAGCTTCAACCAAGGTGTTCCCGAGTCTGCGCCCAGTGTTAAATAGCACAGTCCTCCTCTTCTTCTTAGTCTTCTTCAGAAGCATGGTCTTCAACTCTTGTTGACCCTGAGCCAAGCCCTTGATCAGCTCCTGAAATTGGGCGTTTTGCGCCTGAAACTGGACGTTCTGCGCCTGAAGAGCCTTGATAGATGCCTCGGTTGATGATTCAGGATTCATGATGCTGAAATAAACAGCGAAGAACAGTAAACAACCTGAAAAAAAGAGTACCTATGATGCACATGATGAATGATATGTGTTTATGCAATGCATTCAAGAGTTCGAAAATTCAAATTTGTTGTAGACCAAAAGGAACACACGTTATTATTAAGAAAATCATTGTTTAATACATCAAAGCCTCATGGGCAAAAGTACAAAAAGATCAAATCAATCCCAAAATATGTTGCGCATCTTCTTTGGAGCTATGTAAGTGTTGAGGTTCCTTTCCTCGTGCAACAGGCGGGTGAGCTCCAAGACCTTCTTTTCACTGGCATGCAAACTAGTCTCAAGAGAATTCCGCTCTTCCTTAAGCTGGATCCAGCTTTTCTGCATCTCTTCCCAGGATGTGGGCATATCAGGGTGCTGAATAACGTGAGACACCTCTCCTTCCAAGGCAGGCTCTTTGATTACTGGAAGCATGTGAGGATAAGGCATTACTAACTTCTGAGAGCGGGCTCGTACCCACTTGAGGTAAGGCTCCAAAGGGATGGAGTTCCTGTGCCCCAGTGTCTTGCTGTCTATCCTACTAGGCATCCTCCAGGCTCTGATAAATCTCTGGCGAAGTCCGTGAGTATCATTGTCGAAGTCAAAAACTATGTCAGGAATCAACATGTCATGAGGACCATCCCTCCGAGCATAACCAAATTGTCTCCAAGCCAGGCATGGACTATAAGTAATACCCCCTCTGATTCCAAGTAAAGGAACATTAGGATACTCCCCGCAACGATCAATGATAGTGACATCTTCTCTGGACCTAGGGCACCAATGTATATCTGCATGTGTAAGAGTCATCAACCGTTGTGACCATCTCAAACCCCGCTCGTTCTTCAGGACTGATTGTGGAAGGTGCGAAATAAACCACTTTCCCAGGAGAGGAGTGCAACACATAAGGACACCTCTTTTTCTCATGGTTCGAGTGTAACATGAGTGAAGGAGGTCCCCCAGCAACGTAGGTATAGGATTCCTGGACATAAAGATCTGGACAGCATTGATGTCAACGAGCTGGTCTGGGTTAGGGAACAACACCAAACCATAAACAAGGAGGGCCACAACCTCTTCAAAAGCTTGCAAGTCAAGGGAGTTCCAACATTCATAGGCCTTTTCAAACAGAAACCTGGCTAAGAACCCTTTAATACCACTTCTAACTTCCCAATGTCCCTTGAGGTCAGATGACTGTAGGTGCAAGGCTTTAGCAATCTCTTCAAGCTTAGGTTCCTTTTCTGTACCGTTGAAGGGTAGCTGATCAAGGATAGGGATCTTCAGGAGTCGGGAGAACTCCTCTAATGTAGGTACCAACTGATGATCCAAGAAGGTAAAACAGTGATGCAGAGGGTCAAAGAATTGGAACAGGACCTTTATCATATCTTCCTCAATGTTGGTGTTGACCAAGCTGATGAGGCTTCCATGCCTTTCACTGAATGAAGAGTTCTCGGGAATCCTGGATATAAGCTCCTTAAGCTGAGGAGGGATCCTTACAAGACTGATTTGAATTGTCTTTCTACGAACAGTTTCCATGTCCTACAAAACAAGAACAAAGATGAAAATTCGAACCCCTGAAATGGTTAGTTAATGCATATGGTGCTGGATGATGTCATGATGCTATGATTAAACACACCACAGATATTTACAAAGACAAACATGTAAGGCACACAAGGCACACAAGACAAGCCCTTAAGGTTTAAGGCCAGCATGGGGTCTGGGTAGTACCCTCTTGAAGTTGGTGGGTTCAACCTGTCCTAATCAAAGTAACCGGGTTCTAAGGTTCCCAATATCACGGGATTGCTTTCATTGTTCATCGTTTCGATTTAGCCACTGAACTGGCGACCGAAATATTCCAGGAAAGCAACCCTCAATTGAGTGTAGTATCGAGTATCAACCAACCTCGGACTGCACCAAAGTCAGTTATCTCACTACCCTAAAGAGGCCAAGATGGTTCAATTAAGGTTCCTAAGGTCTGTTGATGCTTCATGACACCACATGGAGGCCCCGTACTCTCCTTGACTGAACTCAAGGGTTACCGGTACACACCAAAGTGCCACATCAACGTAGCAGACTGTTTCAACCATGTCGGTATACCCCGCACAGTTCCCTCACAGCCTTGTTGCTACTTTCTAAGAAGGTATCCCCCAGATCCGGGTTAGGATCTATAGAACTCCCAAGCAACCCACAATTTTAAAGCACACAAGGAAAACAATTGAAAACACAGTTGTAACTAGCCCTAAGGTACACCTCACTTTAAGTTTACATCCCCAGCAGAGTCGCCAGTTCTGTGATCGGTGGATCTGGAACTGACTGTTTAAAAGCTGGTTCGCGAAATGTCGCGGAAGCAAGAGTCGCCACCGTCTTTTATTTTCTCCAAATGGAAAGGACAAAAGCACAGAAAAATTCCTTAAAAGAGATTGCTCTCGGTTCGGGAGGTAGGTTATAGAAAGGGAAGGTGTTAGCACCCTTTCTATCCATGGTTATCCATGGGCTCTTAGATACTTGCTCAATGTGTTTTCAAAATGTTTGCTTGCTTTTCAATGTGGGTTTCAAAAATATTCTTTGAAAAGTTTCAGTTCAACTCGTACGTCAGAGTGTTTGAAAAGTTTGTTTTGAAAGTTTTTGAAAGTGTGTTGGTGTGAAAAGTATTTTGATTTGTTTGAAATTAGAGCAAGTATCCTTGAGAACCTACCTACCCTAAGGAATTCGTCTGTGTAAATGTCCTTTAAAGTAGTGCCATCCCACCATTGAGAGGTAGGTAGCACCACTGTTGGAAGTGTTCGGGTCAATTCGAGTTTTAGGGACATGGTGATCACCGGAGTAATGGGAAGACACCTTAGAAGCTACCCTCATGCCAGGTTCCCGGATCATGAGGACTTACTAAGACATCCTCTACTCGACGATCACCTTTCGAAAGGCAACAGTGAGGCGTACCCTAGGGGTGGTGTGTGCGGTTCGTGTGTCATGTTTCAATTATTTTGTCTTGTCATGTTTGTTGTGATCTACGCTTGATTTTATTTTTAAGTCCATACATTCTTTCATGCATATTTATTAACAGTTATATATTTGCGAGAAAATAAATCTAAACTATTACAAATGGCGCGGGTCCACATCGCCAAAATAAACCGAACCCGATTTGACTGAAAGTAAAGAAGCAATAAAATAAAAGTGCGAGAAAGAAAGTTACAAGGCTTTGGGACATGTACATAATTATAATAAATGACATAAAATAAATGCGCAAATTAAATACATTATGAACATGGGCGTTGGACCCTTTTGCAATAAATTAAAATTAATGAAGAATTAAAATTAAAATGAAATGTTTTGGTATTTTTGTGTTTTTTTAAGATTTAAAAGAAAAAGAATTAATTAAAACAACAAAATTGGATGTAAACCCTAATTCTAATGTTTTTTAAGTTATTAAGAAAAAGATTGAATTTTTAACCTAATTTAAATCTAAGTTATTTATATACATTTAATTATAAAAATAAAATAAATAAATAAATAATAATATTTATGGAAAAAAAAAGGAAATAAAAAAAAGAATTGACAATTAAACCTAAATTCTACATTTTTTTATATATTTTTTTATGAAAAGAATTAAAATTGCAAAATCCTAATTAAACTAAGTTTATTTACATGCATTTATTCATAAAAATAATTAAAGTAAATAAATATTATGTTTTTTGGCCTTTTCTGATTTTTGTGTGTTTTTTTTTATATTTTGTTAAAAATAGTTAATTAAATAAACAGTAATTAAAATAAAACTAACAATTTAAAACAAGAATGAAAATAAATAGTAAAGTCAAACCAGGGGGTTTCAGTCCCAATTCAGGAGGTGTTGACTCAAGAACATTGGCCCATTAAGCATTGGCCTCATTGGACTTTTTGGAATCCTGTATGATGCGTTGACTGGGGGGTATAGCGTGTTCTTTGATCTGAGCCCTTTGATGGACCTGCCAGGACGCGTGGCTGCTTGGATTGTGATGGTATATGGTGAACCATAGCATTGTGCCTGCATGGGAGTGAGCGTAGAAAAATAATAGCGAAATTATTCAGACCTGGGGTTCGAACCCAGGTCTTTGGACATCAATGCGTTGACAGCGTGCCAGCTGAGCCACCTAGCCATTTTGATATATAATATGCAAACAAATGTTAAAAAAGGAAAAACAAGATTAGTGGGAGTCAGCGCGCCACTTTTTAAACCCACGAATTACTGAGTGACACGATTCCATCTTCTTCATCGTTTTTATTTTTTTCCTGAAACAAGGTTGTAAGGCAACGGTTTTGGAAGCGTGGCCTTAGACTAGCTACAAGAAAATAGCGACTAGCGCTATGGTGATCATAAATTGATCGCGACTAGTGCCTTCTCTTCGTCTTGATGAGCTGAGCGTAATGGTGTGAGTCTGGAGTCATGATTTTGCTTCGTTTGAGAAGCCCTAATTTTGAATCCTGAAAACCCTAATATCCAAACATGGTAGATTCGCGTATGGCTTATGAAAACTCAATTAAACATATCAGTTAGCTTGGAAACTTCACATTAAACAAGAATTCACAAATAAAAATGCAAAAGAATGTATGAATTATGATATAGGATTTCAAAAATTTCTCTGTACAGGGGAGGTCCTTGCTGCCGATTCTTCGCGTTTGGATGGATGCTTGGAGTTGGAATTGCTTCAGGGAGTCTTGAGGAAGCCTTTGGAATCAGTCTTAGGGCTTAAAATTCACTCGAACCTTGATTTCAGAATTTTGTTCTATGGCCAATTTTTCAAGTCCTTCATAAGCTTTTGAGCGCAGCATTTTATGTCCAAGGCTTAGGGTTTGACTCAGTGTTTATGAGGGAAGAGAATTAGCTTGTTAGTTGGCCTTAATTCATGCTCATGAAAGAACTAGTCCTAGGGTTTTCACCATTAACCAATTTTCCTTCTTTTAAGCCAAGACTAAGACTTAGTGTGCAATTTAACCCTAGCCTGAGTTTTTGAGTTGGCCCATGATACATGGAAGTTGTCCAAATTCAAATGACACTATTCCATTGGTTTTTGAATTTTATTTGAATTTTTAAAGATTTAAAATGAATTAAATTATCAAAAATTAAATAAAATAAAAAAATCAATATTTGGTCTTGAAATTAATCATGGGACACGTGTGTGGCATGACAAGGATGAATCAAGTGGAAGAAAGTGGGCCCTTTTGTCAAAAATTGAAGTTTCAAGGATAGTTGACTTTTGCCATTTCACAAAAATTTCCCAACTTCTACAAGGCATAACTTGCTCAATTTTTAAGCTTTTCACATGTTCTTGGACATTTTGGAAAGGTCTTTGAGTCCTCTAACCAATGCCTTTGGTCCCATGTCATTTTGATTTTCCAATCTCAAGTTATGGCCTTTGACTTAAAGTCCCTTTTTGTTGACTTTTGAAAATGACCTATAATGTTGAAATTGATAACTTTTTGTGAGAGCATTTCTTGGACTTGAAGTATGAAGATGAGTTGTAGGAAATGTCTTTCTCTTCAAAATGAGCTTTGGATGGAATTTTTCTGATAATCCATGTGAAAGTTATGCCCTGGTCAATTTCAGTTGACTTTTTCAGCTGTCCAAATATAGTAACTTTTGCATCTTTGATGATTTCTGAGCCAAATTTTGAGAATCATGATCAAGCATTGATCAAATGATGTTTGTGGCTTCAATATGATATGTTGACCAAAAATTTGAACTTTTGACTGTCAAATGACCATTTTGCCCCTACAGTTGACTGTAGTGCAATCTAGGGTTTTGACTGTGCAATTTTGAGCTGAATGCCTTGAAACTTGATATGAAGATGCTTGACCACATTTGTAGGCATATGGGACTTGATTGGGTCTTTGGAAAGTTCATTTGCTTGATCAGAACCCAAACCCTAGTTTTGACTGTATAGGAGACAGTTGCACTACACAACCCTTGGGGGATTTTGTGACTTGGCCTTAGCAATTTCTTGAAGAATATGGGAGGGCAAATTTTGGGGTACAACAGAGGATGTTGTGCAAGGTGATCTTCGCAAGAGCCTCGGCCTCTATCCATTTCGTGAAGTAATCCACGACCACAATAAGGAACTTGTTTTGGTAAGTCCCTTGCACAAATGGTCCGAGGATATCCATCCCCCACCATGCAAATGGCCACGGGGATGATAGTATGTTCAGCTCGTGAGGGGGGGCGAGATGCATGTCGGCGTGCTTCTGGCATTTGTCGCACTTCTTAACGTGATCTTTGGCGTCCTTCTGCATCGTCGGCCAATAGTACCCCGCTCGTAGGGCTTTCCTCGCCAGGGACTTACCGCCCATGTGTTGCCGTTAATCCCTTCGTGTATTTCCCGTAATACCTCGGTGACTGTGGATTCGTTGATGCATTTTAGGAGGGGAATGTAAAATCCTCTTTGGTACAGCTTATGCTCGAGCACCACGTAGGAGCATGCTCGTCGCTTCGTCGCGGTCGCTTCTGTTCGGTCCAGGGGGAGCTCGCCCTTTGTTAGAAAGTTGTACACCAGGGTCATCTAGCAGGAAGCGTCTCCGATGGCGTGTACCTCGATGGGGGTCGAGGCTCTTTCGATGCTCGGGCGCGATAGGGATTCTTGTATGACGGATTTGTTCCCGCCCTTCTTTCTTGTGCTCGCGAGCTTCGAAAGTACATCGGCCCTTGTGTTTTGCTCGCGCGGGACGTGCGATATTTCTGCTCGGTCGAACTTCCTCATGCGCTCTCTGACTAAGTTTAGGTATTCAATGAGGCTGTTGTTTTTAGCCTGGTAATTCCCTTGGACTTGGGAAGCAATGAGTTGGGAGTCCGTGAAAATTTGTACTTCGCGTGCCCCTAGGTCCTCGGCCAGCCTTAGTCCCGCGAGCAGGGCCTCGTACTCCGCTTGGTTGTTCGAAGTCGAGAAGGAGAGGGTCAACGAGTGCTCGATCACTACGCCCTCCTCATTCTCTAGGAGGATCCCCGCGCCGCTTCCGGATGAGCTGGAAGCTCCGTCGACAAAGATGGTCCACTTGCGCTCTTTCCCTGCGGACGGGTTGTGAGTGGTCATTTCGGCGACAAAGTCGGCCAGGGCTTTAGCCTTTAGAGTTTTCCTGCTCTCGTATTGAATGTCGAACTCGGAGAGTTCCAAGGACCACTTCAACATTCGACCCGCCATGTCAGGTCGACCTAAGAGTTGTTTTACTGGTTGGTCGGTTCGTATTATGATCGTATGAGCCAGGAAGTAGTGTCTGAGTCTCCTCGCCGCGTTGACGAGGGCTAAAGCTACCTTTTCACTCTGTTGGTATCTGCTCTCGGGCCCTTGTAGGGCTTTGCTCGTGAAATAAACGGGTTTCTTCCCGTCGGTGGTCTCGCGGATGAGAGTTGCGCTGATGGCTTCGTTCGAGACGGCCAGGTATAAGAATAAAGGTTCCCCGTCGACTGGTCGAGACAATACGAGCGGTATGGATATGCTTTGTTTTAGGTGACGCAACGCCTGTTCGCATTCCTCGGTCCATTCGAATGCTGCCTCTTTACGAAGGAGTTTGAAGAAGGGGAGGGCGTGTTGAGCGGATCTTGCGACGAAGCGGGACAGTGAGGTAAGCATGTCATTCATGACTTGTATTGATTTTTTCGACGTGGGTGTCGGGAGGTCGGAGAAGGCTCGACACTTGTCGGGATTGGCTTCAATTCCTCGTTCTGTCAGGTAAAACCTGAGGAATTTCCCTGCTTTGACCCCGAACGTGCATTTCTCGGGGTTGAACCTCATCTTGCATTGTCTTGCTTGGGCAAAGACTACTTTGAGGTGGGTTGAATGATCGGTGTCTGCTCGGGATTTGACGATTATGTCGTCCATGTAAACCTCGAACATGTCCCCGATTTGGTTATGGAACACTCTGTTCATCATACGTTGGTACGTTGCCCCCGCGTTTTTTATATCGAAGGGCATTACATTGTAGTAATAGTTGCCCGAGCTGGTCAAGAAGGCAGTGCAATGCTTGTCGCTCATGGCCATTGGGATTTGGTTATAGCCTGAATAGGCATCCATGAACGACAGTATTTTGTAACCGGCCGAATTGTCGACCAGCATGTCTATGTTTGGTAAAGGAAAAGCATCCTTCGAGCATGCCCGATTGAGGTCGGTATAATCAACACACATTCGCCATTTTCCATTATTCTTTTTGACTAATACAACGTTTGACAGCCAGGTTGAATATCGGGCTTCAGAAATAAAATTTGCCTCTAAGAGGTCTTTTACAGCTTTTTCAGCAGCCTCCGTTTTCTCCGGGGACTGCCTACGTCTACGTTGTACTACTGCCTTAGCGGCTGGATCTATAGCGAGACGGTGATAGGCGACCTCGGGGTCGAGTCCGGGTATCTCTGCGGCGCTCCACGCGAACATGTCAGCATTCTCGCGCAAGCAGGCTTTGATCTGCTTCCTTGCCAGGTCGGGGAGGTCGGTACCGATCTTCACTCCTTTGCTTGCGTCTTCACCAAGGGGAACGAACTCGAAGTCCCCGTCCGGGATTGGTCGGAGGGGGCCTGTTCGCCGCTGGGAGACTCGTCCTGGTCGAAACGGGTGTCCAAGGCTATGGAGTCGACCTTTGGGGGAGCCATTTGTTCTTCTGTCTTGACGGGCTCTGTCTTCTCGGGATCTGGTCGTGTCGTTGCTGGTCTCTTGGTCGGCCTTGTCCTAGTGTCGACCGTGTCGCGTCCCTTGGATTCCGCATTGAAACACCTTTGAGCAGCAGCCAGGTCCCCTTGGATGGTGGCGACCCGTGCCCTCTTGGTGTAAAACTTCATCTTCAAGTGGACGGTAGAGGGTACCGCGGTCAGTTCTACTAGTGTTGGTCGTCCTAGGATGCAGTTATAGAGGGATGGGCAGTCGATCACGAGGAAGCGCACCTTGACCTGCCTCGTCGTCGTGTCCTTGCCAAAGGTAACCATGAGCTCGATGTATCCCCAAGGTTTAGAGGTCGAGTCGTTGAAGCCCTGTAGGTCCGACCCCACATAAGGTGAGAGGTGTGAATCGTCGAGCTGTAGGGTCCGGAACAGTTGACTGTACATTACGTCGACGGAACTTCCTTCGTCGACGAGAATGCGGTGTACATCAAAATTAGCCATTATCGCTCTTATTAGTAGAGGAATGACCGCGTTGGGGGCTCCTCCAGGGAGCTCTTCGAGGTAAAATGTGATAGGCTCCGACCTACCTTTCACCCTTTCAAAAGTCACCGTCTGAGGAGGTGCAGAGTCGACCAGTTCATCCAGCTTCCTCTTGGCCGAATTTATGGTTAGGTCGTTGAATCCTCCACCATTGATGACCATGGCGGAGGGAAAGTGCTCCCACCTGCTGTGTGTTGACAATGGTTCTTGCAGGTGCTCGGGGATGTTGTCCTCAGGTCTTGTGACGGAGAAGGCGGTCTGGATGGGGACCGACTCGTCAAATGGTCGAGCATCCTCCTCCGACTCTCTTGTATCCTGGGCGTCGCAACGAGGAGCGTTGTTTCGCCGATATTGGGCGAGTCTCCCCCTTTTTATGAGGGTCTCGATGGCATCCTTGAGGTGGACACAATCCTCCTTCAGATGACCATGGCTCCTATGGTACTGACAGTATTTGCTCTTGTCCACCCCGGGCTTGGCAGGAGCTGGTCGAGGGCGCTTGACGCCGCCATCTTTGAAATCCGTGTTGGCGCACTCTGCCAAGATGCGCTCGCGGGAAGCCGTGAGCGGAGTGTATTTTGTGAAACGCCCCGAGGGTCCTCTCTATTCTCGGACTTCTCGGGGTCTGTCCTCTTTTCTTTTCTCCCTTGTTCGTCGAGGAGGAGCGGCCTCTTGGCGCGGGTTGCTGCTGGATCCACGAGTTCTGGGATTCCGGGCTCTGTTGGCCGCTTTCCTTTCCTCGTAATCCATATATGCCCGGGCCTTCTCGAGGAGAGCATCGAACGTTCGGGGCGGTTCGATGCCCACCGCTTTTCTGAATTCTGTGCCGGGGAGGAGCCCCCTCTCCAGCAAGTACCTTTTCATGTGGTCCGTGCAGGGGACCTGTATGGCTTCGCGATTGAAGCGGTTGATGAATTCTCTCAAAGTATCGTCCTGCCTCTGGACGATGGCCTCGAGTGTTGCCTCGGTCTTTGGATGTCGCCGAGACGCGGTGAACGAACTTATGAACTGATTCTTCAGGTTTTGCCACGAGGTGATTGATCCCGGGGCGAGACCTTTATACCAATCCATTGCTGCCTTTCTGAGGGTCGTGGGAAACAACCGACATTTGATGGGTCCCCCGACATTATGGTATTGCAGCATAGCTTCAAACCCGTTTATATGGTCGACTGGGTCCGCGACTCCGTCATATTCTTTCAGATGTGGAGGCTTCTCCATGCCCGGTGGAATGGGTGCCTCCATGATGGCTTGTGAAAGGGGACCGTGGGGGGTCGTCCTCGTCACTTCTCTCTGGGGATAGGTACGGGGACCTGAGATATTGTCGGGCCCGACGGTCTTGGTCGTATTGGATGCCCCTCGAGCGGGATGCTCATTGGTCCGCCCTCCCATGCTTATCTCCGAGGTGTCTTCTTTCTTGCCGTAAGGGGCCGTGGTTGTTCCCTCCGGCTTCAATGACGGGTTTCCTCTCCAAGGGGGGTCGTCTCCCCGATGGTCGAGGCGACGGGCTTCGGGAGATGTCCCTGTATTGCCTCCGTGGGGGAGATGGGAGACGTACCTCTGTTACTCGAGGAGGCAGGGTCTGAGGCCTCCTGTGCCTCCTCGGGGGTCTTCTGTCGTCCTCTAACGCCCTCAATCTTTCCCCCTGGGCAAATATGAGGTAGTTGGTTTGATTAATTGCCGCGAATAGTGCTCTGATCGTGGCATCTGCCCCGGCGGGGACGGGGACTTCCTGAAATTGGGCAGCTAGATAGTTTGGGGGAGTCGTGTTGTCTTCTTCGAGTGGAGGAGGGACTGAAGAAGATGAGGCAGTGGCTCCATCGCGGTGGCCCGAGGGCCCAGGGATGGCTCCCCCAGGGAGTGTGCTATGGTCGGGGTTGCCGGTGTTGTCGGGGATTCCGTTCTTATCCGCGAGGTTGTTGTTGGCGTCGACGATGCGGACGTTCTGGTCATCCCAGACTTGGTCAGCCATGACGGTAGGAGGTGATTTTTAGCTTTGGTCTTCGAGAGTGTGCAAGACGGGGAAGCTAGTTTCCCACAGACGGTGCCACTGATCTTACCTGATCAGACTTGGACCGTCACGGCTGGCTCGAACTGAATTTGAGCGAGATGGGGGGGGTACTTGCAAGACACTCCGATGCTAAAATGAGAGACGGAATGAGCTGGCAGAAAATGTATAGGTGCGTAATAGATGAGTACCTGAACCTCTTGGAACAGAGGGTATTTATAGCCCCCAACGCTGGGCCAAGGTCCCCTCATTGGGACGACTAGAACTGGCCCAATAAAGGAACTGCCAGGTTCTACGTGTGTAGTGGGGCCCCGCACGTGGTTCCCTTCCTGGTGATGCTGTGCGAAGAATAAAGAGGGACGAAGACGCGGTCTTTCCGGAGCTTGGAGGATTCTACAACGATTAGGGTGGACAGAATCTGCCCTACGGGGAGGGTGCTCGAGCTGGACTCGAGCTGGTGTTCCCTTGGTCGGGGACACTGCTTGTCGCGGGCAATGGCGGGCATGGCAACTGCAGTCTATGGTCAGGCACGTTCGGTGATGGTCCGTTCGTGAGCATTCCTCGAGTAGTTGTTTGGATTTGGACCTTTATCTGCCTTTTGGGCCAAGGCGAGCCCAGTCCAGAACAAAAACCCTTGATCAAAATCAAGGAGCTTTTTCAAATCCATTCACTCAAATCATTTTCATTTTTAATAACAAACACTTTCACAAATAAAAGCAATTGTCGATCCTAAGAATTTTTTTATTCAAACCTAATTAATCATTTTCAATTAATGTGAATAAACCTTGGTCAACATCAAGTCCATTTTCCAAAACACAACAAACCCTTGGTCAACACCAAGTCTATTTTCAAACAACAATAAATCAAACCAAACCATTTTCAAAAAGACAAAACACTTGATCAACATCAAGTTCCTTTTCAAAATCAAAACCAATCCAAAATTATTTTATCACCCCAAGAGATAACTTTTTCAACACTCGTCTGTGTTGACTCTCTCTTCCAACACTTGTCTGTGTTGATCCTTTCACTCATATGCAAACCTTTTCAAATCTAGCATAGTTTTCCCCAAGAACTATGTAAGCTCTGACTTTCCTATTGCACTCTGTTGGCTCCTAAATTCGACACCTTTGTTTTGATTGATGGCAGCCATTAAAAGCTGAAAGATGCTTTCGACTGGCTAAGCCTGTCGAAGTGCCCGTCGAAAGATGGCAAAATACTTAGAAGATTTCTTCCAAGGAAGAAGGCTGATTGCCTTCGACGTCGAAGGAGTTTTCGTCGAAGACGTCTCTTGATGAAGGTGTTCGATGGTCCAGAGTGGAGCAGTTTGAAATTCAAAGCTTTGGAGGGAAAACGGTTTCCAGCAGTTACTACGTGCAAACGTGCAAGGATCTGGAGCGTCGAGCATGGAGAACGTGCCAAGTGGCTTAATCTCGAAGCAGTGTAACTGCCCGACGGTTACTTGGATTGTTTTTGTATAAATAGGAGTAGATATGTAGTTTCTCGCGTGTGTTCACAATAAATACATAGTCACTCATTTAGATTCAAGTACCCAGTGTGAGCGAACGAATTGTTGAGAAATGTATGTGTGAAACACCAATTTTATCAATTAAAGTCATTTACTTTTCCAGTATTTTACATGCTTTTACCCTTTAAATTCCTGTCGAACCTTTACATTCAAGCCTTGTTTATTTTACCAAGCCTTTCCTTCATGCAATTTACTTTAAACAATTTACTTAAAGCCTTATCCAACTTAATCAAACTTCAAAATCAACCTATGTCCATAGGATCAATCTGATCGATCCTGCGAGTAACCAAATAAGTAACCATTTGGAGGATCAGCGGTTGTTTACCAAAACCCTAGGTAAACAAATTGGCACACCCGGTGGGACTGTGTGTTGATTGTTGAAAATTATCTCATCTTTTCGAGTTGTATGTTATTGAGGAGTGGTAGAATATACACCAACGATAACAATACTGCCAGAAGAAGGGAAGAGATGGCGAATCCGCCAAACAATAACGAAATTCCACCACCAAGTGTGGGAGCAACGGTTAATATGACCGTAAGTGAAGCGACGAATGTTGGTTCGACACCAGCAGTGTCAGTCACGACCACGGGGCCAATAACTTCGTTTACAGGCCCCAGAATGCCTTTGGGAACTCCCCCTCCAAGGGGAAATATTGGCACAAGGCCAGTGGTTCCCCCAGGATTTATTCCATTCTATGGCATGCCAACTTCTGAAGTGGCAAGCCTGACGAATGCTGCGTCCACTTATTCAGACCCTTTCGTGAGTGCTTCTTCGCCACTCCAAGGCTCTGGAGTAGGCATGGCGAATAGAAATAGGACCCAACTCTTAGGAGGAACGTCCCAAGTAGCCCATGGCCTTACAAATGCCTCGACAGCAGTCTTGAGGCAACAGATGGACGAAAGCAACCATGACATGGTGCAAATGTTGGCACAAACTTTGAGTACAGTGCTAAATCCTCTAATACAAAATACTACTCAATCGAATCAACAAGTTACAGCGCAAATGACGCGTTTGGCTGACTTCTTTGGAGTACCCCCACCTATTCGACAGCCCCAAAGGGCGCAAATAAGAGGAAATCAGGGGATATTTGTAGAGGAAGAAACCACCATTAATCAGGCTCAACAGCCTGTAGAACAACCTGTCGAAGAACCTAGGGTACCAGCCCCAGAGGTAAGATTAGTTAACAGAAACCAAAATGCTGACGAAGTGGTTCAGCATGTCCAATACCAAAACATGGGTTTGGAAAACAATCTGGCAACCATGATCGAAAGAATCATGACTCAGAATGGAATGAACATGGGCTTTCGAAGGCCCAACTTTACATCTCCATTGTCAGAATATGTGTTACAAACTGACTTACCTCCTAGAAGCAAAGTCCCCAAATTTACTAAGTTCTCTGGGGACACGACAGAATCCACTGTCGAACACGTGGCGAGGTATTTGATCGAAGCAGGAGACATTTCAAATAATGAAAACCTAAGGATCAAATACTTCCCAAGTTCCTTAACCAAGAACGCTTTTACTTGGTTCACAACTCTACCCCCCAATTCGATCCACCATTGGACCCAGTTGGAAAGATTGTTCCATGAACAATTCTATATGGGGCAAACCAAGATAAGCCTGAAAGAACTGGCGAGTGTGAAGAGACGTTTCACTGAACCTATAGACGAATATCTGAATAGGTTTAGGTTGCTTAAGGCGAGATGTTTTACACAAGTGCCAGAACATGAGCTGGTCGAAATGGCTGCAGGCGGTTTAGATTATTCCATTAGGAAGAAGCTAGATACCCAGTACCTAAGAGACATGGCCCAACTGGCCGATAGAGTTCGACAAGTCGAACGCCTTAAAGCTGAAAAAGCTAAGGCAACAAAAACTCACAAAAGAGAGAGAATAGCGTACGTTGAGATGGATGACGAAGATCTAGAATCCTTCGACGATACTTTAGCTGTCGAAGAAGGAGAAGTCGATTTAGCAGAACTAAAACAAGGGCCTCCATACTCTTGTAAACAGTTAGTCCCCTCAAATGGGAAAAATCCCATTGGTCCAGACAAGACCAACGATAGGTTCCCAAAAAAGACTTATAGTTTTGACATCACAAAATGTGATGAAATATTCGACTTGCTAGTTAAAGATGGCCAAATGATAGTACCCCCTGGGGTAAAAGTGCCTCCTCTTGATCAAAGAAAGAAGAGAGGTTTTTGCAAATATCATAATTTTTTGGGCCATAAAACTTCTCAATGTTTTCTTTTCAGGAATCTTGTGCAAGACGCTATTGAGGAAGGGAGATTAAAGTTTGCTGACAAATCCCCCATGGCTGTCGACTCCAATCCACTGAAGGCTGAAGCCCACTATGCAGAACCCTCTGAGGTGAACATGATAGAGGCAACCAGGATCCAGTCGAAGAAGCCAGGCATTAACATGGTCGAAGTCTCAAAGGACCACATCAACATGCCAATATTTGGCAGTTTTTCTGGAAACTTATCCAGGAAGACAATTGAGGCTGTCCAGAAAGCGGTCGAAGACCCAAGGTCGAAGACTGCTGAAGCACAAAAAACTGGACCAAAGCCCAGTTCCCACTTGGCCACTGTACAAGGCCAGAAGGAGAATCTGGAAATACAAATGAAGCAACTAACTCTTGCTAATAAGGATACAATGAATATCAACATGGTTGAACTTTCTGACCCTAAAAATTCAGAAGAAGCCATAAGGCAAGAGCAGGCGAATAAAACGGCTTTCCCTAAGGAAAACGAAAACTTGGCAGATTTTTTACAAAGATGCCAGAAGAAGAAATCAGAGGTGATGCTATGTCCAAGATGTAGTTCTATCTTTGATAAAAAGGCTGCTGAGCACATACAAGGCGTGAGAGCAGCGAACAAGAGAAGGGAGAATTCTGACCTTCGACATGATCCCAGAAGGGGTTCTAATCAAGACAAGAGGCCTTTGACTTTTAGGCCTCCAACAAATGTACCAGTAGACACTTGGTACAAAACATCTGGCCGGAAAAGGCCAAGTGAAGAGAAATGGCATTCTTTCGATGTGCCAAGAGGTTCCTCTTTAATCCAGAAGAAAGAGCCTCCAGTTGCTGCACCCAAGGTTGCTCAAGTGTCCAGCAACTACAAGGGAAAGAATCCTATGTCGAGATCCCAATGGAGGAGATATCAAAGAAGGCGAAAAGCTGAAAGGGAGGCTACCAACGAACCTAAGGCTGAAACTAGTTCGAATGTGCCTCAAAGGAAACAAAGAAAGCCTCTTGAGAGAGAACCAGTTACCAACAGGCTAGTCTGGCCTAACCAGAGCGAAGTCGAAGACGAAGATGATGCTGAGTCCGACGATACTCTGGATATAATGGTGAACATTGTTTCAGTACTGCCTAGGGAATTCAATCGACAGGTAGAAGTCGAAGCCAGTGACTGGGAGGTGGAACAAGAAATGGCCAAACATAGGCCAGTGTGCTATTTTGTCATGGACAATGGCACTACAGAGGAACAAAATGGCTTCTTCGAGCCACCTACAGAGGCGATGAAGAATCACCTCAAACCTTTGTTCATAAGGGCCAAGCTCGAGGAAACCACTGTGAACAAAATATTGGTCGACTGTGGGGCCACTATCAATATTATCCCTCATTCTGTGCTAATAAAGATTGGCAAAAGGGATGAAGAAATTAAACCTCACAATATGGTCCTATCCAACTATGAGGGAGGCATTGGGACCACCATGGGAGTGATCCAGCTCGACATAAAAGTTGGGTCGATCCTTCGACCAACAATGTTCATGGTCATATCGGCCAAACCTAACTACAACCTTTTGTTAGGCCGTGAGTGGATTCATGGCGTAGGTGCTGTGCCTTCATCGATGCATCAAAGACTGCTTCTATGGCGTCCAGATGGGATGGTCGAAAATATAGAGGCAGATCAGAGTTACTACCTTGGCGAAGTGAATCACTTGGGTGTAACAGATTTCGACAAAAATTTGGCTCACATAGGGCCATGTCCAACTCCTGACTTCGACATGGCGCCAGCGCCAAACACCTTTTGTTCCCTATACCTGCATCCTGAGCATGGTTTCCAATGGGACAAAGAAGACTTGTCCCACATAGACTTCAGTGGGCTAACTGACATCCAGCCAACTGGCTGGGGAAGTGAATTCAGTGATAATGACTGAGTCACAATCTCTGAAGCGAATTTCGGCCTATGTGGCCGAAACCAAGATGATAACGGCTCTCGAAGCCGAAGTAAAGTACATGGCCACACAGGCCAATGATCAACAATTATCTGCTGTTGGCCCAGGAAAGGATTTCGATCCAAGACCTCCTGATATCATGCCAGATGAAATGCAGGAACAGAGGCTCGACGCCATCTATGACGATGAGCCTTTGGGCTTCGAAAAGGATCCCTTGGCGAACAACATTAAGATGTTAGCACAAGACCCTTTAGAAGAAATTAACTTAGGCGAAGGAACAGAGAATAGGCCAACTTACATCAGCGCCAAAATTGATCCAGAACTTAGGTTGGAAGTAATCCAATTGCTGAAAGAGTTTAAAGACTGTTTTGCATGGGATTATGACGAAATGCCCGGTCTCGACAGAGGATTGGTAGAACTTCAATTGCCAATCAAACCTGGAAAGAAGCCAATCAAGCAAAATCCAAGACGCTTCGCTCCAGAAATTTTGTCGAAGATCAAGACGGAGGTCGAAAGACTTCTGAAATGCAAGTTCATTCGTGTTACAAGGTATGTCGAATGGATTGCAAATATTGTGCCAGTAATTAAGAAAAATGGCACATTAAGGGTGTGCATAGATTTCAGAGATTTGAATGCTGCCACCCCCAAAGATGAATATCCAATGCCTGTGGCGGAAATGCTAGTCGATTCTGCCGCTGGCTACGAATACCTGAGTATGCTTGATGGTTATTCAGGATATAATCAAATATTCATTGCTGAAGAGGATGTGTCGAAAACAGCCTTTCGATGCCCTGGGGCCTTAGGCACTTACGAATGGGTAGTGATGCCTTTTGGCCTAAAGAACGCTGGGGCAACGTACCAGCGAGCAATGAATACTATCTTCCATGATTTTATTAACACTTTTATGCAAGTTTATATTGATGATATTGTTATAAAATCTGTTTCCAGGAAGAGCCACATTGACCACCTTCGACAATCATTCGAAAGAATGAGAGAACATGGTCTGAAGATGAATCCTTTGAAGTGTGCGTTCTGTGTGAAAGCTGGAGATTTCTTGGGCTTCGTTGTCCACAAAAAGGGAATCGAAATCAACCAGAACAAGACGAAGGCAATTCTGGAAGCGAAAGCGCCATCAAATAAGAAGGAATTGCAATCTCTCTTAGGCAAGATAAATTTCTTGAGAAGGTTTATATCTAACCTAAGTGGGAAAGCTCAGGCCTTTTCACCCTTACTTCGACTGAATAAAGAGGGGTTCGAATGGGGGCAAGAGCAATAAGAAGCCTTCGACAAAATCAAAGGGTACCTCACTAAGCCACCTATTTTGGTGCCTCCTTGTAGTAATAGGAGTATGAGATTGTACATAGCTGCATCTGACAAAACTCTGGGAAGTATGTTAGCCCAAGAGGATGAGAGTGGAGTCGAAAGACCCATTTATTATCTCAGTCGAGTTTTGAATGATGCAGAAACTAGATATAGCGAAGTTGAAAAATTGTGTCTATGTCTGTATTTCTCTTGTACAAAGCTCAAACAATATATAAAACCAGTTGATGTTTATGTTTCGTCTCATTTTGATGTTTTCAAATATATGTTGTCGAAACCTATCTTGCATAGTCGAATTGGCAAGTGGGCATTAGCATTAACTGAATACTCCTTGACCTTTATGACTCTTAAGGCAGTAAAAGGACAAGTGGTTGCAGATTTCATAGTCGACCACTCTATTCAAGTCGAGGATATTAACTATGTGGAGATAGAACCTTGGAAATTCTACTTCGATGGTTCCAGCCATAAAAATGGAACAGGAGTAGGAGTTTTGATTATTTCTCCAGATAAAATTCCAACAACATTCAAGTACCAAATAGAAGGTTCTTGTTCGAACAACGAGGCTGAGTATGAAGCTCTAATTACTGGCCTTGAAATATTGTTGGAATTGGGGGCAACTCGAGTCGAAATAATGGGAGACTCAGAGTTAGTCATCAAGCAAGTCACAAAGGAATATAAATGCATAAGAGAGAATCTCATTATGTACTTTGTGATAGCAAATCGTTTATTGAAACAATTTGAAAGTGTCAATATTCGACACATACCCAGAGTCGAAAATCAAATAGCCAATGACTTGGCACAGATTGCATCTGGGTATAAGATTTCAAAGACGAAACTACAAAGGGCAATCGAAGTTCGAGAGAAGATAAGAGCAACTTGTCTATCACCAACAGACTTGGAATCGACGAGGCTAGGATATGCTGATCACTCAAACTTCGAGATTTCGTTCATTGATAATTTGTCAGAACAGGATTGGAGGAAACCCATTGTGGACTATCTTCAAAATCCAGGAGCTTCGACAGAACGAAAAACAAAATACAGGGCGTTGAGTTTTGTACTCATGGGTAATGAGTTATTCAAGAAGACGCCTGAAGGGGTGTTGCTGAAGTGTTTAAGTGAAACTGAAGCATACATAGCCCTTTCGACTACGCATGCTGGGGCATGTGGGGCTCACCAAGCAGGCCATAAGATGAAATGGTTGTTGTTTCGACAAGGACTATATTGGCCCACTATGCTGAGAGATTGTGTTGAGTTCGCCAAAGGTTGCCAAGAGTGTCAAGTTCATACAGGCATCCAGCATGTACCAGCAAGCGAACTTCACTCGATAGTGAAGCCTTGGCCCTTTCGAGGATGGGCGTTGGATCTTATTGGAGAGATTCGACCAGCATCATCAAAGAGTCAGAAATACATATTGGTAGGCATTGATTATTTTACTAAGTGGATCGAAGCTGTCCCTTTAGTCAATGTAGACCAAGAAAATGTCATTGAATTTATTCAAAAGAACATTATATTTAGGTATGGAATCCCTGAGACAATAACAACCGATCAAGGTTCAGTGTTCACTGGTCGAAAGATGCAGGAATTTGCTCAGGAAACAGGTTTCAAACTCCTAACATCCACGCCTTACTATGCACAGGCGAATGGTCAAGTCGAAGCAGCTAACAAAGTAGTGATTGGCTTGATAAAGAAACATGTTGGGAAGAAACCAAAGAATTGGCATAAGACGTTAGACCAGATTTTATGGGCTTGTCGAACGTCCCCAAAAGAAGCCACTGGTACAACGCCATATAGGCTAACTTTTGGCCATGATGCAGTGTTGCCAGCAGAAATTTGTCTTCAATCTGCAAGAGTTCAAAGGCATTATGATATTCCTTCTGAGGTTTATTGGAATATGATGTTAGATGAATTGGTGGATTTAGACGAAGAGAGATTACACGCTCTCGACTTACTCAGGCTTCAGAAGAAAAGAGTAGAAGACTCTTATAATAGAAAGGTAAAACCTAAAGTATTTTTGCCTGAAGATTTAGTTTGGAAGGTAATTCTTCCCATGGATCGACGGGATCGAAGCATGGGGAAATGGTCACCCAAATGGGAAGGACCCTTCAGAGTTATCCAAACTTTTTCTGGTGGAGCCTATGAGGTCGAAGAGATAAGTGGTGATAAAAGGCTCTTGAGAGTAAATGGTAAATATTTGAAAAGATATAAGCCTATACTTCAAGAGATAAAAATAAAATAATAAAAGAACAAACTAAAATAACCATAAAAATGCCAAAATGGAAATTTTATTAATTTCAGCCAAAATGGCAATTGTTGTCGAAAATGATTACAGAAGATGGTTACAAAAGAGAATCAAAAGGAAAGAGAATTCTTGAGTCGAAGATACTTGGCATACTGCAGCTCCAACCTCTTTTTGCACCAAGATTTTTCTTGCACCAGTTTAGCAATTTGAGCATCGAGGCTTTGAGCCCTCTCAGCGAATTCCAGGCCTTGCTTGATCTCAGTCTGGCTCTCAGCGTCTGGGATGGTCGAAAGAATTTCCTCCTGGAGTACAGTGTTGGCGTTTATCTTCGCTTCTATCTCTGCAATTTGTGCTCGGAAGGAGACATTCTCTCGCTCAATGGCATCGAACCTTTCCTGTGCAGACGCTTTCTGTTTCGACAACTCGGCAATTCGAGAAGTCGAATCTGAGACAGCTGTCCACGCAGATGAGCTCTTGCCATGCAGCACTTCGAGTTGACTGTTAAAAGTTCGTTGGCGCCTGTAATCCGCCGAGACTTGATCAATCATAGAATGTAATTCCATGATTAAGTCTGAGATTTCTGGGGCTACAGCTTCGAAGTCAACAGCATTCAAAACCTCTTTCAAGCATGATGGAGCAGTGGGGTCCCCCTCTAAAGCCTTCATTAAATCTCTCTTGAAGAACTGGGCCTTGACCTTCGCCAACGCATCATCAAGAGGAGAAGTCTCAGTAGATTTCCCCGACAGGGTGGGAATTTCCTGACTAGTGTCAGAAGAACTCTTGCTCTCGACGATTGCATTGAGGTAGCTGACAGGATCAGTTTGTTTCAAGATTTCCAAGTCCTCTTTCGACCTGTGCTTTGAGGAGGTGACCCTTGCCACAGTATTATCTTGGGCTTGAGGCTTTTGAATGCTGAGTGCTTCGTTTGGTTGCTTTTCGACTTGGACTGAGGCGGTACTAGCGTCGACTTGTGGTTCTTCGTTGACATCACCTTGGGGTCCTTCGCCAGCGTCATTTTGTGGCTCTTCGCTAGCGTCGCCCTGGTGTTCTTCGCCAGTACCACCTTGGGGCCCTTCGTCAACAGTATCTTGATTCTCTTCGCCATTGCCTTGATCTCTCCCTTCAGGATTCTCTTCTGACGACAAGTCTACCACAGGAACCGTTTCTGGCTGTGTTGCCTCCACCATGGTTTCTTCTGTTGTCTTCTCCACTGTTTCAGCATTAGCCTCATTCTCAGTGTGGGCTTCGTCATTGCCCAAATCTTGCACCTGAGGCCTGCTAAGGTCAGCAGATTCTAGAGTTTCTGAAGTCCTTGGTGGGGAGCTTTCAGTAGTGTCCTAAAAAAGAGAAAGAAGACAAATCTTCAGATATCGAAAGAGACATAATCGAACACTGGTATCTATGCCTAAGTTATAAGAAGGGTCCAATAGATTACCTGTGGATTGACTTCAGCCCCAGGGCTGGAATTATCACTTTCGACAGGCTTGGTAACAAGAGCATTCAGTTCCTCCTCAGTTGGTTCCTCGATGACCACTGCAGGTGGCCTAGGCTTTCTGACAGCGACCTTTATCCTGACGGTTCGACCTTCAGGAGCAGGAGCAGGAACAGAAGTGTCTTTCGTTAACTTTCGCCTCTTTAAGGGAGTAGGAGGGGAATCACTGTCGTCATCACTCCCCGATTCGATCACCAATGCTGCCCTTTTCTTGGGCGAAGGGGCCTAGAAAACCAATAAGAATTCGATTGAATAATTACATCGAAAATAAAAATCGAAAGCCAGAATGAAAATGAAGAAAATCTGGTTACCGATGCAGGAGGCCTCCTCGAAGAGCCTTCCCCCTGTTGGTTGCCCGTTGTCTTCGCCGGCGCTATAGTCTTCGCCGGCGGTGGAGGTTTGGTCGAAGGGACTCTTCCCTGTGGGCCTTCTGTAGCCTTCTTGGCTAGGGGTTTTCGAACAACTGAAAGCGAAAAAGAAAGTTAACAGGCTAACAGTCGAAGAGAAAGATAAAAAGTAATGTGAGAGTATGAACTTACATTTCTTTACTTTGTCCAACACAAGGACAAAAGACTTCTGCAACTCTGCTATGAAGTCCTTCTCGTCGAAGAAGTACTCAGCGTAATAGCTTCTCCACCATTCTTCAAAAGATGGCGAACAAAGGAAGTTAAGCTGGTAGTTGAACAGCGAGAGGATGGTTCGACCAGCATATCTTCCGATATGCTTGGTAGCAGCTTCTTCTGTATAATCGTTGCAGAAGTACAACATTGACTTCTCTCTTTGGAAAATGGGAGAAGGCAGGGTTTGGATGATACCAAACTGGCGAGATACCAGATTGGGTTGATAGGCAAGCAGACTCAGATGAGTCTTAGAACTCTTAAATCGAAGAGGCATAATCCTTGGGGTAAGGAATGCCTCCCAAAGTACAGAGTGCTCATCGACATTGGGACCACTCGACTCCTTGGGATGTGGCCTTGTAAACCATGCTGGCCCCACCTTTCGTTGAGCAAATGGAGCCATAGTCGAAACAAATTCCTTCCTTCGAGCGAACATCAGAACGAAGTTAGTGAAGGTTTGTTGGAACTCCAGCCCATCTTCCCCAGGTGTCAGTAGAGCCAGCCTAATTCCTTCGATGCGTCTATTAGCTATCGCTGGGGCTTGTTCATTTATCTGATTCTTCTTGGGTAAGAAGGATTCGAAAGTGGCGTTGAGCCACAGTTGAAGTAGCCAGAAAGGCCCAGCGAGTAGCAAACTGTTCCTATCTTCGACATGTTTCAAGAGAGTGACCCCATTGCTGATTGAGTCATAAAGACTGGCCAGAATCAGTTCTGCCAGACAGATGTTCTGGCGGTGATGCAGTTGGGTGGCAAGAGTGACCATCTTTTTGGTCACTTGCAGAGACTTCGAACAGAACACAAAGCGAGTTAGCCATAAGGCTAGAAACGCTATGTGTTCGACGTCTGACACCGCGTCTGTCGACCGGTCGTGATAATGGTTGATAAAGGTGGTGAATGTTGGCTTCGTCTCAGAAAAGCCAATTTGGTCCTCCGACATTTCCTCCGGGTCGAAGTAATCTCCGGTTGGTCGAAGGCCAGTAATGGCCGCTACGTCGAAGAGTGTGGGGGTTAACATCCCACATGGAAGGTGAAAGGTGAAGTGAGAGTTATCCCAGAACAACAGCGAAGCTATAAGCATCTCTGGGGAGTAGTTTAAGCCTGTCTTCGACAGCATTATTAGGTCAAAGATTCCCATTTCCTTCCAGACTGGAGTTTGATGTTTCTCCAGCTTTGTTAGCCAAGCAATATAGTCAGAGGTCAGATTAGGGCAAGACCTGAAGACTCTAACACTTTTGTTGAAGAAACGAAGGTCGATCTTCTCGTGTGTAGGGTCTTCGTTGTCTTCTGTGTCCTTCTTGGCGCATGCTACTGGCTTAAGTTTCTCGACGATGGGGAAATAGCTCTTGATCTTTAGAGCTTCAGAGATGCTTGGGTTCATGGGTCCAGCCATTGCGAAGATTTGGTTGGAGTATCCAACCGGAATCATCAAGTGACGCGAGTAAGCATCGCGCACGGAGATGTCAGATGGTTCAGGGACCCTTCGTTTCCCTGTAGCGTTCACTACCGGAGCAGTAACAAAGACCTTAGGCTTAGCAAGTTGCTCAGTTGGTGCGTTAGTCTTGGGGGCAGTAGAAGCAGAGGCCATTGTTGAGGATGAAGATGAAGTTGGAAAAGGAAGAGTTTTTCTGCAAAGAAAACAAGTTTGTAAGAAAGCAAGGGAGTTTGAGGGTTAGTTTGCGTGAAAAATCCCACAATGGGGTATTCACTACTATTTATAGTAGTGGGAGAAATTCCCAATAATGAGGACATTAAATGTCATTTAATGTTGCAGGAATTAGTGGGACGCGTGGCAGCATCCTGTTGTTTTGGCCGTTTCTGCAGAAACAGAGAGACGCAGCGTGCGTCCTCGTTTTTGGGATTTGTCATAATGACAAATTATGAAGTGGTGTTTGGTACTGCACGCCGTACTGAAAGTGACGTCCTAGGATCAAATCAATGATGGTTTCTTGGGATTGCCAATAGTTGGTAAAAAGCAACAAAAAGTGCACAAGTTAACTTGTGACTAAGCGTGAAAAAGCAGGTGTCGAATGGCGTTTTCAAAGAATGCCTTTTTCTTTCAGAGTCGAAATAAGGCATTCTTGGGGGGCAATTTGTTGGCTCCTAAATTCGACACCTTTGTTTTGATTGATGGCAGCCATTAAAAGCTGAAAGATGCTTTCGACTGGCTAAGCCTGTCGAAGTGCCCGTCGAAAGATGGCAAAATACTTAGAAGATTTCTTCCAAGGAAGAAGGCTGATTGCCTTCGACGTCGAAGGAGTTTTCGTCGAAGACGTCTCTTGATGAAGGTGTTCGATGGTCCAGAGTGGAGCAGTTTGAAATTCAAAGCTTTGGAGGGAAAACGGTTTCCAGCAGTTACTACGTGCAAACGTGCAAGGATCTGGAGCGTCGAGCATGGAGAACGTGCCAAGTGGCTTAATCTCGAAGCAGTGTAACTGCCCGACGGTTACTTGGATTGTTTTTGTATAAATAGGAGTAGATATGTAGTTTCTCGCGTGTGTTCACAATAAATACATAGTCACTCATTTAGATTCAAGTACCCAGTGTGAGCGAACGAATTGTTGAGAAATGTATGTGTGAAACACCAATTTTATCAATTAAAGTCATTTACTTTTCCAGTATTTTACATGCTTTTACCCTTTAAATTCCTGTCGAACCTTTACATTCAAGCCTTGTTTATTTTACCAAGCCTTTCCTTCATGCAATTTACTTTAAACAATTTACTTAAAGCCTTATCCAACTTAATCAAACTTCAAAATCAACCTATGTCCATAGGATCAATCTGATCGATCCTGCGAGTAACCAAATAAGTAACCATTTGGAGGATCAGCGGTTGTTTACCAAAACCCTAGGTAAACAACTCAGAAATACGTAGGCACAAGAATTTGAAATCTTGTCGAGCTCATTAATAAAAAACCAAAAAAAATCATTTTCTTTATCTTTTCTCACAATAAGTAGAAGTTCACATATAAATATAAGATAAATTTCTTTCGTGAAACTAACTAAATAGGTCTCGTTTAGTACAACAAATGTGAGAGGTGTTAATACTTTCCCCTTGCATAATTGACTCTCGAGCTCTAATTTGGTTGCGATGACCATATCATCACTCTTTTGTGGGTTTTATTGATATTTTTCATTTCTTTTTAGATTAAATAAAGTTCAATGACGACTCTGTTTTATTTCGAGCATGTGATGCGTTCGAGTATTTTTCGCGCCGCAACACTAAGGAATATACGATTGCATAATCATAAACTCAACTTATATTTATTGGTCTCTCCACTTGATACTAGAAACATTTTCATTATTTACCTCATTTTAATAATACATGTTTTAGTATCTTAACTTAATTTAATATTTCTCTTCAGTCCCTTAACTAAAAAATATTACACTTTAGTCCCTTAAAAAGACTTATGTTAGCCGATTTGGTCCTTTCCGTCAAATTTTCTCAAAAATTGTTAAATTATGCAGATGTGGCAATCTAGCCGAATATATTTATCTGACATAATTTTCTTGTTTATTTGAAATATATTATTATATCATTACTTATTTTTCCACATGGTGAGTATCTTGATATTTGGAAACATACGCATTCCTCTCTTTCTCATCTTTATTCCCTAAAAAAACACTAGTCCTCATTTTCTTCTCTCTTCTCCTTCTTGATTGTTCAATCATGTACTTTCAAAGTTTTATTATTGAACACCTTTCGTTCTATTTTCATCTTGGTTTTTATGTTATTTTAGGGAAAATACATGCAACCCTAGTTAAATTACAATCATTTTTTATCTTTTCTAGTAATAGAAAAATCACATAGATTTGTTGTTTCCTTGAATAAGTCTTTCCGTCTTACATTTCTCAAGGTTGGAAATTTTCGGTCAGTGAAGAATTTTGAGTTGGAGAAACGTTTTGGTAAAAGTGATTTGATGAAATGTGGAGCTTATGAAGCTGATAGATCAGAGGTTGAAGGTGGTGATGGAAAAATTCTTACGATGTTAATCACTTGGGCTACAAGGATTGTTGAAGCTCCTAAGACCAATCTTGAGTTTTGAAAGACTTTGTTCCCTGTAAGTGTTTTATTTTATTTTTTTCCTTTGTTTTGTTTGAGGAAAAATGTTATCATGCAAGCTAATTAACCTTTTATTTTCGAAGGAACATGCTTCCTACGTGACCCCATGAGATGTGAATCTAACAATTTTTTTAAAATCTAACCCAAACACGAAGGGGTTATGTATTACAAAACAAAATTCATGTACACAAATTGAAAATGAATTATGGGGTTTAATTATAATTTTCCCTTTTTCGATACATGTTTCCAACATACCAACATAAGTTTTACTTTTCTTGTTTTATACTCTGCAGACTGAAAAGGAAACAGAGGTTACAGGTTTGATTAGTGCTATTGAACTTCAAGAAAAGCAACAATATGTATAAATTATTTTGCGTTTGAACATAATGTCAGAGACTATGTTTTCCCAAAAGTATAAAGCAATTACTTTTCATTTATTTCTCCCAACGACTTCATTATAATCTTTTGAGCTGCTAGAGCTTTAGCTCTTTGAATTGAATTATAATATGGATTTTGTTGTTGAAATTAAATGTTTAGGAATTTAGGGGACTAACCTATCGAGGATTGCATATCTGTTATGTTTATAATATTGATATTTGGTTTATTGTTACAACCACTGTCACAACATAAGCACTTTATTTTGAGGAAGAATTTGGGAAAGCTAGCGGCGCAACCGCTAAAACTACATTTTTGAACAATAAGTTTTCTAACTTCCTACTATGTTTCCTCCAATATGCTATTCCATATTTCATTTATCATTTGCTAGTTCATATTATATACTTTATATACAAATTTTCATGTAACTATTTTTATGTTTCTAAAATATGCATAATGGCTTGGTGTACAACTTCTACACATTTAAACCAAATATACACATTGGTTATTGCAAATGATGTGCTGCTAGATTCTTCAGTTATGAAGTACAACCCCATAGATTTCTAGAGAAAAGAAATTTTTAATAAGAAATTGATAGAGGGGGATATTCTTTTATGTGGATATTCTTTCAACTTTGTTGTTGGTACTTCATCTATAAAAAAGTATCATAAACAACAAAGCCCCTTGGTGCAATTGGATTTGTTCAATTGTGTATTTAATTCAGTATGAAAATGAACTTGATGTTAGTGAAATCATGTGCCATGAAGAGACTTTATTGTAATGGTTTTGAAATTGTTAGGGTAACCAAGTTATTTACGTGTGTTATTGCTATAAAGAGTTATATATATTTTACACATTATTAGCGATTTGCGGGTGTTTTAAACCTCTGAATACAAAATCCCTGCAATTTAAAACAACTCTTTAATACATATACTGAGTCAGATTTGTACCTTGATACTTGTTGTAAAACCATGTCAGCAGAACTTAACGATTTTTGACAAAATTTGACAGAAAAGACCAAATCAGTTAACAAAAGTGTCTTTAAGGGACTAAAGTGTAACATATTTTAGTTAAGTGACTGAAGTGAAACATTAAATTAAATTAAGGAATTATTCAGTAATTATGTCTAATATTTACTAGGGTTGGACGATAAACTATAAATCGATTCAACTCGCATTAACCGAATCTGAAAAACCACATTAAGTTAAGTTGAAACTGGTTGGCGGTTCATCGAGTCTGAATCTCGATTTCAAATGGACTTAAATAGACGGGTTCAGTTAATTTAAATAGAACCACGTGTACCCAAATTAACTCGAATAAATATTACATTTTTATTTTTGCAAAGTGTTGGTGTGGTAGACTATTAAACTTTGGGTTAATATTTGTTGAATTTTGGGCTCCCATCCTATGTGGAGAAAGACCCAATATGTGCAAGCCCATGTGTCTCACTTATCTAAGTGGAGAGGGGTCAATTAGGGTAAGGGTGAGAGGTCTGATTTAGGTAATAGAGGCAAGAGAAAAGTGAGAGAAGAGAAGAGAAACAGATTTTTGCACATACGCATAGCAGCTGCATTAGAATCATGATATCTCCTTCGTTCACCGTCCGATTTGGCCGAAATTTGAACTGTAGGTTCCTGACATCCGGTTCTTCAATCTGAATGGTGAGATCGGTGATCTGAGGTCTGAGGTGGGAGATATTGTCCACACACAGTAGAAGCCCTTTGGAGTTTTCTGGTTCTTCTTTGTTCTCTATTTCATGTTTTGTTGCCTTGTTGTTTTGGCTGATTGTTGAGCATGATTTGTGCTACATGCTTTTTTACCGGTGGATGTCTTCCCACGAGAATCAAGCTCACCATGTCGAGTGGGTCATAGCCACTGATTCAAGTTATTGTATTTGATCTTTGATTGGAGAACTGTGCACCTGTGGATGTCTTTCCACAAGAATCGAGCTCACCATGTCGAGTGGGTCATAGCCACTGATTCAAGTTGTTGTACTTGATCTTTGATTGGCATTGGTTAGAGGGGAAACCTCTTGCCGCTTGGTAGACGTCCAATTCAACGTATCCCTGCATCAACAGACCCTCAAGATCCTTGAAAAGGTTATTGAAAATGCTATGGTATGATGTTATGATGTTATGTACATGCATGCAAAAGAAAATGAGTGTATATACAGGTAATCATATTCACACAAAGCAAACAAGTCCTTAAGTTCAGGCTTGCATGAGGTTCAGGTACTACCCTCTTTCAGTTTCGTTGGTTAAGACCTGTCCTATCAAAAGTAATCGGGTTCTAGAGGATCTCAATATCACTGACTACCCTCAATCGGTCATAACTCCAGCATCGCAATCTTTTCTTGCGGCCAGAACCATTGCGAGAGTTTAGCCTCAATGAGTGTAGCATACTGCTACTGTTCTATGGCCAAGTTTGGTCAATTTAGGGTTCTAAGGTCGGTTGGTGTTTGATGACTCCTTAGAAGACCCATATTCTCCTCGTTGCAACACAAGGGATATTGGTACAGACTAAGGTGCCACACCAACGTAGCCACTGCTTCACCCATGTCGGTCTACGCCGGACAGGTCCCTCACAGATTATGCTACCTAAAAAGGTTTCCCCCAGATCCGGGTTAGGATCTATGAAACTCCAATGCAAAGCCCACAAATGTAAAAGCAAACAAAGCAATCAATTGAAAACAAAGGTGATCTAAACCCTAAGTTAACCCCACTTTTGAATTATCCCCAGCAGAGTCGCCAGTTCTGTGATGCGGTGGGAGAACTGACTTGAGGTTTTGCGTTTGTATTCGCACTTGTTCGGTTTAGCAAGAGTCGCCACCGAATTTTATTTTATCCTAAAAGAAAGGTTAAAAAGCACAGGAAAAACCTTTTGAGATGTTTCGTGGGTTCGGGGGGGGTAGATTATGAAAAGGGAAGGTATTAGCACCCTTTTCATCCATGGTTATCCATGGGCTCTTAGTTACTTGATTTTTAGATCACTTACCTTGATTTTTGATTGCTTGAAATTGTGGTGTGTATGTGTGTTTTGAAAATGTTTTTGAAATAGACGCCTTTGTTTCGGCAACCAATGTAATTGACTCGTGTTTGAGTGCTTTACAAAAGTGTGTATCTTTTCGAAAAGATGTTTCAAATGTTTTTGAGAGTTTGTTTTGAAAGTGTTTGTGGAGTGTGGTTTGAAAAAGGAGGCAAGTGTTTTTGCAAGTTGATCTCAAGTAACTAAGAGTTTTGTCTACCCCTATTGTACTCAAAGGTTTTCTCTATGTTTTCACCCTTTTTTAACAATTTTGTTCCACCATTGGATTTGGTGGACAATCTTGCGTTTAGGAAGTTTAACGGGACGGGCGTGGGTCATCGTATGGACCATGAATGCAATGGTGCCAAGTGTCTTTGGCAATTTGCTTGAAGGGACTATGATCATTCCGTTTAGGCAACTTTCGAAAGCGTCATCGAGGGACTTATGATCATTTGAATTGTTTTGCCAAAGAAACTCGACGTGCAAGCATGGCCCATTTTGGAAGGAAACATGTGGGATTACCCTAGAGGGTGCAAGTGTGATTGTGTATTGATTTCATGTATTTGTCTTGTATTAGGTTATCCAGTGTTCGATTTTATGTACATGCAAACCCTAGGTCTAATCATGGTATAATTGGAAAGCGATAAATTGCGAGAATTTTAAAGTCTACGCTATTACAAATAGTATCCGGGAGTGGGGGTACAAATTTACAAATGGGGATGAAACTTTAGGAATGTAGTGTCCAATAATTTACAACCAAATCAAATTGCGATAAAAGTGTAAATGTAACGTATAGTAATGTATAAGAATAGTAATTGTATGTGTATCAAATGTAAAGTGTATTGTGTAGGTGTAAGTGTACATGTATGAGATTTATTTACAAGTTAAGAAAATGCGAATTTAATGTGAAGATTAAGTATTGTTAACCTAATGAAGAGAATTAAATGCTTTCTTTATTTAATTTTTGGTAATCTTGTATATTTCTTTAATAGGTACAAAAGTATCTTAATTAAAAGAAAGAAAAAAATGTTTTAAATTTTAATTATATGTATTTTCTAGTATTAATGTACAAAGATAATATCTTAAAAAGAAAGAAAAGTATTTATCTAAATGGAAAAATTATGTAATTATGATTTATATACAAAGAATACTTTTAAGAAAAGAAATGTGTTATCTTAAAGAAAGAATTATGTATTTATGTATGAGAGTTTTTTGAGAAAAGAAAAAAAATTCAAATTCTATATATTAATGTCTTTAAAGAAAAGTATTTTTTATTTACTTAATTATTTTATGTATAAAAGGAAAAGGAAAATGTTTTTTTTGAGAAAATTAATATTTCAAGTTTGTTTTAATTAATATCTTTATACAAAATTAGAACAAAAATTGAGGTATTGGATTAAGTGATAAAAGATGTTAAGATAAAAATGTTTTTAGTCTTAAAAGAATGGGCTTTAGGCATTTTAGAAAAGGGCCAGGCCCATATTCTGAGTAAAACATTTTGCAAAGGGGCTTAATTGTTTCGTTCATTTGGTGTAAGGTTTAGGGTTACAACGCTGTCTACTTCACTTCGTCTTCCTCCTTCATTCGCCCTTTCGCCATGGATTCAGAACAGCGTCCTTTGCCCAGCCACCAACGTCATCATCACCTCCTCTCTTTCTTCGGTCCAACGAGACTGTAAGGTGATAGTTCTGCTTTAAATTTTAGGGTTTCGAACCTTAGAGGTCTTGCATGTTTAGTTTTATGCTCTGATTATTATTAAGCCTCGTCATTGATTCTGATCACGCGTTTTTTGTTTGAGGTGTGAAGAGAAGGACAAAATATGTTACCTTCGTTGGAGGAGGAGATTAGGAGGCGTTTGGAGGCTTGACGGGCGGAGAGACGGTGATGTTCGCTAGCTTTGAATCCACGGTACTCTGTGTTGCTTTTCTTGTTTGTTTGATGATGATAATGCCTGAGAACTTTTTGTTAATTCTTTCTCCTTCTTGTTGTTAGCCTTGCCTTTGCCTATGTACGCTTCTTTATCTTCTTCTTATGGTTGCCTTATCTTCTTCTGGTCGCCTTTGTATGCTTGAGATTTATTTGAACCTTTGCCCAATGATGAAGTTTTCTGAGGGCCCTTGTGATGTTTGACCCTGTGTGTTTCTGAGTATGCTTCTTTATCTCCTTCTTCTGGTTGCGTTGAGTTGCTTGGATATGTTGGTTGGTATGTTTGAATATTTGTTGATTCTGTTGGTTGGTGAATATCCCTATGATGAACTCCTTGAGTTCTGAGGGTTTGATGGCTTGATAGATGAAGGTTTCGCTTGAATGGTTATTTGTGTGCTTGAAAGGTTTTTAGCTTCAGCAGGCTCTTTGGCTTAAGCTGTTTGAATATGCTTATGCTTTTTGCTTCAGCAGGTTTTGAGGGTCTAAGGCTTTTGTTGCTTGATTTCTGTTTGTTTATCAGTTGCTTCAAAGTTTGTGTTCTTGTCAACTGGTTTTGTGCTTGAATGTGCTGGTTCAGGTTTTGGGAGGCTTCTTGACTGGTATATGGCTTTTTTTAGGTTTTTAGGTTGTGGCCTGGACCATTTTGTTGACAGGTTAAGGGGGCTTGGCTTGAGCTTTTGTGATGTTTTTTTTTTGTATATCTGTTTTGGCTCTTTGGCGCCTATGATTTTGAATGCCTCAGATTTAATATCTTTTCTTGGTCAAACTGATGGGCAGATTTGCAAGGTTTTAGAATTTCATTTTTTGTGATTACTTCTGCTGCATATGTTCTGTCTACTTTTGGATAGCACTGATACATGCTTCTTTTAGCCTTCAGCCTTACTGTTTTATTGCAGTTTTGTTTTCTATATTTCTCTATGCCTAAAGCCAAAAACCAGTAAGCCTATTTCTTTTCTCTCTTCCTTTCTCTCTCTAGTACAGTTAAAACATTTAAATAATGTTGTATGTACTTTCTTCTGAAAAGGTGACACTGGAAAATGATGACCCAGACTATGCTTGCTTGCAAAACTGGTTTTAATCTGCATACTTTCTTTCTTCAGCTATCCTGCATCTTTGTGACAGTATGGAGTAGCCTTTGTATCTTGACATCCTCCATATTTTGGGCATTTTTGACAGCTTTTGGCATAGTTTGAATGTGAACTCAGTTTGGGACTTTGTGGTTCAATTTGGATTTGGACTTTGTAGTTTGTTTGGCAATTTTGAAATTATGCAGTAGACTTGACAAAATTTGAACTTGTGCATTTCAATACTTTGTGCATTCATGTTTAGCAAGCAATATTCATCCCTCTTTGTGAACCGGGAGAAATCCCGTGATTTGGAGAGAGGGCTAACTGATTCCAGTCAGTTGCCTTTAATGACGAGTCCAAATTGTCTGCTTTTAATTATTTATCTGCTTCTGACTTTTTCTTCTTTCTTTCGCAGATAAAAATTACATGGAGAGGAAAAGCAAACAGATGGAGGATGAAGAATTGAAGACTTAGAAAAATATTAGGATAGTTTTATTTAAATTTAAATAAATGTAATGTTATTATTGTAAATACTTCGTAAATGAATACTTGTATTTAAATAACAATTGTAACAAATATTTAAAGATGAAATAAAATTCCTTTTATCCAATTAATTCTTTTCTTCTTTTCAATTGTTTACTTTATTATTTATAATTCTTTAAATTAAAATAATTGAAAATAAATTCCAACTATTTAATCTCAGAATAATAAATAATTAAGTAATCATTGTTTCATCATTGATCAATTAATGAACTTGGCGCTTCCAACATCCAAATCAATACACAGTCAATCACAACAACGGCCCATACGTTTCTCCTTTTACTGATTTTAACCAAACACTGCAAATTCAATCCAAATGCATCTTTTCAATGATTAAGTCAAACAATGTGAATTCAATCCAAATGCCTCAGTCCATTTCTCGGAATAACTTGAAAAGCACTGTAGAATTAAATCTTTCTGAGAAAATTGCGTACAAACCCTAATTCCTGATCAAATGCCAAAGAAGCATTCGCCTGATCAAAGTTGAGCCAGAATCAACCAAAACCCTAAACAAACTGTAAGAACTGTTCTAGAGCCATGAAAATCAATGAAAACCCTAATTTTGTCTGATTGACGAGAAAAGTCTGTTTGACCGATTCTTGAGCCAGTCTAAAAAATCAGGAAAAGCTCGAAGCTGTGATTTCTTGTGGAGAGATACGAGGGCAAATTTTGCGGTACAACAGTTGCCCCTGTTCAATCTTCTTGGACCTGAAGAGTTAGATTGGCAAGTTTTCCTTTCGCGACTCGAGGGTAAAAGAAGATTGGACACTAGAGTGCCCAGAAAATTTGCACTCGGTAATGTGATGGTAGAGGCAATGGGCTTACAGATGCCATTTGGAGATGGGCTTAACGATGCCATCTAGTGACTGCTGGCAGGAGGATGGGCTTATAGATGCCATCTGGAAATGGGCTTAAAGATGCCATTTAGAAATGTTTGTAGGAGGATGGGCTTATAGATGCCATCTGGAGGTGACCGTTGAACTGTATGTCATTGGTGAGTGGACGAGTATCAGAAAGGTATTCTAGTGTTTTGGAACATCTCTGAACCGGGGGTCTGAGCCAGCAATAGATTGACATTCGTGTTTGGAGAATCTGTAAACTGTTTTCAGGAGTTGAAGTTGAATAAGCAATAGAGCGGCATCCATTGTCGGGAAGCGTCCGTAAACTGTTTTCAAAAGTTTGAGAAGAAACTGAACAAGCGATAGATTAACATCCGGTGTTGGGAAGAATCCGTAAACTGTTTTCAGAAGTCTTAAAGTGGATAAGGAACCGGTGTGGGGTTTCCTGATGATGAGCCCGTGTAAAACTGCATCTGGATGAATCTGGAACAAGTATCTGAATGTCGTCGTGTCTGGGTCACATCTGAACTGTCTCTGAGTGAATCTGGAATAAGTATCAGAATGTCATCGTGTCCGGGTCACATCTGAACTATTTCTAGAAAGAATCTCGGAAGATGATGGTCTTTGTCTGTTAACTGATCTTTCCTGAAAAGGTAAAGAGTTAGTTGTATGCAATGTCAATGATGCATGATGCAACGTATGTTATATCGATGTTTATGATATGCATGTGATGAATGCAGATGTAAGCTGATAAGCTGTCTTGCTGAGGATAGATGAATCCTGGATGACTGAAGATAAAAGAATCTTGACTGCTGCTGGGGAGAACAATTCCTTGGCTGCCGCTGTGGAGGGCAAGAATCTTCGATTGTTAAAAATGAGAAGTCTTGGGACCACTGTTGGGGAAATCAGAAGCTTGGGTTGTATGCCAATCTACTGGGGAATTCCTGTCTTGAGGAGATCTTCACCGGAGAATATTCGAATATTCTGTGAGGAACTGAGAATGAGAGTCTTCAACTCTGCTTGGGGATTGATAGTTGGAAGTTTAGCTCCGCTGGGGATATGGAAACTTGATTCTGAGGGGAATTAGATTCCGGAAGGTTCTCAGGCTGGGGATTGCAAGAATCTTCCGATTGCTGCAGGTGTTGGTCTCGAATAAGTTACTGAATGTTGCCATCTCTGGGTCACATCTTGAACTATCTCTAGAAGCAAATCTGAATAAGTTATAGAATGTCGCCAAATCCTAGGTCACATCTTGAACTATATCTGGAATGAAATCTGAATGAGTTATAGAATGTCGCCAAATCTGGGTCACATCTTGAACTATATCTGGAAGCAAATCTGAATGAGTTATAGAATGTCGCCATCTCTGGGTCACATCTTGAACTATATCAATCTTCTGAGGTGATGAGGGAATTGTTGAACACTTTTGACATTCGAATGCCCCAAGTGATGATGTAGATAATTTCATGGCTTGTTACAGGTGTTAATCCATAACCGATCGTTCACAGATATTTTCTTGGCTTGTTACAGGTGTTGATCTGGAACTTAAGAAAGGTGACAGAATGGCAACCGTGTCTGGAGCACATCTGGACCGTATCTTCCAACAGGTGATGAAGGAATTGCTGAGCACTTTTGACATTCGAATGCCCCAAGTGGTGATGTAGATAATTTCCTGGCTTGTTACAGGTGTTAATCCATAATCGGTCGTTCACAGATATTTTCCTGGCTTGTTACAGGTGTTGATCTGGAACTTGAGAAAAGTTGGTCAAGGAGATATTATCCTGGCTTGTTACAAGTGTTGATCTCTGACCTAAGAAAGAAAGATGGTTCCCTAGCTTGTTACAGGTGTTGATCTTCAATCTCTTCATGTAGATGATTTCCTGGCTTGTTACAGGTGTTAATCCATAATCGGTCGTTCACAGATATTTTCCTGGCTTGTTACAGGTGTTGAATTTGGAACTTCAAAAGGCTGCTTACAGACGTGCCCTGGCTGGATACAGGTATCGAATCTCTAAACTCCTTATGCAGACATGCCCTGGCTGGATACAGGTATCGAATCTACAATTAATCACTCACAGATATGCCCTGGCTAGATACAGGAATCGAATCTGGAGTTGTGATAGTTGATCTGTTGATGGTTGTAATTTTCAGCAGGTGGTGAAGGAATGATTGAACACTTTTGACATTCGAATGCCCCAAGTGATGATGAAGGAGTCTTGAATCAGATTACTCTGCGGATTGAGAGATTTCTTGAAATCTTGACTGGACTGCCCCAGGTTAACTGAACTTTGAAAGATCTGTTGAAACCTTGACTGGACTGCCCCAAGTTAACTGGATGGTTCCATGTCATGCCCCTTGTTGATAGGAGATTTGTCGTTGGAAGTGTCATCCTTTTGAAGTGATTTTTGTTCACTGAGAGAGTTTTCGTTCCTCCGAACATTCGCTGTATGGATTTCTTCGCTGTCAAACAAATAGCCAAATGCGAACAATGATATTCAAACAATGCAAAGTTTATGTTTGTCTCGAAGTTTTGAAAAATGCGTTTTTTAGCAGAAAAATTTTTATAAGACAAGTCAACACCAGATCTTAGAGCAAAGCCTTAAAGGAGTCAGAATACCTTTTGTAACAGTATGCTTTCGAACTAACCCATGCTTCAATTAGGACTTTTGAAGGGTTGTAACGTGGCTTGGTTCACGGTTTAAGAAACAAAGGATAAAGGCTCAAAGTATATTTGTACCCACCCGCTCTTCGTGATGTTCTTCACACCTAAGCTCAGTTAATTGTGCGTCGCACTCTGTTTTGAGTTTGGAACGACCTTTTGGGTGATGGTTCACATATTGAATTTGGGAGGCAGTCATCATCTCCTTTTTTTTTTTGCAACATTTTTCATGTTGTTGAGGATTTGTAATGACCTTACTATTTTGATTTTGATTTGTTATCCCTAATTTTTGCCTGACTGTTCCCGTTTTTGAGATTGCAGTCAGCGGGATGCCCTAGCTTTCTTAAGCTTCCTTTACAGGTTTTGGCTTGGTGGGCTTTTCTCCTTTGAGAGATTGACTGCCTATATGATAGGGAACCATCACTGTCTTTTGATTCCAAGGGAATGCTTTTTCTTTTTTGACGTCATTCGTTGTGTTACGAACTGAGAGTTTGCGACTTCAATGCGCATTTTCTTTTGAATTAACTGAGATACTACCCTGCCCCAGGTTTATATCAAAGGTTTTGATTGTTTAGAACAGAAAACTCCTACTTCTTTGGCTCGAAGGGGTTGACTAGGGATTATCTTCCTTATAACTCCAATGTTTGGGAATTGAAAGAAATGCCTGTACATCATCAGCAGGGTCTGTTCAAAAGCATATTGTATGAGATTATGGTATTGTTTCGTCATCCTCCCTCTAAAGGCTTGTAGCTTTTTTTATCAAGAGTCAAATATCATAAAGAAAAGCATAAGAGTAGTGAAAAGGAATGGATGAATTCAAGACAAACATATTCAATGCATTAATGAAACAGAGTTTAACATCAACAGTTAATTGTTTGAAAACAAAAGAAATTACAACTTTGAAAATTCAAATGAAGCAAAAGTCTTTCAGCTTGAGCTTTGTCACTTCAGGTGGAGAACCCCTTAACGGAAGATTTTCATCTCGCCGTCTGGCATGAATTCCAGCACTCCAATGTCGATCAGATCTTGAATCTTGTTCTTCAAGGCCCAACAGTCGTCGGTGTCGTGTCCCGGGCTGTAGGAGTGGTAAACACAAAATGCGTCGGGACGATAGTTAGGAGCGGAGGTATTGAGCTTCCGAGGAGGATCCCTTAAAGTAAGCAGGTTGACCTCCAACAGGCGCTTCAGTATGAAGGATGATGGTATTTCAGTCTCCGTGAACTGTCTTCCCGACGTATCTCGCTTTCTCCGATTACCCCGTTGACGCTGGCGAGGTTGTTGTTGGGCTTGTGACCCTGAAGCAAGCAAAGGAGCCTTCCCTTTGCCTTCTTGAGTGGATGGAGGCTGAGCGGTGACTTGCTCTTCAACCTCAGATGCCTGCCCCAATTGGTTGTTTTGAAGCAGTTGGCGGACTAGAACTCTGAGTTCCTCTTGTCTTTGAGACAGATCTTGGATGAGAGCCATCTGGCCCACTAACTGCCCCATCACTTGAATCCTCAATGTTGCCAGATCAAACTGCAGCTCCGCAAGCTGATCACTCCTGGCGTTGTTTGAATTCTCCAAGCCCTTTGTGAGGAGAGCTTTCATTTCTTCTTGCCCCAGAGACAAGTCCAAGAACATTTCCTGCAGCTGAGCAGTCTGGTCTTGGATGTCTTTGACAGACCTTTCTAGAGCCATCTCTTACTGAAATAAACAACAGGAGAGTAAGGAAACCTGAAAAAGGAAAGATCGTCAAGATGTAATCCATGATATGTGGATGCATGCTTTCAAGGATCTCTTGGGGTAAACACAAGAAAATGTTAGAGGTTGGACTTTGCTCTTGGATTAGAGAACTTTGCCCCGGTGGATGTCTTCCCACGAGAATCAAGCTCACCATGTCGAGTGGGTCATAGCCACTGATTCAAGTTATTGTATTTGATCTTTGATTGGATAACTGTGCACCTGTGGATGTCTTTCCACAAGAATCGAGCTCACCATGTCGAGTGGGTCATAGCCACTGATTCAAGTTGTTGTACTTGATCATTGATTGGCATTGGTTACAGGGGAAACCTCTTGCCCCTTGGTAGACGTCCGATTCAACGTATCCCTGCATCAACAGACCCTCAAGATCCTTGAAAAGGTTATTGAAAATGCTATGGTATGATGTTATGATGTTATGTACATGCATGCAAAAGCAAATGAGTGTATATACAGGTAATCATATTCACACAAAGCAAACAAGTCCTTAAGTTCAGGCTTGCATGAGGTTCAGGTACTACCCTCTTTCAGTTTCGTTGGTTAAGACCTGTCCTATCAAAAGTAACCGGGTTCTAGAGGATCTCAATATCACTGACTACCCTCAATCGGTCATAACTCCAGCATCGCAATCTTTTCTTGTGGCCAGAACCATTGCGAGAGTTTAGCCTCAATGAGTGTAGCATACTGCTACTGTTCTATGGCCAAGTTTGGTCAATTTAGGGTTCTAAGGTTGGTTGGTGTTTGATGACTCCTTAGAAGACCCATATTCTCCTCGTTGCAACACAAGGGATATTGGTACAGACTAAGGTGCCACACCAACGTAGCCACTGCTTCACCCATGTCGGTCTACGCCGGACAGGTCCCTCACAGATTATGCTACCTAAAAAGGTTTCCCCCAGATCCGGGTTAGGATCTATGAAACTCCAATTCAAAGCCCACAAATGTAAAAGCAAACAAAGCAATCAATTGAAAACAAAGGTGATCTAAACCCTAAGGTAACCCCACTTTTGAATTATCCCCAGCAGAGTCACCAGTTCTGTGATACGGTGGGAGAACTGACTTGAGGTTTTGCGTTTGTATTCACACTTGTTCGGTTTAGCAAGAGTCGCCACCGACTTTTATTTTATCCTAAAGGAAAGGTTAAAAAGCACAGGAAAAACCTTTTGAGATGTTTCGTGGGTTCGGGGGGGTAGATTATGAAAAGGGAAGGTATTAGCACCCTTTTCATCCATGGTTATCCATGGGCTCTTAGTTACTTGATTTTTAGATCACTTACCTTGATTTTTGATTGCTTGAAATTGTGGTGTGTATGTGTGTTTTGAAAATGTTTTTGAAATAGACGCCTTTGTTTCGGCAACCAATGTAATTGACTCGTGTTTGAGTGTTTTACAAAAGTGTGTATCTTTTCGAAAAGATGTTTCAAATGTTTTTGAGAGTTTGTTTTGAAAGTGTTTGTGGAGTGTGGTTTGAAAAAGGAGGCAAGTGTTTTTGCAAGTTGATCTCAAGTAACTAAGAGTTTTGTCTACCCCTATTGTACTCAAAGGTTTTCTCTATGTTTTCACCCTTTTTTAACAATTTTGTTCCACCATTGAATTTGGTGGACAATCTTGCGTTTAGGAAGTTTAACGGGACGGGCGCGGGTCATCGTATGGACCATGAATGCAATGGTGCCAAGTGTCTTTGGCAATTTGCTTGAAGGGACTATGATCATTCCGTTTAGGCAACTTTCGAAAGCGTCATCGAGGGACTTATGATCATTTGAATTGTTTTGCCAAAGAAACTCGACGTGCAAGCATGGCCCATTTTGGAAGGAAACATGTGGGATTACCCTAGAGGGTGCAAGTGTGATTGTGTACTGATTTCATGTATTTGTCTTGTATTAGGTTATCTAGCGTTCGATTTTATGTACATGCAAACCCTAGGTCTAATCATGGTATAATTGGAAAGCGATAAATTGCGGGAATTTTAAAGTCTACGCTATTACAAATAGTATCCGGGAGTGGGGGTACAAATTTACAAATGGGGATGAGACTTTAGGAATGTAGTGTCCAATAATTTACAACCAAATCGAATTGCGATAAAAGTGTAAATGTAACGTATAGCAATGTATATGAATAGTAATTGTATGTGTATCAAATGTAAAGTGTATTGTGTAGGTGTAAGTGTACATGTATGAGATTTATTTACAAGTTAAGAAAATGCGAATTTAATGTGAAGATTAAATATTGTTAACCTAATGAAGAGAATTAAATGCTTTCTTTATTTAATTTTTGGTAATCTTGTATATTTCTTTAATAGGTACAAAAGTATCTTAATTAAAAGAAAGAAAAAAATGTTTTAAATTTTAATTATATGTATTTTTTAGTATTAATGTACAAAGCTAATATCTTTAAAAAAAGAAAAGTATTTATCTAAAAGGAAAAATTATGTAATTATGATTTATATACAAAGAATACTTTTAAGAAAAGAAATGTGTTATCTTAAAGAAAGAATTATGTATTTATGTATGAAAGTTTTTTGAGAAAAGAAAAAAAATTCAAATTCTATATATTAATGTCTTTAAAGAAAAGTATTTTTTATTTACTTAATTATTTTATGTATAAAAGGAAAAGGAAAATGTTTTTTTTTTGAGAAAATTAATATTTCAAGTTTGTTTTAATTAATATCTTTATACAAAATTAGAACAAAAATTGAGGTATTGGATTAAGTGATAAAAGATGTTAAGATAAAAATGTTTTTAGTCTTAAAAGAATGGGCTTTAGGCATTTTAGAAAAGGGCCAGGCCCACATTCTGAGTAAAACGTTTTGCAAAGGGGCTTAATTGTTTCGTTCATTTGGTGTAAGGTTTAGGGTTACAGCGCCGTCTACTTCACTTCGTCTTCCTCCTTCGTTCGCCCTTTCGCCATGGATTCAGAACAACGTCCCTTGCCCAGCCACCAACGTCATCAACACCTCCTCTCTTTCTTCGGTCCAACGAGACTGTAAGGTGATAGTTCTGCTTTAAATTTTAGGGTTTCGAACCTTAGAGGTCTTGCATGTTTAGTTTTATGCTCTGATTATTATTAAGTCTCGTCATTGATTCCGATCACGCGTTTTTTGTTTGAGGTGTGAAGAGAAGGACAAAATATGTTACCTTTGTTGGAGGAGGAGATTAGGAGGCGTTTGGAGGCTTGACGGGCGGAGAGACGGTGATGTTCGCTAGCTTTGAATCCACGGTACTCTGTGTTGCTTTGCTTGTTGGTTTGATGATGATAATGCCTGAGAACTTTTTGTTAATTCTTTCTCCTTCTTGTTGTTAGCCTTGCCTTTGCCTATGTACGCTTCTTTATCTTCTTCTTATGGTTGCCTTATCTTCTTCTGGTCGCCTTTGTATGCTTGAGATTTATTTGAACCTTTTCCCAATGATGAAGTTTTCTGAGGGCCCTTGTGATGTTTGACCCTGTGTGTTTCTGAGTATGCTTCTTTATCTCCTTCTTCTGGTTGCCTTGAGTTGCTTGGATGTGTTGGTTGGTATGTTTGAATATTTGTTGATTCTGTTGGTTGGTGAATATCCCTATGATGAACTCCTTGAGTTCTGAGGGTTTGATGGCTTGACAGATGAAGGTTTCGCTTGAATGGTTATTTGTGTGCTTGAAAGGTTTTTGGCTTCAGCAGGCTCTTTGGCTTAAGCTGTTTGAATATGCTTATGCTTTTTGCTTCAGCAGGTTTTGAGGGTCTAAGGCTTTTGTTGCTTGATTTCTGTTTGTTTATCAGTTGCTTCAAAGTTTGTGTTCTTGTCAACTGGTTTTGTGCTTGAATGTGCTGGTTCAGGTTTTGGGAGGCTTCTTGACTGGTATATGGCTTTTTTTAGGTTTTTAGGTTGTGGCCTGGACCATTTTGTTGACAGGTTAAGGGGGCTTGGCTTGAGCTTTTGTGATGTTTTTTTTGTATATCTGTTTTGGCTCTTTGGCGCCTATGATTTTGAATGCCTCAGATTTGATATCTTTTCTTGGTCAAACTGATGGGCAGATTTGCAAGGTTTTAGAATTTCATTTTTTGTGATTACTTCTGCTGCATATGTTCTGTCTACTTTTGGATAGCACTGATACATGCTTCTTTTAGCCTTCAGCCTTACTGTTTTATTGCAGTTTTGTTTTCTATATTTCTTTATGCCTAAAGCCAAAAACCAGTAAGCCTATTTCTTTTCTCTCTTCCTTTCTCTCTCTAGTACAGTTAAAACATTTAAATAATCTTGTATGTACTTTCTTCTGAAAAGGTGACACTGGAAAATGATGACCCAGACTATGCTTGCTTGCAAAACTGGTTTTAATCTGCATACTTTCTTTCTTCAGCTATCCTGCATCTTTGTGACAGTATGAAGTAGCCTTTGTATCTTGACATCCTTCCATATTTTGGGCATTTTTGACAGCTTTTGGCATAGTTTGAATGTGAACTCAGTTTGGGACTTTGTGGTTCAATTTGGATTTGGACTTTGTAGTTTGTTTGGCAATTTTGAAATTATGCAGTAGATTTGACAAAATTTGAACTTATGCATTTCAATACTTTGTGCATTCATGTTTAGCAAGCAATATTCATCCCTCTTTGTGAATCGGGAGAAATCACGTGATTTGCATAGAGGGATAACTGATTCCAGTCAGTTGCCTTTAATGACGAGTCCAAATTGTCTGCTTTTAATTATTTATCTGCTTCTGACTTTTTCTTCTTTCTTTCGCAGATAAAAATTACATGGAGAGGAAAAGCAAACAGATGGAGGATGAAGAATTGAAGACTTAGAAAAATATTAGGATAGTTTTATTTAAATTTAAATAAATGTAATGTTATTATTGTAAATACTTCGTAAACGAATACTTGTATTTAAATAACAATTGTAACAAATATTTAAAGATGAAATAAAAATTCCTTTTATCCAATTAATTCTTTTCTTCTTTTCAATTGTTTACTTTATTATTTATAATTCTTTAAATTAAAATAATTGAAAATAAATTCCAACTATTTAATCTCAGAATAATAAATAATTAAGTAATCATTGTTTCATCATTGATCAATTAATGAACTTGGCGCTTCCAACATCCAAATCAATACACAGTCAATCACAACAATGGCCCAGACGTTTCTCCTTTTATTGATTTTAACCAAACACTGCAAATTCAATCCAAATGCATCTTTTCAATGATTAAGTCAAACAATGCGAATTCAATCCAAATGCCTCAGTCCATTTCTCGGAATAACTTGAAAAGCACTGTAGAATTAAATCTTTCTGAGAAAATTGCGTACAAACCCTAATTCCTGATCAAATGCCAAAGAAGCGTTCGCCTGATCAAAGTTGAGCCAGAATCAACCAAAACCCTAAACAAACTGTAAGAACTGTTATAGAGCCATGAAAATCAATGAAAACCCTAATTTTGTCTGATTGACGAGAAAAGTCTGTTTGACCGATTCTTGAGCCAGTCTAAAAAATCAGGAAAAGCTCGAAGCTGTGATTTCTTGTGGAGAGATACGAGGGCAAATTTTGGGGTACAACACTTGTCACTGAGAACAGAGGCAGGAGTCAGTAAAAGGAACCGAAAGGGAACCGGCAGAATAGCAGGAGTGCGAGTAGAGACAACAACAGAAGTAAGTCCAAGTCCAGATACAAGAATGTTGAGTGCAATCATTGTCACAAAATGGGGCACATACAGAAAAACTGTTTCATATGGAAAAGGGAGAACAAAAACAATAATAGTAAGCAGAGAGATAAGAATCATGATGATGATGACCGTGTTACTACTACCACTTGTGATGATATGATTATTCTCCGTGACCATGATTCAGTCAATCTTGTATCAGATGAGAGCATGTGGGTTGTTGATAGTGTTGCTACACTGCATGTTACACCAAGGAAGGAGTTCTTCACATCTTACACTGCTGGTGACTTTGGAGTGTTCAAGCTGGGTAATGATGGGGTGTCCAAGGTAGTTGGTATTGGTGATATTTGTTTGCAGACCAACATGGGAGTGCAGTTGTTGCTGAGAAGAGTCAAACATGCTCCAGATGTTCGCTTCAATTTGATTTCTGTGCATATGCTTGATGAAGGTGGTTATGATAATCACTTTGGTTCCGGAAAATGGAAACTCACCAGAGGTAACTTGGTTGTGGCTAGAGGGGAGAAAGATAATAAATTGTATTAGACTAAAGCATTGATTGCTAAAGACAGTGTGAATGTCATGGATATGGAGGCTTCTTTGTGGCACCGCAGGCTTAGTCATATCAGTGAAAAGGGGCTGAATTGTTTAGCTAAAAAGGATGTGCTTCCAGGATTGAAGAGTGCAGAGTTGGAGAAATGTTCTCATTGCATGGCTGGTAAGCAGACTAGAGTATCCTTCAAGAAGCATCCTCCCTCAAGGAAGTCAGAGTTGCTTGAATTGGTGCATTCTGATGTTTGTGGCCCGTTGAAGGTAAAGTAATTTAGCGGTGCACTTTATTTTGTTACCTTTATTGATGATTGTTCCAGGAAGCTTTGGGTATATGCTTTGAAGACAAAAGACCAAGTTCTGGAGAAATTCAAAGAGTTCCATGTTATGATGGAGAGACAGTCAGGCAAGAAGCTGAAATGCATTCGTACTGACAATGGTGGTGAGTGTTGTGGACCATTTGATGTTTATTGCAAGCAGCACAGTATCAGACATGAAAAGACTCCTCCTAAAACTCCTCAGCTGAATGGTTTAGCGGAGAGGATGAATAGGACTTTGATTGAAAGAGTTAGGTGTATGCTTTCTGAAGAAAAGTTTCCTAAACATTTATGGGGTGAAGCATCGTACACGGCAGTGCAAGTTATTAATCTGAGTCTTGCGGTTGCTTTGAATGCAGAGGTGCTAGACAAAATTTGGTTTGGCAAGAATGTCAAATATTATCATTTGCGTGTCTTCGGTTGCAAAGCATATGTTCATGTTCTAAAGGATGAGAGATCCAAGTTGGATGCGAAGACAAGGTAGTGTATTTTTATCGGGTATGGTCAGGATGAATTTGGCTACAAGCTATATGATCCAATTGGGAAGAAAGCTGTTAGAAGTCGTGATGTGAAGTTCATGGAAGACCAAACCATTGAAGAAATTGATAAGATGGAGAAGACTACACCAGAGATTGATAATAGTTTGTCTGATGTTGATCCAGTTCGGAGGCCTGTACATGATCTGGATACTGCTGAAAATAATGTTCAGAATGATGAGCAACATGATAATGTTAGTGACCAGCAGCTTGGAGATGATGTAGATATTCTTGTTGATGATGTTGAAGAGGAACATGAGATGTCACAAGATGAAGATCTTGGTGATGCTCCTGAACCACCTCAAGTTCAACTTTGGAGGTCTAATAGGCAGAGGAAACCATCTACCAGGTATCCTTCTGATGACTATGTTACCTTGACAGATGAAGGAGAACCTGAGTGTTTTAATAAGGCCATGGAGAGTGATGAAAAGAAGAAGTGGCTGGATGTTATGCAAGATGAAATGAAGTCTTTGCATGATAATCACACTTTTGATTTGGTGAAATTGCCTAAGGGCAAGAAGGCTTTGAAAAATAGGTGGATTTACAGGGTAAAGCAAGAAAGCAATTCTACACCTCCAAGATATAAAGCCAAATTGGTGGTGAAAGGTTTCAGACAAAGAAAGGGTGTTGATTTCAATGAGATTTTTTCTCCTGTGGTGAAGATGTCATCCATAAGAACCGTGTTGGGTTTGGCTGCTACTCTTGATCTAGAGGTAGAGCAAATGGATGTAAAAACTGCTTTCCTTCATGGTGATTTGGAGGAAGAGATTTACATGAAGCAACCAGATGGTTTTCTTGTTAAAGGCAAGGAAGACTATGTGTGCAGATTGAGAAAGAGCCCATATGGCTTGAAGCAAGCCCCGCATCAGTGGTACAAGAAGTTTGAGTCTGTTATGTGTGAGCAAGGCTACAAGAAGACTACTTTTGATCACTGTGTCTTTGTTAAAAAGTTTGCTGATGATAATTTCATTATCCTGTTATTGTATGTTGATGACATGCTTATTGTTGGGAAAAATATTTCCATGATTAACAGGTTGAAGAAGAAATTGGGCGAGTCATTTTCCATGAAAGACATGGGAGCTGCTAATCAGATTCTTGGTATAAGAATCACGCGTGACAGGAACAAGAAGAAACTTTGGGTGTCACAGGAACACTATGTTAAAAGGGTGCTTCAGGGGTTCCAGATGGAAAATGCTAAGGCTGTAAGTACTCCTCTTGCCGCTCATTTCAAATTGAATGTTAATCAGAGTCCTTCCAATGAAGCTGAAAAATTAGATATGCAACGGGTTCCTTATGCATCTGCTGTGGGGAGTTTGATGTATGCAATGGTGTGTACAAGACCTGATATTGCACATGTTGTTAGTACAGTCAGTAGATTTCTGTCTAATCCAGGTAGAGAGCATTGAAATGCTGTGAAATGGATTTTGAGGTATCTTCATGGTACTACCAGTTTAAGGCTTTGTTTTGGAGGTGATATACCTACTCTTGTGGGCTATACTGATTCTGATATGGCTAGAGACATTGATTCCAGAAAGTCTACTTCAGGCTACTTGATTAAGTTTGCAGGGGGAGCTGTGGCATGGCAATCCAGATTGCAGAGATGTGTTGCATTGTCCACTACTGAGGTAGAATTTATTGCCATTACAAAAGCATGCAAGGAGTTGATTTGGTTAAAGAAATTCTTGCAGGAGCTTGGTTTTGTGCATGACAAATACTTGCTATTTTATGATAGTCAAGGTGCAATTCATCTTGGTAAGAATTCAACTTTTCATTCTAGGTCCAAGCACATTGATGTTAGGTATCATTGGATACGTGATGCTTTGGATGCTGGGTTGTTGGAATTGGCCAAGGTTTATACAGATGATAATTGTGCTGATATGATGACCAAGGCATTACCGAGAAGCAAGTTTGAAACTTGTTGTGAGATCGCCGGTTTGGCGGTCACCTCCACATAGTTGTGAGGGGGAGATATGTTGGATTTTGGGCTCTCATCCTATGTGGAGAAAGGCCCAATATGTGCAAGCCCATGTGTCTCACTTATCTAAGTGGAGGGGGGTCAATTAGGGTAAGGGTGAGAGGTCAAATTTAGGCAAGAGAGACAAGAGAAAAGTGAGAGAAGAGAAGAGAAACAGATTTTCGCACGTACACATAGCAGCTGCACTAGAATCGTGATATCTCCTTCGTTCACCGTCTGATTTGGCCAAAATTTGAACTGCAGGTTCCTGACATCCAGTTCTTCAATCTGAACAGTGTGATCAGCGATCAGAGGTCTGAGGTGGGAGATATTGGCCACGCACAGTAGCATCCCTTTGGAGTTTTCTGGTTCATCTTTGTTCTCTATTTCATGTTTTGTTGCCTTGTTGTTTTGGCTGATTGTTGAGCACGATTTATGCTACATTTGAGACTCTCTTGTACCCATACATTAATCATAGTTGAGCTTGTTTACTGGCTTATGCCCGTGGTTGTTTTACTTCTCACTTTGAAAAGATTTTTTCCACGTTAAAAATCTTGGTGTCTCTTTGTGTTGTTGATTTTTGGTTGCTGCATTATTTGTTGTTACTCCTCACAGATTCAACAAGTTGGGGAAATTATATCCGCTGTGTATTTCTCTATTAAAGTTGTTACTGTTAATTGTTGTTGAATTTCCATCAATATTATCCATGTCTTGCGTGATTGTAAGTTGGAAAACCAACTTTGGGTTAGTATTATCCCTATTACCATGAGTTATCGGTTCTTTACATGTAATTTGTCAGCTTAGATCAATATGAATGTTGGTAGTGGAAGGAATCATGGTTGGCCAGATAATCGAGACAGACTTTGGGTGAATACTTGTCACATGCTATGGTTATGAAGGAATAAAGAGAAGTTTGAAGAAGGCTTTGTGAGGCCTCATAATCAAGTAGAGAGACTGAGGAAGATGATTGAGTATTATTTTGTGTTGGAAGTTATCATGAAATAGAGATGTATGGAGAGGTATCAAATTTGTGTCAAACAAAAAGGAACACACGTTATATTAATCAAATAGAATTTGAGTACATCAATGCCCCTAGGGCAAAATAATACAAAATTCTAAGATAAAAAGACGTTGTGCATCCCCTTTGGTGCAATGTAGGTGTTGAGAGTATGCTCTTCATGAAGTAACCGAGTGAGTTCCAAAACCTTCTTCTCGCTTGCATAGAATTGGGCTTCGAAAGTATCGCGTTCTTCTTTGAGTTGTATCCAACTCCTTTGTAGATCTTCGAGTGATGTCGGCATGTCAAGATGTAAGATGGTGTATGGAACCTCTCCCTCCTTAACAGGCTCTATAATCACTGGGAGAATGGAGGGGTAAGGCATCATAAGACTTTGGGCGCAGGTTCATACGCACTTGAGGTAAGGCTCAAGAGGGATGGAATTCTTGTGTCCCAGAGTCTTACTGTCTACCTTGTTTGGCATCCTCCAAGCTCGGATGAACCTTTCGCGAAGTCCTTGTTTTTCGTTGTCGAAGTCGAAAACCAAGCCTTGAATCAGCATATCATGTGGGCCATCCCTTCGGGCATAACCAAACTGTCTTAGATCCAAGCATGGGTTGTAGGTGATGCCTCCCCTAATGCCAAGTAGAGGGACATTAGGGAATTCCCCACAATGGTCGACAATGATAACATTCTCTTTGGATCGAGAACACCAATGAATATCTGAATGCTTAAGTGTCATCAACCTTTGTGACCACCTCAAACCTTGCTCATTCTTCAAGACTGATTGGGGAAGATGCGAAATAAACCATCTTGCCAGGAGAGGAGTGCAACACATAAGAACACCTCTTTTCCTCATTGTACGAGTGTGAAAAGAGTGTAGGATATCCCCAAGCAAAGTAGGCACCGGGTTGCGAGACATGAAGATTTTGACAACACTCACATCTATGAGTTAGTCAGGATTAGGGAACAAGACCATCCCATAGATGAGAAGAGCTACAATCTCCTTAAAATATTGCAAGTCCAAGGAGTTCCAACAGCTTTGGGCCTTCTCAAACAAGAACTTTGCCAAGAAGCCTTTGACACCACTTCTAGTTTCCCAATGGGTTGTGACATCAGATGAGTGCAAGTGCAGGGCTTGAGCAATCTCTTCTGGCTTTGGATCTCTTTCCGTATCGTTGAAAGGTAGTTAATTGAGAATGGGAATCCTCAAGAGTAGAGAGAATTCTTCCAAAGTAGGCACAAGCTGGTAGTCAGGATATGTGAAGCAGTGATGCAAAGGGTCAAAGAACTGGAAGAGAACCTTCACCATGTCTTCCTCTGTGTTGGAAGTGACTTGGATAGTTTTCCTGCGAAGTGAATCCATAACCTACAAAACAGGAACAAAGATGAATTTCCAAAATCCTTGAAATGGTTAGTGGATGCAAATGATGCTTCATGATGTCCATGATGTTATGCACAAGTATATATGTACAAGCAAATCACACAAGTTCCTAGTTTAGGCTTGCATGGGGTTTCATAGGTAAGTACCCTCTTGAAGTTTAGTTGGCTCAACCTGTCCTAGTAATAGTAACCGGGTTCTAAGGAGCTCAATATCACTGGATTGTTTCCTTGTTCATTGTTTTAATTCAAGCCTCTTTACTGGCGACCAAAATATTCCAAGGAACCAACCCTCAATGAGTGTAGTATCGAGTATCTACCAACTTCGGACTGCACCAAAGCTGGTCATCTCACTACATCCTAAAAGGCCAAGTTGGTCAAATAAAGGTTCTAGAAGTTCGTTAGTGCTTCATGACATCACTCAGCGGCCCCGTATTCTCTTTGATTGACTCAAAGGCTACTGGTACCCACAAATATGTCACACTGACATAGTTATTGCTTAGACCGTGTCGGTATACCCCGTACAGTTTCCACAATGTATTGTTATTTACCTATAATGTTTCCCAAATCCGGGTGGAGGATTCAAACCCAAACAATAGAACCAAAATGTAAAGCAAACAAGTCAAACAATTGTAAGCAGATAAAGGTGATCTAAACCCTAAGGTAACCCCACTTTTATAATTATCCCCAGCAGAGTCGCCAGTTCTGTGATACGGTGGGAGAACTGACTTGAAGGTTTTGCGTTTCGTCGCAAATGTCGCGGTTTAACAAGAGTCGCCACTGACTTTTATTTTATCCAAAAGAAAAGGTAAAAAAGCACAGGAAAGACCTTTGAGATGTTTTCTTGAGTTCGGGGGGTAGATTATGAAAAGGGAAGGTGCTAGCACCCTTTTCATCCATGGTTTTCCATGGGCTCTTAGTTACTTGCTTAGATCACTTGCTTTGCGTTAAAATTGTTTGAAATGGTGCTTAGTGTTTGGTGTGATTTTGAAGGTATTTTGAAAAGAGGCCATTCGTTTAGGCAATCTATGTAATGATTCTCGTTCGTAAGAATGTATACAAAGATGTTTGTCTTTTGAAAAATGTTTCAATGTTTTGTAAGTTGTTTGGAAATGTTTTGAAATGTGTGTGTGGTGCTTGTTTTGAAAATCTAGCAAGGATTGTTTTGAAGTGGAGCAAGTAACTTAGAAGTTATCTACCTACTCAAATGTCTTTCCTATGCATTTTTATTCCTTTGACATTGTTGATTTACCATTGATTTGGTAAACAACCCTATCTTTGGATGTAAACGGGACGGGCGTGGGTCATCGTATGAACATGATGGCAATGTTGTCAAGTATCTTAGCATTTTTGAGGGACCAAGATCATTTTGTTTAGGCAACCTTTTGATAGCGTCATCGAGGGACTATGATCTTATTTTTGTTTTGTTTTTCCAAGATACCTCGCATGCGTAACATGGCCATTTAAATTTAGGCAACCAAGTGGGTGAAACCCTAAGGGTGCTTGTGTGCAATGTGTGTCATTTATTATGCATTTGTCTTGTCTTGGATTATGTCTTTTCTATTTGTTTGGTTTTTTGTTCTTGTCATGCAAACCCTAGTTTACTAAACATGGTATAGGAAAGCAATAAATTGCGTAAAATAAACTAAGCTATTACAACAATTATTATGGGAGGGGGGATACAAGTTTTTGAATGGGGATATTGCACAAATATAAACCTAAAAATATTATTACAACCCAATCGAATATTGTGCGCGTTAAATAAATATGCAAGTATTAAAATGCAATGCAAATGTATGTATGTAAAAAATGTTTTGTATTTGTTTTTTGTATGAGAAAATAAATTAACTAACCCTAGAAAATAAGGAAAAATAATATTATTATTTTTGAAAGGGGGAAACCCTAATTTTTTGATTAAAGAAAATATATGTTCTATATTAATATTTTGTCCATTTTTGTACAAGAAAATAATAAATAATATTATGTGCAAATATTAAAAATTAAATGTGTATGAAAATAAGTATTTTATGTGTATAAAAAGTATAATAAAAATATTAGGTATTTTTAATTGTATTTACAATATATTTAAGAAAATAGAAACTATTTGTCAAAATAAACTATTTTTATGTGAGAAAATAAATATAAAATAAAATAAAAGTGTGAAAAAAAATAAATTATTTTTGGGTATTTTTTATCATTAGAAAAAATAAATGCAAGTAATAAATATAAAAATATGCAAGAAAATGCAAAAATATAAGAAATAAGTCAGGGGGTGCAAAAGTAATTCAGGGGGTGTGAAAAGCAAAAACAAAAACAGCCCAACGCGCCAAAAAGCCCAGAACAACTCATCCCTATCCTCCAGCTTGTCCTTGCACGTGCGTTTTCCTTCAAACCTGCAACTTGCTCATGCTTGCACAAAAACAAAAACCCATAACATGAAACTTGTGGCGTTTAATCTCACGATTCCAACCATATAAAATTTGTAACCTAACTCTCAAAGATCAGAGAGAATTTCAGTAGCCCTAATTCGTGACCTAGAAATTTCATGAACTTCAAACATCAAATTCTCACAGCATAGTCAATATAAATGAAAATTATGCATATGTACAGCTTCACCATGTTATGGACTATATTTTTTCTTCACAAATTGTGGCTTGAGGATGCCTAAATACAGAGATAGAGTTTAGGAAATTACCTTCTTCAGTTGGATTTGGATAGAGAAATGTAGGGACTTTAATGAAGGCCTGAGGATCGTGTGAGCTTCCTTAAACTTCCTTCAAGCTATTCCAATGCCTAGCTTGCTTTGTGGATGGCCAGAACTCTCTGCACAAGTTAAGCTACAAGCTCCAAGTTTGAAAATGGAAATGGCTGAAATAGGGCTTACAGATGCAGGGTAATGTCTTGGATAGCTTTGGTAGGATGAGTGTGAGATGTTTCAAGTGTAAAGCCACAAAATGCACGAGCAAAAAATGAATTTGCTATGGTTTTGCAGAAATCTGTATGTTTGGCAGAATTTTGGAGTTTTTCAGTTTTGGAGTGTTTTGGATGTAAAGCAAGCATGTCCTAGTTTGTATTAAGTTTGTGAATATGTATAGAATGGATACAAAGTCCACTCTTCCCTTGCTGTACAAGTTCTGACCTTTTGGCAACCTTTTCTTGCATTTGAAGAAAAGTGAAGTGACCATTGCTACATGCTTGTACTGGCTGGCTTGTGAGCTGATAGGAGTTGGTACACATTGCTTGATACCTGTGAAAGTTGTTTTCACTAAAGGTACAGGTCCAAGGCTCAAGATGGACAAAGTTGCAAAAGCTCTCCTTTATGAAAATGGCATTGTAACCTTTATACCCAAAATGGAATTATTTCTTATACAATGTTCCAAAAGCCAAGATAAAGCCTTTATCTTCTGAGTTTGCATTTAATTATGGAGTGTAGAATGAGTTTAGGACCTGTAAAGCATGGTACAACCATCATGGATCTGATTTGCAACTTGATGCTTTGTAAAAATGGCATGAACGCAAGTGATAAAATGCCAACTTCTCCTCTTCGATTCTCCCTAACCAAAAATGATCTTGGAGATTTCTTGGATATCTTAGAAAGCTTGTCATGTGCTCTATAATCCATATTTGAAATGCATTTTGAGATACCTCTTGGAACTAGGTGAAAATGTCCATGAAGTTGGGTCAAAAACCTGCCTAAATTAGGGCAAATTTTCACTAAGTTAAGAAGTTCATGGACCTATATTCACAAATTCATAACTTGAGATCCAAGCATATTTTGGGAAAAGTTTGTGAAGAAAAGTTGTATATTTCATGGAGGAATACAACTTTCATGTTGGAAGTTTTCTTTGAATCAAATTGCATTATGGTGAAAAAGTGGTGAAAAGTTCGGAAAAAATAAGAAAATTTCCATACTTAGAAAAATTCTAAGTTATGAAAATTTTCAAATTCAAAACCCTAGTTTTCAAAATTGGTTTTCTTGGTGAACAAGTTTCACATTTTGATCTTTCTTGATGAATTATGACCCTTGGCACTTGATTTTGACCAAAAAGTCAAAGTTTGACTTTTCATTATACAGTTGACTTTTGATCAGTTGATTGGAAAATTCATCTGTCAATCCAATGAACTTGAGATCTTTTGAACCATGTTATTAGGTCAATATGATGCCATTGAACCCTTAAAATCATGTTTGAACTCAATTGGTCATTGGCTAGGTTAAAAATCAGAAATTGCCCTTTCTTAATCAAAACCCTAATTTTGACCATTTTGCCCTTTTGATGATTTGATCAAATTTCTTGAGGAGTTGTGATCCAAACTTGATCAAATGGTACATATGAGTCTAAAATGTTGTTGTGGATCAAAAATTATGAAGTTTGACTGTAAATTGGCCATGGTTGACTTTTTCCCCAATATAGTTGATTTTTAGGTCAACTGTCCAAATGACTGATCAAAAATGTGGTTCAAGGCTTGAAACTTAACATGAGCAATCTTAGGGGTCCAAGATAATGTATGAAAGTCATATGAAGCATTGATAGTCCAAGAATCCTTGTGCAAACTCAAACCCTAATTTTAGGTTATCAGTGCAAGATGAGGTATCTTGAGCTGACCAAACCCTAAACTTGTCTTGAGTCCAAGAAGTCTTGTGAGAAAAATCTTGATAAATGAGAGAGAAAATTTTGGGGTACAACACAAACCTTTTCAAATCTAGCATAGTTTTCCCCAAGAACTACGTAAGCTCTGACTTTCCTATTGCACTCAGAAATACGTAGGCACAAGAATTTGAAATCTTGTCGAGCTCATTAATAAAAAACCAAAAAAAAAAAATTCTTTATCTTTTTTCACAATAAGTAGAAGTTCACATATAAATATAAGATAACTTTCTTTCGTGAAACTAACTAAATGGGTCTCGTTGAGTACAACAGATGTGAGAGGTGTTAATACTTTGCCCTTGCATAATTGACTCTCGAGCTCTAATTTGGTTGCGATGACCATATCATCATTCTTTTGTGGGTTTTATTGATATTTTTCATTTCTTTTTAGAATAAATAAAGTTCAATGACGACTCTGTTTATTTCGAGCATGTTATGTGTTCGAGTATTTTTCGCGCCGCAACACTAAGGAATATACGATTGCATAATCATAAACTCAACTTATATTTATTGCTCTCTCCACTTGATACTAGAAAACATTTTCATTATTTACCTCATTTTAATAATACATGCTTTAGTATCTTAACCTAATTTAATATTTCTCTTCAGTCCCTTAACTAAAAAATATTACACTTTAGTCCCTTAAAAAGACTTATGTTAGCCGATTTGGTCCTTTCCGTCAAATTTTCTCAAAAATTGTTAAATTATGCAGATGTGGCAATCTAGCTGAATATATTTATCTGACATGATTTTCTTGTTTATTTGAAATATATTCTTATATCATTACTTATTTTTCCACATGGTTAGTATCTTGAGATTTGGAAACATACGCATTCCTCTCTTTCTCTTCTTTATTCCCTAAAAAAAACACTAGTCTTCATTTTCTTCTCTCTTCTCCTTCTTGATTGTTCAATCATGTACTTCCGAAGTTTTATTATTGAACACATTTCGTCCTATTTTCATCTTGGTTTTTATGTTGTTTTAGGGAAAATACATGCAACCCTAGTTAAATTACAATAATTTTTTATCTTGTCTAGTAAGAGAAAAATCACATAGATTTGTTGTTTCCTTGAATAAGTCTTTCCGTCTTACATTTCTCGAGGTTGGAAATTTTCGGTCAGTGAATAATTTTGAGTCGGAGAAACATTTTGGTAAAAGTGATTTTATGAAATGTGGAGCTTATGAAGTTGATAGATCAGAGGTTGAAGGTGGTGATGGAAAAATTCTTACGATGTTAATCACTTGGGCTACAAGGATTGTTGAAGCTCCTAAGACCAATCTTGAGTTTTGAAAGACTTTGTTCCCTGTAAGTGTTTTATTTTGTTTTTTTTTCTTTGTTTTGTTTGAGGAAAAATGTTATCATGCAAGCTAATTAACCTTTTATTTTCGAAGGAACATGCTTCCTACGTGACCCCATGAGATGTGAATCTAACAATTTTTTTAAAATCTAACCCAAACATGAAGGGGTTATGTATTACAAAACAAAATTCATGTACATATATAGAAAATGAATTATGGGGTTTATTTATAATTTTCCCTTTTTCGATACATGTTTCCAACATACCAACATAAGTTTTACTTTTCTTGTTTTATACTCTGCAGTCTGAAAAGGAAACAAAGGTTACAGGTTTGATTAGTGCTATTGAACTTCAAGAAAAGCAACAATATGTATAAATTATTTTGCGTTTGAACATAATGTCAGAGACTATGTTTTCCAAAAAGTATAAAGCAATTACTTTTCATTTATTTCTCCCAACGACTTCATTATAATCTTTTGAGCTGCTAGAGCTTTAGCTCTTTGAATTGAATTATAATATGGATTTTGTTGTTGAAATTAGATGTTTAGGAATTTAGGTGACTGACCTATCGAGGATTTCATATTTGTTATGTTTATAATATTGATATTTGGTTTATTGTTACAACCACTGTCACAACATAAGCGCTTTATTTTGAGGAAGAATTTGGGAAAGCTAGCGGCGCAACCGCTAAAACTACATTTTTGAACAATAAGTTTTCTAACTTCCTACTATGTTTCCTCCAATATGTTATTCCACATTTCATTTATCATTTGCTAGTTCATATTGTATACTTTATATACAAATTTTCATGTAACTATTTTTAGGTTTCTAAAATATGCATAATGGCTTGGTGTACAACTTCTACACATTTAAACCAAATATACACATTGGTTATTGCAAATGATGTGCTGCTAAATTCTTCAGTTATGAAGTACAATCCCATAGATTTCCAGAGAAAAGAAATTTTTAATAAGAAATTGATAAAGGGGAATATTCTTCTATGTGGATATTCTTTCAACTTTGTTGTTGGTACTTCATCTATAAAAAAGTATCATAAACAACAAAGCCCCTTGGTGCAACTGGATTTGTTCAATTGTGTATTTAATTCTGTATGGAAATGAGCTTGATGTTAGTGAAATCATGTGCCATGAAGAGACTTTATTGTAATGGTTTTGAAATTGTTAGGATAACCAAGTTATTTACGCGTGTTATTGCTATAAAGAGTTATATATATTTTACACATTATTAGCGATTTGCGGGTGTTTTTAACCTCCAAAAACAAAATCCCTGCAATTTAAAACAACTCTTTAATACATATGCTGAGTCAGATTTGTACCTTAAGACTTGCTGTAAAACCATGTCAGCAGAACTTAACGATTTTTGACAAAATTTGATAGAAAAGACCAAATCAGTTAACAAAAGTGTTTTTAAGGGACTAAAGTGTAACATATTTTAGTTAAGTGACTGAAGTGAAACATTAAATTAAATTAAGGGATTATTCAGTAATTATGTCTAATATTTACTAGGGTTGGACGATAAACTATAAATCGGTTCAACTCGCATTAACCGAAACCGAAAAACCACATTAAGTTAAGTTGAAACTGGTTGGCAGTTCATCGAGTCTGAATCTCGATTTCAAATAGACTTAAATGGACGGGTTCAATTCATTTAAATAGAACCACGTGTACCCAAATTAACTCGAATAAATATTACATTTTTATTTTTGCAAAGTGTTGGTGTGGTAGAATATTAAACTTTGGGTTAATATTATCCATGTCTTGCGTGATTGTAAGTTGGAAAACCAACTTTGGGTTAGTATTATCCCTATTACCATGAGTTATCGGTTTTTTACGTGTAATTTGTAAGCTTAGATCAATATGAATGTTGGTAGTGGAAGGAATCATGGTTGGCCAGATAATCGAGACAGACTTTGGGTGAATGCTTGTCACATGCTATGGTTATGAAGGAACAAAAAGAAGTTTGAAGAAGGCTTTGTGAGGCCTCATAATCAAGTAGAGAGACTGAGGAAGATGATTGAGTATTATTTTGTGTCGGAAGGTATCATGAAAGAGAGATGTATGGAGAGAGTTACGACTCTGCAGATTCAGTTTTCTCCACCGACGAGTGGGTGGATTTGCATCAATATTGACGGTGCCTGCAAAAATGTCGCTATTAGTTGTAGGGGAATGAATTAGTGGTTTTTCTAAATTTATTGGGTGATGTGATATGTATCTTGCTGAAATCTGGAGCCTTTATGAAGGGTTACAGCTGGCCAGAAAGATGAAGTTTAAGAAGGTAGAAATGCGTGTTGATTCTTTTGTTGTGGTTCAGGTAGTCAAAGAGAAGCGAAGTACTCATCGCAATAGGAATAATCTGGTGACCAAAATTATTAGCATGTGGGATCTTGATTGGGAGGTGGATATCGTTCATGTTCACAGAGAAGCTAATCAGCTGACAGACGCTTTCGTGAATCACAGTTTCTCCTTGAAGGAAAAGTATAATTTGTTTGCGGTTTGTCTAGAAAATTTTGATCATATTCGTCGAGCTGGTGAGAATAAAATTAGTTTCCTTAAAAATATTAGTTTGTAATTTATTTTTTCCAGGCTTTTAGCCCTCTCTTCTACCCGGAAAAAAAAGAATATTAAACTTTTATTTTCGTATAATCTCTCTATTAAATTCTGAATATTATATTTACTTTCATTTTTATTAAATTTGAATGAGTATATAAAGTTTGAATTTTCATAACAAAATTTAAGTTTATCTATTAAATAATCAATTTAAATTGTAACTATAAAAAAATCTATAATTAAATTTAAGAGTGGATTTTTTTCTAATGAATAGAGAAAATAAAAGGTATATGAATTTATAATATCACTTTTAAATGTTATCCAATTTAAATGATTAACATATTTTTATATTGAAATTTTGTAATTTAATGTGTAAATAAATTAGATTTCGTCGAAATCAAATAATGTTATTAGGCCTAAAAATAGATAAGCTCAATAACTCAAATAAACTGGCCAAAATAATCCATAACTCAGACTAATCCAAATAATCAAAATCAATTTGAAAAATAGACAAAAATGAGCCTAATTTATTCAACCGCAATTTAAATCAAATCTCACTTTTGGATTTGAATCTGTCCAATCCGGTCTATTATCCATCCCTTATAAATCTAAAAAAAAAATCATACTTTGACAAGGAAAAAGATATTGTCATATTAAAAACAGTAGACACTAGTGGCTGGCTGTGTAGAAGAAACAAAATTTTCATAAATTCGAGATGTCTCATCTCATGTCCATCACTTGTGGTCTAACCAGTCGCTATTGCGTGGGAGTACTTATTTTATAAAATTTAAATACTAACAATTTAATATCAATGTCAATAATAATCAAAAGCGTGAAGGAAAAAAAAATGGGAACCGATTTTCCATATGTGGGACCACAAAAACCAGAATAGTAGTTTTAATTAATACAGTAATTATTAATCTTCAATTTTATTCCTTTCATATCGATAAAACCAGAAGAAGCAAGTGCAGAAAAAAGTACATTAACTTAACTCTACTCAAAACTCCACTCAACACTAACCACTTTCCATTTCAATCATCTCAGAAAAGAACACAACAGCGTAACCGCAACGCTAGTTTTCATCCTCAATCGCCCACCATGTCTCATCAACAACCTTTTTTACAAGACCAAGAAGACGAAACGGCATACGATTCGTCCGACAAAATCGTGATTATCGGAGAAGACGAAGAAGAGTACGAGATTGATATCGACAACGGAGTTCGAACGCCGCCTTTTTCATGGAAGAAGCTGTGGCTATTCAGCGGTCCTGGTTTTCTAATGAGTATAGCGTTTCTGGATCCTGGAAACTTGGAGGGAGATCTTCAATCTGGTGCGATTGCTGGTTACTCGTTGTTGTGGTTGCTTATGTGGGCTACGGCTATGGGGCTTCTTATTCAGCTGTTGTCTGCGAGGTTGGGTGTGGCTACGGGGAGACATTTGGCTGAGCTTTGTAGAGAGGAGTATCCTAGTTGGGCTAGGATTGTTCTTTGGTTGATGACGGAAGTTGCCCTTATTGGTTCGGATATTCAAGAGGTTATTGGAAGTGCTATTGCTATTAGGATTTTGAGTAATGGCTTTGTTCCTCTTTGGGCTGGTGTTGTTATTACTGCTTTAGATTGGTAATTTCATTTTCCACTTTCAATTTTGTTATATTACAATTTGGATAATTTGGAGTTGGGATGGGGAGTGGGCTATATAGCATTTTGTTGTGGATAAGGATGCTGCAATAAATAGAATAGACATGAGGAATATGATTGCACGATTACGTATTGTAAACCGTGTATGGATACGAAGCTTTAGATTCGATTTGTTCCTACTGGTTTCTTGAAATTAGATGCAGTAGAGTGTTTGGGTATCCTCTTTTGGATATGTTAGAAATTCTTTATATCGATTACATGTGTGTACTATCGAACATATTGTTTGATGATAATTTACAGCACCGTAGTTCCTTAACTTCAATTTGTGCGTAAGAGAAGAGAGGGAATGATTTGGAGTTTTGACTTTGGGAAAGTTTTAGTCTGTTGGATCGGAAACAAATTAGTTCTGTTTTCCTTATTTATAGAACAGCTCATACCACTTGGTGAAGAGAAGTAACTCTTAAAAAAGAGTAGCGTTCCTTCATCAATTGATTCAAATGAAAAAAATGTGTAAATCCATGAATAAACACATTCAATGTTGAAAGAACACTAGCCAAGTTTGATCTCAAATCCATTGAGACAGACCGTTTAGAGTGCTGTCTTAGATTCCGTTACTTTGGAAATCTCTCGCATGTAATATCATCAAATTTGTTGGAAAAAATATACGAACAGTCATTAAGTCCAAATTTAGAAATATCGGTGAGTCCATGATCAAGTGTCTTTTTTATAGTTGTAAAAAAGTGTCTTTTTTGGTTTTTTTGGCATTTAAGAAGTTACTGGTTCAAGCTTTTTTATTTGTTAAACAATTAACTTCTATGTGGTTGCCTTGTTACAGTTTTATTTTCCTCTTTCTTGAGAACTATGGTGTGAGGAAATTGGAGGCATTTTTTGCTGTTCTGATTGCTATAATGGCTCTTTCATTTGCATGGATGTTTGGGGAAGCAAAGCCGGATGGTGTCGATGTTCTTGTTGGTAAGGACTTTATTTCGTCGATTTGGGGTTTGAACATAGGCAAATTTGTGTTCATTACAAGTAAATTTTCTAGGCATGCTCATGCTTTCATTTTATCTTTGTAGGTATTTTGGTTCCTAAACTTAGCTCCAGAACTATACAACAAGCTGTCGGAGTTGTTGGTTGCATTATTATGCCTCACAACGTGTTCTTGCATTCTGCACTTGTTCAATCAAGACGAGTTGACCCGAAAAAGAAAGGCCGTGTTCAAGAAGCTCTTAAATACTACTCAATAGAGTCTACCATTGCGCTTGTTGTCTCCTTTGTCATTAATATATTTGTCACAACTGTGTTTGCTAAGGGCTTTTACGGTACCAAAATAGCCAATAGGATCGGTCTTGTAAACGCAGGGCAGTATCTTCAGGAGAAGTATGGAGGCGGAGTATTCCCAATCCTTTATATATGGGCTATCGGGTTATTAGCAGCCGGTCAAAGTAGCACTATTACTGGTACATATGCTGGACAATTCATCATGGGTGGTTTTCTGAATTTGAAGTTGAAAAAATGGATGAGGGCGTTGATTACGCGGAGTTTCGCAATCGTTCCAACCATGATAGTTGCTCTTATATTTGATACCTCAGAGGATTCATTAGATGTTCTAAATGAATGGCTTAATGTTCTTCAGTCAGTACAAATCCCCTTCGCATTGATTCCGTTGCTTTGTTTGGTGTCGAAGGAGCAGATAATGGGCACTTTCAAAATCGGCTCTGCCCTCAAGGTATATATATGATTCCTTCCATTGCATTTTGGATTCATTGTATGATAGTCATGGCTCATAATTCTTTTATGATTTCAATACAGACTATTTCCTGGCTTGTGGCTGCTCTGGTGATAGTGATAAATGGCTATCTTTTGCTGGAATTCTTTTCCTCTGAAGTGAATGGAGCAGTGATCACCGCTGTTGTGAGCGTAATAACAGCTGCGTATGTTGCATTCATAATTTACCTTATTTCAAGCGCCGCTACATTTCCATCATGGCAAAGTTTGACTCGATCAAAGACAGTTACCACCACCACCGAGAGTTGAGCAGTCGTAAAGATAGTAGCTACCACGCGAAGTTTAGCAGTTAATCTTATCCCTTAGAATCATAAATTAGAATATGATATGCTGCGAAAGGATATTTAATCAATATTTGTGCCTTGTTATGCTATTTATATATCTAATTTGCAATCATTCAAGGGCAGTGGTACCTTATTGGTTGTTTGTACTTTAATGAAACAAGTCAGAGTAGATGTTACCGGACTACTGTAAAATTTGATTTAAAATGGAGCTGTAATCATACCTTTTAAGATTATGATGTTAAGAATGTTGTTTTTAGGTTAAGTTGTAAATATTTTGTATTCTATTTATTAGGGATCATATGAAACCTATAAGTAAAATGCATGTCATGGTGATAAACAAATAGCTCAAGCTGAATCACAAGTATCAGGGTCGTATTGGTGTTGGAGGCCAATGCATGTTGGATGTTACAGATCTTCAATTTGAAGTGTATGCTTACTAAGTTGTGATGTGTATGCTTACCAGATATTGATTATTCTTTCAATATTCATGCAGTTATTGTAAATTCTTAGTCAATGATGGGATAAAATTTGCTTTTGTGTGCGTTTCATTACACCTTTCCAGCTGGAAGAAAACTTCACCCTTGGGCCTCTTCTCTGGTATAACCTCAACAGCTGCTCAGTGCTCTATTGGTGCTTCATTGAAATTTGAATTAATTGAGTGATTGTCTGCATTGTGGATTCTCTTCTGCACTGCTCCTATAGTTGTTTGTAAATTCTCATTTATCTGCATAGCCATGGCAATTCATGCCAGAGATTGCAATCAAATGCAGTTGATGTGGGAAGAGGATCTAATCCAACAAGTCGATTCTCAATGTTATACTGCAATGTGTTCGACGATCCTACTTCTGATGTCACCCTGTCTCTCCCTCCCGGTGGAATATCCCAACTATTCTCTATCCAATTCCGGAAGAATGGATCATGAAAGATTTTTTCTTGAGATGCCGGTAAGAAAGAGCCGATTATAAAAGCGGGTGGCAGAAAATGAAAGCACTCATTTGATAGCAAAAATATAAAAATTTGAGAGCTAGGGGCAGGCCATCTATCACTGCCATACTTTCTTAAAAGAAGCCTTGGATCTCTTTCTCGGTCGAGGTGGGAGTGGACAGTTCTCTATGAACTGGATGTTGTTATAAAAAAGATGAGAGAAAGACACTATTAGGTGTCTCGTGGTAGGAGTTGTGCACATCAAAGAGGGACGGCTACTTTTCACCCGGGGCTGTGCAGAATCAAAGAGGGGTAGCTACTTTTCAGCTTGGTGACTTAACTATGACCTTCCTCACCAAATCTTCCTCCACTCCATATAGGTAGGGTACAGGAGAAGCTCCAGAACTACATTTAAAGCTTCATTCAGATCAATTCTAATCGCAGTTACGCTACATCACTATAAAAAATATCATCTTCAGCCACGTGTTTTTGCCACGTGATTATTATGTGGTTAAAAAAAGTCAGTTGCAACATGATAATCACGTGACAACATGTTTTATTAATAAAATAAAACAGCATGATGGTTGTCTGAGTTTTAAAAAAAAACATGTTGCTAGTAAAAATATAATATAAAATATTTTAATTGGTCTAACGTTTCGGATTTTTGAAATTTTGAAAAAGTCAGTTGTGACGTGGTATTCACGTCGCAACATTTAAGAGGGAAAATCAAATTAATTCAGACTGACATGATCAGCTTTTGCAGGCATGTGAAGAAAGAGAATATGACCGTTGGCATTGTTGCGACGTGAAAGTCATGTGGCAAAGTTGCGGCGTGATTTTCATGTCGCTGAATGGTTTATATATTTAATTAAATCACGTTACACCAAGCACAAGACAGTAGTATATTTTCAACAAACACAACTCTCCCTCTCTCATTCCATCCCAATCTCCATTAACCCTCTTCTTCATAAAATCCAACTCAATCTCCATTATAAAACCTCTTCTTTTTCATAAAATTCAACTTCAATCTTCATTAATCCTTGTTTTTCAGGTTAATTTAATTTAATTTTGTCTCTATTTTGTTTACAAGTTTTTATTTATTGTATTATGTGATTGTAATTTATTTTAATTTTTCTTTGAATAGAAGAAGATTGATATAGTAGAAGTAGATTGCAAAAAGGTTGGACAAGAAGATTGAAGGAGTTAGAAGAGAAGAGGTATTTCTTGAAATTTTTTTTTACATTTGATATATTTTCTGAATTTAGTTAGATTTTAGGTTGAATTTGATTAAATTATAATATTGTAATTTTCATTAAATATAATTTTAAAAAATGAGAATATATATTATATACGTACTTCTTGTTAAAAAACGAAAATATATATAAATAAATATTTATTAATAAACAAAAATATATATTATGATAAGTTATATATCTTGATTTATTTAATTTATTTATTATAAAAAACAAAAACAAAACAAAATAATATATAAATTTTATAAAAAAAGTTTTAATGTTAATATATATTTTATTTAAAATAAATATAATATAATATTTTATGTATTGATTAAAAACATATATAAAAAAATAGTTTTTTGTATTAAATAAAAACATATTTAAAAAACTGTTTTAATATGTATATATTTAGTAAAAACTGTTTAATGTTATTATTATAAAATCTGTTTTATAATTAAAAAATATATATATTTAATGTTATTATTTTAAAATTCTTTTATAACTATGCATATATAAAAAAACAGTATAATATTATAAAAAATAATATAATAATATAAAAAATAGTATATATTTGATGTTAATATATTTTTTCAAAACAAATATAATATTATATTTTATGTAGAATGTTAATAAAAATGATTTTAGAATTAAAAAAAATTATATAAAACTGTATTTTATATTATATATATATATATATATATATATATATATATATATATATATATATATATATATATATATATATATATATATATATATATATATATATATATATATATATATATATATATATATATATATATATATATATATATATATATATATATATATATATATATATATATATATATATATATATATATATATATATATATATATATATATATATATATATATATATATATATATATATATATATATATATATATATATATATATATATATATATATATATATATATATATATATATATATATATATATATATATATATATATATATATATATATATATATATATATATATATATATATATATATATATATATATATATAATGTTAATAAAAAACTGTTTTATAATTAAAAAAATTATATAAAAATTGTATTATATGTTAATAAAAAACTGTTTTATAATTAAAAAATATTATATAAAAACTATATTATATGTCAATAAAACTAATATAAATTTATAGTCATATTTTATATTTAAAAATATTAAATTTAAATTTTAGTTTATTAATTTTATTATATTAAGTATATTAATTTATATATTTTGATATATTTAGTTTTATTTTTGATAATTTGATTTATAATATTAAATTTAATAAATAAATTATAATATTTAATTTATAAATTTAATGAAACAGAAAATAATATTAATTATTAAATCAGAATTATTATATTTAAAACAGAAAATAATTTATTTATCTTTAAAATAAGTTGCGACGTGTTTTCCACATCACAAATTAGTGACATGAAAAACACGCCGCAACACACAATGTAAAAGTGAATATAAAACCTGTTTTGACCTCTGCTCTGTTCTGACTGCCTTTGATCCCATAAAGTTTGTTGCGGCATGAATTTCACGTGGCAACGTTGTGACATGTTTCCCACGTCGCAATAACATTGTCAAGCGCTCTCCAGCGACGTGTTTCTTCACGTGGTAAAAACAAAGTTGTGACATAATTTTGATGTTAGCGACGTGAGAGTCACGTGACAACACACAACTTATTTTATAGTGCATCAATTCGTTATAGCTCAACCCTCTTCCTTAATAGCTACGGTTTCTCCAAGCAATCATATTAGAAATACATCGATACATTAGTTACACTAGCAGGAGCATATGTACCCTGATTCGCACCAAGATCCTCTAAGTTTAATGCGGCAACCGCACCTCTCACTTCTTTATCTCTCTAAAAATGCATTCTCTCCTATGTTGTTTCCTTTTGTCCATCCTTTTCTCACTTTCTCTCTTGAAAAGTTAAAGAATTCAAAGTTAGAGGATCAACTTCTAGTTGATATGACTTTAATTAGAGTTTAGAGTTTAGCTAAATTTAACCTCCTAGACACAATTCTTATATATTAAAATAGCATAGGTATGATATATAAAATATAATATCATTAAAACAATAATTTTATCTCTACTAATACTATAAAGCACTGATATTTTTAAACAGGTAAATATTCATTATAAAGTTTTAAAACAAGTTAATATAAAAATATGATATAACAGTTATCACTCACAAGTACATTATAAGTGCAAGTTTACATTATAAAATAATATCGACAAAATTTTCCATTTTAAGATCATGTTAATGCACATGCACAAACTCGTAAGATGTTCATAAAATAAATCTGTTAAAGTTTACATAAAATTGTGTATATATAAGTTTAAATTTCATGTAAAAGAAAAGTTTAACTTGTTTTTATGATCTAGAATCATAAAGTCACAAGAGTGTAAGAGTTAGCATCTTTAATTATTACAAAAACATAAAAAAAATTCTTGTCTTGATTCTAGTTATAATCGTAGTATATCTAATATCATTAGTCAATTATTATTGTTATTTTTTTTATTGACTACTTTAAATAAAATAACACGAACAACAAAATGTTAATTGTGAAGAGGTATTATATACGACAAGATATTTTAACATGTGTACATTATATACTCTCAAGATATAGTCAGATTTTGTGAGTAATTCTGAGTGTGATTATGTTTATTTCTAAGAAGATTTGTTGTTGTATCTTTTAACAATATGTTATTTAGTAAGATTTGTTAAAAAAATTCAAGAAAATCTAATCAAATTAAATGTATATTTAAAATGAATGAAGATCAAAATCAAATATCTTGGTGGATGTTTTTGAAAAGCAAATCTAATATAATCTTCATCATAATCAAATATGTTGTTATCAATTCAAATGTCCATTGCAGAAAAGTTGAACTATGATTACTATTTAAGAAGACTCTTTCCTAACATTAAAGACACAAAGCAAGAATTAAATATCACTACGCCAAAAAAGACCTACGAAAGCGCTTTTTTGGGCCTTTAAAAGCGCTTTCTAAGGTGGAGCTGCTATAGGTTTTAGCAGCGCTTTTTGTTTAATGAAAAGCGCTTTCGTAAGTCTACCTATGACAGCGCTTTTTCTAAAAAGCGCTCTCTTAAGTAGGCTTTTGGCAGCGCTTTTTCTAAAAAGCGCTCTCTTAAGTAGGCTTTTGGCAGCGCTTTTTCTAAAAAGCACTCTCTTAAGTAGGTTTTTGACAGCGCTTTTTCTAAAAAGCGCTCTCTTAAGTAGGCTTTTGGCAGCATTTTTTTATGAAGAAGCTGTTGGCTGAAGATTTTGATGATATTATTAGAAGCGAAGCGAATTGGACGTTTCGATCGGAATAAAGCAAGATGTCATGTTTCGAAATGGTAGAAGCAGTGCTTCGAATGGGCATATAAAAACTTGGAGCTTCGAGTGACAGTTATGAGAATATATTCAAAGAAGTCTCGAAATGTTAACAAGGTTGTGTCCAAGAAATGCGTTCGAAGCGAAGAAGTGCCAAAACATTTGAAATTCAAATGCAAGCGGGATGTTCGAAATTTGAAATATATGCGCTGGAGCATTCGAAGACGCGTGGAAGCAAGGGAGAGGCATCACTCTGCATGTTCTGAACGTGGCAGAATCTTGTAGCAAGACCGTTATGGTCGAAGTAGTATAAATAGAAGTCTTAGCATTAGGATTTCGTGTGTCATATCTATTGTACAAAAAACTCAGTAAACATTCAAAATACCACATGGCTAGGGAAACGAATGCACGAGCAATGTACGTATGATAACACCAAGTGTTTATGATTTAATAAAAACTCTTTATCATTTCCAGTATTTTCCTTTATCTTCATGTCAATACCATTCAAAAGTTTTTGCACTAAAATGTTTTCATTCGAAGTCTTTTTACTGATGCCTTACATTTAAATGCTTTCTTTCCATTTCAAATACTTTACATTTCAGAAACTGTTGTACATTTTATGCCTTTATCTTCAAGCTTTTATCATTCGAACGCCTTTTTCACTTAAAGTCATTTTACTGTTTTCTTGCATTTAAACGCTTTCTTCATATTTCGAATCTTTTACATTCCAGAGAATCTTTTACATTACATGTTTTTATGCTTCGAAGTCATTTACTTGTCTTTTATGCAGTTTTACATGTCTTTACAATTGAACTTTATTCATGCAATTTAGTTTCACGCACATTTACTCGATCATGCCTTTAAATCTTTAATAGAGTAATCGAAGCAAGTTAAATACCTACACAACATTCTAAATACCAACCATGAATACCAGTTCTATAATGAGAGTTATCCTAATGACCAATACATCCTAGGATCAATCTAGTCGATCCTGCGAGTTACCAGAGAGATTGAATAACAGTCAGTAAGATTATTCGATAGTTTGGAGGACTAGCGGTTGTTTACCAGAAATCACTGTAAACAAATTGGCACACCCGGTGGGACCCGTCATTGGACGTTACGAAATTTAGAACAAAAAAAAAATTGTTGAGACGTAACCATTGTAAAAATACTCTGATTGATAAGTTTGTTGTTTTATGAACCTTAGAAGTGGTAGAATAACCGATAGCAACCAACCCTTATCCAGAAGAAAACGTTTGAACAAGATGTCTAATTCTGACAATCAACAAGGGGAACAAAATGCCCCACATACAACAGGCACTAATATGTCCGCTTCGATGGGAACATCTAATGTGATCCCTTCGAATACACAGTCTGTTGCATCCTCTACCAGTAATATAGCCACTAATGGAATAAGTGGCATATCAACTAATAGTTCGATCCTAGGAAATACTGGAACCATTGGGTATCCTGGGGGATTCGTCCCACCATCAGGGACACAAACCCATTTCGCCACCCCACTAACTAGACCACCCGGTTTCGATGGTAATAGAACCAGAAATTCCTCTTATGGAATGCCAACATATTTTATGGCAGGCTTACACAATTCCACATCGAATTCATCACCACAGTTAGGGTCTGGGTCTGGGGCAAATCAGTTTATGACAAATAACCAAGGGTCAGTGGGTTATAGTTCAATGCCTATTTTAACCACAGAAAACCAGTTGGCTTTTAGGCAATTAATGGATGACAGTAACCATAATATGATAGGGGTATTAGCACAAACTATGCAGGAAATATTTGCCCCAATAGTACAAAATGTGACTGTGACAAACAGAGAAAACGCAGATAACATGAGTCAAATAGCAGATTTCTTTTCTCCCCCAGAGAGGCGTAGGCAGAATCAGGCGGGAGTTCGAGCGAACGTACCTATTATAGAACAAGTTGCTAACGACCCAACCTATAGACCAGCCAGAGAGGAGGTTAACTTGGGGGCAAGGGCACAAAGGCTAGAAGCCCCAATGATCCAAGGCCCACAAAGAGAAATTATGGAACCAGGGGCAAGGGTCGAAAGGCTGGAAGTCCCAGAGTTTCGAGAAGAACAACCTAGAGGGGTTGTCATGGTGGGTCGAAATCAAGATGCTGATGCAGTCGTTCATAGAATTCGAAACGATAACATCTTGGCAGAAAATAATTTAACCACCATGATAGAGAGAATCATGGCCCAGAATGGCCTCAACACATGAATTAGAAGGCCAAATTATGCCTCCCCTATATTAGATTACATAATGCACACTGATTTACCAAGGGGATATAAAGTCCCTAAATTTACAAAGTTTGCTGGGGATACCAATGAGTCAACAGTCGAACATATAGCCAGGTATCTAACCGAAGCGGGAGATATAACCAATAATGAAGACCTCAGGATCAAATATTTCCCAAGTTCCCTGACTAAGAACGCTTTCACATGGTTCAGCACTTTGCCTCCTGGGTCCATTGATACTTGGGCTCTTTTGGAGATATTATTCCATGAGCAGTTCTACATGGGACAATCAAAAATAAGTCTGAAGGAACTAGCCAGTGTCAAGAGAAAGTTCACTGAACCCATAGATGATTATCTGAATAGATTCAGGCTTTTGAAATCTAGATGTTTCACAGTAGTGCCTGAACATGAGTTAGTCGAAATGGCCGCTGGCGGCTTGGATTACTCTATTCGAAAGAAACTAGACACTCAATACTTGAGGGATATGGCTCAATTAGCCAATAGGGTTCGACAGGTCGAAAGGCTAAAGGCCGAAAAGGCCAGAGTCTTTAAAAATAACAAGAAGGAAAGGATCTCCTATGTTGGAACTGAGGAAACAGAAGATTATCCTGAATTCGAATTCGAAGAGGTCGAAATCGACCTCGCTGAATTAAAACAGGCACCACCTTACTCCTGCAAATTATTAGTTTCCACAAAAGGGAAAGAAATTGTTGAAAATGAGAAAAGTGACAAATTCCCAAAGAAGGTTTATACCTTCGATGTCACTAAATGTGACGAGATTTTTGATTTACTTGTCAAAGATGGCCAACTCATTGTGCCATCAAATGTCAAAATACCTCCTTTAGATCAAAGAAAGAAAAGAGGATTTTGCAAATATCATAGTTTCCTAGGCCACAAAACCTCACAGTGTTTTCTTTTTAGGGACCTAATTCAGAATGCAATTAAAGATGGCAGACTGAAGTTTGCTGATAAGGCAAAAATGAAAGTGGACGAAGACCCTTTGGACGTCGCAGACACCAATTACTCCGAGCCTGCATGCATTGGAGAAATTAACATGGTGGAAGCTGACCAGAGTGACGCCCCAATAGGAGAGAAAGGTACTGAAAATGAAAGTTGGGTGATAGTCGAAGTCAATAAGGAGGTCACTGAAGACGTCCACAAGCAACCAGGGACTTCGATTGAAGCAACACCTCTAGCTGTTGCAGAAGAAATCCAGGCTACTGAAGGCCAGGAAAACCAAAACCAAGAATTGACACAGGTTACTGAAGGCCTGAGGCTAGAATTGGAGAAAGTCCAAATCACGAAGCCAACCTCCCCTCAGAAAGAAATATGGGATACTTTAGGGGAACCCAGTGGAAAATTTGACTATTTGGTCAAATATTCTGCCCCAGAGAGTTCAAAGGTCCACATTGAAGATATAAAACCCATAGGATGGGGAGATGATGACGCTAAGGGGGAGGATGTTGAGGTAAACATGGTGGATATGGAGAGACCTCGCTCTGAGATGGAGGAGGTAGAGAGATACTTAGAAAAAGAGAAGTATAAAATGGAGTGTTATACCCCAAAATTTGCCCTCCCATATTCTTCAAGAAATTGCCAAGCCAAGCTAGAAAATTCCCCAAGGGTTGTGCAGTGCAACAGTCTCCCATACAGTCAAATTAGGGTTTTGAGTCTGATCAAGAAAAGGAAGTTTTCAAAGGCCCAATCAAGTCTCATATGCTTACAAACATGGTCAAGTATCCTCATATCAAGTTTCAAGACATTCAGCTCAAAATTGCACAGTCAAAACCCTAGATTGCACCACAGTCAACTGTAGGGGCAAAATGGTCATTTGGCAGTCAAAAGTTCAAATTTTTGGTCAATATATCATTTTGAAGCCACAAACATCATTTGATCAATGCTTGATCATGATTCTCAAAATTTGGCTCAGAAATCATCAAAGATGCAAAAGTTGCTATATTTGGACAGCTGAAAAAGTCAACTGAAATTGACCAGGGCATAACTTTCACATGGATTATCAGAAAAATTCCATCCAAAGCTCATTTTGAAGAGAAAGACATTTCCTACAACTCATCTTCATACTTCAAGTCCAAGAAATGCTCTCACAAAAAGTTATCAATTTCAACATTATAGGTCATTTTCAAAAGTCAACAAAAAGGGACTTTAAGTCAAAGGCCATAACTTGAGATTGGTAAATCAAAATGACATGGGACCAAAGGCATTGGTTAAAGGACTCAAAGACCTTTCCAAAATGTCCAAGAACATGTGAAAAGCTTAAAAATTGAGCAAGTTATGCCTTGTAGAAGTTGGGAAAATTTTGTGAAATGGCAAAAGTCAACTATCCTTGAAAATCCAATTTTGACAAAAGGCCCCCATTTTTCTCACTTTGTCCATCCTTGTCATGCCACACACGTGGCCCATGGTTGATTTCAAGACCAAATGTTGACTTTTTTATTTTATTTAATTTTTGATGATTTAATTCATTTTAATTCATTGAAAATTCAAATAAAATTTAAAAATCAATGAAATAGTGTCAAATGAATTTGGACAAGTTCTAGGTATCATGAACCAATTCAAAAATCAGGCCAAGGTTCATTTACACACTAGGTCTAGGTTTTGGCTAGAAAATAGGAAAAATGGTTAATGAATGAAACCCTAATGCCAATTCTTTCTCAAGCATGGATTAAGGTCAAATAGCAAGCCTATTCAATTCTATGATGATCACTGAGTCCAACCCTAACTGGAACATAGCACAAAACTCGTTCAAAGGCCATTTGGCAATTTGAAAAATAAACCATAAAATGAAAATCTGATTTCAAAGCTAGGGATCTTCTCAAGCCATAATTTTTGTATCAATAGCTTCCTGAGACGATTTTGAACGTATCCCAAATCATAACATCTTCCAAAGCTCCTTGAACTGGTATCCACGAGTCCAACTGCTTCTTAAAAATTTTGAAATCATGTAGCACGATTCAAGCACATTCTTGCAGTTTTAATTACATATTCATACTCACAATGAAGTTTCTGAGCTAACCCTTGCATTTAATTTCATTTTTGTGCCATGAATAAGAAATTGCCATTTTCGAATCCTAGGGTTACAGCTTTCTCAAATTAGGGATTTTGCCTAGGGGAAAAATTAGAGTCCCTGACTGCCATGGCTGAACTCAGTACACCCAGACGAAGAAGAAGATGCCATCGCGAACAATTTATATAGCCTATATGGCTATTCGCTATTTTCTCATAGCATGTGTAAAACAACGTTTCAAAACCGTTGCCTTCTTTGTTTGTATTTCAGGAAATTGGAAGGGACGATGAGTTGTCACGCGGAGACTGGACAATTCGAATTTGCGCGCGTTTTACATAACACTAACCATTTTTATTTTATATTGTTTATTAACTATTATATGTTAAATGAAAACAACTGGCTCAGTGGCAAGGGATAAGCGTGTTAACCTCAAAGACCTGGGTTCAAGTCCCAGGTCTTGCAATTTCTCAATATTATTTTTCATGTTAAGGTTCCATGCAGCGCTCACATAAGGACTCACCATGCACTGCAGAATCAACTCATCCACGTGTCCCAGGGCCTCAGATCCATGGCCAAGGTGAAGAGTGCACCATACATCAAGTCAACAGGCGTGCACTGGATCAAAAAAGTCAACCAATTCTCACAAATAACTGGGCCAGGCTTCTCAAAACTGCACCTCAAATTCAAATCCACACCCCCTGGTTCTATTTTTTTTTCTTTTTCTAATTTTCTTTATATTCCATTATTATTAAATTTACTTGTGTTTTATTTTCTGATTTAATTAATTCTTACAAAAATATAAAAAAACATTAAAAATACAGAAAAGGCAAAAAAAAATATAATTAATTTTGATTCTTTTATAAATAAATTAAAATGTAAATCATTTAGTTTAATTAGGTTTTAATTTTAATTTTAATTCTTTGTTCATAATAAAAATCCAAAAAATGTAGAATTAGGTTAATTATTAATTTTTTATTTTTTTTTCTTTTTTTTAATTTTCTCCTTTTTCTCACAATATTATTATTTATTATTTATTTTCTATAAATCAAAAATTGTACATAATTAGTTTAGAATTTAATTAGGTTAGAAATTAAATCTTTTTTATAATAAACTTAAAAAACATTAGAACTAGGATTTTAATTTTAATTAACTTTTCTCTTTTTTCTTTTAAACCTAAAAAACACAAAAACATTATTTTTCATTTAATTTTTAATTTCCTTGATTATTTTTTATTATTTGTAAAAGGGTCCAAAGCCCTAATTTTATTTAATCTTTTTATTTCGCGCATTTGTTTTATATTGTTTAAATACCTCTGTATATGCCCCAAAGCCTTGTAATAAGTTTAAATTTAAAATTCTCGCACTTTTATTTTATTCGCTTTATTTATTTTCAGTCAAATCGGGTTCGGTTTTTTTTGGCGATGTGGACCCGCGCCGGTTGTAATAGTTTAGATTTATTTTCTCGCAAACTTTATAACTGTTAATAAATATGCATGAAAGAATGAATGCCCAAAAAAATAAAAATCGAATCGTTAGATCACCAATGCATGACAAGACAAACAATAAACTGAAAATGACACACAATTCGCACACACACCACCCCTAGGGTACGCCTCACTGTTGCCTTTCGAAAGGTGATCGTCGAGTAGAGGACGTCTTAGTAAGTCCTCATGATCCGGGAACCTGGCATGAGGGTAGCTTCTAAGGTGTCTTCCCATTGCTCTGGTGATCACCATGTCCCTACAAACTCGAATTGACCCGAACACCTCCAACGGTGGTGCTACCTACCTCTCAATGGTGGGATGGCACTACCTTAAAGGACATTTACACAGACGAATTCCTTAGGGTAGGTAGGTTCTCAAGGGTACTTGCTCTAATTTCAAACCAAACAAAAACTCTTTTCACCAACACTTTCAAAAACTTTCAAAGCAAACTTTTCAAACACTCTGACGTACGAGTTAAACTGAAACTTTTCAAAGAATATTTTTGAAACCCACAATTGAAAAGCAAGCACACAATTTTGAAAACACATTGAGCAAGTACCTAAGAGCCCATGGATAACCATGGATAGAAAGGGTGCTAATACCTTCCCTCTCTATAACCTACCTCCCGAACCGAGAGCAATCTCTTAAAAGGAATTTTTCTGTGCTTTTGTCCTTTCCTATCGGAGAAAATAAAAGACGGTGGCGACTCTTGCTTACCGCGACATTTCGCGAACCAGCTTTAAAACAGTCAGTTCCAGATCCACCGATCACAGAACTGGCGACTCTGCTGGGGATAAACTTAAAGTGAGGTGTACCTTAGGACTAAGATCACTGTGTTTTCAATTGCTTGGACTTGTGTGCTTTAAATTGTGGGTTGCTTGGGAGTTCTATAGATCCTAACCCGGATCTGGGGAAATACCTTCTTAGAAAGTAGCAACAAGGCTGTGAGGGAACTGTGCGGGGTATACCGACATGGTTGAAACAGTCTGCTACGTTGATGTGACATTTTGGTGTGTACCGGTAACCCTTGAGTCAGTCAAGGAGAGTACGGGGCCTCCATGTGGTGTCATGAAGCATCAACAGACCTTAGGAACCTTAATTGAACAATCTTGGCCTCTTTAGGGTAGTGAGATAACTGACTTTGGTGCAGTCCGAGGTTGGTTGATACTCGATACTACACTCAATTGAGGGTTGCTTTCCTGGAATATTTCGGTCGCCAGTTCAGTGGCTAAATCGAAACGATGAACAATGAAAGCAATCCAGTGATATTGGGAACCTTAGAACCCGGTTACTTTGATTAGGACAGGTTGAACCCACCAACTTCAAGAGGGTACTACCCAGACCCCATGCTGGCCTTAAACCTTAAGGGCCTGTCTTGTGTGCCTTGTGTGCCTTACATGTTTGTCTTTGTAAATATCTGTGTTTAATCATAGCATCATGACATCATCCAGCATCATATGCATTGACTAACCATTTCAGGGGTTCGAATTTTCATCTTTGTTCTTATTTTGTAGGACATGGAAACTGTTCGTAGAAAGACAATTCCAATCAGTCTTGTAAGGATCCCTCCTCAGCTTAAGGAGCTTATATCCAGGATTCCCGAGAACTCTTCATTCAGTGAAAGGCATGGAAGCCTCATCAGCTTGGTCAACACCAACATTGAGGAAGATATGATAAAAGTCCTGTTCCAATTCTTTGACCCTCTGCATCACTGTTTCACTTTCTTAGACTATCAGTTGGTACCTACATTGGAGGAGTTCTCCCGACTCCTGAAGATCCCTATCCTTGATCAGCTACCCTTCAACGGTACAGAAAAGGAACCTAAGCTTGAAGAGATTGCTAAAGCCTTGCACCTACAGTCATCTGACCTCAAAGGACATTGGGAAGTTAGAAGTGGTATCAAAGGGTTCTTAGCCAGGTTTCTGTTTGAAAAGGCCTATGATTGTTGGAACTCCCTTGACTTACAAGCTTTTGAAAAGGTTGTGGTTCTTCTTGTTTATGGTTTGGTGTTGTTCCCTAACCCAGACCAGCTCATTGATATCAGTGCTGTCCAGATCTTTATGTCCAGGAATCCTATACCTACGTTACTGGGGGACCTCCTTCACTCATGTTACACTCGAACCATGAGAAAAAGAGGTGTCCTTATGTGTTGCACTCCTCTCCTGGGAAAGTGGTTTATTTCGCACCTTCCACAATCAGTCCTGAAGAACGAGCGGGGTTTGAGATGGTCACAACGGTTGATGACTCTTACACATGCAGATATACATTGGTGCCCTAGGTCCAGAGAAGATGTCACTATCATTGATCGTTGCGGGGAGTATCCTAATGTTCCTTTACTTGGAACCAGAGGGGGTATTACTTATAGTCCATGCCTGGCTTGGAGACAGTTTGGTTATGCTCGGAGGGATGGTCCTCATGACATGTTGATTCCTGACATAGTTTTTGATTTCGACAACGATACTCAAGGACTTCGCCAGAGATTTATCAGAGCTTGGAGGATGCCTAGTAGGATAGACAGCAAGACACTGGGGCACAGGAACTCCATCCCTTTGGAGCCTTACCTCAAGTGGGTACGAGCCCGTTCTCAGAAGCTAGTGATGCCTTATCCTCACATGCTTCCAGTAATCAAAGAACCTGCCTTGGAAGGGGAGGTGTCTCATGTTATTCAGTACCCTGATATGCCCACATCCTGGGAAGAGATGCAGAAGAGCTGGATCCAGCTTAAGGAAGGGCGGAATTCTCTTGAGACTAGTTTGCATGCCAGTGAAAGGAAGGTCTTGGAGCTCACCCGCCTGTTGCATGAGGAAAGGAGTCTCAACACTTACATAGCTCCAAAGAAGATGCGCAACATATTTTGGATGTGATTTGATCTTTTTTGTACTTTTGCCCATGAGGCTTTGATGTATCAAACAATGATTTTCTTAATAATAACGTGTGTTCCTTTTGGTCTACAACAAACTTGAATTTTCGAACTCTTGAATGCATTGCATAAACACATATCATTCATCATGTGCATCGTAGGTACTCTCCTTTTCAGGTTGTTTACCGTTCTTCGCTGTTTATTTCAGCATCATGAATCCTCCTGAATCATCAACCGATGCGGCTATCAAGGCTCTTCAGGCGCAGAACGTCCAGTTTCAGGCGCAAAACGCCCAATTTCAGGAGCTGATCAAGGGCTTGTCTCAGGGTCAACAAGAGTTAAAGACCATGCTGTTGAAGAAGACTAAGAAGAAGAGGAGGACTGTGCTATTTAACACTGGGCGTAGACTCGGGAACACTTTGGTTGTTGAAGCTGAAAGGACTCCTCCATCTGTGACAGAAGGTAGTCACCACGAAAGGGAGGTCACTACTCCTGTGGGCTCTGATACTGAAACAGACTTCAACGACGACCAATACCCTCCTGCTGAAGACCGGTACAAACAGCTGGAAGACAGATTAAAGGCTGTGGAAGTTCAACGGGTACCTGGATTGGATTTCGGAGACTTGGGGTTATCTACTGGAGTGGTGATCCCGCACAAGTTCAAAACACCTGCCTTCGTGAAGTATGATGGGGCTTCCTGTCCCAAGATGCACCTCCGTTCTTATGTAAGGAAGATCCAGCCTTACACAGCAGACAAGAACCTTTGGATCCACTTCTTCCAGGAGAGTCTTTCAGGGACTCACCTCGATTGGTTCTATCAGCTAGATGGAATCAGCATTCGTAACTGGGAGGATCTGGCCACTGCTTTTTACAAGCAGTATCAGTATAATGCCGACCTCGCTCCTACGCGTACCCAGCTCCAGGGTATGTCGCTAGGGTCGGGTGAAGGTTTTAAGGAGTATGCTCAGAAATGGAGAGACCTGGCTGGCAGGGTGCAGCCACCATTGACGGATCGGGAGCTGGTAGATATGTTCTTGGGGACCCTATCTGGTCCATTTTTCAATCATCTTATTGGTAATTCCTCTGCTGGGTTTACTGATCTAATCCTGACTGGTGAGAGGATCGAGGCCGGTATAAAATCGGGGAAGATACAGAAAGTTGCCTCCTCCAGTACTGAGAAGAAGCCTTTCAAAAAGGAGGCTAGTGCTGTATATAACTCCCGGAGAACAGAGCGACCTGAACACCGCCAATCTGTCAGTGCGGTAATGATTGCCAAACCTGCTGCCGCTCCTCGGCCCACTAATCCTCAAAAGTTTGAAAGGCCCCGGAGAGAGTTCACCCGGTTAAGCATGACCTTATCACAAATCCTGCCACAGTTGCTATCCACCAATTTAGTGACTGTCAAGGAGGCTCCAAAGTTTCCCAACACTGCATCTCCCAAGTTCAATCCAAATGCTCGCTGTGCTTATCACTCTGATAGCCCGGGGCATAACACAGATGACTGTTGGGCCCTAAGAAACAAGGTTCAAGACCTCATTGATGCCAAGGAAATACAGTTTGAAGCGCCCGAGAAGCCGAATGTTGTAAATGCTCCCATGCCCCAGCATGGAGTGAATGCTGTTGAGGATAATTTGTATGTAGCTTCGGTGGATGATGTTGCTACTCCGTTGCTGATGGTCAAGAGGAATCTGTTGCTAGCCGGTTTATTTCCGGGATGTAGCGAAAGTTGCCCTCTATGTGTTGCTTCCCCTGCTGGTTGTTCTCTGTTGAAGTCAGGCATCCAAAACCTGATAGATAATAGAGAGATTTTGTTTGAAAAGACTGTTGTTCCTGCTGCTCCTGTTGAAGAAGTGTCGATCGTTACCATCTTCAACAACTATTCCGAGGCTCCTTCAAAGAAGCCTATACAAGTTTTGACAGTTCACGAGAATGTTCCCATCACCATTACTGTTCCGGGGCCTATACCCTACAAATCTGATAAGGCTGTCCCATGGCACTATGGGGCGGATGTTTACGTTCTGGGTGTGAAACAAGAGTGCAACATTGATACTGGTGTCTCCAACATCACCGGGCCTGCTAAGGTCACTCGTAGTGGAAGACTGTTCTCGCCAGACATTGCTCCTCCAGCAATTCATAGGCCTTTGATCTTCACACCTGCCAGAGTGCCTGTTTCTCCTTCTGACCAAGTATCCACCCCTGCTGCTGAGTCATCTGATACTCGGGGCAAGGGAATTGCTGCTGATGTGCCTGCCAGGACGGAGGCACCAAAGACCATTGTTGAGGCTTCCAAGCAGGAAATGGAAGAAATTCTCAAGATAATAAAGAAAAGTGATTTCAACGTTGTGGAACAGCTGGGGCACACCCCCTCTAAAATCTCCATGTTGTCCCTGCTGCTGTGTTCAGAGGCCCATGCAAAGGCTCTGATTGCTTTCTTAAAGACTGCCCATGTACCCCAAGATACGACTGCTGACCAGTTCACCGATTGTGTGGCCAACCTAACTGCTGATAATGGCCTGGGTTTCTCTGATGCCGATCTGACAGCAAAGGGGAAGAACCATAATGATGCCCTGCATGTCTCCATTGAATGCAGGGGCACTACTCTTGCTCATGTGCTGGTTGACACAGGTTCTTCATTGAATGTGCTGCCCAAGAAGGCTCTGGATAGGCTGGATTGTGAAGGTCTAGAGCTCAAACCAAGTAGCATTGTTGTCCGGGCCTTTGACGGGTCCAAAAGAATGGTGCATGGTGAAGTGGACATCCCAATCAGGGTTGGGTCACAAGTATTTGATTCAAAATTTTATGTGATGGATATCCATCCGTCCTATTCTTGTTTGCTGGGTCGCCCATGGATCCACAAAGCTGGAGCTGTGACTTCTACATTGCATCAGAAGCTCAAGTACCCGGTCAAGGGGAGGATCGTAACAGTGCAAGGGGAGGAGGAGTACATGGTCAGCCACCTCAACTCTTTCAGATACGTGGAAATGGATGGGGAGTTCATTGAAACCCCCTTTCAACATTTTGAGGAGGTACCACCAACCTTGGCAACAGCAGAAGATGAAGAGGTTTCTCCTATGAAGATGGCCTCCTTAAAGGACGCCCGGGCTGTGATCGAAAAAGGCGAATGTGCAAACTGGGGCAAGCTCCCTGATCTTACTCCTAAGACTAACAAGTTTGGGCTGGGTTTCACCACGGAAGCTCAGAAAGCGGTGCGCAAGGCAAGAATTGGAAGACCTCCGTTGCTCATCACTCAGCATGGAGTGAATGCTATTGGAGAGGAAGATGAAGTGGGAGAGTCAGAATTCGATAGCTGGATCTACCCAACGGCCGACGGTGGATTGACCAATTGGACTGCTAAAGATTTTACTCCCATAACTTTTGTCTCCCAGTAATGAATTTCTTTGTTTTTGATTTGTAATAAACAATAATTTGAGACTATATGGCCCGGTGTCTTACCCGGGGCACCGTGGTTTTATTTATGAGGGCTTTTTGTTTGTCACTATCATATATCATGAATAAAAGCATTGGACGTTTTTTACATTTCAAATTTTGCGCTCCTTTTCTTTCCTTTCTTTACATATTGCAAAACAGCTGTATTTACACACACACTCACTCATACAGGTTTCAATCCACTCTGGATCTCACTGGTAACGACTCTGCTACTGCCAGTTATGACTTCGAAAATCCGATCAACTTAGCCGCCGACGAAGGTGAAGATGATTGTGAAGTGCCTGGTGAACTTGCAAGGTTGTTACAACAGGAAGAGAGGGCAATTCAACCCCATGAAGAGCCAGTGGAAATAATAAACTTGGGTACTGAGGAAGACAAGAAAGAGGTGAAGATTGGTGCCAACCTAGAACTCAGCGTGAAGCAACGGTTGAGTCAGATGCTGCATGACTATAAAGAAATCTTTGCCTGGTCCTACGAAGATATGCCTGGATTAGATACCGACATTGTGGTCCATCTCTTACCTACTAAAGAAGATTGCCTTCCGGTTAAGCAAAAGGTCCGCCGTATGCGTCCAGAGATGTCCGAGAAGATTAAAGCCGAGGTTATGAAGCAGTTTGAGGCCGGGTTTCTTGCAGTAACTTCTTACCCTCAGTGGGTTGCTAATGTGGTGCCGGTACCTAAGAAGGACGGCAAGGTCAGGATGTGTGTTGATTATAGGGATCTGAACAGGGCCAGCCCCAAGGATGACTTCCCTCTACCCCACATTGATGTCCTTGTTGATAATACAGCTCAGCACAAGGTGTTCTCTTTCATGGATGGTTTTTCAGGCTACAATCAGATCAAGATGGCACCTGAAGACATGGAAAAGACTACCTTTGTTACTCAGTGGGGCACCTTCTGTTACAAAGTCATGCCTTTCGGACTGAAAAATGCTGGGGCAACCTACCAACGTGCCATGGTTACCTTATTTCATGATATGATCCATCATGAGATAGAAGTGTATGTGGACGACATGATCGCTAGGTCCCAGACTGAGGAAGAGCACCTAGATCATCTGCAAAAGTTGTTCGACCGGTTGAAACTGTACAAACTAAGATTGAACCCTAACAAGTGCACCTTCGGGGTAAGATCTGGGAAGTTGCTAGGCTTCGTGGTCAGTGACAAGGGAATTCAAGTGGACCCAGCTAAGGTCAAAGCCATTCAAGAGATGCCAGTTCCTAAGACAGAGAAGGAAGTCAGAGGCTTTCTAGGACGTCTGAATTACATTGCTCGGTTCATCTCACATTTAACTGCTACCTGTGAACCAATCTTCAAGCTGCTGAAGAAAGATCAGGTAGCACGTTGGAACGATGAATGTCAGGCTGCTTTTGACAGAATCAAAGAATATCTCCAAGAACCACCCATCCTTATGCCACCAGTTGAAGGGAGACCTTTGATACTTTACCTGACAGTACTTGATAATGCAATGGGGTGTGTGCTGGGGCAGCATGACGAGTCTGGCCGAAAAGAGCATGCCATTTATTACCTTAGCAAAAAGTTTACTGACTGTGAGACCCGATACTCACTGCTTGAGAAAACTTGCTGCGCTTTGGTATGGGCTGCTCGCCGGCTGAGACAGTATATGCTGACTCACACTACCTTGTTAATCTCAAAAATGGATCCTATAAAGTACATATTCGAAAAGCCTGCTCTGTCCGGGAGAATTGCAAGATGGCAGATGATCTTGACGGAATACGACATTCAGTACACAACCCAAAAAGCCATCAAGGGAAGTGTATTGGCAGACCACTTAGCACATCAAGCTGTGGATGACTACCAATCAATGAACTTCGAGTTTCCAGATGAAAGCATTATGATAGTAACTGACTGTGAAATACCTGGACCGGATGAAGGACCTGAACCAGGATCCCGATGGTCTATGCACTTTGACGGAGCCTCCAATGCTTTGGGAAATGGTATCGGCGCCATAATCGTATCTCCACAAGGTACTCATACTCCCCTCACCGCCCGGCTGTGTTTCAACTGTACCAACAACATGGCGGAGTATGAAGCGTGTATTATGGGTCTTCAAGCTGCGATTGACCTGAGGATCAAATTTCTAAGTGTCTTCGGAGATTCCGCTCTCGTGATCAATCAGATCAAAGGAGAGTGGGATACGAAACATCCAAATTTGATTCCTTACAGAGAATGTGTGTTGGCCCTGATCCCCCACTTCACAGAGATAACATTTGAGCACTTTCCAAGAGAAGAGAATCAGCTGGCGGACGCGTTAGCTACAATGTCTTCAATGTTCAAGGTTAAATGGGATAATGAAGCTCCCCGGATCACCATCTGGAAACTGGACGAACCGGCATACTGTTGTGATCTTGAAACTGAATTGGTGACTGAGAAGCCTTGGTACCACGAAGTGAAGAGATATCTGGAAGCACAGGAATACCCTGAAGGAGCATCTGTCAATGATAAGAAGTTCCTGAGGAGGTTTGCAGCCAAGTTCTTTCTTAGCAATGGCGTCTTGTACAAGCGAAACCAGGATTCAACCCTACTGCGTTGTGTAGATAAGCCTGAAGCAGAAAGAATCATGGAAGAGCTACATGACGGGACCTTTGGTACACACTCCAGTGGACATACAATGGCAAAGAAGATCCTACGGGCAGGGTATTACTGGTCCACCATGGAAGCTGACTGTTACCAGCATTCTAGGACATGCCATAAATGCCAGATCTACGCGGACAAGGTGCATGTTCCTCCGGTTCCCCTGAATGTTCTGACTGCGCCTTGGCCATTTGCAATGTGGGGCATAGACATGATCGGTGAGATAAAACCTACGGCATCCAATGGACATCGCTTCATCCTAGTGGCAATTGATTATTTCACGAAGTGGGTTGAGGCAGCATCCTATGCTACGGTAACCAAGACTGTTGTGGCACGGTTCATTCGGCACAATCTGATTTGTCGGTACGGTGTCCCTGAGCGGATTATTACGGACAACGGTACCAATCTGAACAATAAGATGATCACCGAGCTTTGCGAACAGTTCAAGATACAGCACCACAATTCTTCTCCTTACAGACCGAAGATGAATGGGGCTGTAGAAGCAGCTAATAAAAACATCAAGAAGATTGTGCAGAAGATGACAGTAACGTATAAAGATTGGCACGAGATGTTACCATTCGCTCTGCATGGGTATCGTACTTCAGCTAGGACGTCAACTGGGGCAACTCCTTTCTCTCTGGTTTATGGCATGGAGGCAGTCTTGCCGATCGAAGTACAAATTCCTTCTCTCCGGATAATGAAGGATGCAAATCTGAACGAAGATGATTGGATCCAGACACGACTTGATCAACTCAACCTTATTGACGAAAAGAGACTTGCTGCTATCTGCCATGGTCAGACGTATCAGAAGCGAATGATCAGGGCATTTAACAAAAAGGTCAGACCACAGGAATATCAAGTCGGGGATCTGGTGATCAAGCGAATCATCCTTCCTCAGAGTGATCCAAGGGGCAAATGGACCCCTACGTACGAAGGGCCATTTGTGGTTAAGCATGTGTTCTCAGGAGGAGCAATGATATTAACCAATATGGATGGTGACGACCTTCCTCACCCCGCCAATGCAGACATAGTTAAAAAATACTACGCATGAAAAAGACCCGCTAGGCTGACATGTCTAGGCAAAAATTAGGGCTTCCCGTCGAACCAAAAGGGTTTGGGCAAAATGAAGGGATGAAAATGAAAAAATCTGTACACCCGGCAAGTCGAAAACCTGAAAAGGCGGCTTGGGCAAAAATGGGTATCCCGGTGGACTGAAAACCCGAAAAGGCAGTCCAGGCAAAAGTTAGGGATAAAAGCGTAATACTATGTCTCATTGGATCACTTTGCATCCAGAATCCGGTATCTACATCAAGACGGCATCGATCAGTCGGCCTCACCTTCAACCAAGGTCACCAAGTGATGAGACGCTCAGAGTTATAAAGACGATAGCAGAGTTGAAACCCAGTGGATCATTCATCTTTCACACAGCTGTTTTATTTTATTTTGTACAAAACTTGTATAAACTCTTTTGCTCGGCGACGTTTCTCTTACCAGGACGTCAGCCTCTTGTACACAAAACGCCTATTCACAGGCTATTCAAAATCAATACAAATATACTTTTCAGTTAAACGTGCCAACTATTTTTCTTTTTTGTTTTGTTTTGTGAAGAACGTCCAAGGTTCAATTTGTGATATATGCATTGACAATAATTTGCTAGCTCATAAATATTTGCATACGAAACAAAGAATTAATTGCAGGTGACACTAGAAACAGGGGCAATAAAGAGTTGTCTGAGCAGTCTAATTGTTCTATCCTCCAAGGTACCAAGGTAGGTTCAGCTAAAAAATCTAACCAGGCATCTTGAATTCCCCAGAGAGCGAGACAGCAAGTCAGTGCACTCTTCCCCAAACAAAGTTAACAAATCTCAAGGAAATTGGGTATCCTCCAGTCCCATCCAATATTCCCCAGCAGCATATATTCTTAACAAGCATCCCCGGCAGTCTTGGTCTAAAGATTGTTCCCCGGCGGCATACATCAACATTCAAAGGAATCACCTCCCCAGCATAGCAAAACTATCAAAATTTCCCCAGGAGAGTCCCATCCAAGTTCCCCAGGAAAAATGGAATTCATCTCCCCAAGCAATAAGCTTATCCCCAGTATATTCTGGAAGCTTATCCCCTAGCAGAGTACGAACGCGTCGTCCGGCTTAATTTAAAGAGTTATTTCCTTAATAGGATATAACTGGGTTATCCTCAGCCAAAAGCCAAGGGAAGGTCGTCGTCAACGTAGTTCTTTCCTATCCCCAGCGAAGTCAATTTACACTTCCAATACAGCAACGGTATCCCCAACAGAGTTACTATCAATATTCAGCAAGGCATCACTCTCTCCACAGAGTATTGCTTTCCAGCATGGTCGTTAGAGTATCTTTTCTCCCCGCAGGATCTTCCATTCGCCAAGTTTATTCCGCAACGGAGTCATCTTCTCCTACCGGTATCCTTGCCACTATCATCCCCAGCGGAAGCAAAATCTATTCTTCGACATCAGCCCAGGATACGACTTCCCGGCACCCGTCAAGGATTTACTTTCCTAGACGAAAACATATATAAAACATTACATACAGCATTATAGCATGCATAACGCACTGCATCATATCAATCTCATTTATGTTGAGAACATCATTGCTTGATCCATATCATTGCATATGACTGACTTTTATCTTTCAGGAAAAATTCAGTTAAGTTCTCAAGCTACATTTCAAGACCTAGACTGGTTCAGTCAAAGGCCTTCTCTGGTTCAGTTAAATCGTCCCAAGATTTTCCTGATGCTTATCCCTTTGAAGACATTTCAAGACCTAGACTGGTTCAGTCAAGGGCCTTCTCTGGTTCAGTTAAATCGTCCCAAGATTTTCCTGATGCTTATCCCTTTGAAGACATTTCAAGACCTAGACTGGTTCAGTCAAAGGCCTTCTCTGGTTCAGTTAAATCGTCCCAAGATTTTCCTGATGCTTATCCCTTTGAAGACATTTCAAGACCTAGACTGGTTCAGTCAAAGGCCTTCTCTGGTTCAGTTGAATCATCCCAAGATTTTCCTGATGCTTATCCCTTTGAAGACATTTCAAGACCTAGGCTGGTTCAGTCAAAGGCCTTCTCTGGTTCAGTCAGATCGACTTAAGATCTCCCTGATGCTTATCCCTTTGAAGACATTTCAAGACCTAGACCGGTTCAGTTAAATCGCCCCAGGATTGCTTATCCAGTCAAAGGCCTTCTCTGGTTCAGTCAGATCGACTTAAGATCTCCCTGATACTTATCCCAGTAGAAGACATTTCAAGACCTAGACCGGTTCAGTTAAATCGTCCCAAGATTTTCCTGATTGCTTATCCAGTAAAAGGCCTCTCTGGTTCAGTCAGATCGACCTTAAGATCTCCCTGATTCTTATCCCAGTAGAAGATACCCCGGATTTTTCTCAACGAGCGTTGTTGAAGTTAAAGTCACCCAAGGCTCTCTTACCATTCATGCTAAGGAAGTAATCATCCCTGGTTCTTTCATCGCCGTTTGAAGCTCCAGACTCAGCTCCTGTAACCAGTCAGGACACATCTAAACATCAGCTCCTGCAACGTGTCAGGTACTCATTTTCTGTTTTGCAGGTGTGCAGGTTCTCGCCAAGGAATCTCTTACGCAATCAGACATCCAGATGGCATCCATAAGCCCATTCCCCCATCATTGCTAACATGTGAGCGCAAATTTCCGGGCACTCTAGTGTCCAATCATCTTTTACCCTCGGATTACGAAAGGCACGTCAGCCAATCTGCATCCTCAGGTCTAAGAAGATTGAACAGGGGCAACTGTTATACCCCAAAATTTGCCCTCCCATATTCTTCAAGAAATTGCCAAGCCAAGCTAGAAAATTCCCCAAGGGTTGTGCAGTGCAACAGTCTCCCATACAGTCAAATTAGGGTTTTGAGTCTGATCAAGAAAAGGAAGTTTTCAAAGGCCCAATCAAGTCTCATATGCTTACAAACATGGTCAAGTATCCTCATATCAAGTTTCAAGACATTCAGCTCAAAATTGCACAGTCAAAACCCTAGATTGCACCACAGTCAACTGTAGGGGCAAAATGGTCATTTGGCAGTCAAAAGTTCAAATTTTTGGTCAATATATCATTTTGAAGCCACAAACATCATTTGATCAATGCTTGATCATGATTCTCAAAATTTGGCTCAGAAATCATCAAAGATGCAAAAGTTGCTATATTTGGACAGCTGAAAAAGTCAACTGAAATTGACCAGGGCATAACTTTCACATGGATTATCAGAAAAATTCCATCCAAAGCTCATTTTGAAGAGAAAGACATTTCCTACAACTCATCTTCATACTTCAAGTCCAAGAAATGCTCTCACAAAAAGTTATCAATTTCAACATTATAGGTCATTTTCAAAAGTCAACAAAAAGGGACTTTAAGTCAAAGGCCATAACTTGAGATTGGTAAATCAAAATGACATGGGACCAAAGGCATTGGTTAAAGGACTCAAAGACCTTTCCAAAATGTCCAAGAACATGTGAAAAGCTTAAAAATTGAGCAAGTTATGCCTTGTAGAAGTTGGGAAAATTTTGTGAAATGGCAAAAGTCAACTATCCTTGAAAATCCAATTTTGACAAAAGGCCCCCATTTTTCTCACTTTGTCCATCCTTGTCATGCCACACACGTGGCCCATGGTTGATTTCAAGACCAAATGTTGACTTTTTTATTTTATTTAATTTTTGATGATTTAATTCATTTTAATTCATTGAAAATTCAAATAAAATTTAAAAATCAATGAAATAGTGTCAAATGAATTTGGACAAGTTCTAGGTATCATGAACCAATTCAAAAATCAGGCCAAGGTTCATTTACACACTAGGTCTAGGTTTTGGCTAGAAAATAGGAAAAATGGTTAATGAATGAAACCCTAATGCCAATTCTTTCTCAAGCATGGATTAAGGTCAAATAGCAAGCCTATTCAATTCTATGATGATCACTGAGTCCAACCCTAACTGGAACATAGCACAAAACTCGTTCAAAGGCCATTTGGCAATTTGAAAAATAAACCATAAAATGAAAATCTGATTTCAAAGCTAGGGATCTTCTCAAGCCATAATTTTTGTATCAATAGCTTCCTGAGACGATTTTGAACGTATCCCAAATCATAACATCTTCCAAAGCTCCTTGAACTGGTATCCACGAGTCCAACTGCTTCTTAAAAATTTTGAAATCATGTAGCACGATTCAAGCACATTCTTGCAGTTTTAATTACATATTCATACTCACAATGAAGTTTCTGAGCTAACCCTTGCATTTAATTTCATTTTTGTGCCATGAATAAGAAATTGCCATTTTCGAATCCTAGGGTTACAGCTTTCTCAAATTAGGGATTTTGCCTAGGGGAAAAATTAGAGTCCCTGACTGCCATGGCTGAACTCAGTACACCCAGACGAAGAAGAAGATGCCATCGCGAACAATTTATATAGCCTATATGGCTATTCGCTATTTTCTCATAGCATGTGTAAAACAACGTTTCAAAACCGTTGCCTTCTTTGTTTGTATTTCAGGAAATTGGAAGGGACGATGAGTTGTCACGCGGAGACTGGACAATTCGAATTTGCGCGCGTTTTACATAACACTAACCATTTTTATTTTATATTGTTTATTAACTATTATATGTTAAATGAAAACAACTGGCTCAGTGGCAAGGGATAAGCGTGTTAACCTCAAAGACCTGGGTTCAAGTCCCAGGTCTTGCAATTTCTCAATATTATTTTTCATGTTAAGGTTCCATGCAGCGCTCACATAAGGACTCACCATGCACTGCAGAATCAACTCATCCACGTGTCCCAGGGCCTCAGATCCATGGCCAAGGTGAAGAGTGCACCATACATCAAGTCAACAGGCGTGCACTGGATCAAAAAAGTCAACCAATTCTCACAAATAACTGGGCCAGGCTTCTCAAAACTGCACCTCAAATTCAAATCCACACCCCCTGGTTCTATTTTTTTTTCTTTTTCTAATTTTCTTTATATTCCATTATTATTAAATTTACTTGTGTTTTATTTTCTGATTTAATTAATTCTTACAAAAATATAAAAAAACATTAAAAATACAGAAAAGGCAAAAAAAAATATAATTAATTTTGATTCTTTTATAAATAAATTAAAATGTAAATCATTTAGTTTAATTAGGTTTTAATTTTAATTTTAATTCTTTGTTCATAATAAAAATCCAAAAAATGTAGAATTAGGTTAATTATTAATTTTTTATTTTTTTTTCTTTTTTTTAATTTTCTCCTTTTTCTCACAATATTATTATTTATTATTTATTTTCTATAAATCAAAAATTGTACATAATTAGTTTAGAATTTAATTAGGTTAGAAATTAAATCTTTTTTATAATAAACTTAAAAAACATTAGAACTAGGATTTTAATTTTAATTAACTTTTCTCTTTTTTCTTTTAAACCTAAAAAACACAAAAACATTATTTTTCATTTAATTTTTAATTTCCTTGATTATTTTTTATTATTTGTAAAAGGGTCCAAAGCCCTAATTTTATTTAATCTTTTTATTTCGCGCATTTGTTTTATATTGTTTAAATACCTCTGTATATGCCCCAAAGCCTTGTAATAAGTTTAAATTTAAAATTCTCGCACTTTTATTTTATTCGCTTTATTTATTTTCAGTCAAATCGGGTTCGGTTTTTTTTGGCGATGTGGACCCGCGCCGGTTGTAATAGTTTAGATTTATTTTCTCGCAAACTTTATAACTGTTAATAAATATGCATGAAAGAATGAATGCCCAAAAAAATAAAAATCGAATCGTTAGATCACCAATGCATGACAAGACAAACAATAAACTGAAAATGACACACAATTCGCACACACACCACCCCTAGGGTACGCCTCACTGTTGCCTTTCGAAAGGTGATCGTCGAGTAGAGGACGTCTTAGTAAGTCCTCATGATCCGGGAACCTGGCATGAGGGTAGCTTCTAAGGTGTCTTCCCATTGCTCTGGTGATCACCATGTCCCTACAAACTCGAATTGACCCGAACACCTCCAACGGTGGTGCTACCTACCTCTCAATGGTGGGATGGCACTACCTTAAAGGACATTTACACAGACGAATTCCTTAGGGTAGGTAGGTTCTCAAGGGTACTTGCTCTAATTTCAAACCAAACAAAAACTCTTTTCACCAACACTTTCAAAAACTTTCAAAGCAAACTTTTCAAACACTCTGACGTACGAGTTAAACTGAAACTTTTCAAAGAATATTTTTGAAACCCACAATTGAAAAGCAAGCACACAATTTTGAAAACACATTGAGCAAGTACCTAAGAGCCCATGGATAACCATGGATAGAAAGGGTGCTAATACCTTCCCTCTCTATAACCTACCTCCCGAACCGAGAGCAATCTCTTAAAAGGAATTTTTCTGTGCTTTTGTCCTTTCCTATCGGAGAAAATAAAAGACGGTGGCGACTCTTGCTTACCACGACATTTCGCGAACCAGCTTTAAAACAGTCAGTTCCAGATCCACCGATCACATGGAGGATAATCATGGTGGAGATGCTAGTCTCAAGGATTACCTCATGATGTGCCACAAGGGAGATACAGGAATGATACTATGCCCTAGGTGCAGCATCCTCTGCAATCAGAGAATCGCTGCGAACTTCGAGAGGGTACAGAGGGCGCGAACTGGCAACAACTGGCGCCAGGATAACCAGCTATTCAGGTGTTATCCTAAGGCTGGAGAAAGTTTGCTGGAATTTGTGTTTCGCTGCTACAAAGGGGCAACCAAATGCTTGATATGCCCAAGGTGTTCTGCTGTGTATGATCAAAGCATGGCCAGAGCCTTCGAAACAGTCCCCTTCGCCCCTTGCTGGAACCATCAAGAAACTGTTCAGATGGGCCCACGTTTCGATAGCAAATACAAACAACGAAGGTCTGATAGTCCTCATCCCAAGGGTGCTCGAAGAGTGACGTTCAAACTCCCTGCTGAAGTGCCAACAGACAGATGGCTGCAAGTCAGAAATGACAAAGGCAAAGACAAATGGAGAAACACTGAACGAAACGCACGCCACGCTATGACATATAGAAGGCAATTCAACATAGCGAAGAGGGAAGAGGTGAGATTAGAGAACTACAAAGGAAGAAACCCCATGTCAAGATCCCAGTGGCGAAGGCAACAGAGGATTCGAAAGGCTGAGAGGGAAGCTGTGGCAAATAAAGGGGAAACTTCAACAAAGAACCAAGGTGAATCTAGCACCAACAAACCCACACCAAAAATCAAACTGAAGACAAACCCCCAGTTAATAGGAGGCTCTTTTCTAAAGTACAACTAGATGAACCAAAGGAATACACTCCAGGTCTAGAAGAAGACGAAGATATGATAACGGACAACTTCGAATCAGAGGGGGAGTCTTCGTTTAACCTCAATTGCAACGTGGTATTTGTGCTTCCCTGTGAGTTTGGACAGGAAACTGAAATTGATGAATATGAGGAAGAAGATACCATAGACCTGATGAAGCATAGGCCTGTGTGCTACTATGTGATGGATAATGGGGCTGTCGAGGAGCAGAATGCGTTCTTCGAACGCCCAAAACCAGCTATGAAGAACCATCTTAAGCCACTATTTATCCGGGCAAAGGTTGGTGTCCATGGCATGAATAAGGTTCTCGTGGATGGGGGTGCTGCAGTCAACTTAATACCCCACTTCATGCTGAAAAGGTTAGAAATACGCGAAGGAGACATCAAGCCCCACAATATGGTTCTATCCAATTATGAAGGGAAAGTAGGAAAAACACCGGGGGTGGTTCAATTGGACTTGACAATAGGCTCAAGCTGTAGGCCTACCATGTTCATGGTGATCGAAGCCAAGGCCAACTACAACCTGTTGCTGGGAAGGTAGTGGATCCATGGCGTAGGGGCAGTTCCTTCGTCAATGCACCAGCGATTAGTTTTATGGAGAGAAGATGGGATCATGGAAAACATTGAAGCAGACCAGAGTTACTTCATGTCAACAGTCAACTTAGTTGACAAGAGGAATTATGACAAACATCTGGCAAAGATTGCTCCCTGTGTCCCAAATGATGAAATCAACGAAACCAGAAACGCCCACTACTATATGACCCTTCACCATGATGGCCTATACTGGGATAGAAGAATAATCAGTGAAGACGAAGGAGTCGAAAGTACTATACAAAGACGGCCAGCATGCTGGGAATTCGACAACCTTACTCATGACTGAGTCCTCCTTTTTCGAAAGGATTTCGGCCTATATGGCTGAAAACGAATCAAAGGCAGCCTTAGAGGCTGAAATGAATAAACTGGCTGTAAAGATGAACGAATTAAATGGGGATAGCTCGAAAGGCTCACCCTTTAAAGAACTTGAGATAGATCAAAGGCTGGACGCCATCTATGATAAAGAACCCTTAGGCTTCGAAAGGGACCCCATAGACTCAGGTGCCAAAATGTTGGCGCAGGATCCACTCGAAGAAGTGAACCTAGGGGATGAAAAAACGAAAAGAATAACCTATATAAGTGCAAAACTTAGCCCAGGCCTCAAGCAGGAAGTGATCGAAGTCCTCAAGAAAAACAAAGATTGCTTCGCATGGGATTATGACGAAATGCCTGGTTTAAAGAGGGAGTTAGTCGAACACAGACTTCCAATCAAAGATGGCAAGAAGCCCATCAAGCAAACTCCTAGAAGATTCGCGCCAGCGGTTCTCACAAAGATTAAAGCTGAGATCGAAAGGTTGCTACGTTGCAGATTCATCAGAACCACAAGGTATGTCGAATGGTTAGCAAATATAGTACCTGTTATTAAGAAAAATGGTTCTTTGAGAATCTGCATAGATTTTAGGGATTTAAACACTGCAACCCCTAAGGATGAGTACTCCATGCCTGTGGCAGAAATGCTAGTAGACTCTGTTGTAGGATTCAAATATTTGAGTATGTTAGATGGATACTCTGGGTATAATCAGATTTTTATTGCTGAAGAAGATGTTGCCAAGACAGCATTTCATTGCCCAGGAGCCTTAGGCACCTACGAATGGGTGGTGATGCCTTTTGGTTTAAAAAACGCTGGGGAAACTTATCAAAGGGAAATGAATTCGATTTTCCATGACTTCACTGAAACCTTTATGCAGGTGTATATTGATGATATAGTCATCAAATCTATATCTGCAGAAACCCATTTGCATCATTTGAGCCAATCATTCGAACGAATGAGAAAACATGGCTTAAAGATGAATCCCCTTAAATGTGCATTTTTTGTGTAGGCTGGAGATTTCCTTGGCTTTATGGTTCACAAGAAAGGAATTGAGATCAACCAAAACAAAACCAAAGCCATAATGGAGACGAAAGCACCTACGTCAAAAAGGGAGCTGCAATCTTTGCTAGGGAAGATTAACTTTCTCAGAAGGTTCATTTTGAATCTGAGTGGAAGAACCCAAGCTTTCTCTCTGTTGCTTCGTTTAAAGCAAGGCCAAGCCTTCGAATGGAACGAAGCCCATCAGGAGGCATTTGACAAGATAAAAAGATATCTCTCTCAGCCTCCCATCTTGTCTCCACCTTCATGGGGAAAGCCCATGAGATTGTATATATCTGCCTCTGAAGTTAGTATAGGTAGTATGTTAGCACAAGAAGATAGCAATGGCACTGAAAGAGCCATATACTATTTAAGTAGAGTATTGAATGATGCAGAGACCAGATATAGCAATTTAGAAAAGCTATGTCTCTGTTTGTACTTCTCTTGTATGAAACTCAAGTATTATATAAAGCCTGTTGATGTTTATGTTTCATCTCATTTCGATGTCATTAAACACATGCTTTCGAAACCAATAATGCATAGCAGAGTTGGTAAATGGGCTTTAGCCTTAACAGAATATTCTTTGACTTTCATGCCTCTAAAAGCTATGAAAGGCCAAGTGATTTCTGATTTCATTGTGGACCATTCATTGGTTGAGCAGACTGTCATGAGTTACGTCGAAATGCAACCATGGAAATTATACTTTGATGGTTCAACCCACAGGAATGGAAGTGGTGTTGGAGTCCTTATAATTTCTCCTGAAGGAATTCCAATAAAATTCAAGTATAAATTAGATGGTCCTCGTTGCTTGAACAACGAAGCTGAGTATGAAGCGCTCATCGTTGGACTTGAAGCTTTGTTGGAATTGGGGGAAACTAGAGTCGAAATTAAAGGAGACTCAGAATTAGTGGTCAAGCAAATAACAAAGGAGTATAAATGCATAAAGGAAAACCTGATGATATACTTCGTCATAGTTAACAGGCTACTTAGGAAATTTGAATACATGGATATTCAACATATACCAAGAATAGAAAACCAAGAAGCAAATGACTTAGCACAGTTGGCTTCAGGTTATAAAGTTTCTGCCAGAAACTTTGAGGATTTAGTCGAATTAAGGGGTAGAGTTATGGCTACTAGATTCACACCATCAGATCTAGAGAGTATGAAATTGGGTTATGCTGAGAAACAGGGATTCGAAATATTAGCCATAAACACTTTATCAGATGCAGATTGGCGAAGTCCACTTGTGAGTTATTTAACAAATCCAACTCTGAATGTTGATAGGAAGACAAAATATAGTGCATTGTCATATGTCCTCATGGGAAACGAATTGTTCAAAAAGACCCAAGAAGGCGTATTACTGAAGTGCCTAGGAGAAAGTGAGGCATACTTAGCATTATCAGAAGTCCACAATGGGGCATATGGGGCACACCAAGCAGGTCATAAAATGAAATGGCTGTTATTTCGATATGGCATGTATTGGCCCAGCATGCTCAAAGATTGTATAGACTTTGCTAAAGGTTGTGAAGAATGTCAGAAACATGCAGGGATTCAACGTGCCCCTGCAAGTGAGTTACATTCAATCATTAAACCATGGCCATTTAGAGGATGGGCATTGGATCTAATAGGAGAAATAAATCTTGCTTCGTCTAAAGGACAAAAATATATCTTGGTAGGAATAGATTATTTTACCAAGTGGATCGAAGCAATACCATTAATAGCTGCTGATCAAGAGGCTGTTATTGAGTTTATACAGAAACAAATTATCTATAGGTTCGGATTGCCAGAGAGCATAACCACAGACCAAGGCTTTGTGTTTACTGGTAGAAAGATGCAAGAATTTGCTCAAGAAATGGGGTTTAGATTACTAACATCAACACCATATTATGCTCAAGAAAATGGTCAGGTCGAAGCAGCTAATAAAGTAATAATAGGGTTAATTAAGAAACACATTGGTAAAAAGCCAAGGAACTGGCACAAAACTTTGGACCAAATACTATGGGCCTGTAGAACATCTCCTAAAGAAGCTACTAACACCACGCCTTTCCAACTCACATTTGGTTATGATGCAGTTATGCCAGTAGAAATTCATCTACAATCAGTTCGAATTCAAAGACAAAACGAAATTCCAGCTGCATTATATTGGGAGATGATGATGAATGAGTTAGTTGAGTTGGACGAAGTTAGATTACATGCATTGGAAATCTTGATGAGACAAAAAGAAAGAGTGGCCAGGACATATAACAAAAGAGTGAAAAGAAAAGCATTCACTATTAATAACTTAGTCTGGAAAGTCATATTGCTCATGGACAAGAAAATAAAACGTTAGGTAAATGGTCACCTCATTGGGAAGGGCCCTTTCGAATAATAAAGGTATTCTCAAACAATGCATATGAAATCGAAGAGCTGATGGATGATAAACGTATCCTAGAGGTTAATGGGAAATATTTAAAGAAATATAAGCCACGCCTGCAGGAGATTCGAATAATAACAACGTAATCAGAATATCATAAAAATGCCAAAATGGCGTTGTTCAAATGTTACATACAAAAAAGTGATATTTTAACCAAATCAACACTAAGATTTAGAAATAGGAATTATTCTTCAATCTGTTGAAGGTACTTCGAAAAGACTTAAGCCTTTGTTGAGCAAAACGTCTTGCTCCCTCTAAGGTAGCCACTTCTCCTTTGAGTTGTTATGCAGTTTCCATTTCTGCAAGCCCCTTGTTGAGGAGCTCTTCGAATTGGTTACCAGCAGTATTGGTTTCGTAGGATAATTGTTGTTCTTGAGCCTCTTTAACCTTCTGTTGAAGTTCCTGAATTTGCCTTTCCCAGAGAAGGATGGACTCAGCTCGAGCCTCATAATCAGTTTTTGCTTGCTTTAGATGCATGGCTTGATCCTCAGCTTTTTGAGAGAGTTTCGAAGCATGCTCAAAAGCAGCATCCATTGCAGTTCGTTTTTCTTGAACCTTTCTGGCAGCAAATTCATCTTGGAGAAGGTACCCAGTCACGTTGTCCAGCAAAGATTGAAGATCGAACAAGATAGTACTAACTGGCAAGGAGCAGGTAGCAAGGTTGACTTTTGTAAGCAACTCCTTCATAGTGTAGCAAGATGTGATATCCTGTTTGAGCACTTCGAACAAATCCACATCAAGAATTATTCTCCTGATCCTGTTAAGAAGTAAAATTCTGTCATATGTGGGCAACGGATGGCTAGTCGAACTTGTACCAGCCCTAGCAGGTGGAATATCCCTTTGAGCCAGCTTCGCCTTCATGTACCCAATAGGGTCATTTCGTCTCAGGAAAGCAAGCTCCTCTTCAGTCATTCGGGACAAAGACGGTTGAGGGAGTTCCACGCGCAGGGGAGTCACATCCATTTTGACTTCCATGGGTTTATTGGTCGCGTCACCGTCACCTTCATTCGTTTCGTGCTCATTATCTTCTTCATTGTCATCCAAGTCCACCACTTCGATATCTTCGTTCTCGCTGCTATTTGCATCTGACTCAGTCCCAGCAGTCGAACCATCATTGGCATCTTCCTCCTCAGACCCTTCTTCTGCAGATTCTTCATTTCTTTGATCAGAATCAGCTTTCTCTCCTTCAGCGTGAGTGTCCTTTGGATCCTCTTGAAGGGTTTCAAGAGGGGACTTTTGAAGAGAAGTTCTTTGTAAAGTCTCTGCAGATTCATGAAGCGTTGCTTCATTTGTTTCTTTCAGAGGAGGAGAAGTACTCTGATCATCTTGCTGCTCAGAAGCCCTAGCCAGAACCGCCATATTGGAGGAACCTTTGTTCTGTACAAGATTGCTGGAATCCCCTTGATGAGAAGAGTTGAGCGGAGCAACAGTTTTCGATGGTGAAGTCGAAGTGGTAAGAGGTGGATTCAAAATTTCCTGCAGAGGCAAGAGAATATTAAAAGCATACACCAAGGTACTGAATAATTATTTTGTCAAAGATTTAAAGTTCAATTTACCTGTGGACTCTCAGAAGAGAGGTTGCTAGCTATGCGTTCCAACATTACGTTGGAGGTCGAAGATGGAATTTTGGATTTAGGTGAGGGAGCAGCATCCCTGGAATCGAGTCCAGAGACACTAGTTGGTACAACACTTTTGGAAATTTCCTTCTTCTGCTTCTTCTTTGAAGCAGCTGGTAAATTCCCTCCAGCCTTGGGGTCTTCCCCAGTAGTGTTTGTTTTTCGCTTCTTTGGAGTGGTTAGAGGAAGTTTGTTGGTCTGAAAGGATTTAACAATAAGTTAGATGCAAATCATGAAACATTAGTGTATTCGAAACATCAAGGCTAAGTGATTACCTGTGGAGTTGGAGCACTGGTTATTACTGGTGTTGTTGTTGTTGTTGTTGCAGCAATTGTTGTTGGGTTGGATAGGGTCACATTATCAATGGTTTCGACAGAGGCCTGAGAGGCGCTCCCTTCTTTTGACTTTGAAGCAGCAGTCTTTATCCTGATGGCTGAAAATCGAAACAATTAAGGCAAAAGTTAAAAATATAGAAATGAGAAACATTTGGGATTTTCCCAAGCGTTCGCACCTGTGCCTTGATCAGATTTAATTGACATGGCAGAAAGGTCACAGCGAAGATGTCCTGGGAAATCGTGGAGCCAATGTCGAGCCCATGTCACAGTTTCAGATGGCTTTGGTTTCTTTTGAAGATATTTGAACATTTCTTTGCAAGTGAACCACCAAGGGTATGGAGGAAACCAAGCCAGAGCCAGTTCTGAGGTAGGTAATCTAGGAAATTTAGGTGGATGCATTTCGAATGCCAACCTATACATATCCTCAGGTGACAACCCTGAAGGAAGTTTTAACTTAGAAACTTTTTCTTTGAATTTTTCCTTCAAGGTCTCAGCCGCTTGATGCACAGTGGATTCCAAGTGTGTGGGATCATAAGTAGTTTCGAAATAATTTTGAAAAGCCTTAATCTCTTTGGCATGAGCGAACATACCTTTCTTGGATTGTACCTGCACATTGAATGCATCAGTTAGTTTCTGCTGAATAGTAAGAGTATCGAACATATAAGTCTGATAGAACTTTGTCCACCATTCTAGAAACCCCTTTGCTGTAAGGTGTGTAGGTTCGAAAGTTATTAGTTCAAAATGGGCGAAGCCTTGGTATTGTTCCTGCTGTAGTTTGGCTTCTCTTGCCTTGAAGGTTCGCCCAGAGGTGATGGCATTTTCCGTTTGGAATAGGGGTTCAGGGATTAGTTGGCACAAGCCAAATTGTCTCGAAACGAAGTTGGGTTGATAAGCAAAAAGGAAAATTTGATTCTTAGCAGGAGTAATTCGTGAAGAGATTAGTCTGGGTAGCAAAAAGGCTCTCCATACATCTTGAATTTCTTTGCTTTTGACAGCTTCTGAGAGAGCCATGGTGAACCATGAGGGTCCATGAGCCCTTGAAGCAAAAGGCGCCATGGTCTCTTCGAATTTATGCCTCTTGGATAATATCATGATATATTTTGAGAAGAGAACTTTGAAGTCATCCTTATCATCGTTTGGGGTAAGTCTTTGCAGCCTAGTGCCTTCGATGATTCTATCCGCTATTTCTGGGTCTTGTTCAGCAATAGTGTTGGTAGTTGATAGTGAAGGTTCGAACATGGCATTGAGCCATAACTGGAGTAACCAGAAAGGGCCAGCTAGCAGGATGTTCTTGGAGGTGTGAGATTTCAGACTCGAAACAGCTGACCTTAGACTTTCGTAAAGATCAACTAATAGCAGTTCGCTTAAGCACACCCTCTGATTCTCATGCAAATCTCTAGCTAGAGGAATAAACCTACTGGCTACCTGTAGGGATTTGCTGCAAAAGACATACCTTGACAACCATAAGGTAAGGAAAGCAATGTGTTCCACATCCGACACACTGTCTCCTTCAGTGTGATAGTGGCTGATAAACTTTGAAAATCTAGCTAGCTTGACTTCGAAGTCAATAATACTCGAATGCTCTTCATTGTCAGGAATATAGGTTTCTCCTATTGGTGATAACCCAGTAATGGCTGCTATGTCAAAAAAGGTGGGTGTAATCATTCCACCAGGGAGGTGGAAAGTATTGTAAGTACTGTCCCAGAAATATAGGGACGCGAATAACAATGGGTGGCTATAAGTAAAACCTGGTTTCGATAGTTTAATCAAGTTGTAAATGCCTAATTCTTCCCATTGCTGGGATTTCTTAGCTTCTACTTTATTAAACCAGTTGTGATAAGTTGTGTCGGAGGTGGGGCAAGATCGAAATGGTTTGAAGTTACTCTTTACATAATCTAGCACAAAAGGGTCCTTAGGAGGGACGATTGGATTTTCCACGGTGGTTGAATCAGAAGACTCTATTGTCTTAGGAGCATCCATTTTATTAAACAGAGGTTTGAAATTATAACAAACAGGGAAAATTTTTCTGGTGTCTTTTAAGATTTCAAAGACTGTAAGAGGGCCCATTAAAGCTAACCTCTTGCCAGCGGCGTTAGTAGGAATTAGTACCTGGGATGCATAAAGCATTTCCTTCTCTTTTGAGATCATCTGGGGAACAAGAACAGATTGACCTTGGTAGGTGCCAACCTTGCTTTCCATTGTGGTTCCTGTGGTCTTTCCTTTCTTTTTGGAAGCCTTTTTCAGTTGAGATGAAGTTGAAGAAGACATTGTTGGAAGAATGTTGGAAGTTTAGGGTTTCAGTGAGAAAAGAGGAAGAAAAGATTCAGAATATGGGAAGAAAAGAAAAGACTAAGTTGATGGGTTTTTATAGTGTGGAAGTTTAAGCATCCACTGAGTAAGATTGTGACACGTGGTAGTCGTGGGTTGGTTTGATGAGGAGGTGGCGTAAAGTTAATATTGGTAATAGGCGTGATTAAAGATAATCATTATTTTGTAACTGCACCATGCTGTGAAATGGTTCAAGGCGGTTAAGGAATCTGAAAAGCGTTGTGATTGACGTGACTGAAGTCATATGCAATAAATGTTACGATGATTCGAAGGTCGCATCAAAATCTTGTGTATATGTTTAAAATAAGTATTTCTCAAAGGAATCGAAATACATATTTTAAAGGGGCATTTTGTTGGCTGAAGATATTGATGATATTATTAGAAGCGAAGCGAATTGGACGTTTCGATTGGAATAAAGCAAGATGTCATGTTTCGAAATGGTAGAAGCAGTGCTTCGAATGGGCATATAAAAACTTGGAGCTTCGAGTGACAGTTATGAGAATATATTCAAAGAAGTCTCGAAATGTTAACAAGGTTGTGTCCAAGAAATGCGTTCGAAGCGAAGAAGTGCCAAAACATTTGAAATTCAAATGCAAGCGGGATGTTCGAAATTTGAAATATATGCGCTGGAGCATTCGAAGACGCGTGGAAGCAAGGGAGAGGCATCGCTCTGCATGTTCTGAACGTGGCAGAATCTTGTAGCAAGACCGTTATGGTCGAAGTAGTATAAATAGAAGTCTTAGCATTAGGATTTCGTGTGTCATATCTATTGTACAAAAAACTCAGTAAACATTCAAAATACCACATGGCTAGGGAAACGAATGCACGAGCAATGTACGTATGATAACACCAAGTGTTTATGATTTAATAAAAACTCTTTATCATTTCCAGTATTTTCCTTTATCTTCATGTCAATACCATTCAAAAGTTTTTACACTAAAATGTTTTCATTCGAAGTCTTTTTACTGATGCCTTACATTTAAATGCTTTCTTTCCATTTCAAATACTTTACATTTCAGAAACTGTTGTACATTTTATGCCTTTATCTTCAAGCTTTTATCATTCGAACGCCTTTTTCACTTAAAGTCATTTTACTGTTTTCTTGCATTTAAACGCTTTCTTCATATTTCGAATCTTTTACATTCCAGAGAATCTTTTACATTACATGTTTTTATGCTTCGAAGTCATTTACTTGTCTTTTATACAGTTTTACATGTCTTTACAATTGAACTTTATTCATGCAATTTAGTTTCGCGCACATTTACTTGATCATGCCTTTAAATCTTTAATAGAGTAATCGAAGTAAGTTAAATACCTACACAACATTCTAAATACCAACCATGAATACCAGTTCTATAATGAGAGTTATCCTAATGACCAATACATCCTAGGATCAATCTAGTCGATCCTGCGAGTTACCAGAGAGATTGAATAACAGTCAGTAAGATTATTCGATAGTTTGGAGGACTAGCGGTTGTTTACCAGAAATCACTGTAAACAGAAGCGCTTTCATTGGTGGCGCTTTTTTCTGGAAAAGAGCTTTCATAGGTTGTCTTTTAGCAGCGCTTTTGCCTGGAAAAGCGTTGTCATATGTTTACCTTAGACAACGCTTTATGTGAAAAAGCGCTTTCATAGGGTGTTTTTTTTAGAGGTATAATTTATATAATTCATATACCTGCATTGTTTGCAGCATATTATTTATATAAACCAGTTGCCATAACCTGTAATTCATAAACCGCGGTAATGCATTGTAATCCAAAATATATATACACCATTTTTGTACCTCAAAATATATATAACCATTGTTATCAGCATTGTAACTCAAAATCAGTCTTACAAAATCAACCCTAACAACAACTAAACCAGTCCTTATATGAATCTCTGCTCAATAAAATATTGACACAATTCCTCTTTGATTTCTTCCAACTGAAGTTTCGTGTAATATGCATATTTGTACTCATCGAAGTACTACATAACAAAACATAATATGCATGATTTAGTTAAAAGTAAAAAATTATATGAAATATATGAGAAATAATACAACAAATCCTAAGTTATAAATCCATACCGTGACTGGAATCTCTATTTGATTCAGTTGAATGATTTCTTTGATAAACCGCATAACGAAGTATCCGCAATCTATACTGTTTTGCTGTTGAGGACACTACATAGAAAAACAAATAAGAATATATAGTTGTATTGTTTTATCAAATAGCATAAATATTATAAGCAAAATAGTGGAAATTAATATACCTGCACTTTGATCCAATTAATGTTGTTTGATTTAGACCGTCGTACCCGAGCTTCTCTTTGACACCGGAATACTTGTATCGCTCTAACAAAATAAAAATATATATTTAGAACAATGTCACAGAAATAATTAAATATATAAACACACATAAATATTTAGAATAATCTCACTTACGTATCAATCATTAACTTCATATCCGGATAATTTGTCCAATCACCGTCAACCGAATTCAGATAATAGACCACTTCTTTTATAGGATTGATAGCAACCAACAACAAGTGACGTCTATAAATTAAAACAACAGTTTAGAAGAAAATTTTCTACGCAAAAATTACAAATATTAAAATGAACTTAGAATGAAAATCTAACCCTGTAGGAATAGTATTATACGCCCAAAGATATAAGCTTTATGTACTGCCAGTTGCCATGAATCTTTCGACTAAGTGCTCTCTTACTGATTTCGGTTCCCTACCAATTGTCGCTCCGCTGACACGGGAGAAAGACACGAAATGGAATCTGTTTGACAATTGATTCCCGCGCAGCAATTTGTCATATAACAGCCTTAAATAAAAACATAATTAATATTAGACTATATTCATTGAAATGTTTAAAAAAGATTTCAGCTAATTACATAATATAAAGATGGGGGTTACCGGATGTATGCGTGCATAATACTGACGCCCAATTCTTTATGACGGAAAATCTGTTCCACGTCCTCATGTCCAATTATTTCGGTGCAAGGAAAACCAAAGATACCTTGATCCATATCCATTTGACGAATACCACCATCCATCAAATCTGTTGTTCCCACTATTGTTTCAAGACACTGCCGGTATCGAGGGAAAAATCTAGTAGGCACCCTTTTATTGGGTGGTACGCCAACGATTTTCTGGCTCACTTGTTGTGACCCTTGAAAAGGTACCTAAAAATAATATAGACTCAGTTAAATTATAAAATTATGCAGTTTTTTATTCGGATCATATAATTAACACTTTAAACGTACCTCTTTTTGTGATACATCAGACTCGTCGTGCCGCAAAATCCCTTTACCCTTAGATGCGGGTGTTGTAGGAGTCTATAATTACCGTGGAAATAATTGAGGTCAGAACTGACAGTTGAATACTTAAAGATTCATAATTGTTTTCAACATACCTGATCATCTATGAAAATGAGGTCCGATGGCCATGCAATAAAAGATCCTATTGCATCTCGCAGCAATGTGATCTCAGCAACAATGTCGGGTACCGGCAGCAACACATCTATATCTAAAGCAACGTCAACCGATACTTTCGTGTGTCCATCCGGAAGTGATCTATGGTGAAGTAAATCTCCCGAAGTGTTATGGACTTTTCCCTTGCCAACCAGTCGATAAGTCGGCGACGATAGGTATAGCTGGCAAGATGAAATGCCCTAAACCAATAATAACCGTTAGAAGTGACTAAAAATATTCTATAATAATAACGGATATATATTGAAAATTACCTCGGGAAATTTATGCTGACAGTTGATACTAGCTTTGTCACTAGTTTCTTTCAATTGTGAACTGCTCTTTTCCGCCATATATCTCTCTTTATCCTTCTGCAATTCACAGACTTGAGCTTATAAATCCTGCAATGTTTGCATCACTTCTGCACTGCTAGGATTTCTTCTCCTTGGATGCTTATACAAAGAGGTTGGAGTCACACCATGACCTTTACCCCTTACCCGACCCGGATACTCAGCAATATTTAGTGCTCGACTAAGTACGCTCCTGGTATCCTGATGATCCTCACCTGGGGATACCGATTACGACAAGGTCTCCTGTAATTCATTTACATATCGAAAATTATTAGTGGAGATAAAAAATTATTTAAATATTAATAAACATTAATTGATTTAACTAAAGACACAATCTTATACTTACACATTCATCATACACATGTTGAATATCGGGATTAACAGCTTGATCCTTGCCCACACGGGCTTCCTTCCACAACAAATGTGCCGGTAGTGATGTTGCGTCACTTCTCGTCTCTTCTAACTACGCATTGACACAAGTCTTAAGATCATCAATTATAACACATTGAGAGAATTAATAAGATCGTAGAGTTTATATTTACTTACAATTTTTCCCTCTAAGCGAGCATATCTCAAACGCCCTTTTTTGTATGGATATGCGGGTTTTGACGCTCTCTCACGATTGATAGCACTCACTTTCTTGAAATTCTCGTCTCTTCTTTGGCCTACAAAACCAACCCATTCTTCAGGTGTAATGAAGTTCTCATATTTCTTTGGACGTTCTGGATCTTCTTCAAGAAAATTTCCTTCATCATCTTTAAGATACTTGTTTGTTAAAAATGTTCCCCACCCTCTGTGTCTTTTTCCAGCCAAACCCATTATATACTTTTTACGGGTATCTTCAATGTTAAAAGACCTCTACAAAAAAACATACGCATAAAGTGTGTTAGTAAAAGAAATTTAAACACATATTATCGTCAAGATAAAGCAAATAACAAAAACCATATATGTACCTTTATCTCAGTCCAAACTTTCTCCTTAGCCTCATCCAACTCTCCTCTTTTCCATCTAGGAGTGGTGATCAGAATGTGTATACGAACAAGCGTACCAATGTAGCTTGTCAACTTTGCAGCATTAGACCCAATTAGTTGGTCTTATCATTCCAATCTACATTATATGTTACTCCTATATCTCTATCACGGATGATTCCCCTCATAATAGTTATACCTCGTGTAATATCTTTTTCTGAAGTCTTTTCTGAAGTATTTTCTGGAGTATTTTCAGGAGCATTTTCAGGAGCATTTGCATCTTTTGAGTTTTCTTGATTACTAGCCATTTGACCTGTAATAATGAAAAAAATAAAAACGAAATGACAAATATAAAAATGAAATGGCAAATAAAAATGAAATGACAAATAAAAATGAAATGACAAATAAAAATGAAATGATAAATATAAAAATGAAATGACAAATAAAAATGAAATGACAAATTAAATTTTATTGAATGATATAGGCTATAATTATATATACTATTACCCTTTTCACTAAGGTCTCTTTCTTTTCTTGGTAGGAATGTGTTCTACTCATCTCTTAACAACGCGGACAGTTGGATTGATCCAAATACCCTCATTATGATTGTTTCTGATACATGATTCATTATCATTTTGATCAGTTATGGTTAAAGATTCAATGTCAACACCAATATCACTTTGATCTCCAATGCTTTCATCAATTACTTTGTTAGATAATAGCACTATAGACCATTTCGTACTTGTCGGATCATTGACATAGAACACTTGTTTAGCTTGAGAGGCTAGAATGAAAGGCTCATCTTTGTACCCCACCCTATTAAGATCCACTTGCAAAAAACCTGACTTATCCATTCATATGCCATTATTATTTTCAACCCACTTGCAACCAAATATAGGAATCTGAAACTTCTCATAATCAAACATCCAAATGCGCTCGATAACCCCAAAATATGACAGATTTGCAAATTTTGGGTTTAAGTCCTTCACACTTGATATATGCATTGCTTCAGCGATCAAGGTGACACCATTATTTTGCATAGTACTTTTGTCATCCTGTTCTTTGGTATAAAATGTGTATCCATTAATTGCATATGCGCTATAAGAAAACATAACTAAACTTGGACCGTATGCTAAACATCTCAATCTTTCTGTTACTGAAGCATGATCTGAACGATACTTTGAATAAATATGTTCCTTAAACCATGGTATGAAACTTCGATTGTGCTCTCGTACAATCCAATTCTCATTTCTATTCGGATTTAAACCTCGAAGAACACCCTTGTGAATTTCAACATACGGCTCAACTTCAAGCTCATTATGCAGAACATACAAATGCACTTGATCCCGTTCGACCATTAATATGTCACAACTTTATTTCCAATTAGCTTCTTACCTTCTTTTTTTTCAACAACATGAGATTTGGGGAGTCCAATTGATTGAATATTTGACAGATATTCAGTACAAAACTCAACCGCTTTTTCAACAATATATCGTTCAGCAATACAACCCTCTGGTCGACTTTGGTTTTTCACATACCCTTTTAATATTTTCATATAATGTTCAGTAGGGTACATCCATCTCATATAAGTTGGTCTGCACAGTTGTGTCTCTTTGACAAGATGAACGACAAGATGAACCATTATGTCAAAAAATGAGGGAGGGAAATACATTTCAAGATCACACAAAGTAACAACTATTTCTTTTTGCAATGTTGGTAAGATCTCAGGATCGATCACCTTGCTGCAAATTGACTTGAAGAAAAAACACAATTTAGTTATTGCGCTTCTTACTTTTTCTGGAAGAATAGAACGTATACCTATCGGTAGAAAATGTTCCATTATAACATGGCAATCATGCGTCTTTAAACTCTTTAACTTGAGGTTTTGCATATACACAAGTCTTCTAATATCTGATGAGTAGCCTTCTGGAACTTTAACCTCACTTAAGAACTTACACAATATTTTTTTCTCCTTTCTGGATAGAGTGTAAACAGCAAGTGGTAGATATGTTCGTCTTCCTTTTTTCACGGGTCCCAATTCAGTTCTTATTCCCATCTCTACCATGTCCTCCCTTGCTTTAAGACCATCCTTAGACTTCCCTTTTATATTGAGTAACGTACCAATAACACTGTCAAATACATTTTTTTCAATATGCATAACATCAAGAAAATGTCTACCGTACAAAGATTTCCAATATGGCAATTCAAAAAAAAATCGACCTCTTCTTCCACCCACCTGTAACAACTTTATGTGCAAAAGGCTTGCCAAACTGAATACTCACATCTTTCACCTTTTCAAATAATTGATCACCTGTCAATCCAGGTGGAGTTCTACGTTGTTCGGTATCTCCGTTGAACGCTTTTCTCCATCCACGATATTGATGTTTAGAATTTAAGAATCTACGATGATCGAGAAAGACATTCTTCTGACAAAGTTTCAATCGCATCGTATCGGTTCCATCTTCACAGATAGGACACGCTTTTTCACCTTTAATGCTATACCCGGATAGATTTCCGTAGGCTGGAAAATCGTTAATTATTCCAAACAACATCGCCCTCAAGTGGAAACTTTCTTTCCTATACCCATCATAAACCTCCACACCATTCTCCCACAAAACCTTCAAATCTTCGATTAAAGGTTCCAAATATACGTCTATGTCATTTCCTGGTTGTTTAGGCCCAGAAATTAACATAGATAACATCATGTACTTATGCTTCATACATAGCCACGGAGGTAGGTTATAAATCATAAGAATCACATGCCATGTGCTATGCGAGATACTTTGAATACCGTGTGGGTTCATTCCATCAGTAGACAATGCCAAGCGAAGGTTTCTTGCTTCTTTTCCAAATTCAGGATAATCATTATCAATTTTTATCCACTGTGGTGAATCTGCCGGATGTCGAAACTTTCCATCAACAATTCTTTCATCTGCATGCCAAGTTAAGTGTCTTGAATCGGTTTCACTATGATACATCCGTATAAATCTCGGAATTATAGGAAAATACCATAAGACTTTTGTCGGATACAACTTTTTCTTATATCGAGGGGCACCGCATTTAGGACACTCATTTAACGATGCATACTCGTTTCGAAGCAAAACGCAATCTTTTGGACAGACATGTATCTTGTCATAGCTCATGTCAATAGAGTACAACATCTTTTTGGCCTCATACGTTTGATTGGGGAGAACATTATCCTCTGGTAGCATATCTTTCATAAGGGCTAATAACTCTGTGAAACTTTTATCCGACCATCCATTGCCCGCCTTTAAGTTGTACAACTTTAATACCGCAGACAATCTTGTGAATTTTGTACAACCATTATACAACGGTTTCTCTGCATCGCTTACCAACCTCTCGAACATTTTGGGACAATCATTAAGATCTTCTTCAAGCGCTTCTGCAATCTCTTCAACTCGATCATAATCGTATATATCTGTGCCATTGTCGTTTGAAGCATAGGTCCTATTATCCCCCGATTCATCATTCTCGTCACTTTTCTCACCATGCATATTCCAACATGTATAACTTCTATCAATTCCATACCGTATTAAATGCGATGCCAACTGAACCGCGTCAACCCGATTCCCATAATAGCAATACAAACAAGGACATGTCATTCGACTGGGGTCTTCAACATGCGCAATAGCAAACTTAACGAATTCCGATACCCCGTTCTCGTACTCTTTCGACAATCGATTGGAATACATCCATGTCTTATCCATGGTTTACGGTTTCTGAGTCAATCTGAGCTAAATGATAAATTAGAAAACAAAACCAATACTCAAAACTTGCACTTGCTCTTGCACAACCATATAACGAAACCAATACTCAATAATTTTCACTAAATTCATTTTATTCTATCAACTACTTTAGTACACAAGTATAACACAAGAAACCATAAACAAGAAACTATCATTGCTCAAAATCAATCATAAAAAGCACACGAAAAAAACAATATATTAATAGAGTTAACAATATATATATGGCTACCTTTATTAAATATTTTGTTACGCTCTCTATTATTTCTCTCTTAGCTTGTTTTACCAATGCACAACTTGTTAATATAAATGATGTTTGATAAAATAAAAAGCACATGAAAATGTGTTGTTTTCTACTAATATCAGGACCATAGAATTTAAACGGATTAGAACAGCACGTAAGGAAGCAAATTAATTGTATGTAAATATAATAAATTAGAATCAAAGCAAGCATAGAACAATTTATTCATACAAAACTATACTAGAAATTGAAATACCTAGAGCTGAGTTGTGTAACTTTGTGTTGTATATTATTGTGATTTCTGATGCAGCAAACTTTGTGATTTCACCTTGCGTTTCTCATGTGACAAGTGGTGGTCGTTGTTCTCTCTGCAGATGCTAACGGAGGCGGAGGTACTGATGAAGAAGTCCTGAAACTTCCCCGGTGGTCCTGACAAGAAGACGAAGGCAGAGGTCCTGATGACGAATAGAAAAGTGGCAAGGGGTGATCGTGACGAAAATCTGCAGATGCTAACGGCGATAGAGCTCTGGTTTAGGGCTTTGATGATATCGTGAAGAACAATAGAAAAGTGATGATACGAATTTTTGATATTTATTATAAAACTACCTATGAAAGCGCTTTTAAAAGCGCTTTCTAAAGGTCACCTATAACAGCGCTTTTTAATGTAAAAGCGCTTTCGTAGCATATCCTATAGCAGCGCGTTTAAAAGCGCTTTCTAAAGGCCAGCTTTAGCAGCACTTTGTAAAAGCGCTTTCTAAGGCTAACTTTTAGCAGCGCTTTCTTAAGGTACCCTCTGAAAGGCACCCTTTAGTAGCGCTTCTCCAAAAGCGCTTTCTAAGGGTGACCTTTAGCAGCGCTTTTGAAAAGCGCTTTCTTAAGGCACCCTTTGAAAGCGCTTTTTTTAAGCGAATTTTTTTTAAAACCTTTAGCAGCGCTTTTTCCTAAAAGCGCTTTCGTATGTGTGCTGCTAAAACTTATTTTTGGCGTAGTGTATCTAGTGTGTTAGAGTTTGTTCTTTGAGTCTTTGTTTGTGTTTTTATTTGTGTACCTCTATAGCTCCTAAGTTTCACATCAAATGCATAGAGGTTGTTATGTTATTTGAGTTGTAATTTAATAATCTTTAAATATGTTTTACAAATTGATCACTAGGGTTAGTGATTGAGAGAAAGTGAGAGGGGTTCTCATATTTAAGAGGAGTCTTAAATAGAAAGTCATTGGTGATATTAGGAAGATAGACATTAAATAAGGTTTGTTCATCTAAGACTAATTGTAATAATACTATTGAGAGTGAATTTTCTTTCTTGGGTGGAAGCCCCCCAGACATAGATGATGTTGCACTAAACTGGGTTAACAATCCTTTATTTTGTTTATTGATTTATGATTTATTTACTTGTATCTTTTAATATGTTATAAGCATGTTGTACACATTGTCTTAGACGTTGTGTCCAACATCTGTCATGCGAAGAACATAATTTCAATTGGCCTCTGATCAGACACCCTGTTCTATTTGGGTGAGCTTTAAGAAAAGTATATTATGTTTGAATGGACAATACTAGAGAAGGAGGATCGGTCAATAAACCACCTGTTATGACACCAAATATGATTATTGGAAAGCTAAAATAATTGCTTTCTTTAAATCCATAGACAACAAAACATGGAAGGCTATAATAAAAGGTCGGAAACAACCCGTGACTACCTCTCAAGATATAACATCAATCTTAAATCCAAAAGTTGAGTGGTCTAATTCTAAATATGAAGAAGCTTTTGGAAACTCTAAAATGTTAAATGATATTTTCAATGGTGTGGACAAGAGTATGTTTAGATTAATAAATACATGTATTGAAGCCAAAGAGACTTTGGATATTCTTAAAACTACACATGAAGACACATCCAAAGTTCGTATGTCAAGATTTCAGCTTCTCACAACCAAATTTGAGAATCTTAAAATGAAAGAAGATTAATTCATCTCTAACTTCAACATTCGCCTTCGTGACATAGCCAATAATTCTTTTTTTGCCTTAGGAGAGATAATGTATTAAGAAAAGATGGTCAAAAAACTCCTCAGATCAATACCTAAGAAGTTTAATATAAAGGTTACATCTATTAAAGAAGTCCAAGACTTAAGCAACATCAAAGTTGATGAACTCATTGGTTCTCTACAAATATTTGATATGGCTATAAATGACAGATCTGAAACTAAGAATAAGAGTATAGACTTTGTATTAAACACTGATTAAAACAAAGATCAATATGAGAAAGATACTGAAGAAAGTCTCTCAGATGTTATAGCTCTCATTTTTAGAAAGTTTAACAAAGCCTTGAAGAGACTGGACAGAAGAGCGAGGACAAATTTCAAATGCAAAGCATCAGACAACTTCAAGAACATTGGTTTATAGTGCAAGAGCAAAGATGTAGGCACATCAAATAAAGACAAGGGAATACAATGTCATGAATGTAAAGATTTTGATCACATTAAAGTTAAGTGTACCACGTTTTTAAAGAAACGAAAAAGGAGAATGTCAACTACTTTATTTGCTGAAGATTTTGAAGATGCGAGTGAGGAAGAAACATCTAATAATGTGATGGCTTTCACTGGAAAATGTGAATCAGGTAGTGAGTCTAGTGAGGAATACATCTCAGGTGAAGAGTTACCTGAAACATACAAATTTTTGTACATCAAGTAGGGGAATTTAGGGTGTTACATAGTGGCATCAGAGTAAATTAAAGCAAATTGAAAAATTAGGATGTCACCTTAATTTACTACACATGCTTGTGATACGGTGGGAGAACTGACTTGAGGTTTTGCGTTTGTTTTCGCACTTGTTCGGTTTAGCAAGAGTCGCCACCTACTTTTTATTTATCCTAAGGAAAGGTCAAAAAGCACAGGAAAGACCTTTGAGATGTTTTCGTGGGTTCGGGGGGTAGATTATAGAAAGGGAAGGTATTAGTACCCTTTCTATCCATGGTTATCCATGGGCTCTTAGTTACTTGTTTTAGATCACTTGCCTTTGCTTTTCAATTGTGTGAAATGGTGCTTTGTGTGTGTGGTTTTGAAAATGTTTTGAAAAAGATGCCTTGTCTAGGCAACCATTGTAACAATTCTTTACTCGAATGTTTTACAAAGGTGTTTGTCTTTTTGAAAAGATGTTTCAATGTTTTTTGGAAGTTTGTTTTGAAATTGTGTGGAGATGTGTGTTTGAAAATGGCAAGTGTGTTTTGCAAGTTTGATCAAGTAACTAAGAGTTGTCTACCCTAATTTACTCAAAGATCTTTCTCATGTTTTTTAACCCTTTTAACAGTGTTGTTTCACCATTGTGTTTGATGAACAACCTTGCATTAGGATGTTAACGGGACGGGCGCGGGTCATCGTATAGACCATAGAGGCAATAGTGTCAAGTATCTTTGGCAATTTTCTTGAGGGACTATGACCATTTTTGTTTAGGCAACAAGATAGCGTCATCGAGGGACTATGATCATTTGATTGGTTTTTGTTTTGCCAAAGACACTTAACATGCAACCATGACCCATTTTTGAAGGCAACAAGCGGGATTATCCTAGAGGTGCAAGTGTGAATTTTGTATTGATTTTCATGCATTTGTCTTGTATTAGGTTATCTAGCGGTTGATTTTGAATCTTCGCATACAAACCCTAATTACTATACAGTATATGGAAAGCGATAAATTGCGGGAATTTAAAGTCTAAGCTATTACAAATAAGTATCCGGGGATGGGGGTACAAATGTTTACAAATGGGGATGAGTCTTATCAGAATAGTAGTGTCCAAATATTATTTACAACCAAATCGAATCGTCGCATTCTCAATGTAAAATATAGCAAGGTATAAGAATAAAAGAGAAACAAAAGTATTGTGACATGCATATGATTATTTACAAATGATTAAAATGAAAATTAAGTAATGTCATTATTTTTTGTGTTTTTTGTTAATTATATAGACAAGAGTTTTAAAGAAAAGAAAAGAAAAATGTTTTAAGTTTAAAGAAAACTATTGTTTATGTATTTTAGTTAATGTTTTATATACAAGGTCTAATTAAACAAAAAAAAGGTTTTAAACACAAGAAAATTATTTAAACTTAATAACCTAAGATTTATGTATTTTTAATTGTTCTAAAATAAAAAGAAGCATTTAAGAAAATTTTGTACAAAAAAAGTTAATGTATTATTTTTATTTAACAAAAATATTAGTTTAAGTTATATATAAAAAAGGAAAATAAAGTGATAAAAAAATAGGGTATTAGTTTGTATATAAAAGAGAGTGGGCTTGGAAGATAATGCTGGGCCCAAATAACAACAAAAAAGGATTAAAAAAAAAGAGAAAAGGGGGTGTACGCCAGGATTGAATGGGTTTAGGCATTTGTTCAAGGGACAGGCCCAGTGGGTGTTTAACAATTTTTGTTGTTAGGGTTCATTTGGTTTGTTCAGAAAAAGGGTTTGTTCACGAACGACGCCGCTCCCTATCTTCTTCATCTCTTCCTCGCTCTCGAACATGAGCTTCTGATGATCTCTTCCAATCGCCTTAGGCCACCAGACGCGATGCCTCCAACTCCTCCTCCTCATGGTTGCTCAGGCGGTGATAAAAAAAGGTGACGATTCCTTCTTCATGCGTTTTTTAGGATTTTCGGATTCTTATCTCTTGCATGTTATTAACTTTTTATATGTTCTGATCCTCTGTTATTTGTTTATGTGAGGTGTAAAAAGGGAAGAAGGGACAATACCTTTAGGTTTTTTTGTTTCTGAGAGGAGGCGGAGGGTTTGGACGTCGGCGCTTCTCAGGTGGCCAAGGCGTGGGGAAGATGTGATGACAGGAGCTTGCTGGCTTGTCTGGTACTTCGTATTTTTAGCCTTGTATGTTTTATGATGAAAATGCTTCTGAGAACCCTAGGACATCCGTTTTTGGATCTTCTTTTCTTCTTCAGATTGCTTGCCTTGTTGTTGTTTTTACTTCTGGTTTCTTCCTCTCTTTGGATTTTGATGATTCTGTGATGAACCTAGTTCTGAGAATCTTTGTTATCGTTGTTCTGATAACTATTTTTTAGGCTTCCTGGCTTGCTTCTTTGAGGCAAGCTTGTGCAGTTTGACAGGTTTTTTAGGCAGACTGAAACAGGCTTGTGATTGTAACAGGTTTTTGGGCTATGTGTTTACAGCTTCAGGGCTTGTTGCCTTAGGCTTCAGGGTTTGTGCTTGTTATGCTTGGAATTGGTAGTTTTGATAGGTTTGAGGCAAACTTGAGGTAGCTTGGAGCAGGCTTGAGGCAAGCAGGTTGATATGCAGGTTGCTTGGTTTGGTTTTTAGGCAGTTTTGAAGCAGGCTTCTGGTAGTTTGAAGCAGGCTTATGTTTTGAACAAACGTTTGAAGTTTTTTGAGCTTGTTAGTTTGTTGTGTAGGCTGTATGCAGGCTTTAAGGTTTTATGCAGGTAGGCTTGAAGCAAGCTTGAGGCAGGCTGTTGTTTGCTTGCTTGAGGTAGTTTTGGGTTACAGGATTTGAAAGGCTTGCTTCCTTAGGCTTGAGGCAAGCTTTGGTTTGCTTGCTTCTGTAACAGGTTTTGAGGGCTTGTGTTATGTTTGGCTTTGGTGTTTTACAGTTTTGTGATATCTGTTCTGGTTTTTCTGTGTTCTCTGCCCCCCCTTTCTGAACTGAGATCTTTGTTATATTTATTTGTCTTAAGCCTGCCCACTGCAAACCTGCTTTTTCTTTTTTCTCTTTCTCTATCTTCAGAAAGCATATTATATTGCTTTAGAAGTACTTTTCTGAAAAGGTGTTGGCTGGAAAATGATGAAAAAAGGTTTTGACAATATGCTTGCATCTTTGGTTTTCCTCTGCATATCCTCCAGATTTTCTGCATTTGCTTTTTGTGTACTTGTTGACAGTTTTTGATAGCTTTGATATCTTTTGGTATCTTTGAAAGCCTCCTTGGACAGTTTTGAATTTGTGATTTAGTTTGCTTAGTTTGAAACTGTAACTTGGCTGTTTGGTTTGAAGGCAGTTTTGCTCTTGTGCAGCTTTGTTTGGCATTTCAGTTTGCACTTTGCAATTTGTGAATTTCTTATGCAGCCTTGTGCCCTTTTTTAATTGATTTAGCTTGCAAGATAATTTTACTTTCCTCTTTGTGAACCAAGAAGAGAGGTCTTCTTGTAATTTGCAAAGAGGATGAGAAAAATATGATGAAAATCAAAACAATCTGATTCCGGCCAACAACCTTTAATGATGAACTTTTAATTATCTGTCTGAGAATGCCTTTTTAATCCATACTGTATTGACTTCTTTCTTCTCTTTTTGCAGGTAAATATCAATTGGGGCAAGGGAAGCAGCAGTAGAAGATGAAGACTTCAAGAAACTTAGGATATAGATTTAATTTATTTTTAATCATTGTAATAAACGTCATTGTAACACTGTAAATAAATTTACTGTATCAAATAAACATTTGTAACAACAATTGAAAATGAATAAAAATCTTTTTTTGTCAGATATCTCTTTTAATTCTTCTGCACTTGTTTATTTAATTACTTAAATTTCTTGAATTATAATAATTGGAAGTTATCCCAATAATTTTAACTTAGAAATTATAAATAATCAACAAACGTCTGGCGTTCCAAATAACCAAAAGCATTGCACAGTTAAACAAACAAATGTTTATACGCCTTTCACTTCACTGATTAAACCAACACTTCAAACTCTTAATCAGAAGCCTCGGCTTCTATCCCAGATGTTTAGACTTTGAGAAACAAACAGGAATCTCGAACAAGCGTCAGAACCATGTGACAGTCAAATGAAATGTTGTGGATTCAATTCCTTCTGAGAATGCGTGCGCAAACCCTAATGTTGGATTTACTGTCAAAGAAACGTCTGCCTGATCAAACCCTGAGCCAAACTCAACCAAATCACTGAAAACCCTAATAATCAGCTTGGACTGATTCAAAAGTTAATGGAAACCCTAATTTTGTTTGACTGATAAGAAAAGTCTGTTTGACCGATTCTTGAGCCAATCTGAAAAATCAGGAAAAGCCTGAAGCTGTGATTTCTTGTGAAAAAGAGAGAGGGCAAATTTTGGGGTACAACAGTTGCCCCTGTTCAATCTTCTTGAACCTGAAGAGTTAGATTGGCAGGTTTGCCTTTCGCGACTCGAGGGTAAAAGGAGATTGGACACTAGAGTGCCCGAAAAATTTGCACTCGTCAAAGCATAGTTTGAGGGAATGGGCTTAAAGATGCCATTTGGAGATGGGCTTAAAGATGCCATCTAGAGATGTGACAGAATCTTGTCGGGGGATGGGCTTAGAGATGCCATCTGGAAATTGTTGGTAGGAGGATGGGCTTATAGATGCCATCTGAAGGTGATTGTATCTTGTTGGAGATGGGCTTGTAGATGCCATCCAAGAATGTTTGTTGAACTGTATGTCGTTGGTGAATGGGTGAGTATCAGAAAGGCATCCATGTTTGGAACGTCTCTGAACTGGGGGGTCTGAATAAGCAATAGATTGACATCCATGTTTGGAGAATCCGTAAACTGTTTTCAGAAGTCTTGGATCTGAACAAGTGATAGGTTAACATCCGTATCTGGAGAACCCGTAAACTGTTTTCAGAAGTCTTGAAGTTGAATAAACATGAGTTGGTCGAGTAGATATTTGTCCTGTCTGGTTTCAGGTATTAATCTCCAACTTGAGAAAGAAAGATAGTTTTCCTGGCTCGTTATAGGTATTGATCTTCAATCCCTCGTCCATAGATGGTTTTCCTGGCTTGCTACAGGTATTGATCTGGAACTTGAAAAGGTTGATGGTAGCCACCTGTTGATTGACCTTTTTCTGGAAAAGGTAAAATGTTAGTTGTATGCAATGTCATGATGTATGAAATGCATAATGCAATATATGTGTTTATGATATATGAATGTAATGAATGCGCATGTAAGCTGAGTAGCTGTCTTGCTGAGGATAGATGAATCCTGGATAGCTGGAGATAATAGAATCTTGACTGCTGTCGGGGAAAGTGAATCTTTGACTGCTACAGGGGATTGCAAGAATCTTTTGATTGCTGCAGAATGATCTGGAATCTTGAAAAGGTTGGTCGGTGAGATAGTTGTCCTGGCTGGTTTCAGGTATTAATCTCTGACCTGAGAAAGAAAGATAGTTTTCCTGGCTTGTTACAGGTGTTAATCTTCAATCTCTTCACGTAGATAGTTTTCCTGGCTTGCTACATGTATTGTGATATCGGGAATGGGCTTACAGATGCCATTTGGAGATATGATGGATAGTTGATGGAGATGGGCTTAAAGATGCCATCCAGAAATGATTGTTGAATTGTTTGAGCTGGTCGAGTAGATAGTTGTCCTGGCTGGTTTCAGGTGTTAATCTCTGACCTGAGAAAGAAAGATAGTTTTCCTGGCTTGTTACAGGTATTGATCTTCAATCCCTCGTCCACAGATAGTTTCCCTGGCTTGCTACAGGTATTAATCTGGAACTTGAAAAGGTTGGCCGATGAGATAGTTGTCCTGACTGGTTTCAGGTATTAATCTCTGACCTGAGAAAGAAAGATAGTTTTCCTGGCTTGTTACAGGTATTAATCTTCAATCTCTTCATGTAGATAGTTTTCCTGGCTGGTTTCAGGTATTAATCTACAATCAGTCGTCCACAGATAGTTTTCCTGGCTTGCTACAGGTATTAATCTGGAACTTGAAAAGGTTGGTCGATGAGATAGTTGTCCTGACTGGTTTCAGGTATTAATCTCTGACCTGAGAAAGAAAGATAGTTTTCCTGGCTTGTTACAGGTATTAATCTTCAATCTCTTCATGTAGATAGTTTTCCTGGCTGGTTTCAGGTATTAATCTACAATCAGTCGTCCACAGATAGTTTTCCTGGCTTGCTACATGTATTAATCTGGAACTTGAAAAGGTTGGTCGGTGAGATAGTTGTCCTGGCTGGTTTCATGTATTAATCTACAATCAGTTGTCCACAGATAGTTTTCCTGGCTTGCTACAGGTATTAATCTGGAACTTGAAAAGGTTGGTCGGTGAGATAGTTGTCCTGGCTGGTTTCAGGTATTAATCTCTGACCTGAGAAAGAAAGATAGTTTTCCTGGCTTGCTACAGGTATTAATCTTCAATCTCTTCATGTAGATAGTTTTCTTGGCTTGCTACAGGTATTAATCTACAATCAGTCGTCCACAGATGTTTTCCTGGCTTGCTACAGGTATTAATCTGGAACTTGAAAAGGTTGGTCGGTGAGATAGTTGTCTTGGATGGTTTCATGTATTAATCTCTGACCTGAGAAAGAAAGATAGTTTTCCTGGCTTGCTACAGGTATTAATCTTCAATCTCTTCATGTAGATAGTTTTCCTGGCTTGCTACAGGTATTAATCTACAATCAGTCATCCAGATAGTTTTCTTGGCTTGCTACAGGTATTAATCTGGAACTTGAAAAGGTTGGTCGGTGAGATAGTTGTCCTGGCTGGTTTCAGGTATTAATCTCTGACCTGAGAAAGAAAGATAGTTTTCCTGGCTTGCTACAAGTATTAATCTTCAATCTCTTCATGTAGATAGTTTTCCTGGCTTGCTACAGGTATTAATCTACAATCAGTCGTCCACAGATATTTTCCTGGCTTGCTACAGGTATTAATCTGGAACTTGAAAAGGTTGGTCGGTGAGATAGTTGTCCTGGCTGGTTTCAGGTATTAATCTCTGACCTGAGAAAGAAAGATAGTTTTCCTGGCTTGCTACAAGTATTAATCTTCAATCTCTTCATGTAGATAGTTTTCCTGGCTTGCTACAGGTATTAATTTACAATCAGTCGTCCACATATAGTTTTCCTGGCTTGCTACAGGTATTAATCTGGAACTTGAAAAGGTTGGTCGGTGAGATAGTTGTCCTGGATGGTTTCAGGTATTAATCTCTAACCTGAGAAAGAAAGATAGTTTTCCTGTCTTGCTACAAGTATTAATCTTCAATCTCTTGATGTAGATAGTTTTCCTGGCTTGCTACAGGTATTAATCTACAATCAGTCGTCCACAGATAGTTTTCCTAGCTTGCTATAGGTATTAATCTGGAACTTGAAAAGGTTGGTCGGTGAGATAGTTGTCCTGGCTGGTTTCAGGTATTAATCTCTGACCTGAGAAAGAAAGATAGTTTTCCTGGCTTGCTACAGGTATTAATCTTCAATCTCTTCATGTAGATAGTTTTCCTGGCTTGCTACAGGTATTAATCTACAATCAGTCGTCCACAAATAGTTTTCCTAGCTTGCTACAGGTATTAATCTGGAACTTGAAAAGGTTACAAAATGGTAACCGTGTCTGGAGCATATCTGGACTGTATCTTCCAACAGGTGATGAAGGAATTTTTGATGATGACCGCAACTTCCAGCAGGTGATGAAGGAAATTTTTGAACGCTCTTGAATTCCAGCAGGTGATGAAGGAATTTTGATGATGACCGCAACTTCCAGAAGGAAATTTTGAACGCTCTTGAATTCCAGCAGGTGATGAAGGAATTTTTTATGATGATCGCAACTTCCAGAAGGAAATTTTGAACGCTCTTGAAACTTGGAATGTAATTTGTTTTGGAAAATAAATCCTTGATAAATGTTGGGGAAATAAACCCATGACTGCTGGTCTGTTAGAGAGGTGATGAACTCCTCGAGGACGCTTAAATTTCTTTTCAGAAACATTTCGGAGAGGTTTCATCACTGCCCCTAGTATCAGATGCTTGTGATATTGCCGGGTCACTTGGACTGCACGTAACCCTTTGATGAGATTGACGTTTAAATGCCCCAAGTGATGGTGACGGAGACTTGCCCCAGGTTAATCTGCAATTGAGAGATTTGTTGAAATCTTGACTGGACTGCCCTAGGTTAACTGAACTTGGAAAGATTTGTTGAAATCTTGACTGGACTGCCCCAAGTTAACTGAACTTTGATAGATCTGTTGAAACCTTGACTGGACTGCCCTAGGTGCGCTGGATAGTGACATGTCATGCCCCCTTGTTGATAGGAGATTTGTCAATGGAAGTGTCATCCTTTTTGAAGTGATTTTGCTCACTGAGAGAGCCTTCGTTCATCGGATATTCATTGTGAGAATTTCTCCGCTGTCAAACAAATAGCCAAATGCAAACAGTGATATTCAAGTAATGCAAAGTTTATGTTTGTCTCGAAGTTTTGAAAAATGTGTTTTTTAGCAGAAAACTTTTTATAAGACATATTCAACACAAGATTTAGGGCAAAGCCTTACAGGAGTCAGGATACCTTTTGTAACAGTATGCTTTTGAACTAAACCATGCTTCAATTAGGACTTTTGAAGGGTTGTAACGTGGCTTGGTTCACGGTTTAAGAAACAAAGGATAAAGGCTCAAAGCATATTTGTACCCACCCGCTCTTCGTAATGTCCTTCAGTCCTAAACTAAGTTAATTGTACGTCGAACTCTATTCGAGTTTGGAACGACTTTTTTGTGATGGTTCACATGAGTTGGATTTTGGAAGGCAGTCATCATCTCCTTTTTTTTGCAACATTTTTCATGTTGTTGAGGATTTGTAATGACCTCGTTCTTTTGATTTATTATCCCTAACTTTTGCCTGATTGTTCCTGTTTTCGAGATTACAGTCAGCGGGATGCCCCAACTTTCTTAAGCCTCCTTTGTAGGTTTTGTCTTAGTGGGCTTTTCTTTTTTGAGAGATTGACTGCCTATGTGATAGGGAACCATCACTGTCTTTTGATTCCAGAGGAATGCTTTTCTTTTTTTGATGTCGTTCGTTGTATTACGAACTGAGAGTTTGCGACTTCAATGCGCACCTTTTTTGAATTAACTGAGAGACTACCCTGCCCCAGGTTTAATCAAAGGTTTCAATTTGTTTAGAACAGAAAACTCCTACTTCTTTGGCTCGAAGGGGTTGACTAGGGATTATCTTCCTTATAACTCCAGTGTTTAGGATTTGAAAGAAATGCACGTACATCGTCAGCAAGGTCTGTTCAAAAGCATAATGTATGAGATTACGGTATTGTTTCGTCATCCTCCCTCTAAAGGCTTGTAACTTTTTATCAAGAGTTGAAAATCATAAAGAAAACACAAGAATAGTGAAAACGAGTAGATGAATTCAAGACAAACATATGCAATGCATTAATGAAACAGAGTTTGACATTAAAAGATAATTGTTTGAATAACAAAGAAATTATAACTTGAAAATTCAAACGAAACAAAGATGCTCTCAATGATTCGTCAAAGGAGCAGTGATTATGCTAGAGTCTCCGGAGGGTCGAACTCGATCTCTTTGGCATCGATCATGTCTTGGACCTTGTTCTTCAGAGCCCAACAACTGTTTGTGTCATGCCCTGGGCTACTACAATGATAAGCACATCTTGCATCCGGGTTGTAGTTGGGAGAAGAAGTCTTAGGGTTAGGATGAGGAGCCTTTAATGTAATCAGCTTTTTCTTCAACATGTGTTGTAGCGCTTGAGCTAGTGACATGTTGATCCTAGTATATTGTCTTTTAGGCGCAACCTCCTTACGCTGATGCCCCTGCCTTTGTTGAGCAGGCGCAGGATTAGAGATCAAGGTTGCTCCTACGTGTTGGTCATGACGGCTCTTTTGACCATACACAACATTGGACTCTTTCTTCCCATTGTAGGGCTTTTTCTGAACATCAGAGGGTGTAGCTCCTTGGATCTTTCCACTTTTGATGCCAGCTTCGACCCTCTCGCCGGTCAGTATTAGCTCGGTGAACCCGGCTGAGGAGCTTCCAATTAAGTGATTGAAGAGAGGCCCTATCGAAGTTCCCATGAAGATGTCAATCAGCTCTTTGTCAGTTAAAGGGGGTTGCACCCTACCAGCCAGATCTCTCCACTTTTGAGCGTATCCTTTGAAGTTCTCGTCAGAATCCATGGTCATATTCTGCAATTTCACACGAGTTGGTGCAAGGTCAGCATTGTACTGATACTGTTTGTAAAAAGCAACAGCTAAGTCCTCCCAGGTATGGATGCGAGAACTCTCCAATTGATAGAACCACTCGAGTTGAGTCCCTACCAGGCTTTCTTGGAAGAAATGGATCCAAAGCTTTGGATCAGTTGTGTATGGTTGAATCTTGCGGGCATAAGACTTCAGGTGCATCTTAGGGCAAGAGACTCTATCGTACATGGCCAAGGTAGGGACTTTGAACTTTGGAGGGATGACTAATCCAGAAACCAAACCCATGTCTCCTAAATCCAAGCCAGGTATTTGTTGAACCTCCATAGCATTGAGGCGATCCTCCAACTGTTTGTACTTGTCATCAGCGGGAGGATATTGTTCCTCGGAGTAGTCAGCTTCAACATCATTGATCTCCAAATTGTGGTCTTCTTCAAGACTGACCCCTATGCTGGGTGGAGTTGAAAGATCTAGGGTTTTAGGTCTTCTTTTCAGGATGCCCGCTGCCTTCTTGGACTTCTTCTTCTTGTCTTTGAGAAGGAGAGCTTTCAGATCCTCTTGCCCTTTACCCATAGCCAGAAGCATTTGTTGGAACTGAGTGTTTTGAGCTTGGAGATCTTTCACCGTTTGTTCCATATCCATCTTACTGAAATAAACAATAGGAAGATAAGGAGACCTGTAGGAGAAACCTGCTATGCAATGATATGTATGCAATGTATGCAATGTTTTCAAGAATCTCTCGGGGTAAACACAAGAAAATGTTAGAGGTTGAACTTCGATCAACATTTTTTATTGGAGGACCTTGTAATGGTGGATGTCTTTCCACGAGAATCAAGCTCACCATGTCAAGTGGGTCATAGCCCCTGATTCAAGTTATTGCACTTGATCTTTGACGGCGTTTTTTTAGAGGAAAATGTAAGTGCCCTGGCTGGAGAGTTGGCCTCATTTGTAAAACAAATAAGAAAGCAAGTTTACCCAGATCCCCTCTGTTGTTTTAATATGTGGTGTTGAAGAAGTTCAACATCTGGACCAACATGTTATGTAAGATGTCACAACATCAGCATGTGACATCGCGCCTGAAACTAAGTACTGATTAAGTAACTATGTTATATGTTGAATGTTTGTAATAGCTGTGACTTATAACCTAACTATTCTAAGTGATCTAGGTTATTTGTTGTTGAAAAAGTTCAACATCTAGGAAAACATGTTAGATGTAATGTCATGACATCTGACTTGACATCACGACAACAGAATTGATAATTCAGTTACAGTTCTGGTACTTAAATACTCTGAGAATATATGTGGCGTTTCTTGTGGAGAATCTGAAGATCAATCAAGAATCAATCAGAATATTTGAAGAAAATACTGTTTCTAAATATGGAGATATTTTAGGAACTAGAAGATTAAAGACCTTGATTATAGGAGAAGTTTGCTGCTGAGTTGTAACAGCAAGGAGAAAAACTTGCTGAGTTAGGTAATAGGTTATAAATAGCAGATTGTAACCTAGGGTTTAGCAGACACACACAATGTAACATTAGAGGTGTTTTTGTTAGGTAAACCTGTCGGTCTGTGGCAAGGTTACCATGTATGTAACTCGAAACCTGTAGGTAAGAGTTTGAGTGTTCTTGGATGAAGCTGTGAAGCAAGTCTAAGTATTTCTGCATTACTTCATATTCATTGTAATGTAGGAAACCAAGTGGGAGGGCACTGCTTCTTGAGTAGGAGTAAGACTTCTGTTGTTGCGACAATAGGAATGGAAACTGGTAGGTTTCTATCTAGGAGTTCCTAGGTATAGGTTGCACTGGGTAGATGATTAAGTGAAGGATGGGAACTTGTGAAGTTTAGTCCTGAATTAATATTGCTAATAGTGGATCTTCTTCCTGGCTTGGTATGCCCCCAGAGTAGGTGTATTACACCGAACTGGGTCAACAACTGATTTGTGTTTTTACCTTCAATACTCTATAATTCTGTCTGTTATACAACAAGGTAAAACTGTAATGTTGTAACAGATGATGTCTCATAACTTGTTAAGACATCATGCTGATATCTGTGCAGAAGAAACAGAACAGCAAAGACTGTTTGCTCTCTACAGATCGTGTGCCACAGACGAACTGAACTAGACACATCGATGTTCTATCCTCTGCACCTTCAAAATAGATCTGGCACAACTTGGTTAAACTGAGCCTATGTTACTCTTCAGCATTGAATCATTGAAATTGGGTATCTACCTTGCAGTGTATTTATTATGTCATATCAGATGCTCAGACATTGAGTATAACATCTGAAGACTGGCATATACCAGAATTTCAATTGGTATCAGAGCAGGCATCCTGTTCTGTTTCTGGATGAGATCCATGGGTGATACTTTCTGGTATCTACAAGGTCAATTTTAGTACTGAAGATTGTAACCTGGAATGGTTTGCTATTTCCCTGAATGGTCCCTTGAAGTGGGAGGATGGACTATTCTTGACAGGAATTGTGTGTACCTGTCTCTGGTGATTGGCATTTGGCCTGGTTGTGTGATAGCTGCTCTAGGTTTGATTTACTTTCAAACTTAGGATGTGTGTACGCCTGAAGTTGTGTGTAGTAGTCATGCTAGGTTTGAACCATAATCAGACTTGGTCTATTTTTGAAGGCTAGTCTGGTGGAGTGTGTGTGTGCAAAGATTGGGGTGTATTATGTTCTTCCGCTGTGTAATACCTGGCAAAACTCAAGCTCTAATGTGTTTCCCTTCTTATGGATTGAAGGCCATTGTATTCAAGAATTCAACAAGATGTCACAGATACTTGAGTCCTCTCAAGTCCACTCATGAAGACGTTCTTCGTTCAGGATGGTAAGAATCACATAATCACGGATTAGTGTTGTATGAAGACCTTGAAGAATTTCAAGGAGGGCCTTGTTCCAAGGTGATGTAACTGATGTTCTATGTGATGGTGCAGCACTATTGCTCCTTCATAGTAGTAGATTGGGATCAAGAGTCTTGAATATGAAGACTCAGAGTTTGGTTAATGTATAGCTCTTGGAGTTAAGTAGATCTGGTAGGGATGTCATATGTCATGTCGAGACGTTTGTGCACATGCATGGATATTTTGTGTGGAGCTTCCATGACTGATAGCTTGAGGGGGGAGATTTGGTTAACCTCCCCACATTAGTTCAGCCTGGTGTTTAGCTAGCTGTTGACCTATGTCACATGGGTTCTGGTTGTTGTGTGACATATTTGCAAGGAAGGATTCATCTCTCTCATTCCCAATGATGAATCTGATCTGGTAGGAGTCTCAAGTCGGTTGAAGTAAGTAGAGTTTGTTCAGAGAAAATTCTACTTTCTTGAGTCAAGGGTGGCAACCTAGATATCTCAACTCCTTGGTCTCTCAAAAAAAAAAAAAAGGGGGCGTGCAAAAAGAAGATATTAACACACGAAGAGTATGTCAAAGTATTCAAATGGTGAAAGTATCTTACTGGATAATGGGAAGGATCTATGATCAATTGCTATTAGTGACAAGTACAAGTACTTAATTGATTATCCTTGGGGTTCAAGATAACTGATGTTCTTAAAGATGTGGGAACATTCCTTCTTCTAGACCCTGTGAAGAATCACAGGAAGAGTGATACCTTAGATCTATCTCCTTGGTGACAGCAAAATCGTTTGATCCTTGAAAAGGTTTCCTGGAAACATGTTCAGACTTAAAGAAGAAGAAGACATCATGATCTTGATGATGGTCACTTGGATCAGTCTGGAGCTGAATTCAACAACTAGATGTTATAACATAATGCTGCGATATTTGGTTCAACATCAGATTCTTGCTTGGTGAAGTGGCTCATCAACTTAAGATAGGATGATCTACGAAGTTGAAGATTAGATCCTCCAAAAGGATCATCTCTTTGCAGCTCTTTGGAGTTGTTACATGTTCCTGTCTCAGTGTATCTAAGCCTTTTGTGATAACTTGTAGCCTGAAGTTCAAATCTCAATTGGAAGATCAGAATATCTTTGGAAGAAGTCTGATAAACATGAAGGTGACATTTGATTCATGAAGGAGATAATCAAACAGTGGAATTTGGTCTATCTCAGCAGTGGATTCTGAGAATCAAGATAATCAACATATGACAGCTGATTATTATCAAGAAAGTTTGATTCACAGTATGAATGCGTTCCAACAATATTGTTAAACAGAGGGTGCGCTCTTGAAGACATGAAGATGCGTCTTATGTTTTCCATTCATCAAGGGGTCTTATTTACTTTAATCAGAAGCTGCATTGAAGGTCCAACTGAGTATTGAATGTGTCCTACTTATTTTCATGAGGAGAAGTGATTGTCCCTAACAGGGGGAGTATTGGTTTGTACAAAAGGTCTTCGTCAAACTCGTAGGATATAAAGTGTGACACCTTATCAACTATCGGAATGATGTGTTCAAAACTGAAGAAGACTATGTCTGACCAAATGTCATCACATTGGTAATGACTTTGCTCCTAATTTCCTCTAAAAACTACAGACAGGAGGAAAATTGGATGAAGTATGGATTATTATCCACGTGTGTACAGTTGTATGACTCAGAGGGAGTAACCATCCTCTTTGAGAAAATGGTATGGCTCCAAGCTGCTAATCTGAAAATAGCAGAATAGGATTTGAGCATGTTTTCATCTGCTAAGAAAACAGAGCTGTTGTGTCTCATTATGAAAACAGCTTGGTGAGCTGGAATGTTTAGGTGATAACTTGTCATCTAATAAAGGTATTATATAACTAATGCAGAGTGTAATATACCAACGATGGTTCTTGGAAAGGGGATCCTAAGACAAGGAAGTGGTCTGTTCTAAAAGACAAATGTCTGTTTTAAAGGGCATCCTGACATGGTCAAAGGGTCAAACCCAAGGGTAGGTACCTGCATTAAAACCAGTCCTAGGGTACTGAAACTGCCAGAGTAAAGTACCAAGGTCGTTACTATCTATGCCAAAGTTGCATTATTTATGAAGACCCTCTCTATTCCTTCTCTTCATCAGAGGGTTTCAGCAATATGAAGTTTGTTAGAATCTGGGAAAATTGTGCATGGTTATGGATCTGTATGGGCAGTCTTTGTCAAATTCTGGCCAAAAAGGGGGAGAAAGATAGGAAAGATAGGGACTCAGGCGAGACTCAGGTGAAAGCAACAGACGGCAATGTCCGGCAAGACTCAGGAGAAGACTCAGGAGAAAGCAACATGATCCCTAAGTAAGTGACTTTGGTTGTGTCTTGTGTTCTGAGTTAAGAGGATAGTTGTGACTTGTGATCTGAGTTACATGATCACAAGTAATAATCTGGAGAAAAGAAATCCTCTTGGGGCATCGATGGAGTGGAGTTGCTCACAGTTGACGACAGAGGAAGATGTTAGACAAGATGTTGTAACATCTCAACTGTGTTGTGGCCTGGTCCCAAAATACAACTTGCACTTATTTGTTTTAGCCAAAATTTGCCAAAGGGGGAGATTGTAAGTGCCCTGGCTGGAGAGTTGGCCTCATTTGTAAAACAAATAAGAAAGCAAGTTTACCCAGATCCCCTCTGTTGTTTTAATATGTGGTGTTGAAGAAGTTCAACATCTGGACCAACATGTTATGTAAGATGTCACAACATCAGCATGTGACATCGCGCCTGAAACTAAGTACTGATTAAGTAACTATGTTATATGTTGAATGTTTGTAACAGCTGTGACTTATAACCTAACTATTCTAAGTGATCTAGGTTATTTGTTGTTGAAAAAGTTCAACATCTAGGAAAACATGTTAGATGTAATGTCATGACATCTGACTTGACATCACGACAACAGAATTGATAATTCAGTTACAGTTCTGGTACTTAAATACTCTGAGAATATATGTGGCGTTTCTTGTGGAGAATCTGAAGATCAATCAAGAATCAATCAGAATATTTGAAGAAAATACTGTTTCTAAATATGGAGATATTTTAGGAACTAGAAGATTAAAGACCTTGATTATAGGAGAAGTTTGCTGCTGAGTTGTAACAGCAAGGAGAAAAACTTGCTGAGTTAGGTAATAGGTTATAAATAGCAGATTGTAACCTAGGGTTTAGCAGACACACACAATGTAACATTAGAGGTGTTTTTGTTAGGTAAACCTGTCGGTCTGTGGCAAGGTTACCATGTATGTAACTCGAAACCTGTAGGTAAGAGTTTGAGTGTTCTTGGATGAAGCTGTGAAGCAAGTCTAAGTATTTCTGCATTACTTCATATTCATTGTAATGTAGGAAACCAAGTGGGAGGGCACTGCTTCTTGAGTAGGAGTAAGACTTCTGTTGTTGCGACAATAGGAATGGAAACTGGTAGGTTTCTATCTAGGAGTTCCTAGGTATAGGTTGCACTGGGTAGATGATTAAGTGAAGGATGGGAACTTTTGAAGTTTAGTCCTGAATTAATATTGCTAATAGTGGATCTTCTTCCTGGCTTGGTATGCCCCCAGAGTAGGTGTATTACACCGAACTGGGTCAACAACTGATTTGTGTTTTTACCTTCAATACTCTATAATTCTGTCTGTTATACAACAAGGTAAAACTGTAATGTTGTAACAGATGATGTCTCATAACTTGTTAAGACATCATGCTGATATCTGTGCAGAAGAAACAGAACAGCAAAGACTGTTTGCTCTCTACAGATCGTGTGCCACAGACGAACTGAACTAGACACATCGATGTTCTATCCTCTGCACCTTCAAAATAGATCTGGCACATCTTGGTTAAACTGAGCCTATGTTACTCTTCAGCATTGAATCATTGAAATTGGGTATCTACCTTGCAGTGTATTTATTATGTCATATCAGATGCTCAGACATTGAGTATAACATCTGAAGACTGGCATATACCAGAATTTCAGAAAACCCTCTTGCCCTTTGGTAGATGTCTGGTTCAACGTGACCCTGCATCAAAAGACCCTCAAGATCCTTGAAATGGTTATTGTAAATGCTATGTGTGATACGGTGGGAAAACTGACTATGGTTTTGCGTTTGTTTTCGCAAATGTTTCGGTTGAGCAAGAGTCGCCACCGACTTTTTATTTTATCCTAAGGAAAGGTTTAAAAAGCACAGCAAAAACCTTTGAGATTTTTCTTGGGTTCGGGGAGTAGATTATAGAAGGGGAAGGTATTAGCACCCCTTCTATCCATGGTTATCCATGGGCTCTTAGGTACTTGCTTAGATCAACTTGCCTTGGTTTTCCATTGTTTGAAATGGTGCTTGGTGTGTGGTTTTGAAAATGTTTTGAAAGAGATGCCTTGTATAGGCTACCCTTGTAACAATTCTTTACTCGAATGTTTTACAAAAGGTGTTTTGTCTTTTAAAAAGATGTTTCAAGGTTTTTTGAAAGTTTGTTTTGAAAGTGTTTGTGAAGTGGGTTTTGAAATAAGGCAAGTGTTTTCTTTGCAAATTGGCAAGTGCTTAAGAGTTATCTACCCTAAAGTTTTCTCAAAGATTTTTGTTTTGTTTTAAACCTTTTGACAATTTTGTTCCACCATTGCATTTGGTGGACAATCTTGTTTTAGGAGATTAAAGGGACGGGCGCGGGTCATCGTTTAGACCATAGTTGCAATAGTGTTAAATGTCTTTGGGCAATTTTCTTTAAAAGGGACTTGATCATTCATTTAAGCAACATTTTGAGGGACTATGATCATTTGATTGTTTATTTTACCCAAAGAAGTTCAACATGCAATATGGCCCAATTATTTGAAGGCAACAAAGTGGAACACCCTAGGGGTGCAAGTGTGAAATGTGTTGTCCATTTTTCATGCTCATTTATCTTGTATTAGGTCTAACTACTTTGTTCATTTTTATTCGCATACAAAACCCTAATTCTAGCATAGTATGTTTGGAAAGCGATAAAAGTGCGAAATTTAAATTCCTACGCTATTACAACATAATAATATGGGGAGGGGGGTACAATGTTTCAAATGGGGATATTTAGACAAAAAATGAATCTAAGCTATTACATCATTTTCTATGGATATTTACAAGATAAATAAATGTATAATTTAAATGGTAAATAAAACAAATATGCAAGAATGCAAAAGGAATTTTTATATGTATGAAGAAGTATTATTTATGTAAAACAAGAAAAGAAAATAAAAGATTATTATTTTTTGAGGTATTTTCAAATTTAGGGTAAAACCCTAATTTTTAGATCAAAGGGGACATTAATGAATTAATTCAAATAATATTTATGATTTACATACACAAACAATAAAATAAAGTATATTTGAAAAAAAATGCATTTTTATATTGAATACTAATTATAAAAATACAAGGGTATATATTTTGTATTTATCCTAAATATATTAATAAATATATGTATATATATATTATTTTAAACATGTATTATATATATAAATAATAATAATTTTTAATATTAGCAAAAAAAGTATTTTTTATGTAAAATATTTACAGGGGTATAATAAAATGAAAAATGAAAATAAAAGTATTTCTACCTATTTCTCAATATTTTAATAAAATGTATATATTTATTTATCTAAGTATTAATCAAAAGAAAATCATATAAATACCTAATAAATTAAAAAATGGTGAGAAAAAATATTTTTATATTTTTTATGTCATGAGAAAAAATAAACAAAGTCAATCAAAAAAGAAAAAAGTCAAAAAGTTAAATAAATAAGCAAAAGGGCCTTGGGGGTGCAAAAGCAATTATGTGGTGTGAACAGAAAATGCAGCACAAGCCCAGCCCAAACCACTTCTTCTTCAACCTCTGAATCAAAAAACGCGCGCCTGCAAGCTTTGTTTGAAATCCTGATTCTTTGATTTTTTGAACAAACTTCCAACACAAAAGATATTAAGCATGAAATCACGATTCTAACCATATGCATAACTTGATCTAACTCTCTAAGATGAGGGAGAATTTCTCCTCCCCCAAATCCTAACCTAGTTTTTCTGCCATTTTCAAACTCCAAATTCTCACAACTCAAGTAAAAGAAATGAAAAGTAAAAACATGTACATGTCCAGTGGCATGAGTAGAACCTTGTTTATTCACAAACTTAAAGCTAATGATGCATAATAAGAGAGATACGAATTCAACAAGATACCTGTTCAGCTAAAGTTCTATCTTGCAATGTAGGGACTTTCAGTTCAAGGTGATGATTGGAAAAGCTTCCTTGAGGTCCAGGGATGCTATTCCAATGTTTACTTTGTCTTGAAAGCTTCTGAATCAAGCTAGAGAACTTCACCTGCAAAACAAGAAATGGAAAATGGTGGAAATGGTTAGAGGGATTACAGGTCGTGCTTCAGGTCATGGTTAGCTTGTATAGATGCTAGGGGATGTGTAGGAACTGGTTTGGGCAAGAAAGCTTAAGAGAAATGGGAGATAGCACTCAAACTGCAGGCTTTGCCCTGTTTGTGCAGTTTGAGGGTGATTATGGCAATGGGAGTGTTTGAGAGGTGCAAGGGTCGTGCAAAAGCTTGGTTGTGTTGTGTCAAAAATGTTTGATAACTTTGTTCTTGTGTATCTAAGCTGAGATGGGAGTTGGTTCTAGTTATGCACTCTTTCTTAGCCTTTAAGCAACAAAATGCAAGTTGGTGTTTTAGATCAGTAGGGGGCCTCTAATCCTGCTGCAAAGCTTCTCTTGATCAGAGTAATTTGTTCATAATCTTGTGCTAAAGAGATTTGGTTTGTACTTGCTTGATTTACCAATTGGACATAAAGTGAACTTTTGCAAAAATGGATAGTTTACTTTATCTAAAAATGGATTAATCTTGTATATAACACTTGAACTCATAGAATAACACTTTGACACAATGAACAAGCATTAAATTATTGAGTGTAACTTGGTTTAAGGACCTGTAATCAAGGGCATGCTGGTTTTGAGAAGTTGCATAATCTCATGAACATGAAAAATGGCCAATTCAAAAGTGAGTTTTTGCTATATTGTGAAATTCGATTCTCCCTAACCATGAGGTTGTTTGAGAAGTTATTGGACATTTTGGAAAGCTTGGAATGTGTAATACAATCCATCTTTGAAATTCAATTTGAAATTCCAAGTGGAAGTATATGGAAAGTGGCCTTGAAGTGGGGTAGAAAAACTTGTCAAAATAGGTCAAAAATTCACTAAGTTAAGAATGGTTTAGTGCCCTTATTCAAAAATTTGCAACTTGAGATACAAGCTTCAAATGAGAAAACTTTGTGAATAAAAGTTGTAGATTATGCAACAAGCTACAACTTTCATGTTTTGACTTTTTTTTGAATCCAAATGGATCATGGTGAAAAAGTGGGGCAAAGTTGGGAAAAAATTAGGGTTTTTCATAACTTAGAAAAATTCTAAGTTATGAAAAATTCTAATTTTTAACCCTAATTTGCATTTTATGATTTCTTGGTGAACAAGTTTCATGATTTGGCATGTTTTGATGAAAAATGAATCTTGACTCTTGATTTTGACCAAAAAGTCAAAGTTTGACTTTTCAGTGTACAGTCAAAATTGATCAATTGACTGGGAAATTCAACTGTCAATCTTGTGTACTTGGGATCTTTTGAGTTTGTTGAGCATGTAAAGATAATTCCATGGGGTCCTTGAGTCCATGTATGAGCTTGGCTTGCCATTGGCTAGGTCAAACAGTCAAAAATTGCCTTTGTGCAGTCAAAACTCTAAAAATGACCATTTTGCCCTTTTGGTGATCTGATCAAATTTCTTGGGGAATTGTGAATCAAACTTGATCAAATGGTCCATATGAGTTCATAATGTTGATGTGGGTCAAATTTCATGAGGTTTGACTGTCAATTGGCCACAGTTGACTTTTTCCCCAATACAGTTGATTTCTAGGTCAACTGTCCAATTGACTGGGCAAAACTTGGAATCAAGACTTGAAACTTGATATGGGTAAACTTGGGAGTCCAATATGAAGCATGAAAGTCATCTTAGGCCTTTTAGGTCAAAACATCTTTGTGCAAACACAACCTAATTTGAGTCAATAGTGCAAGGAGAGGTCTTGAGCAGATGAAACCCTAACTGGATCTTGAGCTTCAAGGGCTTTGTGGTGAGAAATCAATGAGAAATGGGAGGGCAAATTTTGGGGTACAACAGTTGCCCCTGTTCAATCTTCTTGAATCCGAAGAGTTAGATTGACAAGTTTGCCTTTCGTGACTCGAGGGTAAAAGGAGATTGGACACTAGAGTGCCCGAAAATTTGCACTTGTCAAAGCAATGGATGCGGGAATGGGCTTAGAGATGCCATTTGGAGATGGGCTTAACGATGCCATCTGGGAGAGTGACAGAAATCTTGTCGGAGATGGGCTTAGAGATGCCATCTGGAAGGGAATATCAGGAAGGTGTCCAGGCTTGGGACCATCTCTGAACTGGGGGGTCTGAACAAGCAATAGATTGACATCCGTTGTTGGGAGGAATCTATAAACTGTTTTCAGTGGTTTGGAGAAGAAACTGAACAAGCGATAGGTTAACATCCGTTACTTGGAGAACCCGCGAACTGTTTTCAGAAATCTTGAAGTTGAATAAGCGATAGAGCAGCATCCGTTGTTGGGAAGCGTCCGTAAACTGTTTTCAAAAGTTGCATCTGAACAAGTCGATAGATTAACATTCGTTGTTGGGAAGAATCCATAAACTGTTTTCAGAAGTCTTGAAGAAGAATCTGAACAAGTGACAGGTTAACATCCGTTTACTTGGAGAACCCGTGAACTGTTTTCAGAAATCTTGAAGTTGAATAAGCAATAGAGCAACATCCGTTGTTGGGAAGCGTCCGTAAACTGTTTTCAAAAGTTGCATCTGAACAAGTCGATAGATTAACATCCGTTGTTGGGAAGAATCCATAAACTGTTTTCAGAAGTCTTGAAGAAGAATCTGAACAAGTGACAGGTTAACATTCGTTTACTTGGAGAACCCGTGAACTGTTTTCAAAAATCTTGAAGTTGAATGATTTTAGTCTGTCGACTGATCTTTCCTGAAAAGGTAACGAGTTAGTTGTATGCAATGTTATGATGCATGATGCAATATACGTGACATCAATGTTTATGACATGAATGTGATGAATGCGCATGTAAGCTGACGAGCTATCTTGCTGAGGATAAATGAATCCGAGGTGGCCGAAGATAAAAACATCTTGACTGCTGCTGGGAAAAATAAATCCTTGGCTGCTGCTGGAAAAGAGAATTCCTGATGACCTCTACTAGGGAGTATCAATCTAGTAGACTCATGCTGGGGAGGTAAGACTGAGAATCTTCAATTTGATGGGAAGTAACTCTGGCGATCTCACTGGGGAACTCAAGATTTCTCTTTCTAAGACTCTGTGAGGAGAAGGCTCATTAGTCTGGCTCCGCTGGGGGTTGACAATTTGAAGTTTTAGCTCGGCTGGGGATGCTGAAACTTAAACTCTGAGGGGAAATGAGTTCCGGAGGATCCTCTGGCTGGGGATAACAAGGATAAGCTCCTCTGGGGATCATATTGATAAGTTGTGTTGGGAAATTCTTGATGAACTCCGCTGAGGATAGGAAGAATTCTGGTGAGTGCGATCTTCTGTGGCTGTTAGCTGAGGATAACCCAGTTATAAGCTTTTGTGGGGAATAACTTTGAATAAAACTCGGGAGAGACGTTCGTGCTCTGCGGGGAAATACCTTCCAGAACCTTACTGGGGATAAGCCTCGAGAGTCTGCTGGAGATAAACCTCAGGGTTCACTAGGGATGTGGATTCCAAATCTCTTGGGGGGTTTCCTTTGAAAGGGTGTCAAGATATCCATCTGTACCTTCATCCTATCAGTAATCCTTTTTCTTAGGTTCATTTAGGAAGTGATTATGTTTCAAATGCATATGCCTATTTAACAAAACATTGGACGTTTCTCAAAATAAAACAAATAGTGCAAGAGAAAAAGAAAAGGGAAATGACACAAATTTCTGGGGAAAGTATTTGTATTGATTTTCTTTGAGTATGTTTGTACAAAGGAGACAATCATCCTAGTAAGAGGATTCTGTCGTAAATATTGAAAGATTTATACAAAATAAAGGATGGCTATGTGAAATAATTCCATGGGATTCCATTCCGCCGTAGCTTTCACAACCCTGAATATCTGTCCATTCAATGCTTTACTTGACGATGACTGGATTGATCAGAAGCCTGGAACCGGTTGATGAAGAGATTGTCTTTGAAGTGATCCGACGAGACATAGTCATACGCTTTAATTCCCTAACTTTTGCCTGACTCGCCCTTTCGGGTTTTCGATTCACCGGGAAACCCCTTTTTGCCCAAGCCGCCCTTTCGGGTTTTCAACTTGCCGGGTGTACAGATTTTTTTCGTTTTTATCCCTAATTTTTGCCTGAACCGCCCTTTCGGGTTTTCGGTTCACCGGGATGCCCATTTTTGCCCAAGCCGCCCTTTCGGGTTTTCGACTTGTCGGGTTATTTTATGCGTAGTATCTTTTGACTATGTCTGCGTTTGCAGGGTGCGGCAAATCGTCGCCGTCCATGGTGGTCAGAATCATTGCACCACCAGAAAATATGCTCTTGATCACAAATGGTCCTTCATATGTATGAGTCCATTTGCCCCTAGGATCACTTTGCGGCAAGATAATCCGCTTGATTACGAGATCCCCGACTCGATACACTTGACGTCTGACTTTCTTATTGAAGGCCTTGATCATCCGCTTTTGATACGTCTGACCATGGCATATAGCAGCAAGTCGCTTCTCGTCGATCAGATTGAGTTGATCAAGTCGGGTCTGCATCCAATCATCTTCATTCAAACCTGCATCCTTCATAATCCTTAGAGAAGGGATCTGGACTTCCATAGGCAAAACAGCTTCCATGCCATAAACCAAAGAAAATGGGGTTGCCCCAGTTGAAGTACGTGTCGTCGTACGGTATCCATGCAAAGCAAATGGTAACATCTCATGCCAGTCTTTGTAAGTGACTGTCATTTTCTGAATGATCTTCTTAATGTTTTTGTTCGCAGCTTCAACAGCACCGTTCATCTTCGGCCGATAGGGAGATGAATTGTGATGATAAATCTTGAACTGTTCGCATAATGCAGTGATCATTGTGTTATTCAGATTTGTACCGTTGTCCGTAATGATCCTGTCTGGAACACCATACCGACATATGAGATTTTGCTTGATAAAGCGGGCAACCACATTTTTGGTGACAGAGGCGAAGGAAGCTGCTTCGACCCGTTTAGTGAAATAGTCAATGGCAACTAGGATGAAGCGATGTCCATTGGAAGCCGTGGGCTTGATCTCTCCAATCATATCAATGCCCCACATTGCAAAGGGCCACGGAGCAGTCAGGACGTTGAGGGGAACCGGAGGAATATGAACTTTGTCAGCATAGACTTGTCACTTGTGACAAGTACGGGAATGTTGATGGCAGTCAGCTTCCATGGTAGACCAGTAATAGCCTGCCCTTAGGATCTTCTTAGCCATTGTATACCCGCTCAAGTGAGTGCCAAATGTGCCGCTGTGTATATCAGTCATGATCAACTCTGCTTCAGCTTTATCCACACATCGGAGTAATACACAATCATGGCTTCGTTTGTAAAGGATGTCGTTGTTCAGGAAGAACTTAGCAGCAAATTTCCTTAAGAACTTCTTGTCATTTACGGAAGCTCCTTCAGGATAATCTTTAGTCTCGAGATACCTTTTGATTTCATGGAACCAAGGTTGTTCCACTACTTCTTCGGTGTTAATCTCGTGGCAATGTGTCGGTTCATCCATTCGCTTGATGGTGATTTGGGGAGCCTCGTTATCCCAGTTGAGTTTAAACATGGAGGACATTGTGGCTAGAGCATCGGCTAGCTGATTCTCTTCTCGCGGGAAATGCTCGAAGGTAATTTGCTCGAAATGAGGTAACAATATCAGGACATGTTCTTTGTATGGGATAAGATTAGGATGTTTGGTATCCCAGTCTCCTTTGATTTGGCTGATGACCAAAGCCGAATCCCCAAATACGACCAAAGATTTGATCCCCAAGTCTATAGCAGCCTCGAGACCAAAGATGCAAGCTTCATACTCAGCCATGTTGTTTGTGCAGCTGAAACAAAGTCGGGCCGTGAAAGGAGTGTGACAGCCTTCCGGGGAAATGAGTACTGCGCCAATACCATTTCCAAGTGCATTTGAAGCACCATCAAAGTACAGGGTCCATCGGGACCCCTTTTCGGGTCCGTCATACGGTCCGTCACTTTCAATGTTGTCCAAATTCATAATGTCCTCGTCTGGGAAGTCAAATCTCATGGGTTGATAGTCTTCGATAGCCTGATAAGCCAGATGGTCAGCTAGTACACTCCCTTTTATAGCTTTTTGGGTGGTGTACCGGATGTCATACTCGGTTAAGATCATTTGCCATCTAGCTATCCTTCCAGATAAAGCGGGCTTCTCGAAGATATACTTGATAGGATCCATCTTGGAAATCAAAAAGGTAGTATGAGTCAGCATATACTGTCTTAGTCGGCGAGCAGCCCATACCAAAGCGCAGCAAGTTTTCTCGAGCAGTGAGTAGCGAGTCTCACAGTCGGTAAACTTTTTACTAAGGTAATAAATAGCATGCTCTTTTCGACCAGACTCGTCATGCTGGCCCAAAACACACCTCATTGAGTTATCCAAGACGGTCAAATACATGATCAATGGTCTTCCTTCGACGGGTGGCATCAGAATAGGAGGTTCTAGCAAATACTCCTTGATTCTATCAAAAGCAGCTTGACAATCGTCGTTCCATTCCACTACCTGATATTTTTTCAAGAGTTTGAAAATTGGCTCACAGGTAGAAGTCAGATGTGAGATGAATCTGGCAATATAGTTTATGCGCCCCAAGAATCCTCTAACCTCCTTTTCAATACGGGGAGCAGGCATCTCTTGTATTGCTTTTACTTTTGCCGGATCGACTTCAATGCCTTTGTTGCTTACAATAAATCCCAGGAGTTTACCGGACCTAACTCCAAAAGTGCATTTACTTGGATTCAGCCTGAGCTTGTATTCTTTTAACCTGGCAAACAGCTTCTCTAGATGCTTGAGGTGTTCTTCCTCTGTTTGTGATCGAGCTATCATATCGTCTACGTAAACTTTAATCTCATGATGTATCATGTCATGAAATAAAGCTACCATGGCGCGTTGATAAGTTGCCCCTGCGTTCTTTAGCCCGAACGGCATCACCTTGTAACAGAAAGTGCCCCATTGTGTGACAAAAGTTGTTTTCTCCATATCCTCGGGGGCCATTTTGATTTGATTGTAGCCCGAGAATCCGTCCATGAAGGAAAACACTTTATGTTGAGCTATATTGTCGATCAAGATGTCAATATGAGGTAGCGGGAAATCATCTTTAGGGCTGGCCCTATTCAAATCCCGGTAGTCCACACACATTCTGACTTTGCCATCTTTCTTAGGTACTGGCACAATATTAGCGACCCATTGAGGATAGGACGTAACAGCCAGGAAGCCAGCATCGAATTGCTTCATTACTTCTGCTTTGATATTTTCGGACATGTCAGGCCTCATTCGGCGAACTTTTTGCTTGATTGGTGGACAGTCTTCTCTTGTGGGGAGACGGTGAACCACGATGTCGGTGTATAGACCTGGCATGTCTTCATAGGACCAAGCGAAGATTTCAACATACTCATTCAGCAACTGTACCAAGCGCTCCTTGACTTTTGGTTCCAGGTTGGCACCCACTTGCACCTCCTTCCGATTCTCCTCGGTTCCCAAGTTAACAGCTTCCAATGGCTCTTCATGCGGTAAGATGGCCCTCTCCTCTTGTTGCAGAAGCCTGGCTAGTTCCCCGGGTACTTCACAACCTTCGTCATCTTCATACTCGGCTAGATTGACCAGATCTTCAGAGTTATTGAAAGATACAGCAGAATAGTCACCCATGGAATCCGGAGTGGATGGGTACCTGCATTGGTGAGTGTGGGTGTGTGTAAGGGATAGCCATCCTTAAACAAAAAATGCAAAAGGAAAGAAAATGATCATAAGCAGTTTATCAAATGAAAAAAACGTCCAATGAATCATTAAACATGGCACATGAATATGAAAAATAGTCAAAACCCTTACAAGTGGACCTACATGCCCCGGGCAAGGCAGGAGGTGAAAAGATAGTGTACGGATTGTTTGAAAGTAAAATATTACAGACCAAATAAGAAATGTTTAACAGATAAATTACTGATGAATCAAAGTGATGGGGACAAAGTCTTTAGCCTCCCAATTGCTCAATCCTCCTCTGACAGTTGGATAAATCCACTCTTCAAAGTTGCTTTCCTTGTCTTCATCTTCCAGGGCGTTGATTCGGTAAGGAGAAATTTTGATTGGCGCTCTTTCAATCTTTGACTGGCGCATAGCTTTCTGGCCAGCGGCTGTGAAACCTAATCCAAACTTATCAGTCTTATGCGGAAAATCGGGTAACTGCCCCCACGCTGAATTCTTCCCTTCTTTGATTGCGGCTCTTGCATCCTCCAGAGATGCCATCCTGGCCATCTGTCTTGGTGCCTCAGCTGCCAACTTTGCCACTGCTACTTCAGGAAGAACTTCTTCGAAATGTTGAAACGGCGTCTCAATGAACTCTCCTTCAACCTCCACATACCGGAAAGAATTTAAATGGCTAATCATGTACTCTTCTTCGCCGTGGACAGTGATGATCTTTCCCTTGACAGGATACTTCAGCATCTGATGCAAGGAGGAGGTGACTGCCCCAGCATGGTGTATCCAAGGTCTACCCAGCAGGCAGGAGTATGATGGACGGATGTCCATTACATAGAAAGTGGATTTAAACACCTCAGTACCTATCTTGATGGGAATTTCGACCTCTCCATGGACCATTCTTTTCGACCCATCGAAAGCTCTGACGACAATATCACTCGGCTTCAATTCCAGCCCTTCGCAATCTAGCCGGTCTAAGGCCTTCTTAGGCAAAACATTCAGCGACGACCCGGTATCAACCAAAACATGTGCAAGGGTGGTTCCGCGACACTCGATTGAAATATGCAAAGCATCATTGTGGTTTCGGCCTTTAGAGGTCAGGTCGGCATCAAAAAAACCTAATCCATTGTCCGCAGTCAGGCTAGCCACGCAATGTTGAAATTGATCCGCAGAGGTTTCCTGGGGCACATGAGCTGCCTTCAAAAACCTAATCAAAGCTTGAGCATGCGCTTCTGAGCAAAGCAATAGTGCCAGCATGGAGATCTTGGAGGGGGTTTGCCCCAACTGTTCCACCACATCGTAATCACTTCTCTTGATTATCCTCAAAATCTCGTCCATTTCTTTCTTGGATGCTTCCGGGATTACCAAGGGTTGAGCCCTCGTCCTGACGGGCTCATCCTGTATTCCCTTTCCTTTATCAGCAATGGTAGGAGAGACAGCACTAGGAACAACAACCTCTTCGATCAAAGGAGTTCTGGCGGAGAGCTTTACTGGTGCAGGGATGACTTCTTTAGCTGATGAGGGTCCAAAGACTGCTCTTGGAGGGGCAATCTCTGGAGAAAATATTCTCCCGCTCCTGGTGATTTTGCTGGTGCCCGCAATGTTACCAATGCTGGCTTCTTCATCCTCCGAATTTTCTTCAATTACTTCGACTTGCTTGATACCATGGTAGTAGATGTCACCACCATAGTCCCAAGGTATCGACTTCTCAGAAACATAGGGAACAGGCCCTGGCATCGTTATCTTTAAAGGAACAGATTTTGCAGCTGGTGTAATCTTAACTGGCTTTTTGACAGCCTCGGAAAGATTGGCGTGAATGGTTATGATTGAGACATTTTCAACATGAACTGGAACAGCAAAAACTTTTTCGAACAGAATTTGTCGGCTATCCATAAGGCCTTGGATGCCTTTCTTTAATAGCGGACAATCAAACGGCAGAGAGTGGCAACAGTAGCAGTCTTCTTTACATCCCGGGAAGATCCCGGCCCTTAACAAATTTAACTTAATGGTTAGCAGTGGAGTAGTCAGATCACTGACGTCAGCAACATACAAATCCTCCTCAATGGCATTGATATTTCGGCCGTGCTTCGGCATAGGTGCAGATATCACATTAGGCTTCTCTGGAGCGTCAAACTCTACCTCCTTATCCTTTATCAAGTCTTGGATTTTATGCTTGAGTGCCCAACAATCATTGGTGTCGTGTCCAACACTGTCTGAATGATAAGCGCATTTAGCATTGGCATGATAATGCGGGGAGGACGTATTTACATTCTTTGGCGCCTCCTTGATGGTGGCAAGATTCAACTTCAATAGATGGGGAAGCACCTGCGCTGGAGTCATATTAATACGTGTGAATTGCCGTTGTGACCTTTCCACCCGTTGCTGATTTGGTCTGGACTGGTTATAGCGAGGCTGCTCACTTGGAGTGTTTTGAATCATTACGGCCCCCACAGTTGGCCGACGCTCCATCTTTCCTGCTCTTCTCTGAGAATATACCATAGTTGTCTCCTTCTTAAAAGGCTTCTTCTCAACACTTGCAACAACACCCTTCTGAATCTTTCCTGACTTGATGCCAGCTTCTATTCTTTCGCCGGTTAAGATTAAATCGGTAAACCCTGCGGAAGAGTTACCAATTAGATGATTGAAAAATGGCCCAGATAGGGTCCCAAGAAACATATCAACGAGCTCACGATCGGTTAAAGGAGGCTGCACCCTGCCAGCCAAATCCCTCCATTTTTGTGCATATTCTTTGAATCCCTCACTTGTTCCTAGTGACATACCCTGAAGTTGGGTACGAGTAGGAGCAAGATCAGAATTATATTGGTATTGTTTATAGAAAGCGGTGGCCAAATCTTCCCAATTTCTGACACTAGTTCCTTCTAGCTGATAAAACCACTCCAACTGGGCTCCCGATAGGCTGTCTTGAAAGAAATGAATCCAGAGATTTTTATCTGCCGTATAGGGTTGAATTTTTCTCACGTAGGACCTGAGATGCATTTTGGGACAGGACAACCCATCATACCTTACAAACACTGGCACTTTGAATTTTGGGGGAATCACAATTCCGGCGACCAAGCCCATGTCTTCGAAATCCAAACCCGGTACCCTTTGCAATTCCATGGCAGCCAATATGTCTTCTAAACCCTTGTACTTATCATCAGCTGGAGGGTATTGCTGGTCGGAATAATCTTCATCCTCTTCAACCTCTTCCTCCTCCGCATCAGACTCGGAAGGCACCGCAACTCGATCTCTTTTACTAGTCCCTTCGTCAGAAGTAGGAGGAAATTCAAGCACCCTCCGAGCTTCTCTGTCAAATCTTCTCCCCAAAGTAGCCACTCCGACCCTCTTTTTCTTCTTCACTGGGTCCTTATTCTCCAGATGAGCCTTGATATCCTCTTGACTTTTAACCAAAGTCATCAAGAGTTGCTGGAACTGTGCATTCTGGGCTTGTAGGTCCTTAACTGTTTGCTCGAGATCCATCCTACTGAAATAAACAGCAGATATATAAAGAAACCTGGAGTGAGACCTTCTTATGCACATGATGAATGGTATGCTGATGTATGCAATGCATTCAAGGATTTAGGACATTCAAAGTTGTTTCAGACAAAGAAGAACGCACGTCATATTAATAAGAAGAAATTTGTTAGTACATAAATGCCCCATGGGCCAAATGTTACAAAATAAACTTCTTAAGGCAGAAAGACATTGCGTATCCTCTTCGGTGCGATGTAGGTGTTGAGGGCCTCTTGCTCGTGGAGTCGGCGGGTAAGCTCTAGAACCTTCTTTTCACTGGCGTAGTAGCTAGCTTCAAAAGTGTTCCGTTCCTCCTTGAGCTGAATCCAACTTTTCTGCATTTCCTCCCACGATGTAGGCATGTCTGGATGTAGGATAGTGTAGGGAACCTCTCCTTCATTGACGGGCTCTTTAATCATAGGGAGAACATGAGGATAAGGCATCATTAGACTTTGGGCTCGGGCTCGTACCCACTTGAGATAGGGCTCAAGAGGGATGGAGTTCTTGTGTCCCAGAGTCTTGCTATCAACCTTGTTGAGTTTTCCCCAAGCTCTGATGAATCTTTGGTGGAGTCCTTGCGCATTGTTGTCGAAGTCAAAAACTAGGCTAGGAATCAACATGTCATGAGGGCCATCCCTCCGTGCATATCCAAATTGCCTCAAAGCTAGGCAAGGGTTGTAGGTGATACCTCCCCTAATTCCAAGTAAAGGAACATTAGGAAACTCTCCGCAACGATCGACGATGATGACATTTTCTCTGGACCGAGAACACCAATGTACATCAGAGTGAGTAAGAGTCATCACCCGTTGGGACCACCTTGTACCTTGGTCATTCTTCAAGACAGATTGTGGAAGGTGCGAAATAAACCACCTTGCGAGGATAGGAGTACAGCACATGAGAACACCCCTCTTTCTCATTGTTCGTGTGTAAAATGAGTGAAGGATGTCCCCAAGCAATGTTGGTATTGGATTTCTGGACAAGAAGATTTTGACGGCGTTGACATCTACCAATTGGTCAGGATTTGGGAACAAGACCAACCCGTAGATAAGGAGTGCCACAATCTCTTCAAAGGCTTGTAAGTCCAATGAATTCCAACATTCCTGTGCCTTCTCAAACAAGAATTTTGCTAAGAATCCTTTGACTCCGCTTCTGGTTTCCCAATGCCCCTTGATGTCGGATGGTTGTAGATGTAATGCTCGAGCAACATCTTCCGGCTTTGGTTCCTTTTCCGTACCGTTGAAGGGTAGTTGATTAAGGATAGGGATTCTTAGGAGTTGGGAAAACTCCTCCAAAGTGGGTACCAACTGATAATTAGGGAAAGTGAAGCAGTGGTGAAGAGGGTCAAAGAACTGGAATAGCACTTTCATCATGTCTTCTTCAATGTTGGTGTTGACTAGGCTGAGCAGTCTACCATGTCTTTCACGGAAGGATAAACTTTCCGGAATTCTTGAGGTGATCTCCTTGAGTTGAGGAGAGATTCTCACAAGGTTGACTTGAATAGTATTTCTGCGAGGGATTTCCATGTCCTACAAAACAAGAACAAAGATGAAGATCCAAAACCCTTGAAATGGTTAGCGAATGCATATGATGTTTTATGATGTTTATGATGTATGCACAAAACATATGTACAAGCAAATCACACCAAACCCTAATTTCAGGCTTGTATGGGGTTTCATAGGTAAGTACCCTCTTGAGTGTAGTTGGCTTAAAAACCTGTCCTATAAATAGTAACCGGGTTCTAAGGAACTCAATATCACGGGGTTGTTTTCAATGTTCATTGTTTTGGTTTAGCCACTTAACTAGCGACCAAAATATTCCAAGAAAACAACCCTCAATGAGTGTAGTATCGAGTATCTACCAACTTTGGACTGCACCAAAGCCGGTCATCTCACTACCCCTAATAAAAGGCCAAGATGGTCAAGTAAGGTTCTAGGTCATTAGTGCTTAGTGACATCACTCAGCGGCCCCGTACTCTCCTTGATTGAACTCAAGGGTTACCGGTACTCACAAATATGTCGCACCAATATAGCTATTGCTTAGACCGTGTCGGTATACCCCGCACAGTTTCCACAACGTATTGCTATCTATGAATGTTTCCCAAAATCCGGGTGGAGGATTGTAAACCCAAACAATAGAGCCAAAGTATAAAGCAAGCAAATCAAACAATTAGTCATGCAAGAGGGTGATCTAAGCCCTAAGGTTACTCCACTTTAAAATTATCCCCAGCAGAGTCGCCAGTTCTGGGATACGGTGGGAAAACTGACTATGGTTTTGCGTTTGTTTTCGCAAATGTTTCGTTTGAGCAAGAGTCGCCACCGACTTTTTATTTTATCCTAAGGAAAGGTTTAAAAAGCACAGCAAAAACCTTTGAGATTTTTCTTGGGTTCGGGGAGTAGATTATAGAAGGGGAAGGTATTAGCACCCCTTCTATCCATGGTTATCCATGGGCTCTTAGGTACTTGCTTAGATCAACTTGCCTTGGTTTTCCATTGTTTGAAATGGTGCTTGGTGTGTGGTTTTGAAAATGTTTTGAAAGAGATGCCTTGTATAGGCTACCCTTGTAACAATTCTTTACTCGAATGTTTTACAAAAGGTGTTTTGTCTTTTAAAAAGATGTTTCAAGGTTTTTTGAAAGTTTGTTTTGAAAGTGTTTGTGAAGTGGGTTTTGAAATAAGGCAAGTGTTTTCTTTGCAAATTGGCAAGTGCTTAAGAGTTATCTACCCTAAAGTTTTCTCAAAGATTTTTGTTTTGTTTTAAACCTTTTGACAATTTTGTTCCACCATTGCATTTGGTGGACAATCTTGTTTTAGGAGATTAAAGGGACGGGCGCGGGTCATCGTTTAGACCATAGTTGCAATAGTGTTAAATGTCTTTGGGCAATTTTCTTTAAAAGGGACTTGATCATTCATTTAAGCAACATTTTGAGGGACTATGATCATTTGATTGTTTATTTTACCCAAAGAAGTTCAACATGCAATATGGCCCAATTATTTGAAGGCAACAAAGTGGAACACCCTAGGGGTGCAAGTGTGAAATGTGTTGTCCATTTTTCATGCTCATTTATCTTGTATTAGGTCTAACTACTTTGTTCATTTTTATTCGCATACAAAACCCTAATTCTAGCATAGTATGTTTGGAAAGCGATAAAAGTGCGAAATTTAAATTCCTACGCTATTACAACATAATAATATGGGGAGGGGGTACAATGTTTCAAATGGGGATATTTAGACAAAAATTGAATCTAAGCTATTACATCATTTTCTATGGATATTTACAAGATAAATAAATGTATAATTTAAATGGTAAATAAAACAAATATGCAAGAATGCAAAAGGAATTTTTATATGTATGAAAAAGTATTATTTATGTAAAACAAGAAAAGAAAATAAAAGAGTATTATTTTTTGAGGTATTTTCAAATTTAGGGTAAAACCCTAATTTTTAGATCAAAGGGGACATTAATGAATTAATTCAAATAATATTTATGATTTACATACACAAACAATAAAATAAGGTATATTTGAAAAAAAATGCATTTTTATATTGAATACTAATTATAAAAATACAAGGGTATATATTTTGTATTTATCCTAAATATATTAATAAATATATGTATATATATATATATATATATATTATTTTAAACATGTATTATATATATAAATAATAATAATTTTTAATATTAGCAAAAAAAGTATTTTTTATGTAAAATATTTACAGGGGGTATAATAAAATGAAAAATGAAAATAAAAGTATTTCTACCTATTTCTCAATATTTTAATAAAATGTATATATTTATTTATCTAAGTATTAATCAAAAGAAAATCATATAAATACCTAATAAATTAAAAAATGGTGAGAAAAAATATTTTTATAATTTTTATGTCATGAGAAAAAATAAACAAAGTCAATCAAAAAAGAAAAAAGTCAAAAAGTTAAATAAATAAGCAAAAGGGCCTTGGAGGTGCAAAAGCAATTATGTGGTGTGAACAGAAAATGCAGCACAAGCCCAGCCCAAACCACTTCTTCTTCAACCTCTGAATCAAAAAACGCGCGCCTGCAAGCTTTGTTTGAAATCCTGATTCTTTGATTTTTTGAACAAACTTCCAACACAAAAGATATTAAGCATGAAATCACGATTCTAACCATATGCATAACTTGATCTAACTCTCTAAGATGAGGGAGAATTTCTCCTCCCCCAAATCCTAACCTAGTTTTTCTGCCATTTTCAAACTCCAAATTCTCACAACTCAAGTAAAAGAAATGAAAAGTAAAAACATGTACATGTCCAGTGGCATGAGTAGAACCTTGTTTATTCACAAACTTAAAGCTAATGATGCATAATAAGAGAGATACGAATTCAACAAGATACATGTTCAGCTGAAGTTCTATCTTGCAATGTAGGGACTTTCAGTGCAAGGTGATGATTGGAAAAGCTTCCTTGAGGTCCAGGGATGATATTCCAATGTTTACTTTGTCTTGAAAGCTTCTGAATCAAGCTAGAGAACTTCACCTGCAAAACAAGAAATGGAAAATGGTGGAAATGGTTAGAGGGATTACAGGTCGTACTTCAGGTCATGGTTAGCTTGTATAGATGCTAGGGGATGTGTAGGAACTGGTTTGGGTAAGAAAGCTTGAGAGAAATGGGAGATATCACTCAAACTGCAGGCTTTGCCCTATTTGTGCAGTTTGAGGGTGATTATGGCAATGGGAGTGTTTGAGAGGTGCAAGGGTCGTGCAAAAGCTTGGTTGTGTTGTGTCAAAAATGTTTGATAACTTTGTTCTTGTGTATCTAAGCTGAGATGGGAGTTGGTTCTAGTTATGCACTCTTTCTTAGCCTTTAAGCAACAAAATGCAAGTTGGTGTTTTAGGTCAGTAGGGGGCCTCTAATCCTGCTGCAAAGCTTCTCTTGATCAGAGTAATTTGTTCATAATCTTGTGCTAAAGAGATTTGGTTTGTACTTGCTTGATTTACCAATTGGACATAAAGTGAACTTTTGCAAAAATGGATAGTTTACTTTATCTAAAAATGGATTAATCTTGTATACAACACTTGAACTCATAGAATAACACTTTGACACAATGAACAAGCATTAAATTATTGAGTGTAACTTGGTTTAAGGACCTGTAATCAAGGGCATGCTGGTTTTTAGAAGTTGCATAATCTCATGAACATGAAAAATGGCCAATTCAAAAGTGAGTTTTTGCTATATTGTGAAATTCGATTCTCCCTAACCATGAGGTTGTTTGAGAAGTTCTTGGACATTTTGGAAAGCTTAGAATGTGTAATACAATCCATCTTTGAAATGAAATTTGAAATTCCAAGTGGAAGTATATGGAAAGTGGCCTTGAAGTGGGGTAGAAAAACTTGTCAAAATAGGTCAAAAATTCACTAAGTTAAGAATGGTTTAGTGCCCTTATTCAAAAATTTGCAACTTGAGATAAAAGCTTCAAATGAGAAAACTTTGTGAATCAAAGTTGTAGATTATGAAACAAGCTACAACTTTCATGTTTTGACTTTTGTTTGAATCCAAATGGATCATGGTGAAAAAGTGGGGCAAAGTTGGGGAAAAATTAGGGTTTTTCATAACTTAGAAAAATTCTAAGTTATGAAAAATTCTAATTTTTAACCCTAATTTGCATTTTGTGATTTCTTGGTGAACAAGTTTCATGATTTGGCATGTTTTAATGAAAAATGAATCTTGACTCTTGATTTTGACCAAAAAGTCAAAGTTTGACTTTTCAGTGTACAGTCAAAATTGATCAATTGACTGGGAAATTCAACTGTCAATCTTGTGTACTTGGGATCTTTTGAGTTTGTTGAGCATGTCAAGATAATTCCATGGGGTCCTTGAGTCCATGTATGAGCTTGGCTTGCCATTGGCTAGGTCAAACAGTCAAAAATTGCCTTTGTGCAGTCAAAACCCTAAAAATGACCATTTTGCCCTTTTGGTGATCTGATCAAATTTCTTGGGGAATTGTGATTCAAACTTGATCAAATGGTCCATATGAGTTCATAATGTTGATGTGGGTCAAATTTCATGATGTTTGACTGTCAATTGGCCACAATTGACTTTTTCCCCAATACAGTTGATTTCTAGGTCAACTGTCCAATTGACTGGGCAAAACTTGGAATCAAGACTTGAAACTTGATATGGGTAAACTTGGGAGTCCAATATGAAGCATGAAAGTCATCTTAGGCCTTTTAGGTCAAAACATCTTTGTGCAAACACAAACCCTAATTTGAGTCAACAGTGCAAGGAGAGGTCTTGAGCAGATGAAACCCTAACTGGATCTTGAGCTTCAAGGGCTTTGTGGTGAGAAATCAATGAGAAATGGGAGGGCAAATTTTGGGGTACAACACTATGGTATGATGTTATGATGTTATGTACATGTATGCAAAAGTAAGCAAGTGTATATACAGGTAATCATATTGACACAAAACAAACAAGTCCTTAGGTTTAGGCTTGCATGGGGTTCGTAGGTAAGTACCCTCTTGAAGTTAGTTGGCTCGTCCTGTCCTAAAATAGAAACTGGGTTCTAAGGAGCTCAATATCACTGTATTATTTTCTGTGTTCATTATTTTGGTTTAGCCACTTGACTAGCGACCAAAATATTCCAAGAAAACAATCCTCAATGAGTGTAGTATCGAGTATCTACCAACTTCGGACTGCACCAAAGTCGGTCATCTCACTACCCCTAAAAAGGCCAAGATGGTCAAGTAAGGTTCTAGAGTTCGTTAGTGCTTCATGACATCGCTCAGCGGCCCCGTATTCTCCTTGACTACTCAAGGGCTACCGATACTCACAAATATGTCACACTAACATAGCTACTGCTTCAACCATGTCGGTATACCCCGCACAGTTCCCTCACAGTTTATTGCTATTTACCTAAAAAGGTGCCCCCAAACCCGGGTGTAGGATTTAAAACAAACCCAAGCAAGGAACCCAAAAAGGAAAGCAATCAAAGCAAGTATGTATAGGTGATCTAAAACCCTAAGGTAACCCCACTTTTAGAAGACTCCCCAGCAGAGTCGCCAGTTCTGTGATACGGTGGGAGAACTGACTTGAGGTTTTGCGTTTGTTTTCGCACTTGTTCGGTTTAGCAAGAGTCGCCACCGAATTTTTATTTATCCTAAGGAAAGGTCAAAAAGCACAGGAAAGACCTTTGAGATGTTTTCGTGGGTTCGGGGGGTAGATTATAGAAAGGGAAGGTATTAGCACCCTTTCTATCCATGGTTATCCATGGGCTCTTAGTTACTTGTTTTAGATCACTTGCCTTTGCTTTTCAATTGTGTGAAATGGTGCTTTGTGTGTGTGGTTTTGAAAATGTTTTGAAAAAGATGCCTTGTCTAGGCAACCATTGTAACAATTCTTTACTCGAATGTTTTACAAAGGTGTTTGTCTTTTTGAAAAGATGTTTCAATGTTTTTTGGAAGTTTATTTTGAAATTGTGTGGAGATGTGTGTTTGTGAAATGTGTTTGAAAATGGAAAGTGTGTTTTGCAAGTTTGATCAAGTAACTAAGAGTTGTCTACCCTAATTTACTCAAAGATCTTTCTCATGTTTTTTAACCCTTTTAGCAGTGTTGTTTCACCATTGTGTTTGATGAACAACCTTGCATTAGGATGTTAACGGGACGGGCGCGGGTCATCGTATAGACCATAAAGGCAATAGTGTCAAGTATCTTTGGCAATTTTCTTGAGGGACTATGATCATTTTTGTTTAGGCAACAAGATAGCGTCATCGAGGGACTATGATCATTTGATTGGTTTTTGTTTTGCCAAAGACACTTAACATGCAACCATGACCCATTTTTGAAGGCAACAAGCGGGATTACCCTAGAGGTGCAAGTGTGAATTGTGTATTGATTTTCATGCATTTGTCTTGTATTAGGTTATCTAGCGGTTGATTTTGAATCTTCGCATACAAACCCTAATTACTATACAATATATGGAAAGCGATAAATTGCGGGAATTTAAAGTCTAAGCTATTACAAATAAGTATCCAGGGATGGGGGTACAAATGTTTACAAATGGGGATGAGTCTTATCAGAATAGTAGTGTCCAAATATTATTTACAACCAAATCGAATCGACGCATTCTCAATGTAAAATATAGCAAGGTATAAGAATAAAAGAGAAACAAAAGTATTGTGACATGCATATGATTATTTACAAATGATTAAAATGAAAATTAAGTAATGTCATTATTTTTTGTGTTTTTTGTTAATTATATAGACAAGAGTTTTAAAGAAAAGAAAAGAAAAATGTTTTAAGTTTAAAGAAAACTATTGTTTATGTATTTTAGTTAATGTTTTATATACAAGGTCTAATTAAACAAAAAAAAGGTTTTAAACACAAGAAAATTATTTAAACTTAATAACCTAAGATTTATGTATTTTTAATTGTTCTAAAATAAAAAGAAGCATTTAAGAAAATTTTGTACAAAAAAAGTTAATGTATTATTTTTATTTAACAAAAATATTAGTTTAAGTTATATATAAAAAAGGAAAATAAAGTGATAAAAAAATAGGGTATTAGTTTGTATATAAAAGAGAGTGGGCTTGGAAGATCATGTTGGGCCCAAATAACAACAAAAACGGATTAAAAAAAAAAGAGAAAAGGGGGTGTACGCCAGGATTGAATGGGCTTAGGAATTTGTTCAAGGGACAGGCCCAATGGGTGTTTAACAATTTTTGTTGTTAGGGTTCATTTGGTTTGTTCAGAAAAAGGGTTTGTTCACGAACGGCGTCGCTCCCTATCTTCTTCATCTCTTCCTCGCTCTCGAACGTGAGCTTCTGATGATCTCTTCCAATCGCCTTAGGCCACCAGACGTGATGCCTCCAACTCCTTCTCCTCATGGTTGCTCAGGCGATGATAAAAAAGGTGACGATTCCTTCTTCATGCGTTTTTTAGGATTTTCGGATTCTTATCTGTTGCATGTTATTAACTTTTTATATGTTATGATCCTCTGTTATTTGTTTATGTGAGGTGTAAAAAGGGAAGAAGGGACAATACCTTTAGGTTTTTTTGTTTCTGAGAGGAGGCGGAGGGTTTGGACGGTGGCGCTTCTCAGGTGGCCAAGGCGTGGGGAAGATATGATGACAGGAGCTTGCTGGCTTGTCTGGTACTTCGTATTTTTAGCCTTGTATGTTTTATAATGAAAATGCTTCTGAGAACCCTAGCACATCCGTTTCTGGATCTTCTTTTCTTCTTCTGATTGCTTGCCTTGTTGTTGTTTTTACTTCTGGCTTCTTCCTCTCTTTGGATTTTGATGATTCTGTGATGAACCTAGTTTTGAGAATCTTTGTTATCGTTGTTTTGATAACTGTTTTTTAGGCTTACTGGCTTGCTTCTTTGAGGCAAGCTTGTGCAGTTTGACAGGTTTTTTAGGCAGACTGAAACAGGCTTGTGATTGTAATAGGTTTTTGGGCTATGTGTTTACAGCTTCAGGGCTTGTTGCCTTAGGCTTCAGGGTTTGTGCTTGTTATGCTTGGAATTGGTAGTTTTGACAGGTTTGAGGCAAACTTGAGGTAGCTTGGAGCAGGCTTGAGGCAAGCAGGTTGATATGCAGGTTGCTTGGTTTGGTTTTTAGGCAGTTTTGAAGCAGGCTTCTGGTAGTTTGAAGCAGGCTTATCTTTTGAACAAAGGTTTGAAGTTTTTTGAGCTTGTTAGTTTGTTGTGTAGGCTATATGCAGGCTTTAAGGTTTTATGCAGGTAGGCTTGAAGCAAGCTTGAGGCAGGCTGTTGTTTGCTTGCTTGAGGTAGTTTTGGGTTACAGGCTTTGAAAGGCTTGCTTCCTTAGGCTTGAGGCAAGCTTTGGTTTGCTTGCTTCTGTAACAGGTTTTGAGGGCTTGTGTTATGTTTGGCTTTGGTGTTTTACAGTTTTGTGATATCTGTTCTGGTTTTTCTGTGTTCTCTGCCCCCCCTTTCTGAACTGAGATCTTTGTTATATTTATTTGTCTTAAGCCTGCCCATTGCAAACCTGCTTTTTCTTTTTTCTCTTTCTCTCTCTTCAGAAAGCATATTATATTGCTTTAGAAGTACTTTTCTGAAAAGGTGTTGGCTGGAAAATGATGAAAAAAGGTTTTAACAATATGCTTGCATCTTTGGTTTTCCTCTGCATATCCTCCAGATTTTCTGCATTTGCTTTTTGTGTAGTTGTTGACAGTTTTTGATAGCTTTGATATGTTTTGGTATCTTCTTTGACAGCTTTGACAGCTTCCTTAGACAGTTTTGAATTTGTGATTTAGTTTGCTTAGTTTGAAACTGTAACTTGGCTGTTTGGTTTGAAGGCAGTTTTGCTCTTGTGCAGCTTTGTTTGGCATTTCAGTTTGCACTTTGCAATTTGTGAATTTCTTATGCAGTCTTGTGCCCTTTTTTTTTAATTGATTTAGCTTGCAAGATAATTTTACTTTCCTCTTTGTGAACCAAGAAGAGAGGTCTTCTTGTGATTTGCAAAGAGGATGAGAAAAATATGATGAAAATCAAAACAATCTGATTCCGGCCAACAACCTTTAATGATGAACTTTTAATTATCTGTCTGAGAATGCCTTTTTAATCCATACTGTATTGACTTCTTTCTTCTCTTTTTGTAGGTAAATATCAATTGGGGCAAGGGAAGCAGCAGTAGAAGATGAAGACTTCAAGAAACTTAGGATATATATTTAATTTATTTTTAATCATTGTAATAAACGTCATTGTAACACTGTAAATAAATTTACTGTATCAAATAAACATTTGTAACAACAATTGAAAATGAATAAAAATCTTTTTTTGTCAGATATCTCTTTTAATTCTTCTGCACTTGTTTATTTAATTACTTAAATTTCTTGAATTATAATAATTGTAAGTTATCCCAATAATTTTAACTTAGAAATTATAAATAATCAACAAACGTCTGGCGTTCCAAATAACCAAAAGCATTGCACAGTTAAACAAACAAACGTCCGTACGCCTTTCACTTCACTGATTAAACCAACACTTCAAACTCTTAATCAGAAGCCTCATCTTTTATCCCAGATGTTTAGACTTTGAGAAACAAACAGGAATCTCGAACAAGCGTCAGAACCATGTGACAGTCAAATGAAATGTTGTGGATTCAATTCCTTCTGAGAATGCGTGCGCAAACCCTAATGTTGGATTTACTGTCAAAGAAACGTCCGCCTGATCAAACCCTGAGCCAAACTCAACCAAATCACTGAAAACCCTAATAATCTGCTTGGACTGATTCAAAAGTTAATGGAAACCCTAATTTTGTTTGACTGATAAGAAAAGTCTGTTTGACCGATTCTTGAGCCAATCTGAAAAATCAGGAAAAGCCCGAAGCTGTGATTTCTTGTGAAAAAGAGAGAGGGCAAATTTTGGGGTACAACAATGCTCATGTAATAAGATACGTAACACATATTAAAACATAAACCACAAATTTATCATGTTTGAGCTTCATTTCATTTATTCGCAGCGGAAAACTTTGACAACTATTAATCTTAACTCTTCAACATGAGTTATAATTATAATAATTCAAAACTTACATAAATCACCAAATAAATGCAACAAATGGAGTTATACATAAGTTCACTCCCAACATAAATAAAACAAACGCAATTCTCCAGTGTTACGTATCAGAGCAGACACCGACTTAATCTACACAATACGAGGCACTCTCCTCAGCTAACCTCAAATCTCGAGCTACTCTTGATTATCTGCACGTTACCCAAGTGGAGGTAACATTCAAACAGAATGGGTGAGATATCATAACAATATAAAAGAAAGCATAAAAATGAGCAGATAGCAATTTATTACGCATAGTCATACGTTCTTCATCTCACATTTTCACATCATTTTATGACAATCACATGGCATGTCAAATATACAATCAGACAATCCAACAACACATATCATCCATTACGGTATAACACCCATATCATCTACACATTTCAACAATATAATAATAATGCGATGCAACGAGACCAACTCAATGACTCAATACATGTGGTACCAACATGGTATAAGCCCTCATCATTATGCCAAGTAGGGCAGCAACATAGCATAAGCCATCATCATAACGCCAATACAAGTCATCAACAGGGCATAAGCCCTCACCATAAATGCATGCAACACCGACATGTAATAATGTATTACGCATTGATATTCTTGTGCACCAATGCAAAACACCAATACAGGCCATCATCATCATACATGCATCATACCATGCAAATTATTCATACAACTTCGTACATCATCGTCACATGTAAGTACAACATCCATCACCACCCATCATACAAAATACACAAAAAGAAGCATAAGCCCCCAACAAATAATCACGTACTGCATTCATAACTATTTTTATAAGATATAAAATATTTTTTTAGCTTTCCGTCGGTACAAATAGTACGTCAAACGGACACCCAAGTCAAAAGTTATGAATTTTACAAGTTTTGAAAAAAGGTTTGCCAACTTCAGGAAATCGGTTACCCCAAACTGGATAATCGATTTCCCAACTTCCAGTAGCATATTTTTGAAAAATTTCGTACAGAAAATCGGTTACCCCAGAACAGGCAATTGATTTCCCCACTTTCAATAGCCACATTTGTTCATTTTTCATTCAGAAAATCGATTACCTCTAGAAGGGTAATCGATTTCCACAGTTTGACTGTGAAGAATTCTGCATCTTTTTCTAGTACGAAAACAGTCCCCTCATCTCCAAAACTCCAATTTTCCAACCAAAACAGTGTCTCATGAATTCATAAAATATGCACATACATTACCCATCATTCAAACTTAATTCGCATTATCAATTTCATCAATTAATCATAATTTATCAACAATTTTATCAAAAGATTCAAGCACACACAAAAGCCTAAATCATGGGAAAAGACACCTAACTATGGCAATTATAATCACCATCATTCTCCATCATTATGCAATTCGTTATAGAGTTAGAATACCACTCTTACCTTACATCGAAGATTCTCAACTTCTACAGTGAATTTCCTCACCCTAGCCTTGTGTGCACTCTTCTTCTCTTCTCTCTTTTCTGTTCTCTGTTTTTCACGTTCTTTCTCGTTTCACGTTCTAATTCCCTTTATCACTTCTCACTTCCTTATGTTTGACAACAATAACCCTTGGACCCTTAATTCGTAATTCTAACTTTACTCTTATCTAATTAAATAATTATTTACTCAATAACAACATAATAATTATTCTATTATTCTATTATTCTATTAATAATAAAATAAACACTAGTCATCTAACTACACCCCTATATCTCTACTTTTTTGTTCATACGCCCCTAATGCCTTAACTTCCATAATTTATAAGGTAATTACCTCTCGTCAAAGCACATAACACATCTTGACATTCATCAAAACACACAAAAACACCATATTGCATAATCAATTAATTAAAAAATAATTTAAACGAAAAACAGGGTGTTACAAGAGATGTCATCACTATGGAAGATATGGCCATATAAGGCTTTACTGCTATAGACTGTATATATCTGAAACCCTATATTCAACTAATACTCAACATAAAAAAAGGCAATAACATTCAAGCAAGGAAAATGTGGAAACCGAAATAGACAACCAGAAGTCTTATAGCTCATACGCCTCTTAGAGTTTCATCATGAGAAATTTGGTACTTTGATAGTGGATGTTCTAGACACATAACTGGGGAAAAGAACTTAAAATACTTATAACCCTACTTCAATAGTTATGTTACTTTTGGTGATGAAGTTAGAGGAAAAAACAAGGGTATAAGCAAACTGGTATGTTCATGTTGTCCCTGCCTTGATGATGTGCTGCTGATAGAAGGACTAAATGCTAAATTGATCAGTATTAGTCAACTATGTGATCAAGGTCTGATTGTGAACTTCAACAAATCAGAATGCATTGTTATCAACAAAAATAAAGAAGTGTTAATGAAAGGTTCAAGGTCCAAAGACAACGGCTATATGTGGATATCTCAAAACAAGAATCAGCCCCCAACATGCTTGATATCCAAGGAAGATGAGACCAAACTGTGGAACCAAAGACTTGGTCATCTCAACCTCAAGAGCATGAAGAATATCATATCTGAAGAATCTATCAAAGAATTCATTGATCCTAGCTTCCAAAATCATGTGTACAAGTTGAAGAAAGCTATATATGGAGTAAAACAAGCTCCTAAAGCTTGGTATGAAAGATTAATTGAGTTCTTGATCAACAATGAATACAATGGAGGTGGAATAGATAATACCTTATTTAGGAAGAATATGATAGCCCATATTTATGTTGATGATATTTTCTTTTATGGAATGTTAGACAATATGGAGGAATCTTTTGTTCAACAAATATAGTCTGAATTTGAGATAAGTCTTGTAGGAGAACTCACATACTTTCTTGGTCTACAAGTAAGGCAAATGGAAGACAATATCTTTATTTCTAAAAGCATGTATGCAAAGAGTATAGTGAAGAATTTTGGTCTTGAAAAGTCAAGTCACAAGAGAACTCCTACTAAAACACATGTGAAATTAACCAGAGATGATAATGGTGTTAATGTTGATCAAAGTCTATACAGAAGCATGATTGGTAGTCTGTTATATCTCACAATAAACAGACCTGACATCTCATTTTCAGTAGGTGTCGATTCTAGATACCAATCTAAACCCAAGGCTAGTCATCTCACTCAAGTGAAGAGAATCACAAATAACATAAATGAGACTTGTGACTATGGTATTCTCTATTCTCATGATACTAATTTAATACTAGTATGGTATTATGATGCTGATTGGGCTGGAAATGCTGATGATAGAAAAAGTGCACTTGGTGAATGATTTTTCATTGGCAATAACATAATATCATGGTTTAGCAAGAAGCAAAATTATGTCTCATTCTCTACTACAGAAGTTGAGTATAGTGCTAAAAGGAGCAGTTACACCCAATTGCTTTGGATGAAACATATGTTGCAGGAGTACAATGTCGAACAAGATGTTATGACATTATACTGCGACAATTTAAGTGTTATTAATATTTCAAAGAATACCGTCCAACATATTAGAACCAAACCCATTGACATTAATCATCATTTTATTAGGGGATTTGTGGAAGATAAAATTGTAATCCTTAAGCATGTTGCAACTGAAAATCAACTAGCTGACATATTCATTAAAAATATAGATGCAATTCAGTTTAAAAATCTAAAGGGCACTCTTGGTATTTGCATGTGTGAAAACTTATAGCAATTAATGCAAGGGAGGCATACAAAAGGAAATTTTCTCTCTCTCTCTCTCTCTCTCTCTCTCTCTCTCTCTCTCTCTCTCTCGTGATCATTGTTGCACGTAGAATAAGGTAGATCATTCCTATTTTAGTTCATTTTCAGAACTTCTCCTTTTTCTCACTCTTGGAGTTTTGTATCTCTCTCTATTATTCTACCCATCTCTCAAGTTCTTCAATATTACATGAAAATGAGTAAAAAATATGAAGAAATTATGATCTCTGAACCCAAAACTGTTACTAACGCTAACACATATTTGGTCAAGATGCTAGGAGTAAAAATGTGGAGAAAGATATAGTAAGGAAATCTAGGGATTTTGAATCAAGCAATAAGGTTGACGAACAATATGGGCTACTCAATGTCGTGCCTCTTTAAATGATTGTTCTTGTTGACATTTCAGAGAAAATAACAAAGAATGTTGACTCTGAGAAGAAGAAAGCAAAGGTAAGTCCCTCTGATAAAAGAACCTTTGTGCATGCACACTTTGAAAATCCTATTGATTATCTAAACAATGATGATGATAGAAATAAAGTTGATACCACTCCTACTAATAATGTGTTGTTGAACCTGCTAAAACCTCCATCGATCCAAATGTTGAACCACATGCTGAACCATCTGGTGAGCTATTTGTTAAACCCTCTACAAAACACACAACTTGAAATTTTGTTGTTGATATACATGACTTTGATACTTATATAAATGACATATTGGATGAAGATAATGATTCTTCTGAAGACCCGATGGATGAGAACCCTCAAAATAAAGAGCCAGGGGTTCAAGGTGAAAGGAATGTAAAAGCTAGTGAGGGTGATGAAATTTCTATTGCTAACATAATAAAGAGAATCACTGAGAGTGTAAATAAGTATTAAGACAATGATACTTAGGAAAAGGATAAAGAAGTGGTGGATATGGATGAAGAAACTAAAATTGATGAAGAACGTGTCATTACTATAATGAAGAGTATAGTTAGGTCTATTGTTCATAGGGTAAAAGAGAATAAGAAGGAGTAAGATGCTCCTCCCAAACCCCCTTGAAGGATATTGTGACTAAGAAGGACAAATAGAAGAAAGGTAGAAAGTAAAGTTGTTGAGAAGAAGTCTTTAAGGAGAAGCTTATTCAATTAAGTGACTCTGAGACATATGATGAAGAAGATGTCCAGGACATTGTGTCCACCATAAGGAGAAAGGTTGGTGGTAAAATAATTCATGTGAATGTCCATGCCACACCATTAGATAAAGTTTCATTTCACTCTGAATCAAGTGTTCAGAAGTGGAAATATGTTTTCCAAAGAAGAATTGCTCATGAAAAATAACTGAGTAAAGAAGCCAAGGAGTATAAAGAGATTATGGAGTTACTGAAAGTTGTTGGGTTTATGAAAAATGTAACTAATGTTGGTCCTTGTTATGAAAATATAGTCAAGGAATTTATTGTTAATAATATTGGTGAGTGTAATATTGAAGGAAACAAGGAGTATAAAAAGGTGTATGTAAGAGAAAAACGTGTGAAGTTTTCACCCTCCATTATTATTGTGTATTTGGGAAGAACCAAGTCTACAGGGATATATATATGATTCCCACTTTTGACAAGATTTCTAAAGAGATAACTAGTGGGCAAGTGAGACAATGGCCTAAGAAAGGGTTACTATCTAGTGGAATATTGGGTGTGAAGTATGCTATTCTGAATAGGATTGGTGCATCTAATTGGGCACCCATAAATCACAGTTCAAGTATAACGTCTGCATTAGCTAAACTTATCTTCCAAATACACAAAGGCAAAGCTGAATTTTGGATGTTATGTGCGTGTTTGAGCAAACTATGAAGCATGATGACTCCTTTGCGTGAAGATACCCATATCATTTCCTTGTTTATTATCTGTAATTATCTTGAATCAACATCATGCTATTGTGCATATAGAAGAAGCTCTAAACAAAAAGGTAGGGCCACTGACCCTTGATTATATGTTGTTTGTCGAAACAGATGTTCTATACAATATGGTCACAAAACACCAAGAATAATTTGTTGGTGGGAACTCTTCTCCATTGTCCAAAGCTACTAGAAGGGATGTGTTGCTTGAGCTCATGGAAGTTTCAAAAGCTCTTCAAGAAACAATTACTACAAGTACCGTCAAGAAGAAGAATATGTGTAATTTGATTAAAACAGTGACAAAAAAATAAGAAGTTGAGGAAAAAGAATAAGCTAACACTGAGGAAGAAGAATAAACTGCAAGTGAGGAAGAGGGGGACAACTCTGAAGACTGAGGTCCCTTGGTAGGAAGTGTGGTTGGTTACTGTTGAGTGCAACCATTTATATTTATTGTTTTGATTAAGTTCTTTTTGGCCTTTGTATATGGGCATGCTATATTTTCTTTTGTTGGTTTTGGATTGACTCTTTAACATTGACAATGATTATGCATTATGATATTGATTCCAGTTATTCTAGATTTAGCTTGGGAGTATTACTATGGTTTTTCTTTTTTCTATCTACACCTTTGCTAAATTATGAAAAAAAGAGGGAGTAGTGATGATGTGCGCATATGTTCTCATATGTCTATCTCTGTTGATGAGACTTGATTTAATTTGATGTCTAGTAACCACCACCTTGCATGATATCTGATTGTATGTTCTCTGTTTCATGTGCTACTTCTGCTACTACTATGTATGTTCTGATATGTTCTAATGTGGGGTGTGCTACTTTTGAGTTCTTTATTGTATGAAGATTTTCTCCTACACATCTTGTAGATATTATAAGTTGTTTTAGCTAAAATTTTAAAAATGGGGAGATTATTGTTCCTTTGATTGGATGCTTTAGGTAAAAAAACATGATCAACAAGATGCTAATTGTGAAGAGGCATCATGTGGGATAAGATGTTCCAACATGTGAGCATTATCTTCCCCCAGGATGTTAGTCAGAGTTTGTGACTTAATCTAAGCATGATTATGTTTGTTTCCAAGGATATTTGTTGTTGTATCTTTACCAATATGTTATTTAGTAAGATTTGTTAAAAAAAATCAGTAAGATCTAATAAAATTAAACGTAGATTTAAAATGAATAAAAATAAAAATTAAATCTCTTGGTGGATGTTTTTGAAAAGAAAATCAAATATATTCTTCATCAAAATCAAATCTAATGTTATCAACTCAATGTCCATCAAAGAAAAGCCCAACTGATGAATTGCTATTTACGAAGACTATTTCCTGACTTTGAAGACACGAAGCAAGAGTTAAATATCTACTGTGTTAAGGTTTGTTCTTCGAGTCTTTGTTTGTGTTTTTATTTGACCCATTCACGATCGACTAAAAGGAAAGTCGCTCAGAGATATTGGTACAAATCCAATTCGTGAGATGGCAGTGATCTATAATAGGAAGAATTCTTCTGCAGCCATATCTAATCACGAGTTTTTCTCCATTCCTCTCGTATATCGTCGTAACACCCTTAATACTAGGTTTTGAAAAAGACTTTTTGTCATAGAGATTGTTATGTTAATTGAGACTCAACAATCTTTAAATTTGTTTTACATATTGATCACTAGAGTTAATGATTGAGAGAAAGTGAGGGAGATTATAATATTTAAGGGGAGTCTTAAATAGAAACTCACGAGTAGTATTAGGAAGAGAGTCATTGAACAAAGTTTGTTATTCTAAGACTATTTATATTAATATTATTGAGAGTGAATTTCCTTTCTTAGGTTGAAAGCCCTTCAGACGTAAGTGATGTTGCACTGAAATGAGTTAACAACCTTTTGTGTTCTTTATTACTTTATTATTTACTTACTTGTATATGTTAATATGCTATAAACATGTTGTACACATTGTCTTAGACATTGCGTCTAACATCTCTCATGGGAAAAACATAATTTCAACTATTATTTCACAATTGTCATTTTAATAAAAAATTAAAATAAATATTATTTTCACTTTTTAAGATAAAAATAATATATTTTTCAAATCTGTTGTCTAATTATTATTACTATGCTACTTTTAAAATATTATTTCCTTTATTTTTATTACTTAATTTGTGTTCAAAAATGTAAACCTTGTTAGTTCTATAATTCTTGTTCAGTTATATTTGGGCTTTTAGCACGTGTATTTGGGTCTGGGCACTTTGCCTATATAAAGGGCCATTATGTTTGTAATCAATAGAGCAATAATAATACAATCAGTTAGAAAGTTAATTACGCTCAACTAACTCACAATTTCTCTCTCTTCTCTTCTTCTTCTTCTTCTTCTTCTTTTCTCAAAATCATCTTTCTTGAATCCTTTGTTCCAATAAATTGGTATCAAGAGCTTGTTTGCGATTCAGAGGGAATCTAATGGCAAACAGATCAACAACATTGTTCTGGACTGGGCCGAGCTGGCCCAAAAGCAATGGTGAAGGCCCAACCCAAACGGTCTTGCAAGGGGTCACGCCGACTAAGAGGCCACATCGGTGCCCGACATTCTCTGCTAGTGTGACGCCCTCGACTTCATGCTACCCTGCTCGACCCCAGCTCGGGCACTCCTCCTAGGGCAGACTCTGTCCACTACACCATCACGTGGATCCCGAAAAGACTGCGTCCTCGTCCGTCCGTACTTCACTCCGAACATCCAGGAAGGAGACCACGTGCGGGTCCCCACTACACACGTAGAACCTGGCAGTTCCTCCATTGGGCCAAACCTGCCCGGCCCAATGAAGGGACCTTAGCCCAGCGCTGGGGGCTATAAATACCCTCTATTCCCAGAGGGTCAGGTATTCATTCTTTGACCATACACACACTTTTTCCTGCTCGTACTCTTACTTACTTCAGCATCAGAGTGCCTTGCAGGTACCCCCCACCTCGTTCAAAACTTCAGCTCGGAGCCAGCCGTGACGGTCCAAGTCTGATCAGGTTAGATCAGTGGTGCCGTCTGTGGGAAACTAGCTTCCCCGTCTTGCAAAACTCAAAGACCAAAGCTCAACTCAACTACCATTGTCATGGCTGACCAAGCTCGCAATGATCAAAACGTCCGCGTTGTCGACACCAACAACGGCCCCGCGGACAAAAACGGACACCTCGACAACGCCGGCAACCCCGGTCACAACACCATCCCTGCGTCAACTGCCCCCGGAACTTCAACCTACCGCGACGGAGCTACTGCGTCGTCTTCCTCGGTCCCTCTGCCACTCGAAGAGGACGATGCAGCTCCCGCGAACTACCGAGCTGCCCAGTTTCAGGAAGTTCCCGTCCCCACCGGGGAGGACGCCACAACTCAACCGCTGTTCACAGCGATCAATCAGACAAATTACCTCATCTTCGCCCAAGGGGAAAGACTGAGGGCACTTGAAGACGACCGAAGACCCCCGAGGAGGCATCGGAGACCCCATACTCCACCTCCTCGAGTGACTGAAGTCCAACTCCCATCTCCCCCGCGGAGACATTACAGAGATACCTCTCGAAGCCCGTCACCCCGCCCATCGGGGAAACGGCCCCCTTTGGAGAGGCAGCCCATCATCCAAGCCAGAGGACGTGGTCGCGACCCGACGAGACATGAAAGAAGACACTCCGGAGACGGGCGTGTAAGAACCAACCAACGAGCACAATGCTCGAAAGAGGCCCAGCACGACCAGGACCGTCGTGCCCGACAGTACTACATGTTCCCATCTCTGTCCCCGGAGAGGAGTGACGAGGACGACCCCCGCGGTCCCCTGTCGCAAGCTATCATGGAAGTGCCCATCCCCTTGGGCATGGAGAAACCCCCACACTTGAAGGAGTACGATGGAGTCGCAGACCCGGTCGACCACATAGACGGGTTCGAGGCTATGCCGCATTACCACAATGTCAGGGGCCCCATCAAATGCCGACTATTCCCCATGACTCTCAGGAAGGCGGCAATGGACTGGTACAAAGGACTCGCCCCGGGCTCAATCACCTCGTGGCGAAACCTAAAAAACCAGTTCATCAGTTCGTTCACAGCTTCTCGGCAGCATCCAAAGACCGAGGCGGCTCTCGAGGCCATCATCCAAAGACAGGATGAAACCTTGAGGGAGTTCATCAATCGCTTCAACCGGGAAGCTATACAGGTCCCCTGTGCGGACCATATGAAGAGATATCTGCTGGAGAGGGGGCTCCTCCTCGGCACGGAATTCAGAAAAGCCGTGGGCATCGAGCCACCCAGGACATTCGATGCCCTCCTCGAAAAAGCTCGGGCATACATGGACTACGAGGAGAGGGAAGCGGCCAACAGAGCCCGAGACCCCAGGACTCGCGGGTCCAACAGCAGCTCGCGCCAGGAAGCTCCTCCTCCTCGACGAACCGGGGAGAAAAGAAAAGAAGACAGACCCCGGGAAGTCCGAGAATAAAGAGGACCCTCGGGGCGTTTCACCAAGTACACTCCGCTCACAACCTCCCGCGAGCGCATTCTGGAGGAATGTGCCAACACTGACTTCAAGGACGGCGGTGTCAAACGTCCCCGACCTGCTCCCGCCAAGCCCGGAGCAGACAAGAACAAATATTGTTAGTACCATAGGAGCCATGGTCATCTGACTGAGGATTGCGTCCACCTTAAGGACGCCATCGAAACCCTCATCAAGGGAGGGAGGCTCGCGCAATACCAGCGAAGCGACGCTCCCCGTCGTGACGCCTAGGAGACAAGGGAGCCGAAGAAAGATGCCCGACCATCTGACGAGTCGGTCCCCATCCAGACCGCCTTCTCTGTGACCAGGCCCGAGGACTTCGACATCCCCGAGCACCTGCAGGAGCCGCTCACAACGCACAGCAGGTGGGAATATTTCCCCTCCGCCATGGTCATCAACGGCGGCGGATTCAACGACTTGACCATTAATTCGGCTAAGAGGAAGCTGGACGAGCTGGTCGACACGGCGCCCCCACAAACAGTGACGTTCGAAAGGGTGAAGGGCGGGTCAAAGCCCATCACCTTCTACCTAGAAGAGCTCCCCTGCGGAGCCCCAAACGCGGTCATCCCCTTATTGATAAGGGCAAGAATGGCCAATTTTGATGTGCATCGCATCCTCGTCGACGAGGGGAGTTCCGTCGACGTGATGTACAGCCAACTGTTCCAAACTCTACAGCTGGACGACTCACATCTCTCGCCGTATGTAGGGTCGGACTTACAAGGTTTCAACGGCTCGACCTCCAAGCCTTGGGGGGATGTCGAGCTCCTGGTTACATTCGGCGAAGGAACGGCGACAAGACAGGTCAAAGTACGCTTCCTCGTCATCGACTGCCCGTATCTGTACAACTGCATCCTGGGGAGACCAACACTGGCAGAACTAACAGCGGTGCCCTCGACCGTCCACCTAAAGATGAAATTCTACACCAAAAGGGCACGGGTAGCTACTATCCAAGGAGACCTGGCCGCTGCTCAGAGGTGTTTTAACGCCGCATCTAAGGGACGCGACACTGTCGACGTAGGGACAAGGCCCGCCAAAAAGACACGGCAGGAGCCCGACAAGCAGGAGTCCATCAAGGAAGAAGCCCAGAAAGCTCCACCAAAGGTCGACTCTATAGCTATGGACACTCGTTTCGACCAGGACGAACCTCTCCACGGCGAGCAAATCCCACTCCGACCAATACCGGACGGGGATTTTGAGCTTGTCCCCCTCGGCACAGACCCGACCAAAGGAGTGAAGATTGGCAAAGATCTCCCCGACCTAGCAAGGAAGCAAATCAAGGCCTGCCTGCACGAGAATGCTGACTTGTTCGCCTGGAGCGTCGCGGAGATGCCCGGACTCGACCCTGAGGTCGCCTGTCACCACCTCGCCATAGATCCTGCCGCTAGGGTCGTAGTACAACGTAGACGTAGGCAGTCTCCAGAAAAAACGGAGGCTGCTGAAAAAGCTGTAAAAGACCTCCTAGAGGAAAATTTTATTTCTGAAGCCCGGTATTCCACCTGGCTGTCAAACGTTGTACTTGTTAAAAAGAATAATGGAAAATGGAGGATGTGTGTTGACTATACCGATCTCAACCGGGCCTGCCCGAAAGATGCTTTCCCTTTGCCGAACATAGACATGTTGGTCGACAACTCGGCCGACTATAAAACGCTATCGTTCATGGATGCCTACTTGGGCTATAACCAAATCCCAATGGTCGTGGGCGACAAACACTGCACGGCTTTCATGACCAGCTCGGGCAACTATTACTACAACGTAATGCCCTTTGGACTGAAAAACACCGGGGCAACTTACCAGCGCATGATGAACAAGGATTTCCACAAACAGATTGGGGACATGCTCGAGGTGTATATGGACGACATGATCGTCAAATCCCGAGCAGACACCGACCATGCAGCACACCTCAAGTCAGTCTTTGCCCAAGCAAGACAATGTAAAATGAGATTCAACCCCGAGAAGTGTACATTCGGAGTCAAGGCAGGAAAGTTACTCAGATTCTACTTAACAGAACGGGGAATTGAAGCCAACCCTGACAAATGTCAGGCGTTCTCCGACCTCCCGACACCGACGTCGAAGAAATCAATACAAATCATGAACGGGATGCTCACATCCCTGTCCCGCTTCGTTGCGAGGTCTGCTCAGCACACCCTCCCTTTCTTCAAACTCCTTCGAAAAGAAGCAGCCTTCGAATGGAACGAGGAATGCGAACGGGCGCTGCGCCACCTAAAGCAAAGTCTATCCCAACCACCCGTACTATCTCGACCAGCCGACGGGGAGCCACTGTTCTTATACTTGGCCGTCTCGAACGAAGCCATCAGCACGGCTCTTATCCGCGAGACCAACTGTTGTACCCCAAAATTTGCCCTCCCATATTCTTCAAGGTTTGTCAAGCATCATCTCAATTTGCACAAGTCTACTCAAGGGTTGCACAGTCAAACATCCTCCTAAGCCAGTCAAAATTAGGGTTTTGGTTCCTGCAAGGAAGTTGAGGTTTTCAAGGGCTCAATCAAGTCCCATACGCATATATACATTGTCAAGCATATACATGTCAAGTTTCAAGGTTCACAAAGTCAAGTTGCACAGTCAAAAGCCTCATTTCCTTCACAATCAACTGTAGGGGTAAAATGGTCATTTGACAGTCAAAAGTCAAAAATTTTGGTCAACATCTTATTTTGAAGCCACAATCATCATTTGATCAAGTCTTGATCATGATTCCACAAGAACGGCTCAAAAATCATCAAGATGCAAAAGTTTCTATTTTTGGACAGTTGAAAAGTCAACTGTAAATTGACCAGGGCATAACTTTTTCATGGTTCATCAGAAAAATCCCATCCAATGCTCATTTTGAAGGGGGTGACATTTCCTACAACTCATATTCACATTCCAAATCCAAGAAATGCTCTCACAAAAAGTTATCAATTTCAACATTATAGGTCATTTTCAAAAGTCAACAAAAAGGCATTTTAAGTCAAAGACCATAACTTGAGATTGGTAAATCAAAATGACATGGGACCAAAGGCATTGGTTAGAGGACTTCAATACCTTTCCAAAATGTCCAAGAACATGTTCATATGATCAAAATTGAGCAAGATATGCATTGGAGAAGTTGGGAAATTTTTGTGAAATGGCAAAAGTCAACTATCCTTGAAACTTCAATTTTTGACAAAAGGGCCCACTTTCCTCCACTTGATTCAGCCTTGTCATGCCACCCACGTGTCCCATGATCAATTTCAAGATTAAACATTAATTTTTCTATTTTTATTTAATTTTATTTGATTTAATTCATTTTAAATCCATAAAATTCAAAAAAATTCAAAAAAAATTAATTAAATAACATCTTTTGATTTGAATGACTTTTATGTGTCATGAACAACCTGCCAAATTCGTGTAAGACTCATTTATGCATAAAATTCAAATTTTGAACCAAGCTTGGAAAGTCTTTAATGGTGGTTATGAAGAAATCCAAAAACATCATTGCAATGGATCATTGGCTCTTAATGTGACTTATTCTCATTCATTACTACATATGCAAGTGTTCCATACCTCATTCACGACCGAAGCATCTCAAAAACGGCATAACCAAATTCCAAAAATTCAAAGAAAAACCAAAAACTGTTTTCCATATTGCAGATCAATTCAGAGCCCTAGAGTGATTCAAACGCATTGTTGACATTCCCAGGAACGATTTGCAGTCAAGAACGAGCCTTAACACTCCAAGAATCACCTCAAACAGTCACACGGTTCGTCATTCTTTTCCATAATCGAAATTCAATTTCTATGCATCATTAACATATTTTGATTATTGCTTTGCATTGCTAACATCATTATGAAGCTTTTGATATAGTTTAATTTGATTATGGTGCCCTAAAACGAAAGCTGCCATTGGAGAATGCTAGGGTTTCGAAGCTTTTAATTTGGGGCTTTACAGCATGAGGAAAATTGGACCACATAATGCATATGGCTGAATTCGTCAAGGCCAGACAAATTCAACCCAACCATCGCGCCTTTTTTATATGCACTGAGCGCCTAATCGCTATTTTCTGCAGTTTTGCTTTGTGGGGGTTAAAAACCCCCGCTATCTTGTTCTTTATTTTACAGGAAAAGGTAGAAGATGGAGTATGTGGAAGGATGGGATTGGGTCATTCAAACATGACGCGCGCTTTTTTATGTTTCCAGCCTATACTTTTGTTTTTACATAATATATTTAATGGTCACTATATTAACAAACGCAGCACAATGGCTCAGTGGTTGATGACGCGTCTGGCAATCATTGGGACCTGGGTTCGAATCCCAGGTCCCCCATAATTTCCATGCATTTTTTCTTTACATGCTTGTGTGTAGGTTCCAAAAGAAGGTCCATCATGCGCCTTGCTCATCCAGCATGCCAAGTGTCTTCAACAACAATCCAGTGGCCAGGAGATGAAGAACATCATACTCCAAGTCAAAGCTGCTCTAGGCAATCTCCAAAAGTCAACAAGGCTGGTTAATGGGCCAGCAATTTCCAGGCTTCACACCTCCATTGGGCCATCAACACCCCCATTGGTTTCTATTTCTTTTTTTTTTCTCTTTTCCTTTTCTTTTTATTTTATTTTTTTAATTATTATCATTATTGTTAATTAACCTAACAAACTAATTTTTTCCCATAAAATTCCATGAAACCAAAAAAAAGCATTTTATTATTTATTAACTTATTTTTGTAAATAAATTTTAATATTAATTAATTAGTTGTGTAATTAGAACAATTTTAACTTTTTTTTAATAAGTAAAATTAATTTAGAATTAGGTTTTTGCTAACTTTTAATTTCTTTTTATTTTCTTTTTTTATTTTCATTAAAAACATAAAAACACAAAAATATTTTCTTTTAATAAATAAATTAATTAGTTATTAGTTTTAATTTCATTAATTATAAAAAAAAGGACAAAAATTCAATTCTTTCTTAAAAAAGAGTCAAAACCCTCATGACTTCCCGATTCAATCTTTCGCGCGTATTCATTTTTTTTTAATTCATTATTATGTAACTGCTTCTGGAAATGTAATAGTTAATTAGGACCTCCTTTATTGCTTTATTTATTTTCTCGCAGTTTTATTTTTTCCAAACGGGTTTGTTTTTTTGGCGATGTATATACCCGCGCCTTGTAATAGTTAGAATTTATCTTTCCGCAATTTATTTTCCGCACTCCTAACTGTTAAAAAATGCCTGCAAGAATGTATGACAAATAAAATTAATTCGTAGCTCACAAATAACATGTACAAAGACAATTAACTAAAAAACAACACATATGCACATGCCACCCCTAGGGTACGCCTCACTGGTTGCCTCAAACGTGGTCATCAAGTATAGGGTGTCTTAGAGGTCGCCCTTCTGTCCAAAAGATCCAGTTGCCTCGAAACGGTTGCCTCGGATAAAAAGGATCTAGGACGTTAGGTTTACTTCTAAGGTGTCCTTCTATTGCTTTGGTGACCACACTGTCCCTTAATCGAATTGACCTGAATACCTCCAACGATGGTGCTACCTACCTCTCAATGGTGGGATAGCACTATCTAAAGGATCCTTACACAGCTTAATTCCTTAGAGTAGGTAGATTCTCATGGGTACTTGCTCTTTTCAAACAAACAAAAACAACTTTTCACACCAACACTTTCTAAAAGTTTTCAAACAAATTTTTCATACACTCTTGAGGACAGATACAAGAGTTACTTAGAAATTTTTCAAACGAAACTTTTTCAAAACCCACACACACTTGAAAAGCAAACAAATCTTTTGAAAACATAAGAGCAAGTACCTAAGAGCCCGTGGATAACCACGGATAGAAAGGGTGCTAACACCTTCCCTTTCTATAAATCTACCTCCCGAACCGAGAAACATTCTCAAAGAAGGAATTTTGCTGTGCTTTTGTCCTTTTCATGTTGGAGAACATAAAATACGGTGGCGACTCTTGCTTACCGCGACATTTTGCGAAACCAGCTAAAAACAGTCAGTTCCATTTCCACCGATCACAGAACTGGCGACTCTGCTGAGGAATATAAAAGTGAGGTGTACCTTAGGAATAGTTCATCATCATGTTTTCAATTGCTTGCTTTGATTGCTCTAAAATTGTGGGCCTGTTTTGGGAGTGTCATAGATCCTAACCCGGATTTGGGGGATACCTTTTAGAAAGTAGCAACAAACTGTGAGGGAACTGTGTGGGGTATACCGACATGGTTGAAGCAGTTTGCTACGTTGATGTGGCACTTTGGTGAGTACCGGTAACCCTTGAGTCAAGTCAAGGAGAGTACGGGGCCGCTGCGTGGTGTCGTGAAGCATCAACTGACCTTAGGAACCTTAATTGAACCATCCTGGCCTCTTTAGGGGTAGTGAGATGACTGACTTTGGTGCAATCCGAAGTTGGTTGATACTCGATACTACACTCATTGAGGGTTGTTTTCTTGGGATATTTTGATCGCCAGTTCAGTGGCTAAATCAAAACAATGAACACAGAAAACAACTCTATGATATTGAGCTTCTTAGAACCCGGTTACTTTTGATAGGACAGGTTCTGAGCCCACCAACTTCAAGAGGGTAGTACCCCAAACTTCATGCTGGCCTAAACTCTAAGGGTTGTCTGGTGTGATTTGTTTGCCTTATCATGTTTGCTTTTTGTGAATACTTGTGGTGTGTCCTTATCATAACATCATAGCATCATACAACATCATATGCATCCACTAACCACTTCAAGGGTTCGAATCTTCATCTTTGTTCTTGTTTTGTAGGACATGGAATCTCTCCATAGAAAGACAATTCAGATCAACCTTGTAAGGGTCCCTCCTCAGCTTAAGGAGCTCACATCCAGGATTCCCGAGATCTCTTCCTTCAGTGAAAGGCATGGTAGACTCATCAGCTTGGCCAATACCAACATTGAAGAGGATATGGTGAAGGTTCTCTTCCAGTTCTTTGACCCTTTGCACCACTGCTTTACTTTCCCGGATTATCAATTGGTGCCTACTTTGGAGGAATTTTCTCAGCTTCTGGGGATTCCTATCCTTAATCAACTACCCTACAACGGTACGGAAAAGGAAACAAAACTTGAAGAGGTTGCTAAAGCATTACACCTACAACCATCTGACATCAAGGGACATTGGGAAACCATAAGTGGTATCAAAGGATTCTTGGCAAAGTTCCTGTTTGAGAAGGCCCAAGAATGTTGGAATTCCCTTGACCTACAAGCCTTTGAAGAAGTTGTGGCACTCCTTGTCTATGGGTTGGTATTGTTCCCGAATCCAGATCAGCTTATAGATATCAATGTTGTCAAGATCTTCATGTCCAGGAATCCTATACCTACATTGCTTGGGGACATCCTTCACTCATGTTACACTCGAACCATGAGAAAAAGAGGTATCCTCATGTGCTGCACTCCTCTCTTGGTAAGGTGGTTTATTTCGCACCTTCCACAATCAGTTTTGAAGAACGAGCGGGGTTTGAGATGGTCACAACGATTGATGACTCTTACACATGCTGATATACATTGGTGTTCTCGGTCCAGAGAAAATGTCACTATCATTGATCGTTGCAGAGAGTTTCCTAATGTTCCTTTACTTGGAATTAGAGGGGGCATTACTTAAAACCCATGTCTGGCTTTTAGGCAATTTGGATATGCTCGGAGGGATGGCCCTCATGACATGTTGATTCCTGACATAGTTTTTGACTTCGACAACGATGCACAAGGACTTCGCCAGAGATTCATCAGAGCTTAGAGGATGCCCAACAGGGTAGATAGTAAGACACTGGGGCACAAGAACTCCATTCCCCTGGAACCTTATCTCAAGTGGGTACGAGCCCGCTCCCAGAAGCTGGTGATGCCATGTCCTCATGTTCTCCCTGTGATCAAAGAGCCAGTTTTTGAAGGAGAGGTGCCCTACACCATTCAACATCCTGACATGCCAACGTCTTGGGAAGAAATGCAAAAGAGCTGGATCCAACTCAAGGAAGAGCGGAATTCTCTTGAAACCAGTCTACATGCCAGTGAGAAGAAGGTTCTGGAGCTCACCCGTCTACTTCACGAGGAAAAGACTCTCAACACTTACATTGCTCCAAAGAGGATGCGCAGTGTCTTTTGGGATTAATTATTTTTGTAATGTTTTGCCCATGAGGCCCTGATGTACTGAACGGATTATTTCCTAATACAATGTGTGTTCCTTTTTGTCTGCAACGAATTCGAACTTTCGAACCCTTGAATGCATTGCATAAATAGCATATCATGCATCATGTGCATAACAGGTACCCTTTTTCTACAGGTTGCTTAATCTTCTTCGCTGTTTATTTCAGCACTCAGTCAGCATGAATCCTAAGCCTACTACAGAGCAAGCTATCAAGGCCCTCCAGGCCCAGAACCCCCAGTTCCAGGAGCTGGTCATGAACTTAGCCCAGGGACAACAGGAGTTGAAGGCTTTGCTCCTGAAGAAGAAGAAGAAGAAGAGGACTGTGTTGTTCAACACTGCATAATGAAGCTGAGCTGACTACTCCATCTGTTGGGGAAGGCAGTCACCAAGAGGGAGGGGTTCCTAGTCCCGTGGTCTCTGACACCGAGACAGATTTCAATGATGAACAGTACCCTCTTGCTGAGGACAGGTACAAACAACTGGAGGACCGGTTAAATGCTATGGAGATTCAACGTGTGCCTGAGTTGGATTTTGGAGACTTAGGGTTATCTTCTGGGGTGGTGATCCCTCACAAGTTCAAGGCACCTGCCTTTGTGAAGTATGACGGGGCTTCCTGCCCTAAGCTGCACCTCCGTTCTTATGTAAGGAAGATCCAGCCTTACACTGCAGACAAGAACCTATGGATCCATTTCTTCCAGGAGAGTCTTTCAGGGACTCAACTCGAATGGTTCTATCAACTGGATGGAACCAATATTCGTAACTGGGAGGACTTGGCCACTACTTTTTATAAGCAGTATCAGTACAATTCCGACCTCGCTCCTACGCGTACCCAACTCCAGGGTATGTCACTTGGGACGGGTGAAGGTTTTAAGGAGTATGCGCAAAAGTGGAGAGACCTGGCTGGCAGGGTGCAGCCACCGTTGACTGACCGTGAACTCGTGGACATGTTCTTGGGGACCCTCTCTGGTCCATTCTTCAACCACCTGATTGGTAATTCCTCTGCTGGGTTTACAGACCTAATCCTGACTGGTGAGAGGATCGAAGCTGGTATCAAGTCGGGGAAGATACAGAAAGGTGCCTCCTCGAGCTCTAAAAAGAAGCCCTTCAAGAAGGAAGCTAGTGTTGTTTATGGTCCAAGGAGACAGAACAAACCGGAACGCCGCCAAGTTGTCAATGCGGTGGTAATTTCAAAGCCTGCTGCTGCTCCTTAGCAATACAACCAGCCAAGGGTTGAGAGGCCCAAAAGACAGTATACTCGGCTCAGCATGACCCTGTCACAGATTTTGCCGCAACTGCTGTCAACCAACCTGGTAACTGTCAAGGAAGCTCCGAAGGTTGTGAACACAACCTCTCCAAAGTACAACCCCAACGCCCGCTGCGCTTATCACTCTGATAGCCCGGGGCATTCTACTGATGATTGTCGGGCTCTAAGGAATAAGGTTCAGGACCTTATTGATGCTAAGGAAATACAATTCGAGGCGCCCGAAAGGCCCAATGTTGTGACTGCTCCCATGCCCCAGCATGGAGTGAATGTTGTGGAAGAGGATCTGTATGTAGCTTCTGTGGATGATATTGCTACTCCGCTGTTGACCGTCAAAAAGAACCTGTTACTAGCCAATTTATTTCCGGGATGTAGTAAAGGTTGCCTTCTATGTGCTGTTACACCTGCTGGTTGTCCTTTGTTGAAGTCAGGCGTCCAAAACCTGATGGATAACAAAGAGATCTTGTTCAAGAAGATTGTTGTTCCTGCTGTCCCTGATGAAGAAGTTTCTATTGTCACTATTTTCAATAACCCTCCTAAGGCTCCCTCAAAGAAGCCTGTCAAAATTGTGCCTGTTCACAAGATTGCACCTATCATCATCACTGTTCCGGGGCCCATCCCCTATAAGTCTGACAAAGCTGTCCCTTGGCACTATGGGGCAGGTGTTTATGTTCTGGGAGTAAAACAAGAGTTCGATACTAGTACCGGTGTCAGCAACATCACCGGGCCTGCCAAGGTTACTCGTAGTGGTAGGTTGTTCTCACCAGATATTGCGCCACCAACAATTCAGAGACCTCTTGTCATTACACCTGCCAGTATGCCTGCTTCCCTTCCTGACCAAGTTCATGTTTTTACCCCTGCTGCCGAGTCATCTGACGCTCGGGGCAAAGGGATTGCTACTGATGTGCCTGCCCGGACGGAGGCACCAAAGACAACCACTGTTGAGGCTTCCAAGCAATAGATGGAAGAGATCCTCAAGATTATCAAAAAGAGTGATTTCAACGTCGTTGAGCAGCTGGGGCACACCCCATCTAAGATTTCCATGCTATCACTATTGTTGTGTTCAGAGGCCCATGCCAAGGCCCTGATTTCCTTCTTGAAGACGGCCCATGTGCCACAAGAAACGTCTGCTGATCAATTTACTGATTGTATGGCCAACTTGACTGCTGATAATGGGTTGGGTTTCTCTGACGCCGATCTGACTGCCAAGGGAAAGAACCATAATGATGACCTGCATGTCTCCATTGAATGCAGGGGCACTACTCTTGCCCATGTGTTGGTAGACACCGGTTCTTCGTTGAACGTATTACCCAAGAAGGCCCTAGACAGGTTGGATTGTGAAGGTTTAGAGCTCAAGCCTAGTAACATTATTGTCCGGGCCTTTGACGGGTCGAAAAGGATGGTACATGGGGAAGTTGACATTCCAATCAGGGTTGGATCTCAGGTCTTTGACTCTACTTTCTATGTGATGGACATCCGACCATCCTATTCTTGTTTGTTGGGTCTTTCATGGATCCACAGGGCTGGAGCTGTGACCTCCACATTACATCAGAAGCTTAAGTACCCGGTCAGGGGGAAGATCGTAACAGTGCAGGGGGAGGAAGAATATATGGTCAGCCACCTCAACTCGTTCCGATACGTAGAGATGGATGGGGAGTTCATTGAGACCCCCTTTCAACACTTTGAAGAGGTGCCTCAGACATTGGCAGCAGCAGAAACAGTGACTGAAGAAGACTCTCCTTTGAAGATGGCTTCCTTGAAGGATGCCCGGGCTGTGATTGAGAAGGGTGAGTGCACAAACTAGGGCCGACTTCCTGATTTCACTCCAAAGACTGACAAGTTTGGTTTGGGTTTCACTGCAGAAGCTCAGAGGGCTGTTCGCAAGGCAAGGATTGGAAGACCTCCTATGCTCATCACCAACCCAGGAGTGAATGCTATTGAAGACGAAGCGGACGAATCAGAATTCGACAGTTGGATCTACCCGACGACCAACGGTGGACCAAGCAACTAGACTGCAAAAGACTTTACACCTATTACTTTTGTCACTCAGTAATGAACTCCTTTGTTTTGGATTTGTAACGAACAATAATTTGAAACTCTATGGCCCGGTGTCCTACCCAGGGCACCGTGGTTTCATTTGTGAGGGCTTGTTATTTGTCACTTTCATATATCATGAATAAAAGCATTGGACGTTTTTTACATTTCAAATCTTGTGCTCCCTTTCTTTCTTTATATATTGCAAAACAGCTATATTTACACACACTCACTTATACAGGTTCCAATCCACTCTGGATCTCACTGGTAACGACTCTGCTATTGCCGGTTATGACTTCGAAAATCCGATCAACTTAGCCGAAGACGAAGGTGAAGATGATTGCGAAGTGCCTGGTGAGCTTGCAAGACTGTTACTCCAGGAAGAGAGGGCCATTCAGCCACATGAAGAGCCAGTGGAAACGGTAAATCTGGGTACTGAGACAGACAGAAAGCAAGTCAAGATTGGTGCCAATCTGGAGGCTAGTGTGAAACAACGGTTGATTTAGATGCTACATGACTATGTGGAAATCTTTGCCTGGTCTTACGAAGACATGCCTGGGTTGGATACCGACATTGTGGTTCACCACCTGCCTACCAAGGAAGAATGCCCTCCGGTAAAACAGAAGGTTCGCCGTATGCGTCCAAAGATGTCCGAGAAAATCAAGGTTGAGGTTATGAAACAATTCGATGCCGTGTTTCTAGCAGTGACTTCTTACCCTCAGTGGGTTGCCAACGTGGTTCCAGTGCCGAAGAAAGATGGTAAGGTCAGAATGTGTGTTGATTACAGGGACTTGAACAGGGCGAGCCCTAAGGATGATTTCCCTCTGCCTCATATCGACGTTCTGGTTGACAACACTGCTCATCATAAAGTATTCTCCTTCATGGACGGCTTCTCCGGTTATAATGAGATCAAGATGGCTCCTGAAGACATGGAGAAGACCACTTTTGTTACTCAGTGGGGCACCTTTTGCTACAGGGTCATGCCTTTTGGGTTGAAAAATGCTGGGGCAACCTACCAACGTGCCATGGTTGCTTTGTTTCATGACATGATCCATCACGAAATAGAAGTATACGTTGACGATATGATTGCAAGGTCCCAAACTGAGGAGGAACACCTTGATCATCTGTAGAAACTGTTTGACCGTCTGAAGTTGTACAAGCTGAGGTTGAACCCAAACAAGTGCACCTTTGGGGTGAGGTCTGGAAAACTACTAGGTTTCGTCGTGAGCGACAAAGGTATTCAAGTGGACCCTACCAAAGTGAAAGCCATACAAGAGATGCCAACTCCCAAGACAGAAAAAGAAGTCAGAGGTTTTCTAGGACGGCTGAACTACATTGCCTGATTCATCTCGCACCTAACTGCTACCTGTGAACCAATCTTCAAGCTGCTGAAGAAAGATCAAGTAGTACGTTGGAACGATGAATGTCAGGCCGCTTTCGACAGAATCAAAGAGTATCTCCAAGAACCACCCATTCTTATGCCACCGGTTGAAGGGAGACCTCTAATCTTATACTTGACGGTACTGGACAACTCAATGGGGTGTGTGCTGGGGCAGCATGACGAGTTTGGCCGAAAAGAGCATGCTATTTATTACCTTAGCAAAAAGTTTACCGACTGTGAGACCCGATACTCACTGCTCGAGAAAACTTGCTGCGCTTTGGTATGGGCTGCTCGCCGGCTGAGACAGTATATGTTGACTCACACTACTCTGTTGATTTCAAAAATGGATCCAATCAAGTACATCTTCGAAAAGCCTGCTCTGTCTGGAAGAATAGCAAGATGGCAGATGATCTTGACAGAATACGACATCTAGTACACGACTCAGAAAGCAATCAAGGGAAGTGTATTGGCAGACCATTTGGCACACCAGGTAGTGGACGACTACCAATCTATGAACTTTGAATTTCCATACGAGGATATCATGGTAGTGACTGATTGTGAAATACCTGGACCGGATGAGGGACCTGAGGAAGGATCCCGATGGTCTATGCACTTTGACGGAGCCTCAAACGCTTTGGGTAACGGTATTGGCGCTGTGATCATATCCCCAAAAGGCACTCATACTCCACTTACTGCCCGGCTATGTTTCAATTGCACCAACAACATGGCGGAGTATGAAGCATGTATCATGGGTCTTCAAGCTGCAATTGACTTAAGGATCAAGTTTCTGAGTGTCTTCGAAGATTCCGCTCTCGTGATCAATCAGATCAAAGGCGAGTGGGATACGAAACACCCAAACCTTATCCCTTACAAAGAGTGTGTGTTGACGTTGATCCCCCATTTCACGGAGATAACTTTTGAACATTTCCCAAGAGAGGAGAATCAGTTGGCGGACGCGCTGGCTACGATGTCTTCTATGTTCAAAGTCAAATGGGACAACGAAGCTCCCCGGATCATTATCTGGAAATTGGATGAACCTGCATATTGCTACAATCTTGAGGTTGAAGAGGTAACTGAAAAACCTTGGTATCATGAAGTGAAGAGGTACTTGGAAGCTCAAGAATACCCCGAGGGTGCATCTGTTAATGACAAAAAGTTTCTGAGAAGGTTCGCAGCAAAGTTCTTCCTCAGCAACGACATTCTATACAAGCGAAACCATGATTCAACTTTACTGCGTTGTGTGGATAAGACTGAAGCAGAAAAGATCATGGCAGAACTACATGAAGGTACCTTCGGAACACATTCTAGTGGACATACCATGGCGAAGAAAATCCTTCAGGCAGGATATTTCTGGTCCACAATGGAAGCTGACTGTTACCAACATTCTCGGACATGTCATAAATGCCAAATCTACGCAGATAAAGTACACGTTCCTCCAGTTCCTCTGAATGTTTTGACAGCGCCTTGGCCTTTTTCAATGTGGGGCATTGATATGATCGGCGAGATCAGACCTACGGCATCCAACGGGCATCGCTTCATCCTAGTAGCAATTGATTACTTCACGAAGTGGGTCGAAGCAGCTTCCTATGCTATGGTAACCAAGAACGTTGTGGCACGGTTCATTCGGCACAACCTGATCTGTCGATACGGTGTACCTGAGAGGATTATTACGGATAATGGTACCAATCTTAACAACAAGACGATCACTGAGCTCTGCGAGCAATTCAAGATACATCACCACAACTCTTCTCCCTACCGGCCGAAGATGAATGGGGTTGTAGAAGTGGCGAATAAGAATATCAAGAAGATTGTGCAAAAGATGACAGTGACCTATAAATATTGGCACGAGATGTTACCATTTGCTCTTCATGGATACCGTATCTCAGCACGAACGTCAACAGGGGCAACACCCTTTTCCTTGGTCTATGGCATGGAGGCAGTCTTGCCTATTGAAGTCCAGATACCCTCTCTCAGAATAATAAAGGATACAAGTTTGAGCGAAGATGACTGGATCCAGACTCGACTTGATCAATTAAATCTAATCGATGAAAGGAGACTTACTGCTATGTGTCATGGTCAGACGTACCAAAAATGGATGATCAGGGCATTTAACAAGAAAGTCAGACGCCAAGAGTATCAAGTTGGGGATCTGGTAATCAAGCGCATCATTCTTCCTCAAAGTGATCCCAGGGGCAAATGGACCCCTACGTACGAAGGGCCATTTGTGGTTAAGAATATCTTCTCAGGAGGAGCTATGATTCTAACCACCATGATGGTGACGACCTCCCTCACCCCGCCAATGCAGACATAGTAAAAAGATACTACGCATGAATAAAAGACCCGTTAGGTTGACACACCTAGGCAAAAATAAGGGCTTCCCGGCGAACCAAAAGGGTTCGGGCAAAAATAAGGGATGAAATGAAAAAAATCTGTACACCCGGCAAGTCGAAAACCTGAAAAGGCGGCTTGGGCAAAAATGGGTATCCCGGTGGACTGAAAACCCGAAAGGGCGGTCCAGGCAAAAGTTAGGGATAAAGCGTAATATTATGTCTCATTGGATCACCTTGCATCCAGAATCCGGTATCAACTATCAGGTTCAGACGGCATCGGCCAATCAGCTTCATCTTCAACTGAGCAGCAAAGTGATGAGACGCTTGAAGACATAAAGGCGATAGCAGAGTTGGAACCCAGTGGGACTTTTCACGTAGCTGTTTTTTTTTACTTTTGCACAAAATTGTATAAAATCTCTTGTTCGGCGGCGTTCTCTTACTAGGGCGTCAGCCTCTTGTACATAAACGCCTATTTATCGGTAAATTCAAAAAAATCAATACAAATTCACTTTTCCATACAAATCGCCAATTGTTTTTCCTTTATCTGTTTTGTTTTGCAAAGAATTTCCAATGTTCATTCTTGGTATATGCATTTGACATTAATTGCTAATCATAAATATTTGCATGCGAAACAAAGGATTAATTACACGTAACATTAGAAACAGGGGAAATAATGAGTTGTCTAAACGATCTAGTTGCTCTGTCCACCAAGGTACCAAGGTAAGTTCGGCTGAAGAATACGACCAAGATATCTCCACTCCCCGCAGGGTAAAACTAGAATCAACAATACTCTCCCCCGAGCAGAGTTGGTCTCCCAGCAGCCCTAAAAAGGCACAGTATCTTCAGCAAGTCAGCGATACTCTCCCCAAGCAGAGTTAGTCTACTGTCAGCCTTAAGAAAGTGGGCATCCCCAGAAAATCTCAATATTCCCCAGCGGAGTATACAAATGTTCCTAGGCAAGCATCCCCGGCAGTCTTGATCTAAGATTGTTCCCCGGCGGAATCCAGACACCCAGTGGAGCACTTCCCCAGTGCAGTCCCAAGTTTCCCCAGGAGAGTTGAATTATCCCCCCCAGTAGATTCTGGAAGCTTATCCCCAGTAGATTCTGGAAGCTTATCACCTGCAGAGTACAAATGCGTCCCCGACTTTATTCAAAGGTTTTTCCTCACCAGAGCTTATAACTGGGTTATCCTCAGCTAATTACAAACGGAAAGATCGTCCTCGACGAAGTTTCTTTCTATCCCCAGCGGAGTTCATCAAATCTTCCAACATAACTTATCAACGGTATCCCCAGCGGAGTTCTCATCAAAACCTCAGCGAAGTATCTCTCCCACAGAGTATTCCCCGCGGAGTAATCCCTTTGGCAAGTTTATTCCTCAACGGAGTCATCTTCTCCTAACCGGTTTATTCTTGCAACCATCATCCCCAGCGGAAACAAAGAACTCTACTCTTCAACATCAGCCCAGGAATTAACTCCCGGCATTCGTCAAGGATTTACTTTCCTAGACGAAAATACATTCATAGACATTTCACATTTCATACATCCTGCTTACATACATAATGCATGCATATACGCATCACATCACACAATCTCATTTGTTCTCTGAACATCATGACATCATGCATTTCATACATCATGACATTGCATACAACTGATGTTTTGCCTTTTCAGGAAAAAAGGTCAATCCAAAGATGATTACTATCAACTGTCGCAATTCCAAATTCGATTCCTGTATCCAGCTAGGGCATATCTGTGAGTAACTGATTGTAGATTCGACACCTATATCCAGCCAGGGCATATCTGCATGAAGAGTTTAGAGATTCGACTCCTGTATCCAGCCAGGGCATATCTGTAGATGACCAATTCCAGATTCGATTCCTATATCCAGCCAGGGCATATCTGTAGGTTGAAATTCCAGATTCGATTCCTGTATCTAGCCAGGGCATATCTGAAGAGTTTGAAGATTCGATACCTGTATCCAGCCAGGGCATATCTGTAGATGACTAATTCCAGATTCGATGCCTGTATCCAGCCAGGGCATATCTGAAGAGTTTGAAGATTCAATACCTGTATCCAGCCAGGGCATATCTATAGACGACTAATTCCAGATTCGATTCTTGTATCTAGCCAGGGCATATTTGAAGAGTTTGAAGATTCGATTCCTGTATCCAGCCAGGGCATATTTGTAGACGACTAATCCCAGATTTGATTCCTGTATCTAGCCAGGGCATGTCTGAAGAGTTTGAAAATTCGATACATGTATCCAGCCAGGGCATATCTATAGACGACTAATTCCATATTCGATTCCTGTATCTAGCCAGGGCACGTCTGAAGAGTTTGAAGATTCGATACCTGTATCCAGCCAGGGCGTATCTGTAGATGACTAATTCCAGATTCGATTCCTGTATCTAGCCAGGGCATATCTGAAGAGTTTGAAGATTCGATACCTGTATCCAGTCAGGGCATATCTGTAGATGACTAATTCCATATTCGATTCCTGTATCTAGCTAGGGCATATCTGTGAGTAACTGATTGTAGATTCGATACCTGTATCCAGCCAGGGCATATCTGCATGAAGAGTTTAGAGATTCGATACATGTATCCAGCCAGGGCACGTTTGTAAGCAACCCTTTGAAGTTCCGGATTCGATTCCTGTATCTAGCCAGGGCACATCTGTGAGCAATTGATTATAGATTCGACACCTGTATCCGACCAGGACATATCTGCATGAAGAGATTGAAGATCAACACCTGTAACAGGCCAGGAAACCATCTTCCTTTCTCAAAGTACGCAAGTTCTCGCTAAGGAATCTCTTACGCGATCGACACCTTCCGATGGCATCTATAAGCCCATCTCCACAACTATCCATCACATTTCCAAATGGCATCTATAAGCCCATTCCTGACAAAATTCTGTCACATCTTCAGATGGCATCTATAAGCCCATCCTCCTACCCATCATATCTCCAAATGGCATCAATAAGCCCATTCCCGACTAAGTTCTGTCACATCTCCAGATGGCATCTTTAAGCCCGTCCTCCTATCCACCATCTCTCCAAATGGCATCTGTAAGCCCATTCCTGACATCACACTGCTGATATTCTACTATGCAAGTGCAAATTTCTGGGCACTCTAGTGTTCAATCATCTTCCACCTTCGGATCATGAAAGGCACGCAAGCCAATCTACATCCTCAGGTCTAAGAAGATTGAACAGGGGCAACTGTTGTACCCCAAAATTTTCCCTCCCATATTCTTCAAGGTTTGTCAAGCATCATCTCAATTTGCTCAAGTCTACTCAAGGGTTGCACAGTCAAACATCCTCCTAAGCCAGTCAAAATTAGGATTTTGGTTCCTGCAAGGAAGTTGAGATTTTCAAGGGCTCAATCAAGTCCCATATGCCTATATACATTGTCAAGCATATACATGTCAAGTTTCAAGGTTCACAAAGTCAAGTTGCACAGTCAAAAGCCTCATTTGCTTCACAATCAACTGTAGGGGTAAAATGGTCATTTGACAATCAAAAGTCAAAATTTTTGGTCAACATCTTATTTTGAAGCCACAATCATCATTTGATCAAGTCTTGATCATGATTCCACAAGAATGGCTCAAAAATCATCAAGATGCAAAAATTCTATTTTTGGACAGTTGAAAAGTCAACTGTAAATTGACCAGGGCATAACTTTTTCATGGTTCATCATAAAAATCCCATCCAATGCTCATTTTGAAGGGGATGACATTTCCTACAACTCATATTCACATTCCAAATCCAAGAAATGCTCTCACAAAAAGTTATCAATTTCAACATTATAGGTCATTTTCAAAAGTCAACAAAAAAGCATTTTAAGTCAAAGACCATAACTTGAGATTGGTAAATCAAAATGACATGGGACCAAAGGCATTGGTTAGAGGACTTCAAGACCTTTCCAAAATGTCCAAGAACATGTTCATATGATCAAAATTGAGCAAGATATGCATTGGAGAAGTTGGGAAATTTTTGTGAAATGGCAAAAGTCAACTATCCTTGAAACTTCAATTTTTGACAAAAGGGCCCACTTTCCTCCACTTGATTCAGCCTTGTCATGCCACCCACGTGTCCCATGATCAATTTCAAGATTAAACATTAATTTTTCTATTTTTATTTAATTTTATTTGATTTAATTCATTTTAAATCCATAAAATTCAAATAAAATAAAAAAATTAATTAAATAACATCTTTTGATTTGAATGACTTTTATGTGTCATGAACAACTTTCCAAATTCGTGTAAGGCTCATTTATGCATAAAATTCAAATTTTGAACCAAGCTTGGAAAGTCTTTAATGGTGGTTATGAAGAAATCCAAAAACATCATTGCAATGGATCATTGGCTCTTAATGTGACTTATTCTCATTCATTACTACATATGCAAGTGTTCCATACCTCATTCACGACCGAAGCATCTCAAAAACGGCATAACCAAATTCCAAAAATTCAAAGAAAAACCAAAAACTGTTTTCCATATTGCAGATCAATTCAGAGCCCTAGAGTGATTCAAACGCATTGTTGACATTCCCAGGAACGATTTGCAGTCAAGAACGAGCCTTAACACTCCAAGAATCACCTCAAACAGTCACACGGTTCATCATTCTTTTCCATAATCGAAATTCAATTTCTATGCATCATTAACATATTTTGATTATTGCTTTGCATTGCTAACATCATTCTGAAGCTTTTGATATAGTTTAATTTGATTATGGTGCCCTAAAACGAAAGTTGCCATTGGAGAATGCTAGGGTTTCGAAGCTTTTAATTTGGGGCTTTACAGCATGAGGAAAATTGGACCACATAATGCATATGGCTGAATTCGTCAAGGCCAGACGAATTCAACCCAACCATCGCGCCTTTTTCATATGCACTGAGCGCCTAATCGCTATTTTCTGCAGTTTTGCTTTGTGGGGGTTAAAAACCCCCGCTATCTTGTTCTTTATTTTACAGGAAAAGGTAGAAGATGGAGTATGTGGAAGGATGGGATTGGGTCATTCAAACATGACGCGCGCTTTTTTATGTTTCCAGCCTATACTTTTGTTTTTACATAATATATTTAATGGTCACTATATTAACAAATTCAACACAATGGCTCAGTGGTTGATGATGCGTCTGGCAATCGTTGGGACCTGGGTTCGAATCCCAGGTCCCCCATAATTTCCATGCATTTTTTCTTTACATGCTTGTGTGTAGGTTCCAAAAGAAGGTCCAGCATGCCAAGTGTCTTCAACAACAATCCAGTGGCCAGGAGATGAAGAACATCATACTCCAAGTCAAAGCTGCTCCAGGCAATCTCCAAAAGTCAACAAGGCTGGTTAATGGGCCAGCAATTTCCAGGCTTCACACCTCCATTGGGCCATCAACACCCCCATTGGTTTCTATTTTTTTTTCTCTTTTCCTTTTCTTTTTATTTTCTTTTTTTAATTATTATCATTATTGTTAGTTAACCTAACAAACTAATTTTTTCCCATAAAATTCCATGAAACCAAAAAAAAAAACATTTTATTATTTATTAACTTATTTTTGTAAATAAATTTTAATATTAATTAATTAGTTGTGTAATTAGAACAATTTTAACTTTTTTTTTAATAAGTAAAATTAATTTAGAATTAGGTTTTTGCTAACTTTTAATTTCTTTTTATTTTCATTAAAAACATAAAAACACAAAAATATTTTCTTTTAATAAATAAATTAATTAGTTATTAGTTTTAATTTCATTAATTACAAAAAAAAAAGGACAAAAATTCAATTCTTTCTTAAAAAAGGGTCAAAACCCTCATGACTTCCCGATTCAATCTTTCGCGCGTATTCATTTTTTTTAATTCATTATTATGTAACTGCTTCTGGAAATGTAATAGTTAATTAGGACCTCCTTTATTGCTTTATTTATTTTCTCGCAGTTTTATTTTTTCCAAACGGGTTTGTTTTTTTGGTGATGTATATACCCGCGCCTTGTAATAGTTAGAATTTATCTTTCCGCAATTTATTTTCCGCACTCCTAACTGTTAAAAAATGCCTGCAAGAATGTATGACAAATAAAATTAATCCGTAGCTCACAAATAACATGTACAAAGACAATTAACTGAAAAACAACACACATGCACATGCCACCCCTAGGGTACGCCTCACTGGTTGCCTCGAACGTGGTCATCAAGTATAGGGTGTCTTAGAGGTCGCCCTTCTGTCCAAAAGATCCAGTTGCCTCGAAACGGTTGCCTCGGATAAAAAGGATCTAGGACGTTAGGTTTACTTCTAAGGTGTCCTTCTATTGCTTTGGTGACCACACTGTCCCTTAATCGAATTGACCCGAATACCTCCAACGATGGTGCTACCTACCTCTCAATGGTGGGATAACACTATCTAAAGGATCCTTACACAGCTTAATTCCTTAGAGTATGTAGATTCTCATGGGTACTTGCTCTTTTCAAACAAACAAAAACAACTTTTCACACCAACACTTTCTAAAAGTTTTCAAACAAATTTTTCATACACTCTTGAGGACAGATACAAGAGTTACTTAGAAATTTTTCAAACGAAACTTTTTCAAAATCCACACACACTTGAAAAGCAAACAAATCTTTTGAAAACATAAGAGCAAGTACCTAAGAGCCCGTGGATAACCACAGATAGAAAGGGTGCTAACACCTTCCCTTTCTATAAATCTACCTCCCGAACCGAGAAACATTCTAAAAGAAGGAATTTTGCTGTGCTTTTATCCTTTCCATGTTGGAGAACATAAAAGACGGTGGCGACTCTTGCTTACCGCGACATTTCGCGAAACCAGCTAAAAAACAGCCAGTTCTATTTCCACCGATCACACCACCGACGAACAGAAACCTGTCTACTTCACGAGTAAAGCCCTGCAAGGACCCGAAAGCAGGTACCAACAGATAGAAAAAGTAGCTCTAGCCCTCGTCAACGCGGCGAGGAGACTCAGACACTATTTTCTGGCCCACACAATAATCGTGCGAACCGACCAACCAGTGAGGCAACTCCTGGGTCGGCCTGATATGGCGGGCGGAATGCTGAAGTGGTCCTTGGAACTCTCCGAATTCGACATTCAATACGAGATTAGGAAAGCCCTGAAAGCACAGGCCCTAGCCGACTTTGTCGCGGAAATGACCACTCATGACCCACCCGCGGGGAAGGAACACAAGTGGACCATCTTCGTCGACGGGGCATCCAGCTCGTTCGGAAGTGGCGCGGGAATCCTTTTGGAGAACGAGGAAGGCGTAGTGATCGAACACTCCTTAGCTCTCTCCTTCCCGACGTCGAACAACCAAGCAGAGTACGAAGCCCTGCTCGCAGGACTGAGGCTAGCTGAGGACCTAGGAGCCCGCGAGATACAGATCTACACGGACTCCCAACTCGTCGCCTCCCAAGTCCAGGGGAGTTACCAAGCCAAGAACGACAACCTCGTCGAATACTTGAACTTAGTCAAAAAATACATGACAAAGTTTGAACGAGCGGAAATTTCACATGTTCCCCGCGAGCAGAACACAAGGGCAGACATATTGTCCAAACTCGCGAGCACGAGAAAGAAGGGCGGGAACAAATCCGTCATCCAAGAATCCCTAGCACACCCGAGTATCGAAAGATCCTCGACGCTAGTCGAGGTCCACGCCATAGGGGATGCATCGTCCTGGATGACCCCGGTTTACAATTTCTTGACGAAAGGCAAACTCCCCTCGAACCAGACCGAGGCGACCATCACAAAGCGACGAGCATGCTCCTACGTGGTGCTCGATCATAAACTGTACCGCAGGGGATTCTCCATCCCCCTCCTAAAATGCATTGACGAATCCACAGTCCCCGAGGTACTACGAGAGATACACGAAGGGATTAACGCCCAGCACATGGGCGGTAAGTCCTTGGCGAGGAAAGCTCTTCGAGTGGGGTATTACTGGCCGGCGATGCAGCAGGACGCCAAGGAACACGTTAAGAAGTGTGACAAGTTCCAGAGGCACGGTGACATGCACCTCGCCCCCCCTCACGAACTGAGCATACTGTCGTCCCCGTGGCCGTTCGCTTGGTGGGGCATGGATATCCTCGGTCCCTTCGTGCAAGGGACTTATCAAAATAAATTCCTCATCGTGGTCGTGGATTACTTCACGAAATGGATCGAGGTCGAGGCTCTCGCGAAGATCACCTCGCACAATATCCTCCGCTTCTACAAGAGAAACATCCTCACCAGGTTCGGAATTCCGAGGGCACTGGTGACCGACAACGACACCCAATTCACTGACCACGGGTTCCAAGACTTCGTCACCAGACTAGGAACAAAACAACACTTCACTTCGGTCGAGCACCCTCAAACCAACGGGCAAGCCGAAGCTGCAAACAGAGTCATCCTCCGGGGACTCAAATGACGACTCGACGAAGCAAAAAGGGGATGGGTCGAGGAGCTGCACAACGTCTTGTGGGCATACCGCACCACGCCCCACTCAACAACGAGCGAGACCCCATTCCGACTAACATACGGCACCGAGGCCGTTATCCCGGTAGAAATTATGGAACCATCCAGACGAACAGAGAATCCCATCGACGAAGAAATGAACAATGAGGCACTCAGGGACGAGCTCGACTTAGTCGAAGAAATCCAATCCGGGGCAGCCCTCCGCGAAGCCACCCTAAAACAACGAGTGGCTCTGCGCCACAACGACAAGGTCATTAAGCACGAGTTTGAAATCGGAAGCCTGGTATTACGAAGGAACCAGAAAGACTCCCGCGAAGGGAAGTTGGCCGCGAACTGGGAAGGGCCTTATCGCGTCCACGGCACCACTGGTACCGGGGCATACTACCTCGAGCAACTAGACGGAGAACCACTACCACGACCCTGGAACGCTGCTAAACTAAAGCAGTACTATAGTTAAAAACCATCAACACCGAGAACCCTCGACCGTCAACACCCGCGCCCGGTCAACGAGGAAAAACGTCCGACACCGTAGAAAGGCCAAGGTACAGGCCCGACCTACGCCCAAACGGTATAACATCGTTCAACAAACGAGAGTGAACGATCATGCCCGACGTGGACACCTCAATCGAGCTCCACCGTCGAAGTACCTGCAGGGCAGAACACCCAGCTCGCGATGGGCAGTTCACGCCGCGGGTGAATAACCCCGATCCGGGTCATGTACCCGAACAAGCGGCTTCGCTCCGCACGCCCGACGAATCTCGAAGAAAGTCGGGCCATCCAAAAGGGTCAAAAAAGAAATCTCTCCTCGAGGTCAGCACTTGGGCGAATTCGACCACCGAATAGAAAGCCGAGCACATGTACGAACAAAAGACTTAGGCAAATTTGCCAACAAAGTCACAACCACATACGGGCAAGACTCGGGCCCGTAACTTAGGCCAATTTTTGCGCGAAAACGTAAAACACAAGCACGGGCAAACAAGTAAAAATTGAAACAAACATTCATTCAAAATGCCCGAAGGCAACAAAGCAAATAGATATAAACCGACCAAGAAGGTCGGCGATGTTCAGGAAATACAAAGAACGGGCGCGCAGGCCCAAAAAATATGAACGGGCACGCAGGCCCAAAACAAACATCAATAAAGGCGCGCAGGACCTATTAGAATCTCACAACTCAGCTTCCCCAGAGCTATCACCACCGATAATAGGAGACTCGGGCGGAGGCACGACCTGACCATCAATGATCTGGGACATGTAGCCCACTCCTTCAGTGTTCAGACCAGGATTCAACAAAGAAAGCTGGCTGACCACAGCTTCAAAGCCATTCGCCATAGCACCGACACAGTCCACCTCGAGGAGTTGAATACGAGCGACCAGTTCTGACCGACTCCGCAAAGGAGCCCTCTCCTCCGACTCATCCTCGGCAGGGAGCATGGCGACCTTTAATTCCTCGACCTCTCTGGCGAGGCGCCCGTTGTCAATTTCCAGACGTTCCCGGTCCTCACGGAAATGGTCCCTCTCCTCGGCCAGCTTCCCCGAGTTCTCTTTCTCCAGAGCCAGCAACTCTGTCTCCACCGCCAGCAGCTCAGCCTGCTCGCGGAACATCTCCTCGGAGCGCTCCAGGGCAGCCTTCAACTTTCGCGAACTCGAGGCGAGGGCAGCTTTCTCCTGTTCCAGCTCTTTGATACGGTCAGAGTCCTCCCCCTCCTCGGCCAGCACAACGACCATCTCTGCCATCTTAACCAGTACGGCCATATTGGCGGCCAGGTGCCTTCTCCAACTTTCCTTGCTCATCCGCCTGATAGTTTCGACTTCATCAGCACTCATGGACAAGGGAAATCCCTCGAAGAAACCCTCCTCTTTAAAGCAAGGGGGCAACCCGAAGGACCTCACAGCGCTGGAGTCCTCGCCGACCTCTGGTTAGCTTTCCACCCGATTCCTCTTCCTCGGTATCAGATCAGTGTGTGGCTCGACATCCTGGGCATCCGGAATCCCTCCCGAAGCAGCTCCCGAGCTAGGTGGCGAGTCCACCCTCGTCGCCTGAGAAGCGCCCGGGCTAGATGGCGGGCCCATCCTCATCGCCTGAGGAGCTCTCACCACCCTCTTATTGACCTTCTTGTCCTGTGACAACTTCAAGAGCCTCTCCCTTTGTCCGGCCATCAGACCTGCATAAAAGAAACCCGAGTTAGTGACGAGCAAATAAGCGAGCAAGTAACAAGTGAAGAAATTCAAACAAGACAAAATAATAACGACCTAGCAGGTTCGCGGCCTGCCCGAAGGACTGGCACTCCACAAGCGCCTTCGTGTCGATCGGCCGGGCCTCGAAGGTCGGATAACCTTCCTCGTCAAGAATATCCTTCCCCTCCCTCGTGGCCCACCTGGTGGGGAAGAAACTGTCGACATACCGACAGAGAGTATCATAAGCCTTCTCGTCTTCGGGGCTCATCTCGCCCACAGACGTGTGGTAGTACCCGGTGCCACGCTCGTAGTGCCTCGAGGTCCAATGCAAGGGAAATTTGGCCACGCGCCCCAACACCGGGTGTCCCTCGTCGTCTAGGAGGGCTTCCCCGTGGTCGTCGGTCACGACCGTCTCTTCCTCATACACGGACTCTAAACCTGCTGTGGTAACCGGCCTCACAATGTACCACTTGTCCTTGAAGCTCCGCACGGAATCCATGTACATCCTGAATAGTCTCTTCGACTGCTTCAGGGAAACCCAACTATGCCTACCTCCCCGGGACTGGCGCTGTAAGTGGAAGACTATGAAGAAAAGGGGTATGGTCGCCCCAATCCTTAGAAACCGACACGTCAGCTCGAACGCCCGGATGAAAGCCAGCGAGTTTGGGTGAAGCTGCGACGGGGCCAGCTCCAGATGGCTGAAAACCCCGACCTGAAAGTCACTGAAGGGGGGCTTTAACCCCAAGTCCTTGAAATCAATCTCGTACATCGGGAACCCATATTCGGGGAACTCCGAGCAAATTCGGGCAGTAAGAGTCGGCCTACTGACGACAAAATTCTTCTGAAAACCGGGTTGACTACCGCCCTGTTCGATGATGGTGAACGCACTTCGACTACGTCGGCTATATGCCGAAGCAATCCCTCTGGGCTCGGCGCCCACCCATTCCAGCAAAGGGTCGTCGATGGTATCGACCAAATTTACATTCTCCTCGGCACTTTGGTCTTCCACCTCAGTGCGCCCCGAGGAACACGGTTCGTCGGCCATGGTTACCTACAAAGCACAGGAAACCGGTCAATTAGGGAGCAAATCCACGCGCTCGCCACAATGGACGGGATGAAGAGCGCGACAGGCCATATCACTCCACGCGCGACTAAAAAAAAGTTGGTGTCTCGAAACAAAAAGAGAAGTCACCTCCCCGACTCCCAGATACCACGACAAAGCCTCTCTACAGATCGCCTAAATGGGCCAACCTCTCGACCACTCACGAATATGTCGACCTAAGCTATGAGCGTGTCGAGCAATATCATGAGTCTCAAAACTAGAGCCATGAGTTTACCGGGCACTACCAAGAATCAGACGCCCTGAATCATGAAGATCCCGGGCAGCACTGCGAGTCAAATACCTAAACTATGCGTTTACCAGGCGCATACATGCGTTCGCCGGGCATAAACATGGATTTGCCGAGCTAAACATAAATCTACCAGGGCTAATCCCAGGCGTACAGCCTCTAGGCGTCTAAAAACAATGAAAAATCATGCATCACAGAGGAAAAACAAAGGAGACAAGACACTTACTTGGAATCAAGAAGGAAGTGCGACGGCGGAGAAAGGGAATCAGCGATGGAGATCACGGCGGTCCTATGAGTATCTGGGAAGAACAACAACAGCAGAAACAGAGGAAAGAGGAGAAGCACGAAGAGGGAAAACACGTTCTGGGGCCCAAGGACCCTATTTATAGTGATGACGTGGAATACCAAACGTCACCCCGGGGAACCACAGACTTCCCTCCTTGATGCACAACCCCCCTAGGAAATGATGAGCCTACCTACAATAGGGTGGCGGCACAACTCCCAAGAGATACCTCGTGTGCTCAACAAACGCAGTCGTCGAGAATCCCTCGAGCACTCCTCGAAGGGAATTACCTCGCGGACTCGGTACGAGAGGGGAACTCCTCGAGTTACCATGGGGAACTACATCCCTTGCACGGATGCGGGACCCCGTGACGGAGGCGACCTAAGATCAAGTCATGGCTCCTACTTCAGGAACCACAACTTGGGGGGCTCCTATTCTGGACTGGGCCGAGCTGGCCCAAAAGCAATGGTGAAGGCCCAACCCAAACGGTCTTGCAAGGGGTCACGCCGACCAAGAGGCCACATCTGTGCCCGACATTCTCTGCTAGTGTGACGCCCTCGACTTCATGCTACCCTGCTCGACCCCAGCTCGAGCACTCCTCCTAGGGGAGACTCTGTCCACTACACCATCACGTGGATCCCGAAAAGACCACGTCCTCGTCCGTCCGTACTTCACGCCGAACATCCAGGAAGGAGACCACGTGCGGGTCCCCACTACACACGTAGAACCTGGAAGTTCCTCCATTGGGCCAAACCTGCCCGACCCAATGAAGGGACCTTGGCCCAGCGCTGGGGGCTATAAATACCCTCTGCTCCCAGAGGGTCAGGTATTCATTCTTTGACCATACACACACTTTTTCCTGCTCGTACTCTTACTTACTTCAGCATCGGAGTGCCTTGCAGGTACCCCCCCCCCCCCATCTCGTTCAAAACTTCAGCTAGGAGCCAGCCGTGACGGTCAAAGTCTGATCAGGTTAGATCAAACATCAACACAGTTTCCAGCTAATCTACCGGTTTTCAAAGGTGAAAACTATCAACGATGGGTTACGCAAATGAAGGTTATTTTCAGATTTCAAGATGTCGTAGAAATCTTGAATGGTGGAATGTTAGAACTGGAAGTAGATGCTACGGAAGTCCAGAAAGTTGTGCACAAATATCAGAGGAAGAAAGATGGCAAGGTGTTGTTCTTGATTCACCAGTGTGTGGATTGTGACGTATTCGAGAAGATAATTGAAGAAGGAACAATAAAAGGAGCTTGGGAAAAGTTGAAATCCTTGTATGGTGGAGATGAGAAACTGAAGAAGGTGAAGTTACAGAAATTGAGGAAGCAGTACGAGATGCTTCAGATGAAAGAGGATGAATCTATTTCTGCGTATTTCTCAAGAATTGTGACGCTAACAAACCAGATGAAGGCATGTGGTGAAGCGTGTACAGATCTGCAAAAGATAGAAAATGTATTGAGATCTTTAATTGCAGATTTCGATTACTTTGTTGTGACAATTGAAGAGGCCAAGAATATATCTGAGATGAAGTTGGAAGAACTTTAAGCTTCATTGGAGGCTCACGAAATGAGGTTGCAGCAGAGAAACTCAGAAAGAGAGAAGGTAGCTGAATAGGCATTGCAATCAAGATTCAGCAAGAAAGCTGGAAAAGAGAAGACGAAGAAACGAAAGAATATTTCCGGTGATGAGAAGTCAAACAAGAATACTGACTCAAAAGGTGTTGGCAACAAGTATTCTAGGAAGAAATTTGACACGAAAGAGGTGCAATGTTACAATTGTCAAGGTTTTTGCCACTATGCTAGAGACTGTCGAAGAAAGAAAGCTGTGAGGTCGAAAGATAGTGATGAAGCTTAATATGCATGAGCTGGAGATAATGATTCTGATGATATTTTGTTGCTGGTGAACACTCAGTCAACTACTGAGAAAAATAACATGTGGTATCTGGATTCAGGATGTAGCAACTGCATGATTGGCAATAAAAACTGGTTTACCAAGTTATATGAATCAATCGAAAATGTGATAAAGTTTGCAGATGGCAGACATATCAAATCAGGTGGTAAAGGAGATATTTAGATTATCAGAAAGAATGGTCGAAAGGCTACTATCACCTAAGTTCTATATGTACCTTCGATGACAAGTAACTTGATAAGTGTAGGTCAATTACTTGCAAAAGGCTTCAATATGAAGTTGGAGAATAATCAGATAAAGGTATATAGGGATGATGGGAGGCTAATAATGAAATCACCATTGGTGGAGAATAAAACGTTCAAGATTGAACTCAACACGTCAGATTACAAAGGTCTTGCTTCAACTACAAAAGAAGACAAAAACTGGCTATGGCATCACAAATATGGACATCTAAACTTCAAAAGTTTATGTATGCTCAATAAGAAAAGAATGGTGCTTGGGTTGCCGTATGTAAAAGAACCAAAGCAGATATGGGAGGAATGCTGCAAAGCTAAACAGGAAAGGAAGGAGTTCAAACATGACTTGCCTATAAGATCAAGGCAAAAACTGGAGTTGGTTCATTCAGATGTGTGTGGACCCTTTGAAGTAAAGTCGAATGGAGGTAACAAGTATTTACTTACTTTCATTAATGAATTCACCAGACACATATGGATTTACCTTATTGAAAAGAAGAGTGGGGTATTCACACATTTCAAGAAGTTCAAGTTGCATGCCGAGAAACAAAGTGGCTGCAAATTGAAGAAGTTAAGAACTAATGGCGGTGGTGAATATACTTCTACTGAATTTGCTAGATTTTGCAATGAGGAAGGTATAAAGCATGAGGTTATTGCACCCTATACGCCTCAGCATAATGGCATATCTGAGAGAAAGAATAGAAGTGTACTGAACATGACGAGATGTATGTTGAAAGCTAAAAATTTGCCTAAGAGATTTTGGGTTGAAGCAGCTTTGACAGCAGTATACATTCTAAATAGATTCCCAATAAAGAAGATGGTCGAAAAGACACCACATGAGACTTAGACAGGTTCGAAGCCAAATGTAAGTCATCTTAGAGTTTTTGGATCAATATGTTTCAGGCATGTACCTGAACAATTGAGAAAGAAGCTGGATGATCAAAGTGAAATCATGATACTCATAGGTTATCATTCGACTGGTGCATACAAGTTGTATTCACCAATCGAAGATAAACTATTGATAAGTAGAGATGTTCTTGTAGACGAAAGCAAGGGGTGGGATTGGAGTGAAAGTTCAGTTTGACAAGAATCAGACACAGTCACAATTGTGTTCGAAGAAGATGAACATAATGAAGCTTCGACTAGTCGAAATGAAGAACCACTTGTGCAGAATAAAAGAAGATCCACAAGAACAAGAACTGAGTCGACTAGGCTGATTGGATATGAGAGGTTTCCATATCAAGCAATCGATGTAGATGGTAACTTAATCGAAGAAGCCATGATGATGGCTGAAACAGAACCAATTGATTTGGGCGAAGCCTTGAGCAATTTAAATTGGTGTGAAGCCATAAAGAAAGAACTTAGAGCCACTGAGAAGAACAAGACTTGGAGCTTGTCGAAAGAACCAACAAGAAACCAATCAATGTGAAATGGATCTACAAGGTGAAACAAAGGCCAAATGGTGAGATTGCAAAGTATAAGTCAAGACTGGTAGCCAGAGGTTTTATACAAAAACCTGGTATTGACTTTGATGAAGTATATGCGCCTGTTGCAAGGATTAAAACAATCAGGATTATTGTCTCAATAATTGCATGTAGAGGATGGAAAATGCACCAACTTGATGTAAAGTCAGCATTTTTGAATGGTCCATTGGAAAAAGAAGTCTACGTTACTCAACCACCAGGTTTTAACGTCAAAGGGAAGGAGTCGAAAGTTTACAGATTAAGGAAGGCTCTCTATGGCTTGAAGCAAGCTCCTAGAGCTTGGAATAAAATGATAGATAGCTTCCTAATCAAAGAAGGTTTCACAAAGTATGTTTATGAACATGGAGTATATGTAAATGATGTCGAAAGTATCAATCGAATCATCTTATGTCTCTATGTTGATGACTTACTCATTACAGTAGCAGATGAAGCTGAAATAATGAAGGTAAATTCGAAGTTAATGTAGGAATTCAAAATGTATGATTTAGGGAATCTCTCCTATTTCCTGGGAATGGAATTCAAAGACATCGAAGAAGGAGTTTTCTTGCATCAAACGAAGTATGCTCAAGATATACTGAAGAGGTTCCATATGAGAAACTGTGAGGCAGTTGTTACTCCATTAGAGACTGGAGCAAAGCTGAAAAAGGAATAGAATGATGAATTTGTAAGTTCGACCCTTTACAAACAAATCATTGGATCCTTGAAGTATCTTTGCAATACTATTCCAGATATATGCCAAAGTGTAGGATTATTGAGCAGATTTATGGAGAAGCCTCAAGAATGTCATCTCATTGCAGTAAAAGGGTGTTGAGATACATAAAAGGAACTATTGATCATGGTGTGCTGCTACCAAAGTGTTACAACTGGTTTTTAAATGAGAGTCACCACTATTAGTTTTTATCCTAAGGAAGGGCATCTAATAGGAAATCCTAAATTGTAAAACAGAGATTCTAAGATTTGGACTTCAATAGACGAAAGGAAGGTGTTAGGCACCTTTCATCTACCTTGTTCACAAGGATACTAGGTTTTAGGTTTAGGTTCGGGTAAAATAGGGTTTTAAATTTTAACAGGGGAACTCGCCACGATTTTTGATCGTATGCCTATGTATCCTCTTATGAGGAATCATAGTCCCAATTTGTAGTTCGTATGGGGTTGGTGTTTTTTAGGGGTTGCAAATGTATTTTGAATCACCTCGCATTTTGACCAGTTGTAGTGATCGTAGAGATTTTGGCTAAATGCGCGATTAGTCAAAATCTGTTTGAAACCCTTTTGTGAAAAATTGTTTGTTTAAATTAGTTTGTTGTGAAAAATAGTTTGAGATTTATTGAGTGTTTTTTATTGTATTAATTGCAAAAACTCTTGATTAATGCATGATAAAAATATTTAATGCAAATATGTATAAAAAATTTGTTCATGAGTTTTAAATAAACATAATTTATTTATGGTAATAAATAATATTTACATATAATACAAAATTGATATTATACAATACTAATAATTATAAAAAAAAGAAATAATTATAATAATATAAGAATTAAAAATAGATAAAATTATAATATAAAAAGAAATAATAAAAGAAATAATTTGATTAAATCTGGGGGGTGTAGTTATTTGTTAATAAGTAAAACTAGGGGGTGTTGAAAATAGTTTGGGTTAGGCCTATGTGTGATTCTGGACAAGGTGTGCTAAGTGTTTAGTGGTTTAGTAATTCAGGGAGAAGGGATGTGCTAAAAGCACTGGGCTTAGGCCCAAAACGTTTAGGAGGAGGGCCGGTGTAATCGAGTGTGGCGAGGGATTATGTTAGTTAACATAGACTTGGCCTAACGGCCATCAGATCAAGATCATGCGGTCAAAGTTGATGGACCATGTTAACTATCGTATGAGCGAGAATACGGGATTGGACGGAATACATATTTCAATTAAAATTCATTTTCTTGTTTTTTTATTACAACACACATCACCTTCCTCTCTCTTGCTTCTCAACCCTTTCCGACAGCGCTCCCCTTACCCTCTGATTACCACCCTTTATCACCCAAATACAAGAGCAAATAAACAACAAATATAAAAACTAAGCTTTACCCTCGTGCGATTATCCTGATTCTGAACTTCTGAGTTTTGATTCTGGTGCTAATCCTCCTTCTTCTTTTTCTAATCATAGATTCTGGTGAGCTAGAGGTGGAGCGGAGGAGTGTTAAGGATGGTGGTGGACGCGATTGCAGCGGAGGAGACGATAGCAACTAGGTTTTCAGATATTGAAACCCCAGTTGCCGCTTGTTCTTCTACAACCGGTGAATGTTCTTCGCAGCTCTGGGTTCTCCCTCTTCGCCTTCGAAATTCCTTTGTCTTCGTATTTTTTTACTGTAAAATCCGCCTCCCTTCTCTACTGTCCCAATCCTTCTGTATTTATATGTTTCAGTATTTAGGTTTTTGTAAATTGCCGTTAGGAATTGCTTAGCACAAATTTTAGGGAATTAGGATCAATTAGGGATTTGATTGATACGGTATATCGTAATTTACGGATTTTGTAACATTGAATGAATGTAATTGATTTTTTATTCTGGATTTGGTTTACTGTAAGATTTGATTATTTTTCAATTTAATTTCCATAGTATGCGTAAATGAACAAAATGTGCATGAATTTTGGTTTGAATTGGTACAGTGTGTGTTTTTTCAATTGGGCCTGTGCAGTGCTTGCTCCACTCAGCCCAACGCGTTTTCTTCTTAGCCAGACTAGGCCTTGAATTGTTATTTTATTATTTAGCCCAGTAGCATCATAATTGTTACAGCAAAATTGTTTTTTAACAACAATAGGCCAAGTCGGTCTTTTTCCCAAAACAACAATAAAATAAGCAATCTTTAATAAAAATGATATTTAACCAGAAAACAAAGTTAAACCAAATTTATCAGTAGTAAACAAATGCGTTAAGTTTTATTTTATTTTTAAAATTATTCATAACAATAACAATTTTCTTTTCTTTAATAACAATAAGACTTCTTTTTTTTTTTCAAAAACAACAGATGGGCCATAAAGAACTTAATGAGCTTAATTTAATTTCAACCTCTCTTTTACTAACAACTATTTAATAATTTAGAACTTTATAGTTACTCGAATAATTTTTATTTTCGAATTGCATGGACCATTGGCCAACATGCCTCGTGAACGGGTTTATGAGTCTTTCTGATTTAGAAAGCCCCATTTTCACGAATTAAAATACACCCCCTGATCGTCTTGGATAAAGATGGGTCATCAGATATTGTTGTCCCATCTTTAATTAAACATTCTTTCTATTTCAATCTTAAAAAATAAAATCATCGAGGTAGGGCAAATTTGGGGTACGACAACTGCCCCTATTCAATTATCTTCCAATCGAATAGCCTGAGAGTACTCGAGTCTTGCGCATTTTGATTGGGAGTTTATTGAATACTTGGAATACCTAAAATTTGTCTGACCAATCATAAGGTTATGCTGATATAGCATATCCTCACGAGTCTTGAGGAAATAGGCAAAGCTGATGATATATCGCTTACCAGGGTTTGATGATGAGGCAAATAGTCTTGAGCTTGAGAGAGTGTAATATTGTATGCTTTGGTTTTCTTTTGCTTATTCATCCATTTGGAGGGATGAATAAATCAATTGATGATGCATGGATGCTTGGAGACTGAGGCCATAGGTTATGTTCGCGAATTGTTGCATGACGTCTTAGGCGATAAGCTAGATCTTAGTTTCTTTTGAGCATTGTTGCATGACGTATTAGGCGATGGTTTATGTTGCAGAATAAAGAAGCACATTGTTGCATAATGTCTTAGGAAATGGCCCATATTACGGAACAAGGAACCGCACTGCTGCATGATGTCTTAGGCAACGAGTTAGGTTCGCGAATCGATGCATGTCGTCTTAGGCAATAAACTAGATTTTAGTTTTCAAACATCGCTGCATGTTGTCTTAGGTGATGGTCGGTGTTACAAAATAAAAAAAACACACTGTTGCACGACGTCTTAGGCAATGGTCTTTATTATGGAACAAGGAATCACACTGCTGCATGATGTCTTAGGCAATGGGTTAGGTTTGCGAATCGCTGCATTTCGTCTTAGGCGATAGGCTAAGTTTTGTTTTCGAGCATCGCTGCGTGTCATCTTAGGCGATGGTCGGTCTTGTGGAATAAAGAAGCATATTGCTGCACGACATCTTAGGCAATGGTCTATATTACCGAACAAGGAACCACACTGCTGCATGATGTCTTAGGCAATGGGTTATGCTGCACTGCTGCCCGAGGTCTTAGGCAATGAACTAGGTTTTGGTTTTTGAACATTGCTGCATGTTGTCTTAGGCAATGATCTGTGTTGCGGAATAAAGAAACACATTGATGTACGACGTCTTAGGCAATTTTCTGTATTACGAAACAAGGAACCACACTGCTGCACGATGTCTTAGGCAGTGGGTTAGGTTCGCAAATCGCTGCATGTCGTCTTAGGCGATAAGCTTTAGTTTTCGAACATTGATGCATGTTGTCTTAGGTGATGATCTGTGTTACGGAATAAAGAAACACATTGATGCATAACGTCTTAGGCAATGGTCTTTATTACTGAACAAGGAACTGCACTGCTACACAATGTCTTAGGCAGTGGGTTAGATGAGGAAAATACACTGTTGCGTGGAGTCTTAGGCAGTGTACCGAGCTTCGTACATTACTGCATGGAGACTTAGTTAATAAACTGAATGCATCACTGCGTGGAGACTTAGGTGATGGGTTGAACGCGTCACAGCATGGGGACTTAGGTGACGGGTTGAATCGTAGGAGAAGTGTTTTGTTGATTGACCCTTAGATAGCTAAATAGAAGATGAGATTGTTTGTTTGTTGTATGACGCGTGCGTATGACATCTGATATTGATGTGGAACCCTGAGTATATGTGTATTGTATGTTTGTATTGATTTGGAACCCTGAGTGCATGTGTATTGTTGTGGCGTCTATGAATTAATTTGAACGCGGTGACAAGTATTAGCAAGGATTTTGATTGATTTTGTGTTGCAGGGGAAAGCGTAGGTGTAGAAGTGTGTAGACTTTTGTGTTGTAAGTGCGGGCGTAGGTGTAGACGTATGTATTGGACGCAGACTTTTGTGTTGTAAGTGCAAGCATATGTGTTGATGTGGGCGCAGGCGTAGACATAGACGTAGGTGTGGCGTGGTCATAGAAATAAGCGTAGGTGTGGACGTATATGTGGATATGAATCCTAGATAAGCTTCCTAGTGAAATTTTGATAGCGGTATCTCTGACGATTGTATCTGTTCGTCAACCGAGGTAGCTGAGCTTGGATTTGAATTTGAATTTATTTTAGCTGATAGTCATGCCTTGAGATTTTCTCCCAGTTTTCTATGGGCATGTATGATTGAATTGTAATGCATGTATGCATGTTTGATATGGTTATGCTTGATGTATGCATGATGTATGGTATGTATGCTTGATATGGTAATGTTATAGATTGAAATGATGCGATGATTGATAAATGCAATGCCCCTGTTATTTGAACTGCAGAACCAATGCTTAAGGAATACTATTAGCCAAGACTTATTACTTAATTAGGGCTGGGCTTTTGAAAAGATACATCAGATGGGAACTGTGCTTTGCACCCATGTTAGTAGAACTACTGGAATAATATCAGATCGGTGGCTTGGAAAGGTGAAACGGATAGCAAGGTCGCTAAAATTAGTAGGGTCACTGGGAGATGTCGATTGGAAAGTGTGAGGATGCTCAAGACTTTTACGTAAGGCTGCTTACGTATGGATAGCTGATGAATGCATGAGGTTGCTCATGCTTCGTATGGTTGTCTATGAATGAATAGTGGATGAGGTTGTGTGAGGCTGCTCACGTCTTTTATGAAACGAAGATTAGAAAATATGTGAGGATGCTCACGTCTTGGACGGTTGTATGAAGGATGCTTGTATGACCGACTCATGAAGAGGGATATTTGAGTAGATGTTGGAGATTGTAAGAGTGACTCTCTTAGAGATTGACTCTAGATTCTTACGGAGTCCTAAGTCTTGGCCTATGATATGTTATGTATGCCTGTAGATGCAAGTGTTAATGCATAGAATGATTGACCAATGCATGTAGTAGGTAACTTAGATATGCGTTAATGGATGTTGAAATTTTGACACACCCATGAGAATTGGGCTTTTTGTTAGATCCACGCTGTCAGAATTCGTCAGCCAGATGAGATTATAGGTATAGCTTGATTTTGGATCGTAATATCCTAATGAATGTATGCTAATGATTTATGCAGACTTATGCTTTATGATTATAACTCGCATGATTGGTTGAATGGTGCCCCTGTGATAGGTCGTTGATGATTAAGTGTAGAGGTTTGACTATGTAACAAGGTTTCTTGTCACATGATGGTTGAATGTTGTGCTTGCATGATTTCCTGATACTTGATTTGAACTTGGAAGATTGTTGATGTAGAAGAAAGATCCATTGGAGATTATGAAAGTACGCGAGGAGCTTGTCTCTATCTGGCATGTCTTTCCTTAATTTTTGGTAGGGTGTTGAAGGAGATTCTCATTGATATGCAATTGTAAATAGTTTTATCATAGTATGGATGACCCCTCTATTTCGCACTTTGAAACATCATGCCCCTGACTAATGGGATTTTGGATGGTTTGTCCTTGATGGGTTATTTTTGAATCAACTCCTTTTGATGAGCCTCGCGGTGGTTTGCTCCAACATTCAAATTTTGAAAAGACGTGCCCCCAATATCTAGGGTCTGGAGGAAGTACCCTCAGAAAGAACTTAGACTTCACCATGAGATTTAATATAGGTCGCCTCAAGATTTGAATCTTTGAAATACTTGAAGTCGCTTGAAGAGGAACTTGGACCCTACGGGCGGTATGATGAACCTGATATGCATTGCCCCAACATTTGAATCTTGGAATCTTACCCCTTGAATCAAAGCCTTGAGATATTTATTTAAAATGATGGAACAGAGTCATACCCTGTTATGATATGATTTGATTAAGGAATGTTCCTTCGAAAGGCATGCCCCTGATTGAACAGTGCTTTGAAATTTGATCCGAGTTGATTGAATCTCAGAATGATCACCCCTTGTCAATAATGTATTCATGTGATATAACCCCGCGATCGTTATTATTTGCCCCTATATATAGGGATCTTCCTAGTTAGAAGCTTCTTGGGAATGTTGCCTTTGATCAGACCTTTTTGAAATATCCTTGAGGCTAAGTATTAATTCGTAGATAAAATTGTGTATTTTGAAAGAAAAAAAATTCTTAGTGATGTACATGCAAGTTTTGAAATCGAAGTTTGAATAGAAATGGATTATTAGAGATGGAGATTCGAAGAAGCGAAGTGATTAGTAATAAATTTAACAAACGTAGGAGTTAGTTTAACACGAATTTTGCCGAGTATGCTTTCATAGTTAACCTTGCTTCAATTAGGACTTTTGAAGGTTATAATGTGGCCATGGTTTGTGGTTTAAGAAAAAAGATATAAGGCTAAAAATTTATTTATCCCACCCTATTCTCCTTTATGTTCTTCAATCCTAAGTTCAATTAATCCAATGAATGCATTTAATCCCCAAGTGAAATTTCGTTGTTGCGCAGATGATGAGAAGCGTAGATAAATTCCAAGCGCTAATGAAAAGCATTGATAAGATTCAAGCATTGATGAGAAACCTTTGAGGTGGAAGTCACAAGATTGTTCTCCAATTTTGTTTTCAATCCCTTATTTTTACATGGACCGATTTTTTTTGAATTTTCTGGTCCATCGGGATGCCCTAACTTTTGCCTAAGTCAAAATTTTTTGCTTTTTGTTTTTGACTTAGCGGGCTTTATTTTTACTTTGGAAATTCTTTTTTCTGCTTTTGACTTTGAAAATTTGTGACTGCCATGCTGATTGTTGTAAGCTTCATCTTCATTGTTTTCCTCAATTTTGAATGATGTATTGAGGAGGAAGATATTGAGAGCTTCATGGATTCCTCATTCTTGGTGGATGCGAGGAAAAGGATGTGCTTGAACATTTGCTTAAATTATTTCCTCAATGATGTATCGAGGAAAGAGATATGCTTGAACCTTTGCTTAGATAATTTCGATTCTCCTGGGATTTAAATGCATTGTTGAATTAATTGAAATCTACCCTGCCCCTGGTTAAGATTAAGGGTTTCTTTAGAAAATAGAAAGAACTCCGACTTCTGGCTCGAGGGGGGTTGACTATGGATTAACTCTTTACTTCTCCATTGTTTATGAATTGAAATAATGCCTTACATCGTCAGCTCGGTCTTACATTGAAAGCATAGCTTAGCAAAATTCAGTTATTTGATTTTCATCCTCCTCCTTTGAAGTTTGTTAAAGTTGTGAAATGGAAAAGAGTGGAAATAGAAAGTTGTTAATTTTTGTGGATTGAATCGATTTCAAAAACATGCATGCTTGTTTTATTAGAATCACTAATCAAAAGATACAAAGTTACACCAAATACAACTTAGCAACTTGGGAATTACAAACTGAAATTATAAAGGTCTATTGATCTTAGAGAAGAGCCTTTAGTTGATCCGCTGGCTTTAGGAGATGCTTCGTAGTTCTTGGGCTTGTTAGAGCATGGGGATGACCCTTGACTTTTCTTGGGCGTACCTATTTTGTTGATAGGTAAGTTGCTCTTGATGTAGGGGAATCACCAATAGTAGTGACATTTGAGGCACTGTGTAGGCCTATTGTTGTCATGGTGAAGGGATGCCCTCTCTCTCCAATAAAACTTGTAGGACCAAGCTCCATCAAGTCTCTAGTAGACAATCTCTTTCTTCCACAGTTTCATACTTCCTCAAGCGAGTACCAAGAAATCAGCTAGCATGTGGATAACAGTTGGATAAGGGCAAAGGTGGAAATGCATGCGATGCAAATGTATGAATGTATGTGAATGCATGGGTATGCAAAAATGTTTTTGGCTTTAGGTTATGCAAAATTTTTTATGGAGATGAAATGCGACGCAGACGTAGTATGAGGGTAGACACAGGGGTACCCTATACAAGTTTGATGATAGATATGAAAATGATAATATCCTACATTGTCTCAGGTATTGAAACAGATAGGAATTCCTTAAGGACGAAGATGATTTGATGTGGGTTTGGAGGTACCCTATACTAACTCAAATATTGAGACATATAGGAATTCCTTAAGGGCGAAGGTAATGATAAATATGGAAATGGGAATACCCTACACTGACTCAGATATTGAGACATATATGAACTTCTTAGGGATTAGGGACCATAGAAGCCGAAGGGGAATCCCTACAAGCTAGAGATGGTAATTGAGGGGCGAGAATTCCTACAAGCTAGGGATTGTAATAGACTAATGGACGGTTGAAGAATCCCTACATGCTATGGGTTGTGACTTTTGAAAGATATACCCTACATGCTAAGGATTGTAGTATATCGAAAGTAACCCTTGCGGGTTTAGGGATAATGGAAATGAGATTATATGAATGATATCCTTATAAGGTAGGCTCCTAGTTTTGGCCTACGGATATTCTACCCTCCCCATAAGGCGGCTTCCTTAAGGGTATCACGAATAACACCAGAGGGAAAAGGCACAAGAGCCTCCCTTAGGTGGAGCCTCTTTACGGACCGAGACTTTCGTCTCAAAGTCGTGAAAGGTATCGTCATGAGATTTTGGTTTAAGGTCGTTACAAAGAGTCATGGGTGTCCTTCCAAAGTCCTACTCGTCAAGAGGATATCTCTCGATAAATATTCCTTTTGCGGAATTCCACCAACTCTAGGCGAAGTCGTCACATAAACTCGCAGGGGTGATATATCCCCTAAGCTAATAGACGAACCTTCTTTCTAAGGGTTATATTGAAAATATTTTTGAGACAACAATTCCCGCCACGCAATAAACATATAAAGATAAGAAAAATTGACAATAAATAAATAAATGCAATAAATAAATAAATAAAGTAAAAAACCCAAAACAGACCTAAGACCTAGGGTTGAGTCCCCAGTAGAGTCGCCAGCTGTTGCGACCGGTTTTTAAATGAGAGTCGCCACTATTAATTTTTATCCTAAGGAAGGGCATCTAATAGGAAACCCTAAATTGTAAAATAGAGATTCTAAGATTCAGACTTCATTAGACGAAAAGAAGGTGTTAGGCACCTTTGATCTACCTTGTTCACAAGGATACTAGGTTTTAGGTTTAGGTTCGGGTAAAATAGGGTTTTAAATTTTAACAGGGGAACTCGCCATGATTTTTGATTGTATGCTTACGTATCCTCTTATGAGGAATCAAATTCTCGATTCGTAGTTCGTATGGGGTTGGTGTTTTTTAGGGGTTGCAAATGTATTTTGAATCACCTCGCATTTTGACCGGTTGTAGTGATTGCGGAGATTTTAGCTAAATGCGTGATTAGTCAAAATCCGTTTGAAACCCTTTTGCAAAAAATTGTTTGTTTAGATTAGTTTGTTGCGAAAAATAGTTTGAGATTTGTTGAGTATTTTTTATCGTATTAATTGCAAAAACTCTTGATTAATGCATGATAAAAATATTTAATGCAAATATGTATAAAAAAATATGTTCATGAGTTTTAAATAAACATAATTTATTTATGATAATAAATAATATTTACATATAATATAAAATTGATATTATATAATAATAACTATTATTATAAAAAAAAAATAATTATAATAATAACATAAGAATTAAAAATAGATAAAATTATAATATAAAAGAAATAATAAAAGAAATAATTTAATTAAATCTGGGGGGTGTAGTTCTTTGTTAATAAGTAAAACTAGGGGGGTGCTGAAAATAGTTTGGGTTAGGCCTATGTGTGATTCTGGACAGGGGGTGCTAAGTGTTTAGTGGTTTAGTAATTCAGGACAAAGGGGTGTGCTAAAATCACCGGGCTTAGGCCCAAAATGTTTGGGAGGAGGGCCGGCGTAATCGAGTGTGGCGAGGGATTATGTTAGTTAACGTAGACTTGGTCTAACGGCCGTCAGATCAAGATCATGCGGTCAAAGTTGAGGGACCATGTTAACTATCATATGAGTGCAGATACAAGATTGGACGAAATACATATTTCAATTAAAATTCATTTTCTTGTTTTTTTTATTACAGCACACATCACCTTCCTGTCTCTTGCTTCTCAACCCTTTCCTCTGTAACCCTAAAACTCATCCCCCCGGCGGCGCTCCCCTTACCCTCCGATTACCACCCTTTATCACCCAAATACAAGAGCAAATAAACAACAAAGAAAAAACTAAGCTCTACCCTCGTGCAATTATCCCGATTCCGAGCTTCTGAGTTTCGATTCCGGTGCTAATCCTCCTTCTTATTTTTATGATCGCAGATTCCAGTGAGCTAGAGGTGGCGCGGCGGAGTGTTAAGGATGGTGGTGGACGCGATTGCAGCGACAGAGACGATAACAACTAGGGTTTCAGATATCGAAACCCCAGTTGGCGCTTGTTCTTCTACAACCGGTGAATGTTCTTCGCGACTCTGGGTTCTCCTTCTTCGTCTTTGAAATTCCTATGTCTTCGTATTTTTTTTACTGTAAAATCTGCCTCCCTTCTCTATTGTCCCAATCCTTCGGTATTTATATGTTTCAGTATTTAGGTTTTTGTAAATTGCCGTTAGGAATTGCTTAGCACAAATTTTAGGGAATTAGGATCAATTAGGGATTTGATTGATACGGTATATCGTAATTTACGGATTTTGTAACATTGAATGAATGTAATTGATTTTTTTTCCTGGATTTGGTTTACTGTAAGATTTGATTAGTTTTCAATTTAATTTCCATAGTATGCGTAAATGAATAAAAATGTGCGTGAATTTATGTTTGAATTGATACAATGTGTGTTTTTTCAATTGGGCCTGCTCACTACTTGCTCCACTCAGCCCAACGCTTTTTCTTCTTAGCCATACTGGGCCTTGCATTGTTTATTTTATTATTTAGCCCCAGTAGCATCATAATTGTTACAGCAAAACCATTTTTTTAACAACAATAGGCCCAATCGGCCTTTTTCCCAAAACAACAATAAAATAAGCAATCTTTAATAAAAATGACATTTAACCAGAAAAAAATTTAAATCAAATTTATCAGTAGTAAACAAATGCGTTAAGTTTTCTTTTAAAAATAAAAAAAAAATATTATTCATAAGAATAACAATTTTCTTTTCTTTAATAATAATAAGACTTCTTTTTTTTTTCTTTCCTTTCAAAAACAACAAATGGACCATAAAGAACTTAATGGGCTTAATTTAATTTCAACCTCTCTTTTACTAACAACTTATTAATAATATAGAACTTTATAGTTACTCGAATAATTTTTATTTTCGAATCGCATGGGCCATTGGCCAACATGCCTCACGAACGGGTTTATGAGTCTTTCTGATTTAGAAAGCCCCATTTTCCCGAATTAAAATACACCTCCTGATTGTCTTGGATAAAGATGGGCCATCAGATACTGCTGTACCATCTTTAATTAAACATTCTTTCTATTTTAATCTTAAAAAATAAAATCATCGAGGTAGGTCAAATTTGGGGTATGATACAAAGAAATCAAAGAGCAACTCAAATGTCGAAGTTCATGGATACACTGACTCAAACTTCAGTGGAGATCAAGACGAAAAGAAGAGTACTGCATAATATATTTTCATGATCGAAGGAGCTCCAATCTCCTGGAGCTTAAGGAAGCAGAGCATTGTGGCTTTGTCATCATGCGGAGCAGAATATATGACTGCATCATATGCTGCATGTCAAGCAGCATGAATCGAAATGCTACTTTGAAGAACTCAAAATAATGGAATCAAAGATGAAGCTGTTTGTTGATAACAAGTCCAGCTATAAACCTTGCGAATCACCTAGTGTGTCATGTCGAAGTAAACACATTGAAAGAAGGTATCATTTTCTGAGGGATCAAGTCAACAAAGGGAAGCTCGAAATAAAACATTGCAAGACAAAAGTGCAACTAGCTAACATATTCACCAAACCTCTAAAAAAAGTGAGGTTCAAAGAGTTAAAGAAAGACATCGGATGAGAAGTCTCAAGAACATGAATTAGGGAGTGTGCTAGTTGTATAATTCTTGTTCAGTTATATTTGAGCTTTTAGCATGTGTATTTGGGTCTGAGCACTTTGCCTATATAAAAGGCTATTATGTTTGTAATCAATAGAGCAATAATAATACAGTCGATTAGAAAGTTAGTTACGCTCAACTAACTCACAATTTCTCTCTCTTCTTCTTCTTCTTCTTCTTCTTCTTCTTCTTCTCCTTCTTCTCCTTCTTCTCCTTCTTCTCCTTCTTCTCCTGCTTCTGCTTCTGCTTCTTCTTCTTCTTCTTCTTCTTCTTCTTCTCCTCCTCCTTCTTCTTCTTCTCCTTCTTCTTCTTCTTCTCCTTCTTCTCCTTCTTCTCCTTCTTCTCCTGCTTCTCCTGCTTCTCCTGCTTCTGCTTCTGCTGCTCCTGCTTCTCCTGCTTCTCCTGCTGCTCCTGCTTCTCCTGCTGCTCCTGCTGCTCCTGCTTCTCCTGCTTCTCCTGCTGCTCCTGCTGCTCCTGCTTCTCCGCTTCTCCTGCTCTTCTCTGCTTCTGCTTCTTCTGCTTCTTCTTCTGCTTCTTCTCCTTCTCCTCCTCCTCCTCCTCCTCCTCCTCCTCCTCCTTCTCTCCTCCTTCTCCTCCTCCTCCTCCTCCTCCTCCTCCTTCTCCTCCTCCTCCTCCTTCTCCTCCTCCTCCTCCTTCTTCTCCTCCTCCTTCTCCTTCTCCTTCTTCTCCTCCTCCTCCTCCTCCTCCTCCTCCTCCTCCTCCTCCTCCTCCTCCTCCTCTTCTTCTTCCTTCCTTCTTCTTCTTCTTCTTCTTCTTCTTCTTCTTCTTCTTCTTCTTCTTCTTCTTCTTCTTCTTCTTCTTCTTCTTCTTCTTCTTCTTCTTCTTCTTCTTCTTCTTCTTCTTCTTCTTCTTCTTCTTCTTCTTCTTCTTCTTCTTCTTCTTCTTCTTCTTCTTCTTCTTGAATCCTTTGTTCCAACAAACCTCACTCTTTTTAAAAGCTTTGCAAAATTCTCATGTCTTTTGACTATTTTATTATATTTTCTCTTTTGTGTTCAAAAACCAACTTTTTAAAATAAGAAAAAGTAGTAAAATTCTCATATCTTTGAATACTTTATTATATTTTGTGTAAAAACTAAATAAGTTTTGAAAGTTTAATAAAATTCATATATATATTTTGTTAATTTTTTTAGTATACTTCTTAATTTATCTTCAAAAACTATTTTAAATTTTAAACAGAGTCAACACTATCTTGAAATATTTTGGTTTAGATTAGTTATAATTAGGATTGTTCGTAGATTATGTTGAGTTTAATTTAATTAAATCCAATACTCAAATTCAATTAATAGTTTTTGATTTGGGTTAAATATTCAACCCGTACTTCTATTATTAAGTCCGAATGAAATCAACTCGCTCATCAATAGATTGAGTTGGATTGGACTGGTGGATCATCCATAAATATAATTTTCAAATTCTAAATAAAATTTCAATTTAATTAACAAATTTATTTTACAAAAAACATTAAAAATTATAAAATTTTAATATTTAATTTAAATAAAATTGATGATTTAATACCTACAATTTTTTATACAATTAAAATCAAGTTAAAAAAAAATATAAAAATAGTGTAAAGTATAATTTAAAAGATAAGATATCTCTCTCTCTTCGAATAAATAAATTTGATATCTCAAATTTGATTTAAATTTAAATTTTTATAATTAATAAAAACTATAATTATATTTTTAAAAGTATATGAAATTTTACTATATAATTTATAAATAAAATAAAATAAAAATAAGGTAATATGTCAATGAGTTAGATTTACGTATTTAAAACTTCAAACCCGTCATCCAAATCAAATAAAAATAGATTGAAATAAATTGATTTAGATTAGATCTATATATGATTAGGATAAAAAAAAAAAGGAATAAATTGAGTGAGTGGATTTACAAATTGACCGTTCTCATCAACATCCCTAATTACAACTTTGTAATCGACTCCCAAATTTAGAACATCATTGTCCATCCTTAACTATCCACCAGCTCCCCTCCAAACTTTTTCCGTTCTCTCCAAAGTAAATTACCTGCCATCCTTCCTCCTTCATGCAACAACGAAGGTACGTTTTGTTTCTTACACGCAGGCTTCTTCCCTTAAAAATAAAGATAAGACGATTATAACACATTTTATATAATTTAGTAATATAATGTAACTTAAGTTATACTAATTAAATTAATATTTGTAATTTTCGGAAATAGGTACGTGTATTGAAAGCTCAAGATAACTTGACTTCCCTCCTACCTTATTGGCGTAATCGAGAGTTAAACACCAGTTCTGTGTTTTTGCATCTTCTCTTCGCTCTCATTCTCTTTCCATCAGCGCCAGCGCGCGCAATTCATACACCAATTCTCTTCATGGCGGTTATTATACCCACTCAACTCATCTCAATTTTCTCTCTAATTTTTCTACACCTTATTTGCTTTTCTCCTTACCTCGCTCTTTCTATTAACCCTAACAATCTCTTGCTTTTCCCAACAACAAACAACCCTAACGCCTCTCGTCCCGCCATGATCCTCCCTCTGCATCTCACTTCTCCCGATTCTTCAATCTCATCGTTGAATCCTCGCCGTCAACTCCAGAGATCCGAATCACAACACCATCCTAACGCTCGCATGAGACTCTACGACGATCTCCTTATCAACGGGTTGGTTCGATTACTCTCTTTCATTTCCTTCACGATTTCATTTTATAACCAGATTTTTATGCATATGCTTGATAGTTTTCGTGTGTGAAATTCGATTGCGTAGATATTATACCACGCGGCTCTGGATCGGTACTCCTCCTCAGAGATTTGCTCTTATTGTTGATACGGGAAGTACTGTTACTTATGTTCCTTGTTCTACTTGCGAACACTGTGGTAGGCACCAGGTAATAATAATTCTTCAATGCTTTTTTTTATTTCAATTATACTATAAGTCTAGAAATTAATGATTATATTGATTGATGATTAAATTTGTGTAACGAATGTCTAATTGGCTTGTGAATTGAATATTGTTTATGAAGCACGAACACATTGACTGATGATGATACGGCGACGGTGATAATAATTTGAAAAATGTAAATTAATTGTAATAACAAGTGTCATTTTCGGACATGGACACCTATACTAATAAGTCGACAATGGTAATAATTACTCCATTCGTTTCAAAATGAATGTCGTTTAAGATTTTTGCACACAGATTAAAAAATGCAATCATATTGTCATGAGACATTGCACTTTTACTAAATTAACCTTATTAATTAATTTATTGGAAATAGTGTGGAGAGTAAAAATTATAGGACACAATTGAAAAAATATGTATCACTACTACATTGAAAAGTGAGAATGACATTCATTTTGAAACAATTTTTTTTCTTTAAAACGACACTCATTTTGAAACGGAGGGAGTAAAAAATACGAATAAATTAAATGGTTTCAGACATGGACACACTATTTTTCAGAGTTGTTGTCGGTGCTACAGAGCTCATGGTTATGGAAAAAATAGTTTACTCACACAAGGGTTTATTATATGATTATTTGATTTTGGTGCTGAATTTTGCATGTTTTCACTCCTGGCTACGGTGTGTTATTTTTTTGTAAGTGATGAAAACGAAGAGGTAGAAGTAGAATATGGAGGACTGATTTTGTCTGTATCTTGAAATGGTTTTGGAAAAGAATAATTTCATTTAGAATTTGTTGCTTTGTCCCACTGTGTGTAACTCTTGTGATTTATATGAAGAAAGATTGGTTTGGGTGGCTAATTTTATTTTAATAGGATCCAAAGTTCCAGCCTGACTTGTCGACAACTTATGAACCTGTAAAATGCACACCGGATTGCAACTGTGATGGTGATAAGAGGCAGTGCATGTATGAGAGACAGTATGCTGAAATGAGCAGTAGCAGTGGACTCCTTGGTGAGGATGTTGTGTCCTTTGGAAATCTGAGTGAGCTTCCACCCCAACGTGCTGTCTTTGGCTGTGAAAACGATGAGACTGGTGACCTCTATAGTCAGCGTGCTGATGGTATCATGGGTTTGGGTCGGGGAGATTTAAGTATCATGGATCAATTGGTTGATAAAAAGGTAATAAGTAATTCATTCTCACTATGCTATGGTGGAATGGATGTTGGTGGAGGTGCTATGATTCTTGGCGGAATAACTCCCCCATCAGACATGGTCTTTACACATTCAGATTCTGGTAGAAGGTGTGTGTCAAATTTCCTTATCTATCAATTATGAGATTTCATGCATTTTCTTAAAAAATGCATTTGATTAATCTCACATTTACTCTAGTTTCGGGATGGCAACAGTCCATATTACAATATCAATTTGAAGGAGATACATGTTGCGGGGAAGCAATTGCGGTTAAACCCAAAGGTTTTTGATGGGAAGCATGGAACTGTCTTGGATAGTGGCACCACTTATGCATACCTACCAGAAGTTGCATTTCTTGCTTTTAAACGTGCTGTAAGTTCTTTCAAAAATATCATAAAATGTTCCGAGTTGCATTTCTTGCTTTCCAACATAGAGTTGTCTTCTGAGTTGCACTAACTTAAAAAATGCTACAATCTAAACCATTTAACCTTTCTAAAGCGATATCCCTTACTTAATACTGTAGTTAAAAGTACCCTGAATTATTGTAGATTCTCTTTATTCAAACGGGAAGCACAAGGGTGCCATACTTGTTATTGGGTGTTCTTTGAATATAATATAATTGAATACTCATAATTTTAAGATGCTTTCATTTATGTGTTTTCTGTTATTTTCTTCTTTTAAAAATCATACTGAATTTTCTTTCCAGTCATTATAAACCATTAATTTTGGAACCTCATTTAAACAATAATGATTTGAAGTTTCCCCTTCTAAAGCTGTGTTTTGGTCTTCATATCTCTGGGATGTCTTCCTATCTTTGGGATATCTTCCTAATCAGCTCATTTAATTAAAAGATTCAATGTAGTCTGTCAAATGTATGTGCCATTTATAATGGAGAACCTGTTTTATTCATTCGTCATCATTGATAGTTTAGTTTATTAATTGTTGTATATTATAGCCAGATATCGTGTTCATGTTTACAATAAAACTGAGTATCCTGTAAAGATAAACCTTATCTTGAATGTCTGATGGGTTTGCTTTTGTATTTACTTGTTATGCAGATTATGAGGGAACATAACTCTTTGAAGCAAATTAGTGGCCCAGATCCAAATTATAAAGATATATGTTTTTCTGGTGCTGGAATGTATGTCTGTATCATTGTTATGTAATGATAACACAAGCCTATTGCAGCACATTAACGGTTCAAATTTACTTGTATTTCAGAAATGTCTCTCAACTCTCTAAAAGCTTTCCAGTGGTTGACATGGTATTTGAAAATGGTCACAAGCTGTCACTGTCTCCTGAAAATTACTTGTTTCGGGTTAGTGATATAAGATCATTAGTATCTTCAACTGTGTTTATAGGTTAACTGATTCTCTAATCCCTACTTTTCTTGTGGCTATCTTTTTATAAAGCATTCAAAAGTACGTGGTGCATATTGTCTGGGGGTTTTCTCAAATGGAAGGGATCCAACAACTCTTTTAGGAGGTAACTAATTTACTGTGGGTAACTCCAGTTCATTTCATACTTTGTGCTGATTGGAAGCAGAATTATTAATTCCGGATAGCAGAGCGGAGCGGCCAACCCCGAGAATGGGAATAGTGGAAATAGCGGGATCTCGGATAGCGGGATAACTTCTTATATACTAATAATTATATAATAATCTATTAAACTAATTTCAGAACACTCATAAAATATTTATAAAATCTAATGTTAAACAAAGAACAATAATTATTATTAATGTTGCCTTTAATTTTTATTATTAATATTATTATTTTTATTAATAAAACATTTAATAAAACTCATCTAGTCTTTAAGTTTTCAGATAGGAGTAATTTTTTAGAGTTAAATCCAATTTGACAATTATTTTTATTACTTATAGCCGTAGGTCATTAATTTTACAGCTTTATGTTAAGTAAAATTTTTATATTAAATTACTTTACAGCTTTTGATAAGATGACCAAGTTGCCTTTTTACTTTTGAACTCTTTTTTATCAACAAAACAAATCTCTTTCATCTTCTCTCCATCTTCTATGTTCTTCTACATCTTCTCTTTCATCTTTTCTTTCGTAAATCCAGAAAAAAAAAGTGAAAAATATGAAAATCAGTCAAAACCGCTCTGCCCGGGAAGAACCTGTGATCCGCGACCCGGTTTCGCGGGCATAGCGCCTGCTAAATCATCTCCGCAACCGCACCCAATGAATCGCGCGGGTGGGTGCCGCACCGCTCCGGTGCGCCGCGATAGCGGCCTTAGTTGCCGCGATTCATAACTCTGATTTGAAGTATTGTTCCTTAGTTTTTGTGTTAGATCGGTAGCTTATGAGTTATATGGGTTTGTCTAGCACTTTAGTGATTGTTCCTACACTGTTTGTGTAGGTATCTTTGTCCGTAACACTCTTGTAATGTATGATCGTGAGAATTCTAAAGTTGGTTTCTGGAAAACAAATTGTTCTGAGTTATGGGAAAGATTACACATCTCTGATGTCCCATCACCAGCACCTTCAAATTCAGAAATAACGAACTTAACCAAAGCATTTGAACCTTCAGTTGCCCCATCACCAGCGCCTTCAAATTCAGAAATAACGAACTTAACCAAAGCATTTGAACCTTCAGTTGCCCCATCTCCAGCTCCATCGCAGGATAATATTGATCAAAGTAACACTATTTCCTACTGTTTTAATTTTATTTGAATTGTATACAGAGACATCATGTGTAATCATGTATAGGTGTTAAACTTACACAAAGTAGTTCATGTTATTTATTTTTTAAAAGTTTGTGTGGTTGCTTTGTAGCGTATTTGCTCACTAATGAGTAACGACTAATCTCCTATGATTGTCTTGAATGAGCAGGTGAACTCCAAATTGCTCAAATAACAATTTCCATTTCATTTAACATAAGCTACACGGATATGAAGCCTCACATTACGGAGTTGGCTGGACTCATAGCTCATGAGTTAGATGTTAATACATCGCAGGTTAGAAAATGGTCACCAAGGTGCAAGAATTATTGGGGCATAGTTATGGTTTTAAGTATAATTTATTAATTTGATGCTAAAAGGAGATGTAATTCACTATATGCATATAGATACAAGGCTAGACCAGTTGGCTGGTGTAGGTTGGGATATATGTAGGTCCTAGACGTAAGACTTTGTCATGTGTTGACCTTCCAAAGTTCCAAGAAATCTAAACATTTCAGCTAGTTTTTCCCTGTTTGCCTGCATTGTTACTTAATGATAATGATAATGGATTTCTTGATTTGAATGATCGCAGGTTCACTTAATGAATCTTTCTTCACTTGGAAATGGGTCCCTCTCCAGATGGGCCATAATCCCAAGGCCATATGCAGATTTCTTTTCTAACACCACTGCAATGGTAAGCTGATATTTGTGCATTTCCATTTATGTGAAGACAAACCATTTGAATTTGATGGTGATTTTTTATGTTAACAGAGTATGGTGTCCCGGCTTTCTGAACATCGCATGCAACTCCCAGACACATTCGGAAGTTATAAGTTGCTTGATTGGAATGCCGAGCCTTCATCAAAACGGTAAATTCTATCTTGAATAGGGAAAAGAGAAAATTATTGAGAATTTCTTAATGCACCCTAAGTGTTTCTTAGGCACCGCGTGAAATCCCGAAAATACCCCTAAAACCCGGAAATGTATTTCCAGTGCGCACCCTATACACGTTAAAACCGGAAATGTATTTCCGGTTCCTGTGAGGCTGCACATAGTTTTGGATGCTTCGTGTATAGGGTGCGCACCGGAAATATATTTCCGGGGGGGCATTTTTGGTTTTTTATAGGGTGTTTTCACCTATCTAGGGTGCAATAAGAAATCCTCAAATTATTTGCCCTATATCAGTGTATACTTACGTACTTTATCATTCATAGTGCATGCAATACTGAGGTACATAATTTTATCTAGTTCAGATTATTAGAACTTGGAAAGTGTGTTGTACTCTAATTTATGAAAATTCATGCTTGAGTAATGGGGTTGTTGTATTTGATATTTTGTAAGAGACTCGAAATCTCTTTATATTCTCAGCAGACTGGATTCTCAACTATATCCAACATTTTGTAGCAAATTTTTCATGTGTTAAAAGTGCAACCGCTTGCTGGTTATGCTGTCCCAAAGTTAAAAAACACTTTGCTCTACCACTGAACCGGGGAAGAGGAACTGGTTTACAATGGGAATTAATCTTGGTATACTTACACCAATTTAGTATGATGAATTTAATTAATCCAACTATTGAATTGAAATTTTTATAAAGTAGATTCGGTATACAATTCATATAGAAAGAGATAGTACTTTATCGCACTATTGCAATTTAAGGTATAACATGTTTTCTAAAAATTAAGTATGTGTCCACTATTAGATTGCAAACATAAAATTTCTAAATTATTTAAATTTGATATGTGATCATTAAATAATATCAGCTGATTCATTGATTTGATTGTCTAGTTTCACATTTTACATTAAGTTATTAAGTGATGTTAAATATCCACGACTTGCACCTAATGTTGTATTTTCTTTTGAAACCTTAAAATTTCTTTACTTTATTGAGGAAATATTTATAATTCTACTAGTTTGCCAAACAAATATTTTCAATACAGGTCTGAAACTTTTGAGACAACAAGTGAAGTCAAATAGGAAACCCACCTGTTCTTTACGGGCAACTCGTTATCCTACCTGCATAATTGTTAATTTAACCTTTTCTCTTCATTTCTTATTTCAGTTGCCTATTTTGATTACTACCTGCATATAGCTGATGTGTAAAATCTTCTTTTAGTTGAATATGAATATGGTTGATGCTTTTTATGCTGCTAACATATATTTTTGAGATGATGCAGGACTTGGTGGCAGCAATATTATTGGGTCGTGGCTTTAATGGGTTTAATTACATTGCTTCTTGGAGTATCAGCCTTGGGAATATTCTTAGTTTGGAAAAACAGACAGCAAGCAGAGCATTCATACAAACCAGTTGATGTAGCTGTTCCAGAGCAGGAACTTCAACCATTATAAGATACGTTTCTACTGCCGCTGGTGAACAGTTTCTCTCATTTGTGTGGCTATTACGAGCAATTTATACAAGCACAGTTACTTGCTGTTCAAGATTTTTATTTCAAAAAAATCTGACTGTATTTTGATGTGTCAAAACCCTGATAGATGTACAGTAAGAAATTTATTTTAGGCAAAGTGAGCTTATTTCATTTCATCAGCAACAATACACGAAATACAACGGGGGAATAGAATAATAATTGCATGGGATATACTCTAATATGGATTCTCTATAGCTAAATTATGTGTAATCTTATTTGTCTGCCTCGTGATAAAAACCAACCTGTAGCTAAGCTAATGCAGTAAAGGTTATTTAGAAGTTGTATCATTTACAAAGCAATTATGTCTGGTATTTCAGTATATGGGTGAATTAGAAGGTGTAGAGACCATTTGGTACAGAATTTTCCACTAATCATATTAGTGAAAAACAATGAATGAAGAATAATAAAACACAAATGTTAGTAAGAGTTTGGCTAAATATGTCTGTCTCTGGACTGTTAAAGTCCATCTATTGAAAACATAAATTTACGTTGGTTGCACGCACAATCTCGTACTACCCATAAGGTTTTTTCATGACTATGTTTTCTTTATCTGCGGGTTCTATTATTTATGACTCACTCTAATCAAATGCATGTCTACAACTTTTGGCCAAGTCATAGCTCCCAATTTTGAATAAAAATCTCTTACCTGAAGACTTCAAATGATCTTCACACTGAAGAAATCAAGTTAGGTACTTGAAACAATAATAGCAATGCTTTAAAAATTGGACCGGGCATCACTGAGGATATTGAGTTATTGGTTTATTGATCGAATTACTAGGTCATTGGTCGAACCACGTGATTAAATTGGATTAAATCAGAAAACTCGATTGAATAAACCGATATCTATAATAAAATTATATAGTTATTAAAATCGATTGAACCAGATGATTAAGTTCTAAAAAAAATCAATATCTAAACTTTTTTAAAATATTATAATTTTACAAATTTATTCTTTAAATTCAAATTTTGATTTTTTTTTGCAATAATTAAATATTGAAAAAAAAAACTCAAATAACCATATTTTGAAGAAAATTACGCAAATAACCATGTTTCAGAAAATATTACAATGAAGACACCATCTCACTTGGCGCATGCAATAAGCTTTTTATTTTGGCGCCATCTCATTTGGCGCATGCACTTTGTTTTAGTCATGTGAGATGACACATGCTCTATAAAAAGAGAAGGAGACGCCATCTGAGATGACTACTACGTGCATTTGTATTTTCTATAAATAAAACACTCATTTCTCCACCATTCTTCACATTTTCTCACATTCTCTCTGTTATTTACATCATGACATCTTCCATGATTTTCACCAGAGATGGATACGTAATTTTCTCAGCCACCAAACCTCCAATGAAAAATGAAATTTTGGCACATTCGCTCCATGAAGCGTCTGAAGAGAGAGTTGATGCGGTGACTAGAGGGAGACATCGAAGTTGGGGAATAAATTAGAAGGATCCAGAGAAGAAGAACAACCACCTCACTTGCAATTGGAAGAACTCAATCTTGATTAGAGGAAGTCAAAATAGACAGGGACGTAATGGTGATGATGCATGGTTCGGATGAAATTATTTTGACGGTTGTAATTTCTTAGATGTTTTAGAGTGTTTTTATTTGTTGTTTGTGTATGGTTTGTAGTAACAAATGCTCTTAATTAAAAAAGTTACGATTAGAACTTAAAAAAGTGCAGATGGTTTGAATAAATTTTTATGTTGTCGAGCTTGTAGTTCGAGTGAGATAATTTTTTCGATTGTGTCCGACCTGACGACATAAATCATACTTTCTTTCTAGCTTGTCAAGGAAGTCCATTTCAGTTGTGATACGCTTGCTTTTGGAACGATCCTTTTTATTTCTTCACATTTGATCGTTGTGCCATACTATTTCTCTGTCGTATGCAGGCCAATACTCAGATTTCACTACCATTGGAAAACCATTGTTGTATATGTTGAGCAAGGTTTCAGACTTGTAAATGGGAGATAGAAGTAGTAATGCATCTTGATGAATATACGCATATGCCGCAATGACATGAGATAAAGGCATACGAAATGCTTGAAACTTTTCACAATCGCACCAACAAGATGGTAGTAATAACCCTATACTCTTGTCTTGGCAGTACCTCGTTGTGGTCGAGTGTCTCTTTGACAATAAAGTTATGGCTATGTCGTTCGAACCTTATAATAAGATGAGTGTTGGCTTTGATACTTTCTGCCTTAATATATTTCATGCAGCTTTCACTCCATAGTTGTCCCGATTGTAAGACCGCATTCCATATTTCACCTCTTTTTGCAAACAACAAAGCCATCCTAAAATATGTTGATTTCACCAAAGCAGTTACTGAGAGGTTTTGTATGCCTTTGAAATACACCATTCATTGATTCAATAAGATTTATTGTCATGTGGCCCCATCGTTGTTCATTTTCGTATGACCTTGTCCATTTCTCTACTGGAACATTATCAATCCACCTATCTGGATCCGAATTTGACAATCTGATCTCATTGCGATATTGTTTGAACGAAGGTTGTGTTAATGCATACCCCGCGTTCATAACTGTTTTCCTAAGGGCCTTGTCTTTGATCTCCCTCGTAAAATTTTGTACGCTATATCTAATGTAGTAGACATGCGTAGAAGGAGGGTCATGCCAAACATTTATAGGATTATTGTATGCATTCTCAATAGATGCATGTCTGTCGGAGATCAAACAGAGACCACGTTGAGGAGTCATGTGTGTTCGGAGATTCTTGAGAAAGAAACTTCAAGCACCACCAGTCTCTCCCTCGACTAGAGCAAAGACAATTGGGAAAATGTTATTGTTGCCAATTTGTGCGACTGTCATCAGTAGCGTGCCTTTGTATTTCCCGTACAACCATATTCCATCTATTTGAATAATAGGTTTGCATGATACAAACCCTGTGATGCAAGGTTGAAAAGCCCAGAACAGTCAACTGAATATTTCATTTCCGTTGACATAGGGGCATACACCGTCAATGTTTCCATTATATCAACAGTTCCAGGAGAATACGTATGAAGTGCATGCAGGTAGCACGATAGTTCTTTGTATGACTCCTCCTAGTTTCCATATACCTTTTCAATCGCACTGGTCTCGGCTAACCACACCTTTCTGTATGACGGAGTATAATTGTATACTGTAGTGATGTGAGAGATTATTGTTTTCACCTTCAATGACGGATCATTGCTGATGAGAGGCATGATTTCTTGACATATTAGATCATAATTTAGTTTACGATGATCTTGTGATTGAGTAGAATTGACGCACGTGTGGGTGGACAGAGAACCTATCACCCAACAATCACCTCTCAACCTGTATGATGCAGTGAGCCTGAATATACAATCTGGGTGAACACACCTGATCTTGTACCTTTCTGGATTTACCCGATCTACCTTAAAATCGACAGAGTTTAACATGTGAAACTTTTCTATAGCTCGGATACAATCTTCTCTATTACGAAATTGGTCTTTCTCTTTTAAATTTTCATCCGATTGCATATACGGGCTAAAAAAACATTTGATGACGATTCATCTCCGCCCATGTTAAAGTTTGTCATGTGTGAAGGTGGTGTATAGATTTCATTCAAAGGTATTTCAGATAGCGCATCATCTTCAGAATCATCGTTGACCATGTTGTCCAACTCTAACTCTTCATCTTCCTCTTCTTCGTCAATGACATCTACTTCTACTTGTTCGTCTTCAAGAAGATCAACCACTTGTGACTGAGTTGGTCGTGACAATTGAGGCTCATGTAGCATAATGTACAACTCAATCGAGTCATACCCAAAATACTTATGACTGGAAAACATATTTTGAAGGTCCTCTTCATCTTGAACCGCTACCTTATAAAATATTATCTAGTTCTCACCCAAAAAAACCGGATTTTGATAGAAGATGTGTGTCACTGGACCTCGTCCAATTTTGACCTCTAACCATTTTTTGAAATACAAGAAATTGACTTTTCTGTTTAAACAAAATCAGATGTTATCAATGTCTCTAAATAAAAAACCAGAGGTGGAACAAATGTATGTCTCACCGTTGAAATATGCACTGATAACGTATTATGGTGTAGAGGACATTGTGTTTGGTGTTTGAATGTTTGAATGTTTGAATGTTTGAATGTTAGAATGTTTGAGTGTTTGAATGTTTGAGTGTTGATAACATTATATGAATGTAGGATAAATAGGTTTCATTAAACTTAAACAAGACAAAAATGCTCCACCACTAATTTGCCAAATGAGATGGCGACATCTATCAATTTCATTCTTATGCGCCATCTGGGGTGGCGCATCCCTACATGTCCTATCACCTTACATGCATACGCAAAAGACCGTCCTACGCTGCCACCTACGTACCACCTATGCTAGGCCTATGCTGCCACCTACTCTACAAGTAGGTCTGTTCCACGCCAAGTTGAATGGCGCATGCTCTCTAAAATTCATGTAGGCGCCATTTGACTTGGCGCCAGCATGGCACGTATCATGCATGCATGCAACCACCAACCACCTCATTAATTCACTCTTATACGAATTCTCCTATAAATACCGCGCCTGAGACCCTTGTTTTGCATCACCAATCATCACACTCTCTGATACAAACTATTTCATTGTCTTATACAATTTCAAATAGGGCTCTTCTCATAATGGGTGAATCTCACAGAGGCACAAGAGACAACATTGCGGCGTTTGTAAGTTTCTATAAACTCTTAAATATTCTTTTTATATTAATATATTTTTTATACAATTATTATTAAATTAGTTATCTTATGGACTCTTACACTATTTACATTTTGAATTTAGGATACGAAAAGATTTAGAATTCGCTCACACAACTACATTACTCTCGACCTCTTGGTCGTGCCCTATCTCGAGTATGTCAGTTTTGGAAATGTTATAAAAATCTCAAGCTGCATGATTGGTTCCAAGTTTATACTTGCAATGTTAGAAAGGTGGAGAACCGAGACACACACATTTCATCTATCAATAGGTGAATGTACCGTCACACTAGAGGACATGTACATGTTATTGAGTCTCCTATTGATGGTAAGGCAGTGAATGAGTCGGTTCAATAACTCAATTATCTATGCGAGGAATTGTTGGGCAAAGATATGGTATAAGGTAGTGGTGCTAGGGGCCAAGGTATATTACTAACCGAACTTAAAAAACATTATGCTACTCTTGAATTGAATGAAAATTCGTCCGAGCTAGCAAGAATAATTAAAGCTAGAAATTATATGATGATACTATTTGGAAGCTTGTTATTCCTCGAAAGTACATGGAATAGTATAAATTTTATGTATTTAATTTTGCTTAGGAATTTTGAAAAAACAAGAAAGTATAGTTGGGGTTCTGCTGTTTTAGCCCATCTATACAGTTCTTTGTGTAAAAATGCAACAAAAGACAAATATACTTTTTATGGATGCGCTTTCTTACTCCAAGCATGAGGTTGGTAGAGAATGGAGTCCCTAAACCCCGTCAACAACAATGCATTCATTTTCCTATACGCAATAAAGTAAGTCAAGAACTTAAATAATTTATCATGTGTAAGTGTTTTCTTGTTGGCATTAATTTTTGGTAAAACCAGATTTGCGAATGTCATGACTGATGTCATAACATTCTGGGATAAAGACAAATTCTGTAGAAGGAATGTCCTACAGGAACAACTCAATATGAGTGAATATCATGATGATTAAGCTATGATCATATGTACTGAATTCTACCAAAATCAGTGAGCAGGATACATGATGTCATAACCAATGTTAAGACATCCTGTACTGATCAAGTTGTTGTGCAGATTTATTATTCCTGAGAATTTTCAGGAATCTGGTGTGCTATTCTGAGTTGAAGTATATTGACTAGATCAGATGCTCACGTGGATATTAGGTTAACCTTGCTTAACCCTAATATGTTATGATGAAAGCCCAAGACTAAGTCTTTAGGTTAACTTTGGTTAACCCTAGCTATTTTTATGGAAGCCCAAAATGAAGAATAGATTGCTTATATATTTCTCACGAATCCTAATGGTGAGCAACACTTTTGAAGAGAAGATCAATAAGGCATTTTGTAGTTGTGATAGTTTTAGTAACTACTGTGAGCCAAGCAATTATCACTTGATAAGTGACTTGGTGTAGGTTTTGGTTGTAAGGGTTGTTTATCACTCAAAGCTTTGAAGCACGAGTGTTGTGTCTCTTGATTAAAGCTTTGAAGCAAAATCAAGCGTGTGTATTGAAGAATGTATTCATAATCTTATTAATCAGCAGATTAGTATCACTGCTGTGATTGAGGGGGAGTGAGTAGGAACTCAGGTTTAAGTAGGACTTAGATTGAAGTTGCATTGGGTAGGTCTTAAGTGAAGGAGATAAATTGGTTGGTTTATTCCTAAATTAATACCTCTTATAGTGAATTTCCTCCCTGGCTTGGTAGCCCCCAGATGTAGGTGTGGTTATACACTGAACTGGGTTAACAATTGATTGTGTTCTTTACTGTCTTTTAAATTACTGTTTGGTTTGTGTACAATTTGTCAGATACAGTGTCATAACATTCACTGTGACATTAAGTATCTGTTTCCAGAATTTCAATTGGCATTAGAGCAGGCACCCTGCCTGTCTTTCTGGGTGAGATCTAGGGATATTATTTTCTGGCGCTATGGACAAGGAAGGAGGATTTGGGAACATACCACCTATTCTGGATGGATAAAACTATGACTACTGGAAACCTCATATGATTGCCTTCTTGAAGTCACTGGACAAAAAGGCTTGGAGAGCTGTTGACAAAGGATGGAACCATCCCACCATAACTGGGAAAGATGGGACGACTAGTCTGAAACCTGAGGAAGAATGGAGCAAAGAAGAAGAAAAGTTAGCCCTGGGTAACTCTAAAGCTTTGAATGCCTTGTTCAATGGAACTGATAGAAACATATTCAAACTAGTACATCAATGTGAACTGGCCAAGGATGTTTGGGACACTCTCAAAACCACCCATGAGGGTACATCCAAAGTAAAAATGTCAAGACTTCAGATGCTCACTACCAAATTTGAGAATCTAAGGATGATGGAAGATGAGACCATTCATGAGTTTCACATGAACATCTTGGAAATTGCCAACACCTCAGGAGCATTGGGAGAAAATATGTTAGAAGAAAAGCTGGTGAGAAAGATTCTCAGATCCTTGCCTAAAAGGTTTGAAATGAAAGTGACTGCTATAGAGGAAGCTCGGGATATCTGCAACTTGAAGGTTGATGAACTCATTGGGTCACTTCAGACATTTGAGATGGGGATCAGTGACAATGTTGACAAGAAAAACAAGAGCATAGCCCTTGTATCCAATACTGAAGATGAAAGCAAGGAGAGTGATGAAGAGAATATATCAGAAGCTATAGCTATGCTTGGAAGGCAGTTCAACAAACTCATCAAGAGAATGGACCCAAAGTCAAGGTCAAATGTCAAGAACATTTCCTCTGACATTAGCAGATCCTATGACTCCAGCAGAAGAACTAAGTCTGAAGAAAAGGGAGATCAAAGCAGAGGAATCCAATGCCATGGATGTGAAGGATATGGGCACATTCGAGCTGAATGTCCTACCTTTCTAAAGAAACAAAAGAAAGGAATGTCTGTTACTTAGTCTGATGGTGACTTAGAAAGTAACTCTGAAGAAGAATCTGCTAAACTAGTTACTGCACTATCTGGTGTTTGTAACTCTGATAATGATTCTAGTGATGAGGAAGTGACATTTGAAGAACTTGCTGACTCCTACAAGAAGCTATGTATTAGAAGTGCTAAAGTCTGTCAGCAAAATGAGAAATAGAAAAAGCTCATAGTGAAGTTGGAGGCTGAGAAGAAGGCAGACACTGCTACTATAAGCCATCTCAAAGGTGAAGTTCTAATGTTGAACTCCAAACTTGATCAGATGACTAAGTCTGTTAAGATGTTAACAACTGGAACTGACAAGTTGGAAGAAATCCTTCAGGCTGGACAAAGTGCAGGAAACATGTCTGGTCTAGGATTTGTGGCTGCAAAGAAATATGCTGTTGACAAGAAGAAGACCAGGCCTGATAAACAAATGTTAAAGCAGATGTCACAACATAGGACTCAACATCAAGAACAGAGAAATATGAAAAGATGGAGATGTCATTATTGTGGGAGGTTTGGTCACATAAAGCCATTCTGCTTCAGATTATATGGATATCCTAATCAGACCCCATATGTCAAACCTAAGACTAACAAGGCACCATATACTCAACAGTGGAAGAAAAAGACTGCAACCCTAATAGCTCACACCTCCCTTAGAGTTTCTGCCAAGGAAGACTGGTACTTTGACAGTGGATGCTCTAAACACATGACTGGAATCAAGAATCTACTGAATGATGTCAAACCTCATACTACTAGTTATGTCACTTTTGGAGATGGTGCTAGAGGAGAAATCAAAGGAGTTGGAAACTTGGACTACCCTGGAGTTCCAAACCTAAATGAAGTGTTGCTGGTAAATGGTTTGACTGCTAATCTCATAAGTATCAGTCAATTATGTGATCTAGGATTCAAGGTCAACTTCACCAAGTCTGAATGTCTTGTAACTAATGAAAAACAAGAAGTTGTAATGAGAGGAGTCAGATCAAAAGACAACTGTTACTTATGGGAGTCTGAGAACACTAACTACTCTTCTGTGTGCTCTATAGCCAAAGAAGAAAAGGAAGTGAAACTGTGGCACCAAAAACTTGGTCATTTACATCTTAGAGGGATGAAAAAGATCATATCCATGGAGGCTGTCAGAGGGATTCCAAGGCTTCAGATTGATGAAGGGAGAGTCTGTGGTGAATGTCAGGTTGGAGAGCAAACTAGAATGTCACATCCAAAGATAAGACATCTGACCACCTCTAAGGTGCTAGAACTTCTACATATGGATCTGATGGGTCCCATGCAAGTTGAAAGTCTTGGTGGAAAGAGATATGCCTATGTTGTTGTGGATGATTTTTCCAGATTCACCTGGATAAACTTCATTAGGGAAAAGTCTGATGTATTTAAGGAATTGTGCAAAAGAATTCAAAGAGAAAAAGAAGGATGCATTGTCAGAATCAGAAGTGATCATGGTAAGGAATTTGAAAATAGTAAGTTTGATGAGTTCTGTTCCTCAGAAGGAATCAACCATGAGTTCTCTTCACCTATAACTCCTCAACAAAATGGAGTTGTGGAAAGGAAAAACAGGACTATACAGGAATCCGCCAGAGCAATGATACATGCCAAGAAGCTTCCTATTCATTTTTGGGCTGAAGCTATGAATACAGTCTGTTATGTCCACAACAGGGTCACCTTGAGAAAGGGAACATCATCCACCCTTTATGAACTATGGAAAGGAAGAAAGCCTACAGTGAAGTACTTCCATGTCTTTGGGAGCAAATGCTATATTATGACAGATCGTGAACAAAGGAGAAAGATGGACCCTAAAAGTGATGAAGGAATATTCCTAGGATACTCTACCAACAGCAGAGCATATAGGGTGTTCAATTCCAGGACCAAAGCTATGATGGAGTCTATAAATGTCATAGTTGATGATCACCATGAGGAAACAAATGTTCCATATGATGTTGAGACATTCTTTGAGACTTCAACACAAGTGTCTAAAAAGGATGATGTGCCTAATCCTACTCCATCAGAGTCTGAATCAAAGGAAGCTAACAAAGATCCTTCCATCAGAATTTAGAAAGATCATCCTAAGGAACTCATCATAGGAGATCCTAATAGTGGAGTCACTACAAGATCTAGAGAAATCATCACAAACTCTTGTTTTGTGTCTAAGATTGAACCAAAAAATGTTAAAGAGGCTTTGATTGATGAATACTGGATTGGAGCAACGCAAGATGAATTGAACCAGTTCAAGCAACATGAAGTATGGGAGTTAGTTCCTAGACCAGAAGGAACAAACATCATTGGCACAAAGTGGATCTACAAGAACAAGTCAGATGTTGAAGGAGTTGTCACCAGGAATAAGGTAAGACTTGTTGCTCAAGGATACACTCAAGTTGAAGGGGTTGATTTTGATGAGACTTTTGCTCCTGTAGCCAGACTGGAATCAATCAGACTTCTCTTGGGAGTTGCTTGTCTCCTTAAGTTCAAGCTGTTTCAGATGGATGGGAAGAGTGCCTTCCTAAATGGGTACTTAAATGAGGAAGTGTATGTGGAACAGCCTAAAGGATTTGTGGATCCAAACTGTCCTGATCATGTCTACAAATTGAAGAAAGCATTATATGGTCTGAAACAAGCTCCTAGAGCTTGGTATGAAAGGTTGACAAAGTTCCTCACTGACAAAGGATACAGGAAAGGAGGTTTGGATAAAACTCTTTTTATCAAGGATGAAGGAGGAAAGATAATGGTAGCTCAAATTTATGTTGATGACATAGTGTTTGGAGGAATGTCAGATAAAATGGTTAAACATTTTGCTAACCAGATGCAAGCTAAATTTGAAATGAGCCTCATGGGAGAATTGACCTACTTTCTTGGACTACAAGTCACACAGATGGAAGACTCAATTTTTCTGTCTCAAAGCAAGTATGCAAAGAACATTGTCAAGAAGTTTGGGATGGAGAATGCCAGTCATAAAAGGACTCATGCACCTACTCATTTAAAGTTGTCCAAAGACACAAGTGGGGCAAATATGGATCAAAGCTTGTACAAAAGCATGATAGGAAGTCTGCTATACTTAACAGCCAGCAGACCTGACATTGCCTTTGAAGTTGGAGTATGTGCAAGATACCAGGCTAAACCCAAAGTAAGTCACATCAACCAGGTGAAAAGAATTCTGAAGTATGTGAGTGGAACTTACAATTATGGCATGTTGTACTCTCATGGATGTGAACCAATTCTGTCTGGTTATTGTGATGCTGATTGGGCTGGTAGTGCTGATGATAGAAAGAGCACCTCTGGAGGATGCTTATTTTTGGGAAATAATCTTGTTTCTTGGTTCAACAAGAAACAAAACTGTGTGTCTCTATCTACTGCTGAAGCTGAATACATAGCAGCTGGTAGCAGCTGTTCTCAAATGATCTGGATGAAACAGATGCTGACTGAGTATAATGTCACACAAGATGTCATGACATTATACTGTGACAATTTGAGTACTATTAACATATCAAAGAATCCTATACAGCACAACAGGACTAAGCATATTGACATTAGACATCACTTCATCAGAGATCTTGTGGAGGAGAAGGTGATTAAGCTGGAACATGTTGCCACTGAACTACAACTGGCTGGTATTTTTACCAAGGCACTTGATGCTAGCCAGTTTGAGAATTTAAGAGGCAAGCTGGGTATTTGCCAATATGAAGAGATGTAGCAATTAATTTTTCTTAATACAAGGGATATTTTAATCAAGTTTATTCTGATTGGGATAATCATTTGTTTCCCCCTTTCTTTCCAAAAGTTTAAGAAGAGGAATAGACATATTTATATCTCCCTCTTCTCAGTTTGCTGCATCACTCTCCATTCCCTCAAAATAAAATTTCACACTCGCTGTCACTTGTATTCTCAATCTCTCAAGATGTCTCAACAATTTGTGTCATCATCTTCATCAAAGGCAACTGCATCTTCCTCACCCACTGGCACCGAACCTAGGGCAAACGTAAACCCCATGGATGCTGATGTTCTTGAGGTAACTCCACTTCGTGCAATGGCAGCTGATCCTACTAAGGTCAAGAAGCTGCGAACCAGACATGCAAGAAGATCACAAGCTTCTCCCTCTGGTAAATCTTCTCAACCATCATCCTCTTTTCCCCCAGAGATAGCTAATAGGGAAGGTTCTGCTTATGTGCATCAAGCTATTGCCAGACTAGTCACTAGGATTCTTAATGAGAATCACTCTATTCCTGGTATATCTGTACCATTGAACCAAGAAACTGCTAGCCTTAATTTAGAAAGTGATCCCAATGTCACTCAGAATGTTGAGACACCTGATGACAACATTGAGAAATCTCCAGAGAAACCTGATGATCACCAGACCCCTACTGACAAGGCTGTTGAACCTCCTGTCATTGATGTTGATGAAGAATTTTCTGACAATGATTTAATTGCTAATGTCAACCCTAGTATAGCAAGAAGGATGATGAGTAGAAAAGAAAAGCAGAGTGCTGCCCAAAGCCCCTCCAAAGAGAAGGCTACTGAAGTTGTTCATGAGAAAGCTAGGCCTGAGAACAAGGCTAGAGAAGAAGCTGAGAAGGATCAAAATGCTGGAACTTCCAAAGGGAAGGGTAAGGTGAAAGCTAGGGTATCTGTTGGTAGTCTCTTAAAACCCTTGAGACAACCTATAGCCAAGAAAAGAAAGGCTCATGAACCCTCTGAATCTGATGAGGAATCAAACTTTGATTTTGATGTTGAGAGCAATGTTCTAGACATTCCTCTCAGGAAGAAACCCTCTTCTAGCAAACTGCCTAAGGTTCCCGAGGTTGCCATTGACAACATCTCCTTTCACCATCCAGAAAATGCAAGCAGGTGGAAGTATGTGTTTCTGAAAAGGATTGCCTTAGAGAGGGAGCTGAACAGAAGTGCTATTAAGTGTAAGGAAGTCATGGATCTCATCAAGGCTGCTGGCCTGATGGAAATAGTGGTCAAGTTTTCCAACTGCTATGAGATTCTTGTCAAAGAATTCATAGAAATGAAGAACAAATGAGGGAAGATGATGCTGATGAAGAACAGTATGATGGTTCTGCAAGAAGCTCACCAGAAGATGCTGCTGAAAATAGTGCTTCCTCAGGGGATGACAGTACCTGAAGGTCTGTGTTTGCTGAGTTGTAAAGATTGATGCTGGAACTTGCTGCTGCTATTTGATACCTTCTCTCTGTTTCTGTGTATTTTGGATTTCCTTTTGATGACTGTATAACTTGAAGTACTAGATCCTTTGGCCTCTTTATGGCTAAAAAGGGGGAGAAGTAATTGTGGTTATTTTGGTAGATAGATTAGCTGTTATTAAAAATTCTGCTGCATTCTAATCTCTGATTGTTTAGGGGTTTTAGCCAAAAATTTGCCAAAGGGGGAGTTTGTAAGTGTTTTCTTGTTGGCATTAATTTTTGGTAAAGCCAGATTTGCGAATGTCATGACTGATGTCATAACATTCTGGGATAAAGACAAATTCTGCATAAGGAATGTCCTACAGGAACAACTCAGTATGAGTGAATATCATGATGATTAAGCTATGATCATATATACTGAATTCTACCAAAATCAGTGAGCAGGATACATGATGTCATAACCAATGTTAAGACATCCTGTACTGATCAAGTTGTTGTGCAGATTTATTGTTCCTGAGAATTTTCAGGAATCTGGTGTGCTATTCTGAGTTGAAGTATATTGACTAGATTAGATGCTCACGTGGATATTAGGTTAACCTTGCTTAACCCTAATCTGTTATGATGAAAGCCCAAGACCAAGTCTTTAGGTTAACTTTGGTTAACCCTAGCTATTTTATGGAAGCCCAAAATGAAGAATAGACTGCTTATATATTTCTCACGAATCCTAATGGTGAGCAGCACTTTTGAAGAGAAGATCAATAAGGCATTTTGTAGTTATGATAATTTTAGTAACTACTGTGAGCCAAGCAATTATCACTTGATAAGTGACTTGGTGTAGGTTTTGGTTGTAAGGGTTGTTTATCACTCAAAGCTTTGAAGCACGAGTGTTGTGTCTCTTGATTAAAGCTTTGAAGCAAAATCAAGCGTGTGTATTGAAGAATGTATTCATAATCTTATTAATCAGCAGATTAGTATCACTGTTGTGATTGAGGGGGAGTGAGTAGGAAATCAGGTTTAAGTAGGACTTAGATTGAAGTTGCATTGGGTAGGTCTTAAGTGAAGGAGATACACTGGTTGGTTTATTCCTAAATTAATACCTCTTATAGTGAATTTCCTCCCTGGCTTGGTATCCCCCAGATGTAGGTGTGGTTATACACTGAACTGGGTTAACAATTGATTGTGTTCTTTACTGTCTTTTAAATTACTGTTTGGTTTGTGTACAATTTGTCAGATACGGTGTCATAACATTCACTGTGACATTAAGTATCTGTTGCCAGAATTTCATTATGTATCCTTTCGCCAAATAAATGTATAAAATTAACTATTTTTCAATTCCTTTAGATACTGTGTAACGAGTATAGATTACGGTAAGAATCCAATATTCGATGTCGCTCTATACCGTATTATATTAGATCACCTTGGCCCGGATAATGTACGTGGTACCTTTAAACTTTTATACTTTTAGGTTATTTATTTTTTACGTTTTTATTATTCTAATTTAATTTTATCAACAATTCATCTAGAAACCATATTTGGGTTTGGACCATGAACCCAACCCCGAGGATGCAGCAGTTTGGACTGCAAAGACTTCAATCATACGGTTCATTGTTGTGGAGATGCACTACAGCGTCTGTGTCAAGATGCAGTTCAGAATGCATCAAGAGATACCATGTGATCCGACTTGTTTGTCACCCTGGCATCTCAAAAGGGTCGACGCCCAATGGGGTCTTACTAATTGGAAATATTTTGCTCCAAAATGATGTAAGATGTGGCATAGTCATCACCAACATGTCTTACAATTCCCTGTTTTCCTCAACCAGAATAATATGTGTGATCGGTGGAAATAGAACTGACTGTTTTTAGCTGGTTCGCGAAATGTCGCAGAAGCAAGAGTCACCACCGTCTTTTATTTTCTCCAACATGGAAAGGACAAAAGCACAACAAAATTTCTTATGAGAACGTTTCTCGGTTCGGGAGGTAGATATATAGAAAGGGAAGGTGTTAGCACCCTTTCTATCCATGGTTATCCATGGGCTCTTAGGTACTTGCTCTTATGTTTTCAAGATGATTTGTTTACTTTTCAAATGTGAGTGGGTTTGAAAAAGTTTCTTTGAAAGATTTCTGAATAACTCTTGTATCTGTCCTCAAGAGTGTTTGAAAATTTTGTTTTGAAAGCTTTTGAAAGTGTAAGGTGTGAAAAGTATTTTGTTTGTTTTTGAAGAGAGCAAGTACCCATGAGTCATCTACCTACCCTAAGGAATTAAGCTGTGTAAGTGTCCTTTAGATAGTGCTATCCCACCATTGAGAGGTAGGTAGCACCATCGTTGAAGTTGTTCGGGTCAATTCGATTATCGGGACAGTGTGGTCACCGAAGCAACAGTTAGGACACCTTAGAAGCAACCCTAATGTCTTAGATCCTTTTTAATCCGAGACAACCGTTTCGAGGCAACTGTTTTGAGGCAACTGTTTCGAGGAAACTGTTTCGAGGCAACTTGGATCTTTAGACTAAGGGTGACCTCTAAAACGTCCTATACTTGATGACCACGTTTCGAAGGCAACGAGTGAGGCGTACCCTAGAAGTGGTGTGTGTATTGTGTGTTGTATTCAGTTAATGTTTGTCTTTGTTATTAGTGAGCTACGAGTTGTTTTTATTTACATACATTCTTTCATGCAAGTTTAGCAGTTAAGGGGGTGCGGAAAGTAAATTGCGGAAACATAAATCCTACGCTATTACAAGGCGCGGGTCTATACATCGCCAAAAATACAAAAGACCCGTTTTGATAAATAAGTACGGAAAGTAAATAAAAACAGTAAAACCTAATTAACTATTACATGTCTTGGAAGCAATTACATAATAATAAACTATGCGCGAATAAAAATTAAATCGGAATGTTCTAAGGGTGTTGACCCTTTTAAGAAAAGAAATTAATTTTTTTGTCTTTTTTATAATTAAAGTGAAATTAAAACTAACTAATGGCTAATTAGTTAATTTAATTAAAAAGAAAATATTTTTTGTTTTTATGTTTTTATGAAATAAAATAAAAGAAATAAAATTCTAGGTTAACCTAATTCTAAATCTATTTTAATTATTAAAAAAAGTTAAAATGGCCTAATTAAAAAAACTAATTCAATTATTGTTTATTTACCAAAATAAAATAATAATAATAATAATGATGTTAATTCTTTTTGGATTTTTTTATGAAAAATATTGGTTAATTATGTTAATGGTTAATTAAAGAGAAAAATAAAATAAAGCAAGTAAGTAAAAAAGGAAAATGTCAAAACAAAATAAAAAGAAGAATAAAACCCAAGGGGGTGTGGCTGGAATTTGAAGGTGTTGAATTGAGAATTGTGGCCCATTTGAACAAGGGCTGCTTGACTTTTTTGGTTGCCTACGCGTGCGCTGACTCCAGAGTATGGTACTCTTACTTCCCGGGCCTTTAGATCTGCCTCCAATGACACTTGGCTTGTTGTATGGGTGAGGTGCATGGTGTTCAATGTTTTGGAAACTGCACAGGAAAGCGTTAGGAAAAATGATATTGGAATTATGGGGGACCTGGGAATCGAACCCAGGTCCCAAAGATTGCAAAGTACACAGCCAACCAACTGAACCAAGCGCATTAGTTGTAAACATAATAGAAAGGAAATATAATATACACAACACGCGTTATATGCTAAAAATAAGAAAAGGCGCGCGCCCAGTTTGAACTGACCACTCACACGCTGCCACGGCCTTCGTCTTCATCATTCCTGCAAAACATAAAAATACATAGCGGGGGTTTTAAACCCCCACAAAACGCAAACCTGTAAATAATAGCGATTAGACGCTCATTAGATATAAATTAGGCGCGATATGTCCATTTTGTTCGTCTCGTCCAGCTGAATTCGTCCATGCCTGTTTGGAGTCCTGATTTTACAGTATGGTGAAACCCCCAATTTTAAACCTTGAAAACCCTAAAGTGTTTTAATGGAAAATCGTGATTCTGTACATGATAATGAAATTAGACCATACCAATAGCTTTGGAAGGATGTCAGCAACACAAATCAACCAAAAGAATGTATTAAAAATACATGGAATGTGATATGTAAATTTGAGAATGTATGCAAACCGTATGAGTTGGTGGGGATGATTCCTTGAGTGATTTGGCTTATTAATGATTGCAAATTGTTCCTGGTGATGCAAGGAGTGTATTTGGATCAAAATGGAAGCTTGAATCGTACTGCAACTAGGTTTTCAGTTTGTGATTTTTTTCTTGAAAAGTTGGAAATGGCTTATGCTGTATAGGGCTCTCTCGGCCGTGAATTCTGTGTGTAATGCTTGCACATGTGTTATGTAATGAATATCAATCAGAATTATGGTCATTGAAGCCTTGCATTGAAGTTCTTGATTTCCTCCATAACCAACATTGAACCACTTGCCATATTTGTGGAATTTTGAATTTTCTTGCTTGGAATAGGCCTTGCACGAATTTGGAATGTGTTTCAAGGTGATTCAAAGCAATTCAACACAAAATATATCCCTCCATTAATTTCTTTGATTTTTATTTGAATTTTAAAGATTTAAAATGAATTAAATCAAATTAAATTAAATAAAAATGGAAAAATTAATTTTAAATCTTGAAATAAATTGTGGGACAAGTGGGAGGCATGGACAAGCTGAAACAAGTGGAAAAGTGGGCTCCTTTTGTAAAAAATGAAGTTTCAAGGATAATTGACTTTGGCCATTTCACAAAAATTTCCCAACTTCTCCAATGCATATCTTGCTCAATTTTGAATCTATGAACATGTTCTTGGATATTTTGGAAAGGTATTGAAGTCCTCTAACCAATGTCTTTGGTCCCATGTCATTTTGATTTACCAATCTCAAGTTATGGTCTTTGACTTAAAGTGCCTTTTTGTTGACTTTTGAAAATGACCTATAATGTTGAAATTGATAACTTTTTGTGAGAGCATTTCTTGGACTTGGAATGTGAAGATGAGTTGTAGGAAATGTCCTCCCCTTCAAGATGAGCATTGGATGGGATTTTTCTGATGAACCATGAAAAAGTTATGCCTTGGTCAAGTTACAGTTGACTTTTCAGCTGTCCAAAAATAGAAACTTTTGCATCTTGATGATTTTTGAGCCATACTTGTGGAATCATGATCAAGATTTGATCAAATGATGATTGTGGCTTCAAAATAAGATGTTGACCAAATTTTTTGACTTTTGACTGCCAAATGACCATTTTGCCCCTGCAGTTGACTGTGGAGCAATTAGGGTTTTTGACTGTGCAACTTGACCTTGTGAGCCTTGAAACTTGACATGTGGATGCTTGACAATGTATATGAGCATATGTGACTTGATTGAGCCCCTGAAAACCTCAACTTCCTTGCAAGAACCAAAACCCTAATTTGACTGGCTTAGGAGAGTGGTTGACTGTGTAGCCCTTGAGTAGACTTTGAGCCATTTGAGGTGATGCTTGTCAAAACTTTGAAGAATATGGGAGGGCAAATTTTGGGGTACAACAATATGCGACACACGAATCAATATTTTGATTGGTACAAATCGATTACTAACTCAAAAATGTACGTGTCTCATCCGAGGTATTTGGTCGACCCATGAACACAATGGGCACAAACCTCAAATCCCCAACAACAAACCCAATGCACATCAACCTTCCACCAAACACCACGACGATACAGATCCACAAACACCCAACCACAATCACCACCTCAATATCAATACACCCATATGCCCCACACCCAACCCCAATCTCAAAACCAATACACCCATATGCCCCACACCCAACCCCAATCTCAAAACCAATACACCCATATGCCCCACACCCAACCCCAATCCCAATCTCAATACCAATACACCAACATGCCCCACACACTATTCCAGTCTCCTGAACATGCCCCACACACAATACACCATCATCTCACCTTAGCCCAAATATAGTATTTCCTGAAGAATATGACCCAACCGACCCAACTTACCATCAACCACCACATCACTATAGCACCCAACAATCACAATACCAAACACCCCAAGATTCATTTCCTTTTTACCCCTTTACTCAGACGACCAGTGCTATAGACCATCCATGGAACCCCACCCCCATCAAGACGACCAAACTTTAAGGGCATGGGGAACCGAATGTACCAAAGTGGATCTTCCAGATATGGTGATCTGATAGATTTCCTTAGCGAGAACTTGCGTACCTGAGAAAGAAAGATAATTACCTGGCCTGTTACAGGGGTTGATCTTCAAACTCTTCAGACGTGCCCTGGCAGGATACAAGAATCGAGTCCAGAAAATAGTCGTCAACAGATACACCCTGGCAAGATACAGGAATCGAATCTTCAAACTCTTCAGACGTGCCCTGGCAGGATACAGGAATCGAGTCTGGAATTATTCGTTAACACATACACCCTGGCAAGATACAGGAATCAGATCTTCAAACTCTTCAGACGTGCCTTGGCAGGATACAGGAATCAAGTCTGGAATTAGTCGTCAACAGATACACCCTGGCAAGATACAGGAATCGGATCTTCAAACTCTTCAGACGTGCCCTGGAAGGATACAGGAATCGAGTCTGGAATTAGTCGTCAACAGATACACCCTGGCAGGATACAGGAATCGGATCTTCAAACTCTTCAGACGTGCCCTGGCAAGATACAGGAATCGAGTCTGAAATATAGTCGTCAACAGATACACCCTGGAAGGATACAGGAATCGAGTCTGGAATTAGTCGTCAACAGATACACCCTGGCGAGATACAGGAATTGGATCTTCAAACTCTTCAGACGTGCCCTGGAAGGATACAGGAATCGAGTCCGGAAAATAGTCGCTCACAGATGTGCCCTGGCTAGCTACAGGTATCGAATCTGGAATTGCGGCAATTGATGGTAATCACCTTTGTATTTACCTTTGTCCTGAAAAGACAAAACGTTAGTTGTATGCAATGTCATGATGTATGACATGCGTGATGTTCTTAGAATAAATGAGATTGTATGTTTATGATGCGTATGTGCATGCTATAATGTATGAAGATGCGATGTTCATGAATGTATTTTTGTCTCGGAAAATAAATCCTTGATGAATGCCGGGAAGTTGGATCCTGGGCTAATGTTGGAAGAGGAGAATTCTTTGCTTTCGCTGGGGGATGATGATTGCAAGAGTAAACCGGTAGGAGAAGGTGACTCCGTTGGGAAATAAACTTGGCGAAGAGATTACTCTGCGGGGAATACTCTGTGGGAAGAGATACTTCGCTGAGGTTTTTGATGAGAACTCCGCTGGGGATACCATTGTTGAGCTTTGTTGGAATATTTGATGAACTCCGTTGGGGAATAGGAAGAGCTTCACCGAGGACGATCTTTCCGTGGTTATTAGCTGAGGATAACCCAATTATAAGCTCTGGTGGAGCATAACCTTTGAATACAGCCGGGGGAGCGTTCGTACTCTGCAGGTGATAAGCTTCCAGCATCTACTGGGAATAAGCTTCCTACTGGGGAGATCGATTCAACTTTCCTGGGGAGGCTTTTGAGACTGTACTGGGGAAGTGGCTCCACTAGACATCTGGTATACCACCGGGGAACAATCTTAGATCAAGATTGCCGGGGATGCTTGTTAGGAATGTTTGTATACTTCGTTGGGGAATGTTGAGATCTTCTGGGGGATAATCCAACTTCCTTAAGGCTGACTGAGGATAACTCTGCTCGGGGAGAGTATTGCTGACTTGCTGGAGAATACTGTGCCTTGTTAGGGTTGATGGGAGACCAACTGCTTGGGGAGAGCATTTATGATTCTGGCCTTACTCAACGGGGAGTGAAGGTATCTGGGTTACATTCTTCAGCCGAACTTACCTTGGTACCTTGGTGGACAGAGCAACTAGATCGCTTAGACAATTCAATATTGCCCCTGTTTCTGATGTCACCTGTAATTAATCCTTTGTTTCGTATTCGAATATTTATGAGTTAGCAATTAGTGTCAAATGCATACATCACAAATGAACATTGGACGTTCTTCGCAAAACAAAACAGAAAAAGGAAAAACAATTGACAATTGGTCTGAAAAGTGGATTTGTATTGATTTTTGAATTTGCCTGTAAACAAGCGTTTATGTACAAGAGGCTGACGTCCTAGTAAAAGAACGCTGCCGAACAACATAGAGTTTACACAATTTGTACAAAGGAAAACAAAACAGCTATGTGAAGAAAGATAATCCCACTGGGTTCCAACTCTGCTATCGCCTTTATATCTTCGAGTGTCTCATCACTTGGCTGCTCAGTTGAAGATGAAGCTGATTGATCGATGCCGTCTGAACTTGATGTTGATTCCGGATTCTGGATGCAAGGTGATCCAATGAGACATAGTATTACGCTTTAATCCCTAACTTTTGCCTGGACTGGCCTTTCGGGTTTTCAGTCCACCGGGATACCCATTTTTGCCCAAGCCGCCTTTTCAGGTTTTCGACTTGCCGGGTGTACAATTTTTTTCATTTCATCCCTTATTTTTGCACGAACCCTTTTGGTTTGCCGGGAAGCCCTAATTTTTGCCTAGGTATGTCAACCTAGCGGGTCTTTTATCATGCGTGGTATCTTTTTACTATGTCTGCATTGGCGGGGTGAGGAAGGTCGTCACCATCCATGGTGGTTAGAATCATGGCTCCTCCTGAGAAGACATGTTTAACCACAAATGGCCCTTCGTACGTAGGGGTCCATTTGCCCCTGGGATCATTTTGAGGAAGAATGATGTGCTTGATTACCAGGTCCTCAACTTGATACTCTTGTGGTCTGACTTTCTTGTTAAATGCCCTGATCATCTGTTTTTTATACGTTTGACCATGACAAATAGCAGTGAGTCTTTTTTCGTCAATTAGGTTTAACTGATCAAGTCGAGTCTGGATCCAGTCGTCTTCGTTCAGATCTGCATCCTTCATTATCCGGAGAGAGGGTATCTGGACTTCAATCGGCAAGACTGCCTCCATGCCATAGACCAAGGAAAAGGGTGTTGCCCCAGTTGACGTTCTTGCTGAGGTACGGTACCCATGAAGAGCAAACGGTAACATCTCGTGCCAATCTTTATATGTCACTGTCATCTTCTGCACAATCTTTTTGATATTCTTATTCGCTGCTTCTACAGCCCCGTTCATCTTCGGCCGGTAAGGAGAAGAGTTGTGGTGCTGTATCTTGAATTGCTCACAGAGCTCAGTGATCATCTTGTTATTGAGATTGGTACCATTGTCCGTAATGATCCTTTCCGGGACGCCGTATCGACAGATCAGGTTATCCCGAATGAACCGTGCCACGACTTTCTTGGTTACAGTGGCATAGGAAGCTGCTTCGACCCACTTTGTAAAGTAATCAATCGCCACCAGGATGAAGCGATATCCGTTGGATGCCATAGGTCTGATCTCGCTGATCATATCAATGCCCCACATTGCAAAAGGCCAAGGTGCAGTCAAGAAATTCAGAGGAACTGGAGGAACATGCACCTTATCAGCATATATCTGGCACTTATGACATGTCCGAGAATGTTGGTAGCAATCAGCTTCCATTGTGGACCAGAAATATCCTGCCCGGAGGATCTTCTTTGCCATGGTATGTCCACTGGAATATGTTCCGAAGGTACCCTCATACAGCTCTGCCATGATCCTTTCCGCTTCAGTCTTATCCACACAACGCAGTAAGGTTGAATCATGGTTTCGCTTGTACAGAATGCCGTTGCTGAGGAAGAACTTTGCAGCGAACCTTCTCAGGAACTTCTTGTCATTAACAGATGAACCTTCGGGGTATTCTTGAGCTTCCAGATACCTCTTCACCTCATGATACCACGGTTTTTCAGTTACCATCTCAGTCTCAAGATCACAGCAATATGCAGGTTCATCTAGTTTCCAGATGATGATCCGGGGAGCCTCGTTATCCCATTTGACTTTGAACATAGAAGACATCGTAGCCAACGCGTCCGCCAGCTGATTCTCCTCTCTCGGGAAGTGTTCAAAAGTTATCTCTGTGAAGTGCGGGATCAATGTCAACACACATTCTTTGTAAGGAATAAGGTTTGGGTGTTTCGTATCCCACTCGCCTTTGATCTGATTGATCACGAGAGCGGAATCTCCAAAGACACTCAGAAACTTGATCCTTAAGTCAATCGCAGCTTGAAGACCCATGATACACGCCTTATACTCCGCCATGTTGTTGGTGCAGTTGAAGCATAGCCGAGCAGTGAGTGGAGTATGAGTGCCTTGAGGGGATATGATTACAGCGCCAATACCGTTACCCAAAGCGTTTGAGGCTCCATCAAAGTGCATAGACCATCGGGATCCTTCCTCAGGTCCTTCATCCGGTCCAGGTACTTCACAATCAGTCACTATCATGATGCTCTCGTCTGGAAACTCAAAGTTCATAGACTGGTAGTCGTCTACTGCCTGGTGTGCCAAGTGATCTGCCAATACACTTCCTTTGATTGCTTTCTGAGTCGTGTATTAGATGTCGTATTCTGTCAAGATCATCTGCCATCTTGCTATTCTTCCAGACAGAGCAGGCTTTTCGAATATGTACTTGATTGGATCCATTTTTGAAATCAACAAAGTAGTGTGAGTCAGCATATACTGTCTCAGCCAGCGAGCAGCCCATACCAAAGCGCAGCAAGTCTTCTCAAGCAGTGAGTATCAGGTCTCACAGTCGGTAAACTTTTTGCTAAGGTAATAAATGGCATGCTCTTTTCGGCCAGACTCGTCATGCTGCCCCAGCACACACCCCATTGAGCTGTCAAGTACTGTCAGCTATAAGATTAGAGGTCTCCCTTCAACCGGTGGCATAAGAATGGGTGGTTCTTGGATATACTCTTTGATTCTGTCGAAAGCGGCCTGACATTCATCATTCCAACGTACTACTTGATCTTTCTTCAGTAGCTTGAAGATTGGTTCACAGGTAGCAGTTAGATGTGAGATGAATCGGGCAATGTAATTCAGACGCCCTAGAAAGCCTCTGACTTCTTTCTCTGTCTTAGGAACTGGAATCTCTTGTATGGCTTTAACCTTGGCAGGGTCCACTTGAATACCTTTGTCGCTCACGACGAAGCCTAGCAACTTTCCAGATCTTACCCCAAAGATGCACTTGTTTGGGTTCAACCTCAGCTTGTACAACTTCAACCGGTCAATTTCACAAAAATTTCCCAACTTCTCCAATGCATATCTTGCTCAATTTTGAATCTATGAACATGTTCTTGGATATTTTGGAAAGGTATTGAAGTCCTCTAACCAATGTCTTTGGTCCCATGTCATTTTGATTTACCAATCTCAAGTTATGGTCTTTGACTTAAAGTGCCTTTTTGTTGACTTTTGAAAATGACCTATAATGTTGAAATTGATAACTTTTTGTGAGAGCATTTCTTGGACTTGGAATGTGAAGATGAGTTGTAGGAAATGTCCTCCCCTTCAAGATGAGCATTGGATGGGATTTTTCTGATGAACCATGAAAAAGTTATGCCTTGGTCAAGTTACAGTTGACTTTTCAGCTGTCCAAAAATAGAAACTTTTGCATCTTGATGATTTTTGAGCCATACTTGTGGAATCATGATCAAGATTTGATCAAATGATGACTGTGGCTTCAAAATAAGATGTTGACCAAATTTTTTGACTTTTGACTGCCAAATGACCATTTTGCCCCTGCAGTTGACTGTGGAGCAATTAGGGTTTTTGACTGTGCAACTTGACCTTGTGAGCCTTGAAACTTGACATGTGGATGCTTGACAATGTATATGAGCATATGTGACTTGATTGAGCCCCTGAAAACCTCAACTTCCTTGCAAGAACCAAAACCCTAATTTGACTGGCTTAGGAGAGTGGTTGACTGTGTAGCCCTTGAGTAGACTTTGAGCCATTTGAGGTGATGCTTGTCAAAACTTTGAAGAATATGGGAGGGCAAATTTTGGGGTACAACAATATGCGACACACGAATCAATATTTTGATTGGTACAAATCGATTACTAACTAAAAAATGTACGTGTCTCATCCGAGGTATTTGGTCGACCCATGAACACAATGGGCACAAACCTCAAATCCCCAACAACAAACCCAATGCACATCAACCTTCCACCAAACACCACGATGATACAGATCCACAAACACCCAACCACAATCACCACCTCAATATCAATACACCCATATGCCCCACACCCAACCCCAATCTCAAAACCAATACACCCATATGCCCCACACCCAACCCCAATCCCAATCTCAATACCAATACACCAACATGCCCCACACACTATTCCAGTCTCCTGAACATGCCCCACACACAATACACCATCATCTCACCTTAGCCCAAATATAGTATTTCCTGAAGAATATGACCCAACCGACCCAACTTACCATCAACCACCACATCACTATAGCACCCAACAATCACAATACCAAACACCCCAAGATTCATTTCCTTTTTACCCCTTTACTCAGACGACCAGTGCTATAGACCATCCATGGAACCCCACCCCCATCAAGACGACCAAACTTTAAGGGCATGGGGAACCGAATGTACCAAAGTGGATCTTCCAGATATGGTGATCTGATAGATTTCATGGATCCTGAATGCATTGACTTTGTTGGGCCATCGATCCAATCGCAATAGGAAAATCAATGAAACCCACCACGAGATAGGAGAGGATCCGGGTGCAGAACTATGGGTCGTTACCGAGTTCCGAGAGATAACTAAGTAATATGCATAGTTTTCTTTCATTATATAATCGTTCATTTGTTAATAAAAAATCGCAGTTGCATTAAGCTATACCGTTTAGTTATGATCTCTTATTTAAAATAGAAAGCAAAAAAAATTGGGACTTAAATAAACTTAGACGCCATCTGAGATGGCTTAGGGAAAACACGTTGCACCTATGTATCATTTCACTTGGCGCCTCCATATAAAATTAAAAAGCACGCGCCATCTCACTTGGCGCCTTCATTGTAGTGTTTTCTGAAACATGATTATTTGCGTAATTTTCTCTAAAACATGATTATTTATGTATTTTTTTCAACACTTAGTTATTACTAAAAAAAATTCTCAAATTCTTAATATTATTTACTTTTCACCTTCATCAATGTTGAGCATAACATGATTTTTTTAACATCAAGATAAAATAGAACCAGAAAAATAAGGGGGCTTATTACAACATCAAGATAAAATAGAACAAAAAAAATAGAGGGGCTAGTAGCTAGGTGTATACATAAGGTAAAAAAATATAACAGAGACTAGTTAGAACAAAATAACTAAGTTCATTTACTATGGTGAAAATTTCAAAGACAATGTATGTTTCTTCAGAAATAATGCATTTTTGTGTTCTCTAAATGATGTTGGCAATGGAATATACCAATTAATATATATATATATATATATATATATATATATATATATATATATATATATATATATATATATATATATATATATATATATATATATATATATATATATATATATATATATATATATATATATATATATATATATATATATATATATATTTTAATGATAATTTCTTAACACACCTTACGCTTTCTTAGAGTCCTTTGGCGAAAAGTTAAAAATACCTCTAGAATTTGGACATGCATATCTCAACTCACTACATTACATATTTAGAGGCGCTTATTCGAATAAGCATGTCCAAAATAACCTTTTTGCCAAGTCGGAGCTCAGGAGGGTTTTGCATATGCATTTCCGAATAAACCCCATAATTTAACTTCAGAGGATTTTAGGAGAAGCATATCAGTAACGTGTTAAATATATTTTGGTTCAGAACAGAACCCCTCACTCTCTTTTTTGTCCATACCAAAACATTCAAATTCTCTGTTTTCTAAGTTACCCAAATTTCTTTGAGCAAGTTTTGAAAGAATCAAAGCTCATTTAAACAACTCTCCAAAGCTCCGAATTCGAGTAAGTTTCTTCGAATCTGTTGTTCTACTTTGCATGTGTATAATAGATTATTTAAAACCATTTAAATTCAGTAGGTTGAAGTATAACTTGTAAAATGTGGTTGTTTAGGTGTGAAAATGAAATTTTTGTGTGATTTAGTTAAAGGTCCAAAAATGGCGTCGCATGTGTTTTTGGATGTGCTTATCTGAAAATCCCTCTGAGTATTTTAGGATAACCATATCCGAAATTATGTATGAGTTGTTTTATTTTTTCGTTAATTTTTTTAAAACTTGTTCCTTTCTGTGATACGGTGGGAGAACTGACTTGAGGTTTTGCGTTTGTGTTCGCAATTGTTTCAGTTTAGCAAGAGTCGCCACCGACTTTTTATTTTATCCAAAGGAAAGGTCAAAAAACACAGGAAAGACCTTTGAGATGTTTTCTTGGGTTTAGGGGGTAGATTATGAAAAGGGAAGGTGCTAGCACCCTTTTCATCCATGGTTTACCATGGGCTCTTAGTTACTTGTTTAGATCACTTGCTTTTGCTTTTCAATTGTTTGAAATGGTGCTTTGTGTGTGTGGTTTTGAAAATGTTTTGAAAAGAGGCCATCGTTGTGGCAACCTTTGTAATGATTCTTATTTGAATATATACAAAGGTGTTTGTCTTTTTGAAAAGATATTTCAATGTTTGAAAGTTTGATTTGGGAAATGTTTTGAATTGTATTGTGATGTGTGTTTAAAAATAGCAAGGATGTTTTTGCAAGCTTTTGATCAAGTAACTAAGAGTTGTCTACCCTATTTTACTCAAAGATCTTTCCTATGTTTTTAACCCTTTTGACAGTGTTATTTCACCATTGTATTTGGTGAACAACCTTGTGTTAGGATGTTAAACGGGACAGGCGCGGGTCATCGTATACAATCATTGAAAGCAACTTGTAAGATGCTCTAGCAATTTTGTAAGGGACGAGATCGTTTTATCGAAGGCAACATTGAGGGTCATCGAGGGACTACGATCTTTGTTTATCGAAGGGGAATTTGCTAGAGTGTCTCATATTCGAGGGACATGATTTCATTTTCCAAAGCAACAAGCGAGGTTACCCTGGAGGTGCACGTGTGAATTGTGTTTGTCATTTTCATGCATTTAGATCTTGTATTAGGTCATCTAGCGACTGATTTTGGATTTTCGCATACAAACCCTAATCTCTAATCATGGCATATTTGAAAGCATAAAGTGCGAGAATTAAAATTCTAAGCTATTACAAAAGTATCCGGGGATGGGGGTACAAATTATTACAAATGGGGATGAATCTCACAAGGATAACAATGTCCAAATATCAAGTGTTACAACCAAATCAAATTGTCGCGATTCAAAGTAAAGCCCTAACAAATTATAAAAATAAAGAGAATCAATTTATGAAATGAATGTATTCATTAACTTGAAAATAAATAAAAATCTATTCTAAAAAAGAAAGATTAAAAATTATTATTATTATTTGTGTTTTATTAATTATGAAAAGGAAAAGTTTTAAAGAAAGAAAATTAGTTAAATAAAACTTCTATTATTTTTGGTGTTTTCATTAATCAACAAAAAGAGTTTAAAGAAAACAAAATTAATTAACTCAAATTAAATGCTTTTTTTAGTATTTTCATTATGTGAAACAAGATTAATTAATAAAGAATAAAATAAAACTAATTTAAAAGAAAACAAAACAAAGTTTAATATATTATATAACTAAATGAAAAAAAACAAATTAGTTAAAATTAAATAAAAAAAAAGGTGTTTGTTAATCTAAAGAAAAAGAAAAGAAAATAAGAAGAATGGGCTTAAGGCTTGAGGAGTTGGGCCCAAAACAAAAACAAGGGAAGGGGAGAGTCAGAATGGAAAAATGGGGGGTGTGCTAGCCAAAACATTGTGGGCTTAAGGGATGTTTGGGAGAACAGGTCCAAGGGCGAGTTGGTACAACGTTTTTGGTAAGGGTCCTTCTGATTTTTAGGGTTTGTGTGCTCCTTGTACAACGGCGCTGCTTACTCCTTCTTCCTCTTCATCCTTCTCACGCATTCTGATTCTCCCTGAGACAAATGCTTCTGTTCTCCCTCCTCTCAAGCCCTAGCCACCGGAGCGCCACCCCACTCTCTCATCTCCTCACGATGGTCAAAGGCTCTGGATTGAACGGTATAGTTCGTTTCTCTTTTTAGGGTTTTACAGTTTCGTTGTGTGATTCACATACTTGTCCAGTTTTGTTTTTAATCTATGGTGTTTACATGATTGAGATGCAGTAAGGGCTTGAGAAAAAACGTACCTTGAGATTTTCTGGAAAGAAAAATGGAGAGGAGAAAAGGGTGAGACGGAGGCGCTTCCTTGGAGGCCGGAGGTACGAGGAAGAGAGTGATGACGAGCTTCGCGTTTTTGGTATCTCTCTTTTGTTCCTTAAAACTTGAATGTTAATGATGATTCTGATTCTGAGACTTGTTGTTTTGTTTTTCACTCTCTATATTTGATAATGATGATGAAATGTTTCTGAGACTGATTTTTGTTGATGTTGAATACAGTTCTGAAACTCTGTTTTTGTCGCTTCTGAAACTTTCTTCCTCTCTCTGAATGTTGATGTTTGATGATGAAATATTTCTAAAAACTTTGTTGTTTGTTACTTGTGAACCTCTCTTCTTCTTTCTTGGCTTTGAAGGTTAATGATGATGTATTTCTGAAACTTGTTTGTATGCTTCTGAAATTCTATTTTTCTCTCTTCTTTTCTCTCTTTGAATGTTGATGATGAGTGCAGATCTGAAACTGTATTTTGATGGTTTGGCTGTGCTTGTTACAGTTTGGCCAAGCAGTTTGGCTAGTTTATAGTTTGGCCAAGGCTTGTTAAAGTTTGTGATTCATTGGTTTTTTTGTGATTTGCAGTTTCAGGCTTGGTATTCTGTTTGATTGTTTACAGGGTTTTGTTTGATATGGTTGGGAATTGGTTTGTAGTTGGTTAACAGGATTGGCTAGACTTTAGCTATGCAGGTTGAGAGTTTTGGGGTTGTAGTTTTTGGCTGGCTTGTGGTGTTCTATTTGGTTGTGCAGGTTGGTGAGATTGCTGCAGTTTTGGTTAGTTTGCAGTTTGTTTGTTTGTTATCAACTTAGGCAGGTTTGATGGTGTTTGAAACTGTTAACAGTTTTGATGTTGTTTGGGTTTTGGAATTGGTTTGTAGTTTTGGAACTGCAGGTTGGGTTCTTGAAACTGATAACAGTTTTGGGCTATGCAGGTTTGGAGAGTTTTTGTTTACTATTTGCAGTTTTGCTGTAGGTTTGAAGAGTTTTCTGAACTGCTGAGTTTTTTAGGATTAGCTCCAATGTTCTCTCCCTTTCCCCACATGTTATGCAGTTTGATAGTTTTATATCTTTCTTATCTTTTTTTGTTAACTTGTGACAGCCTGTTCTTGCCAAACTGTAAAACTCTCACCCAAGGTGATATCTTTCTCTCTTTCTCTCTCAATGAAACAAGCATTTTTGCTTTTTTTATTATATTCTGAAAAGTTGCCCATGTCTGGAAAATGATGATAGCTTATGACAAGTCTTTTGCTTGTCAATTGGTTTACCTCTGCATTTGCCTGCTGTTTACTTTTGGGCCTGCTGTACTTTCTGCATTGCATACTTTTTGCCTTTGTACAGTTTGCGTCTATTTGGCTTGTAACTCAGTTTGCTTAGTACAGTTTGCTTTGCTTGCAATGTTTAGACAGTTGCTTAGTACAACTTGCCTTGTATGCCATGTTTTGCAGTTTTGGCGCCTTGCTATGTTTGCATAACAGTTTGCCTTAGCTGCTGCAATATTTGCCTTTGTATGCTTGCTTTTGTACAACATGTTTCAGTTTGGCCCATGTTTGTATTTGAACCAATTGCTTTTGTATGCTTGCATTTGCATTTTTTACTTTTCTCTTTGTGAACCAAGAAGAGCAATCTTCTTGTGATTTGCAAAGAGAAAAATAAAAACATGATGAACAATAGCGCTCTGATTCCATACAACAATCTTTAATGATGAATTTTTCCTTTCTTTTTCTGTTTGAAAAATTCTTTTCAATTAACTGTACTAATCTTCTTTTCCTTTGTGTTTTTCAGGTGAGCACCAATTGGATGATAAAGGAAGCAGAGGAAGCAAGAGACCTTGAGCATGGGAGCAATGGAGTTTAGGAGGCTTAGGTTTAGATTAGATAAATTTCCATTAATTGTAACAATTTATTTTTTCAAATACTATAAGTTGTAAAACATATAGTATTCAAACAATAAATTATTTTTGTAACAATATTTGGAATGAATGAAGAAAGCTTTTTATGAGATCATCTGATAATCCAATAAAATTCTTCTACTGTCAAATAATCTTGCCATTCTTTCTTCAAGTCTTCACTGATTATTTAAGATTCTCAAATCAAAATAATTGAAACTGCATTTCAACAATTCTAATCCAGATAACTTAAATTCTAAGTAATCCAAAAACTTTGCAGTCTCGTAACCTTGCATCAGTATTCCAATCACAATACGCATTGTATAATAAACAAGCAAGAATTCCATTAACCGGAAAACCTTTCATTCTATTAATAAGCAGATGTCTTGATATTCCAAATAACAGTCTTAACTCCTATTTCTTATCCCAGATAATCAGGCCTTGAGAACAATCAGGTAACCTTTCAACAAACTTGAAAAGTGTGAAAACAATGTAATAGTAAACTGAATTTCTGAGGATTCAATTTCTTCTAAGAGATGCGAGAGAAACCCTGATTCTTGATTTACTGCCAAAGAAAGGTCTGTTTGATCGACTCCTGAGCCAATCTTAAAAATCAGAGAAAACCCTAGGGTTGTGATTTCTTGTGAAAAAGGGAGGGCAAATTTTGGGGTACAACAGCTACCCCTGTTCAATCTTCTTGAACCTGAAGAGTTAGATTGGCAATTTTGCCGTTCGCGACTCGAAAGTAAAAGATGATTGTACACTAGAGTGCCCATAAATTTGCACTCGTCAAAGCATAGTTGAGGGAATGGGCTTAAAGATGCCATTTGGAGATGTGACAGAACCTTGTCGGAGATGGGCTTAAAGATACCATCCAAGAATGTTTGTTGAACTGTATGTTGTAGGTGAAAGAATGAGTATCAGAAAGGTATCCATGTCTGGAACGTCTCTGAGCTGGGGTTGAACAAGCAATAGATTAACATCCATGTTTGGTGCATCCCTAAACTGTTTTCAAAAGTTGAATCTGAACAAGCGATAGATTATCATCCATGTTGGGAAGTATCCGTAAACTATTTTCAGAAGTTGAATCTGAACAAGCGATAGATTAGCATCCATGTTTGGAAGCGTCCGTAAACTGTTTTCATGATTCTGGAGTTGAACAAGCAATAGATTAACATCCATGTTTGGTGCATCCGTAAACTGTTTTCAAAAGTTGAATTTGAACAAGCGATAGATTATCATCCATGTTGAGAAGTATCCGTAAACTGTTTTCATGATTCTGGAGTTGAACAAGCAATAGATTAACATCCGTGTTTGGAGTATCCGTAAACTGTTTTTAATGAGCTGAATCTGAATAAGTGATGGATTAACATCCATGTTGGGAAGCATCCGTAAACTGTTTTCATGATCCTTGAAGTTGAATAAGCAATAGATTAGCATCCATGTTTGGAAGCGTCCGTAAACTGTTTTCATGATTCTGGAGTTGAACAAGCAATAGATTAACATCCATGTTTGGTGCATCCGTAAACTGTTTTCAAAAGTTGAATCTGAACAAGCGATAGATTATCATCCATGTTGGGAAGTATCCGTAAACTGTTTTCATGATTCTGGAGTTGAACAAGCAATAGATTAACATCCGTGTTTGGAGTATCCGTAAACTGTTTTCAATGAGCTGAATCTGAACAAGCGATGGATTAACATCCATGTTGGGAAGCATCCGTAAACTGTTTTCATGATCCTTGAAGTTGAATAAGCAATAGATTAGCATCCATGTTTGGAGTATCCGTAAACTGTTTTCAATGAGCTGAATCTAAACAAGTGATAGATTAACATCCATGTTGGGAAGCATCCGTAAACTGTTTTCAAAATTCTTGAAGTTGAAGTTTGCTAATCTTATCCTGAAAAGGGTAAATTATTAGCTGAAACACAAAGTTATGTTGCATGAAATATATGATGCAATATATGTGTTATATCAATGTTTATGATATATGAATGCAATGTATTTGCATGTAAGCTGATGAGTTGTCTTGCTGGGGAAGGTAAATCCTGGATAGCCGGAGATAATAAAATCTTTGACCGTTGTCGGGGAAAATAAATCCTGGACCACTGTTGAAGAGTATGTATGTCTTCAAGCTTTTTGACAACCTCTGTGGGGAGAAGCTATACTGCTGGGGAAATCAGGAGTTTGGGTTGTATGCCAATCTACTGGGGATTTCTGTTTTGTTTTTTGTAGAGAACTCCGCTTGGGAATCTTTTAAAACTCTGCGGGGAATTGAGAATGAGAATCTTCATTTTCCCAGGGGAATTTGTGCTGAGGAGTCAAGAACGAGAATCTTCGATCAAGGGATTAAAAACTCTGACAAATTTATGCTGAGAGTAAAGAAGGTTCTGGTCAACTTCACTGGAGAATCAAGGATGAGAATCTTGATTTTTTTGGGGAGTGAAAACTCTGTGGGGAATAGCTATACTGTTGCGGAGTAGCTATCCTGCTGGAGAGTGTGCTCAAGACTCTGGGGAAAGTTTATTTCTGTTCGGAAGAAGTTCTGGAGTTTAAGTTTTATGCCACTTTGAGAACGAGAATCTTCATTCTGTTGGGAATATCAGGAACTCAGGTTGTATACCACTTTGAGAATTAGAATCTTCATTTCGTTGGGTTAGGAGGTTGGGAGTATACCAATCTACTGGGGAAGCAAGAATGAGAATCTTCATTCAGGCGTTTGGGTCAGGAGGTTGGGAGTATACCAATCTTTTGAGGTTTTAAGGATGAGAATCTTCATTCTGTTAAGGGTATCAGGAGCTTGGGAGTATGCCAATCTTATGAGGAAGCAAGAATGAGAATCTTCATTCAGGCGTTTGGGTCAGGAGGTTGGGAGTATACCAATCTTCTGAGGTTTTAAGGATGAGAATCTTCATTCTTGAGATAAATAGAATTTTAGGAGCTTTAATTATCCGTTATTCTGCGGGGGCATCATCTCCATTGAATTTTGGGAACCTAGATCGTCCGTTATTCTGTTGAGAAATCATCTCTGTTGAATTTTGGGAACATCGATCATCCGTTATTCTGTTGAGAAATCATCTCTGTTGAAGATGAAAGTTGGATGCACTACTATCTGGTCGTGGTCCAGGCTTCACGATGTATCATACCATTATCTGGTCGAATCCAGGCTTCATGGCGTTCGGAGATATCAAGATATTATCCGGTTGAATCCGAGCCTCATAACTTGTATTAAAGATATACCACTATCTGGTCGACTCCAGGCTTCGTAGTATTCTTGGCTGCTATCTGATCGTAATCCAGGCTTCACAGAAACTTGATGGGTATTAAACTATTATCCGGTCGAATCCGGGCTTCATAGCTTACTTTTAAGAGATACCACTATCTGGTCATAATCCAGGCTTCGCGGTAAACTGGCACTGTTATTCGGTCGTAATCCGGGCTTCACAATATGCCGTAGAGATCAAGATACTATCCGGTTGAATCCGAGCCTCATAACTTGTATTAAAGATATACCACTATCTGGTCGACTCCAGGCTTCGTAGTATTCTTGGCTGCTATCTGATCGTAATCCAGGCTTCACAGAAACTTGCTGGGGATTAAACTATTATCCGGTCGAATCCGGGCTCCATAGCCTACTTTTAAGAGATACCACTATCTGGTCGTAATCCAGGCTTCGCAATAAACTGGCACTGTTATTCGGTCGTAATCCTGGCTTCACAATATGCCGTAGAGATCAAGATACTATCCGGTCGTACCCGGGCTTCATAACTTGAATTTTGTGAGAATTTGATTACATTTTTCCTCTGGTGGGGAAAACAAATCCCAAACTGGTGATGGAGAAAAGAGTTGGATTCTTCATTTCTGATAGTGAAAAATCTGGAAGTGAATCAGAATGAATCGTTGAGAGATTTATCTGAAACAGCAAAATCCGGAATATCTTCCATTGGAATGAGAATCAGGGTGATCTTAGTGTCGATCTGACTGAACCAGAGAAGGTCTTGGACTAACTTTGGCTCAAACGGATGATGAAGGAATCCTTGACGACTGCTACTCCAAAAGGTGACGAAGGAATCTTGGACGATTACTACTCCAAAAGGTAATGATACCCTTTACCTGCCGATCAAACTGCATATGTTATGAATGTTGTTGAAATGTAATTCGTTTTGGAGGATAAATCCTTGACAAGTGTTGGGGAAATAAACCCATGACTGCTAGTCTGCTAGAGAGGTGATGAACTTCTCGAGGATGCTTAAATTTCTTTTCAGAAAGATTTTGGAGAGATTCGTCACTGCCCCTAGTATCAAATGTTTGTGGCACTGCTAGGAAACTTGGACTGTACGTAACCCTTTGATGAGATTGGCGTTTTAATGCCCCAAGTGATGGTGATGGAGACTTGCCCCAGGTTATTCTGCAATTGAGAGATTTCTTGAAATCTTGACTGGACTGCCCCAGGTTTACTGGACTTTGAAAGATTTGTTGAAATCTTGACTGGACTGCCCCAAGTTTACTGGACATTGAAAGATTTGTTGAAATCTTGACTGGACTGCCCCATGTTTACTGGAAAATGCCATACCAAGTCCCCTTTTGTTGATAGGAGATTTTTGCAAAGAAAGTGCCATCCCCCTTGAAGTGATTTTGTTCACTGAGAGAGCTTTCGTTCATCGGAACATTCACTGTGTGAATTTATTTGTTATCAAACAAATATCCATATATGATGATATTGAAATAATGCAAAGTTTATGATTGTCTTGAAATTTTGAAAAATGCGTTTTTTAGCAGAAAACTTTTATAAGACAAATTCAACACAAGATTTAGAGCAAAGCCTTACAGGAGTCAGGATACCTTTTGTAACAGTATGCTTTTGAACTAACCCATGCTTCAATTAGGACTTTTGAAGGGTTGTAACGTGGCTTGGTTCACTGTTTAAGAAACAAAGGATAAAATCTCAAAGTATATTTGTACCCACCCGCTCTTCGTGATGTTCTTCAATCCTAACCTCAGTCAATTGTGCGTTTGAACTCCAAATGAATCTGGAACGACGTTTTTGGTGATGGTCACACATGTTGAATTTGTTGGAAGGCAGTCATCATCATTTTATTTGCAACATTTTTCATGTTGTTGAGGATTTGTAGTGACCTCTTTCTTTTGATTCATTATCCCTAATTTTTGCCTGACTGTTCTTATTTTCGAGATTACAGTCAGCGGGATGCCCCAGCTTTCGCAAGTCTCCTTTGTAGGTTTTGACTCAGTGGGCTTTTCTCTTTGAGAGATAATGACTGCCTATGAGATAAGGAACCATCATTGTCTTTTGGTTCCAAAGGAATGTTTTTGATGTCGTTCGCTGTATTACGAACTGAGAGTTTGCGGCTAAACGCACATTTGAATTTAACTGAAAGACTACCCTGCCCCAGGTTTGATTAAAGGTTGCAATTTTGTGTTTAAAACAGGAAACTTCTACTTCTTTGGCTCAAAGGGGTTGACTAGGGATTATCTTCCTTATAACTCCAGTGTTTAGGATTTGAAAGAAACGCCTGTACATCGTCAGCAAGGTCTGTCCAAAAGCATACTATATGAGATTATGGCATTGTTTTCGTCATCCTCCCTCTAAAGACTTGTAACATTTAGCAAGAGTTAAATATCATAAAGAAAGTAGAAAACATAGTTCAAGAATAGTGAAAACGAATGGATGAATTCAAGACAAACATATGCAATGCATTAACGAAACCGAGTTTGACATCAACACATAATTGTTTGAATAACAAAAGAAATTACAACTTGAAAATTCAAATGAAACAAAAGTCTCTTATTTCGAACTTGTCATTTCAGGTGGAGAACCCTCAGCGGAAGATTTTCATCTAGCCATCCCGTGTGAATTCCAACACTCCTCTGTCAATCAAGTCTTGGGTCTTGTTTTTCAAAGCCCAACCGTCGTTGGTGTTATGTCCATGACTATAGGAAAGGTATGCACAGAATGCATTAGGATGATAGCTAGGAGCAGAGGTATTGGGATTCCGAAGAGGATCCTTTAATACAGTCAGATTGACCTCCAACAAGCGTTCCAGTACTTGTGATAATGGTATATTAATCTCAGTGAAGCGTCTTCCAGATGTATTTTGCTTATGCCGATTACCCCGTTGATGTTGGAGACGTTGTTGTTGGGCTTGTGACCCTGAAGTAGGCTGGGGAGATTTTCCCTTGGCTTCTTGTCTCAAAGGAGGCTGAATGGTGACTTGATCTTCAACCCTAGTTGTTTGCCCCGTTGGGTTACATCCATCTTGATGCAGTTTGTTGATGAGGACCTTTAGCTCCTCTTGTCCTTGAGCCAGGTTTTGAATGAGAGCCATCTGGCCCACCAACTGTCCCATCATCTGGATTTTCATCGTTGCCAACTCAATTTGTAGTCCTTCCAACTGATCATTCCTGACGCCCCCTAGATTCCCTAGGACCATGCCCCTTGTGAGGAGAGCTTTCACTTCTTCTTGCCCCTTGGGCAGGTTCAAGAACATTTCTTGAAGTTGAGCGTTTTGAGCCTGGATATCTTTGACAGTCCTCTCTAGAGCCATCTCTACTGAAATAAACAGTAGGAAAATAAGGAGACCTGAAAAAGGGGAAACCTGTTTATGATACAATGCATGATATGTGGATGCATGTTTTCAAGGATCTCGTGGCGTAAACACAAGAAAATGTTAGAGGTTGAACTTCGATCAACATCTTTGATTGGAGAACTTTGTATCGGTGGATGTCTTTCCACGAGAATCAAGCTCACCATGTCAAGTGGGTCATAGCCCTCGACTCAAGTTGTTTGTACTTGATTTTTTAACGGCGTTTGTTTAGAGGAAAATGAAACCTCTTGCCCTTTGGTAGACGTCTGGTTCAACGTGCCCCTGCATCAAAGACCCTCGAGATCCTTGAAATGGTTATTAAAAATGCTATGGTATGATGTTTATGATGTTACGTACAAGTATGCTAAAGTAAGCAAGTGTATATACAAATAATCACATTCACACAAAGCAGGCAAGTCCTTAGGTTTAGGCTTGCATGGAGTTTGTAGGTAAGTACCCTCTTGAAGTTAGTTGGCTCAACCTGTCCTAGAAATAGTAACCGGGTTATAAGGAGCTCAATATCACTGGATTATTTTCTGTGTTCATTGTTTCAGTTTATCCACTTTATTGGCGACCGAAATATTCCAAGAAAACAACCCTCAATGAGTGTAGTATCGAGTATCTACCAACTTCGGACTGCACCAAATCCGGTCATCTTACTACCCCTAAAAAGGCCAAGATGGTCAAGTAAGGTTCTAAGAGTTTGTTAGTGCTTCATGACATCACTCAGCGGCCCCGTATTCTCTTTGATTGACTCAAAGGCTACCGATACCCACAAATATGTCACACTAACGTAGCCACTGCTTCAACCATGTCGGTATACCCCACACAGTTCCCTCGTAGTTTATTGCTACTTACCTAAAAGGTGCCCCAAATCCGGGTGTAGGATTTAAAACCCAAACAATAGAACCAAATGTAAAGCAATCAAGGCAAACAAGATAAGCATGCAAAGGTGATCTAAAACCCTAAGGTAACCCTACTTTTAGAATTTTTAATCCCCAGCAGAGTCGCCAGTTCTGTGATACGGTGGGAAAACTGACTTGAGGTTTTGCGTTTGTGTTTGCAATTGTTTCGGTTTAGCAAGAGTCGCCACCGACTTTTTATTTTATCCAAAGGAAAGGTCAAAAAGCACAGGAAAGACCTTTGAGATGTTTTCTTGGGTTCGGGGGGTATATTATGAAAAGGGAAGGTGCTAGTACCCTTTTCATCCATGGTTTTCCATGGGCTCTTAGTTACTTGTTTAGATCACTTGCTTTTGCTTTTCAATTGTTTGAAATTGTGCTTTGTGTGTGTGGTTTTGAAAATGTTTTGAAAAGAGGCCATCGTTGTGGAAACCTTTGTAATGATTCTTGTTTGAATATATACAAAGGTGTTTGTCTTTTTGAAAAGATATTTCAATGTTTGAAAGTTTGATTTGGGAAATGTTTTGAATTGTATTGTGATGTGTGTTTAAAAATAGCAAGGATGTTTTTGCAAGCTTTTGATCAAGTAACTAAGAGTTGTCTACCCTATTTTACTCAAAGATCTTTCCTATGTTTTTAACCCATTTGACAGTGTTATTTCACCATTGCATTTGGTGAACAACCTTGTGTTAGGATGTTAAACGGGACAGGCGCGGGTCATCGTATACAATCATTGAAAGCAACTTGTAAGACGCTCTAGCAATTTTGTAAGGGACGAGATCGTTTTATCGAAGGCAACATCGAGGGTCATCGAGGGACTACGATCTTTGTTTATCGAAGGGGCATTTGCTAGAGTGTCTCATATTTGAGGGACATGATTGCATTTTCCGAAGCAACAAGCGAGGTTACCCTGGAGGTGCACGTGTGAATCGTGTTTGTCATTTTCATGCATTTAGATATTGTATTAGGTCATCTAACGATTGATTTTGTATTTTCGCGTACAAACCCTAATCTCTAATCATGGCATATTTGAAAGCATAAAGTGCGAGAATTAAAATTCTAAGCTATTACAAAAGTATCCGGGGATGGGGGTACAAATTATTACAAATGGGGATGAATCTCACAAGGATAACAATGTCCAAATATCAAGTGTTACAACCAAATCGAATTGTCGCGATTCAAAGTAAAGCCAAAACAAATTATAAAAATAAAGAGAATCAATTTATGAAATGCATGTATTCATTAACTTGAAAATAAATAAAAATCTATTCTAAAAAAGAAAGATTAAAAATTATTATTATTCTTTGTGTTTTATTAATTATGAAAAGAAAAAGTTTTAAAGAAATAAAATTAGTTAAATAAAACTTCTATTATTTTTGGTGTTTTCATTAATCAAGAAAAAGAGTTTAAAGAAAACAAAATTAATTAACTCAAATTAAATGCTTTTTTTTAGTATTTTCATTATGTGAAATAAGATTAATTAATAAAGAATAAAATAAAACTAATTTAAAAGAAAACAAAACAAATTTTAATATATTATTTAGTGTTTTTATTAACTAAAAGAAAAAAAAACAAATTAGTTAAAATTAAATGATAAAAAAAAAGGTGTTTGTTAATCTAAAGAAAAAGAAAAGAAAATAAGAAGAATGGGCTTAAGGCTTGAGGAGTTGGGCCCAAAACAAAAACAAGGGAAGGGGAGAGTCAGAATGGAAAAATCGGGGGTGCGCTGGCCAAAACATTGTGGGATTAAGGGGTGTTTGGGCGAACAGGCCCAAGGGCGAGTTGGTACAATGTTTTTGGTTGGGGTCCTTCTGATTTTTAGGGTTTGTGTGCTCCTTGTACAGCGGCGCCGCTTACTCCTTCTTCCTCTTCATCCTTCTCACGCGTTCTGATTCTCCATTAGACAAACGCTTATGATCTCCCTCCTCTAAAGCCCTAGCCACCGGAGTGCCACTCCACTCTCTCATCTCCTCACGATGGTCAAAGGCTCTGGATTGAACGGTATAGTTCGTTTCTCTTTTTAGGGTTTTACAGTTTCTTTGTGTGATTCGCATACTTGTCCAGTTTTGTTTTTAATCTATGGTGTTTACATGATTGAGATGCAGTAAGGGCTTGAGAAAAAACGTACCTTGAGATTTTCTGGAAAGAAAAATGGAGAGGAGAAAAGGGTGAGATGGAGGCGCTTCCTTGGAGGACGGAGGGTACGAGGAAGAGAGTGATGACGAGCTTCGCGTTTTTGGTATCTCTCTTTTGTTCCTTAAAACTTGAATGTTAATGATGATTCTGATTCTGAGACTTGTTGTTTTGTTTTTCACTCTCTTGATTTGATGTTGATGATGAAACGTTTATGAGACTGATTTTTGTTGATGTTGAATACAGTTCTGAAACTCTATTTTTGTCGCTTCTGAAACTCTCTTCCTCTCTCTGAATGTTGATGTTTGATGATGAAATATTTCTGAAAACTTTGTTGTTTGTTACTTATGAACCTCTCTTCTTCTTTCTTGGCTTTGAAGGTTAATGATGATGTATTTCTGAAACTTGTTTGTATGCTTCTGAAATTCCCTTTTTCTCTCTTCTTTTATCTCTTTGAATGTTGATGATGAGTGCAGCTCTAAAACTGTATTTTGATGGTTTGGCTGTGCTTGTTACAGTTTGGCCAAGCAATTTGGCTAGTTTACAGTTTGGCCAAGGCTTGTTACAGTTTGTGATTCACTGTTTTTTTTGTGATTTGCAGTTTCAAGCTTGGTATTCTGTTTGATTGTTTACAGGGTTTTGTTTGATATGTTTGGGAATTGGTTCGTAGTTGGTTAACAGGCTTGGCTAGACTTTGGCTATGCAGGTTGAGAGTTTTGGGGTTGTAGTTTTTGGCTGGCTTGTGGTGTTCTGTTTGGTTGTGCAGGTTGGTGAGATTGCTGCAGTTTTGGTTAGTTTGCAGTTTGTTTGTTTGTTATCAACTTAGGCAGGTTTGTTGGTGTTTGAAACTATTAACAGTTTTGCTGTTGTTTGGGTTTTGGAATTGGTTTGTAGTTTTGGAACTGTAGGTTGGGTTCTTGAAACTGATAACAGTTTTAGGCTATGCAAGTTTGGAGAGTTTTTGTTTACTATTTGCAGTTTTGCTGTAGGTTTGAAGAGTTTTCTGAACTGCTGAGTTTTTTAGGCTTAGCTCCAATGTTCTCTCCCTTTCCCCACATGTTATGCAGTTTGATAGTTTTATATCTTTCTTAGCTTTTTTTGTTAACTTGTGACAGCCTGTTCTTGCCAAACTGTAAAACTCTTATCTTTCTCTCTTTCTCTCTCCATGAAACAAGCATTTTTGCTTTTTTTATTATATTCTGAAAAGTTGCCCATGTCTGGAAAATGATGATAGCTTATGACAAGTCTTTTGCTTGTCAATTGGTTTACCTCTGCATTTGCCTGCTGTTTACTTTTGGGCCTACTGTACTTTCTGCATTGCATACTTTTTTCCTTTGTACATTTTGCATCTAGTTGGCTTGTAACTCAGTTTGCTTAGTACAGTTTGCTTTGCTTGCAATGTTTAGACAATTGCTTAGTACATCTTGCCTTGTATGCCATGTTTTGCAGTTTTGGCGCCTTGCTATGTTTGCATAACAGTTTGCCTTAGCTGCTGCAATATTTGCCTTTGTATGCTTGCTTTTGTATAACATGTTTCAGTTTGGCCCATGTTTGTATTTGAACCAATTGCTTTTGTATGCTTGCATTTGCATTTTTTACTTTTCTCTTTGTGAACCAAGAAGAGCAATCTTCTTGTGATTTGCAAAGAGAAAAATAAAAACATGATGAACAATAGCGCTCTGATTCCAGACGACAATCTTTAATGATGAATTTTTCCTTTCTTTTTCTGTTTGAAAAATTCTTTTCAATTAACTGTACTAATATTCTTTTCCTTTGTGTTTTTCAGGTGAGCACCAATTGGATGATAGAGGAAGCAGAGGAAGCAAGAGACCTTGAGCATGGGAGCAATGGAGTTTAGGAGGCTTAGGTTTAGATTAGATAGATTTCCATTAATTGTAACAATTTATTTTTTCAAATACTATAAGTTGTAAAACATATAGTATTCAAACAATAAATTATTTTTGTAACAATATTTGGAATGAATGAAGAAAGCTTTTTATGAGATCATCTGATAATCCAATAAAATTCTTCTACTGTCAAATAATCTTGCCATTCTTTCTTCAAGTCTTCACTGATTATTTAAGATTCTCAAATCAAAATAATTGAAACTGCATTTCAACAATTCTAATCCAGATAACTTAAATTCTAAGTAATCCAAAAGCTTTGAAGTCTCGTAACCTTGCATCAGTATTCCAATCACAATACGCATTGTATAATAAACAAGCAAGCATTCCATTAACCGGCAAACCTTTCATTCTATTAACAAGCATATGTCTTGATATTCCAAATAACAGTCTCAACTCCTATTTCTTATCCCAGATAATCAGGCCTTGAGAACAATCAGTTAACCTTTCAGCAAACTTGAAAAGTGTGAAAACAATGTAATAGTAAACTGAATTTCTGAGGATTCAATTTCTTCTGAGAGATGCGAGAGAAACCCTGATTCTTGATTTACTGCCAAAGAAAGGTCTGTTTGATCGACTCCTGAGCCAATCTTAAAAATCAGAGAAAACCCTAGGGTTGTGATTTCTTGTGAAAAAGGGAGGGCAAAATTTGGGGTACAACAACTACCCCTGTTCAATCTTCTTGAACCTGAAGAGTTAGATTGGCAATTTTTCCGTTCGCGACTCGAAGGTAAAAGATGATTATACACTAGAGTGACCATAAATTTGCACTCATCAAAGCATAGTTGAGGGAATGGGCTTAAAGATGCCATTTGGAGATGTGATAGAACCTTGTCGGAGATGGGCTTAAAGATGCCATCCAAGAATGTTTGTTGAACTGTATGTTGTAGGTGAAAGAATGAGTATCAGAAAGGTATCCATGTCTGGAACGTCTCTGAGCTGGGGTTGAACAAGTAATAGATTAACATCCATGTTTGGTGCATCCGTAAACTGTTTTCAAAAGTTGAATCTGAACAAGCGATAAATTATCATCCATGTTGAGAAGTATCCGTAAACTGTTTTCAGAAGTTGAATCTGAATAAGCGATAGATCAGCATCCATGTTTGGAAGCGTCCGTAAACTGTTTTCATGATTCTGGAGTTGAACAAGCAATAGATTAACATCCATGTTTGGTGCATCCGTAAACTGTTTTCAAAAGTTGAATCTGAACAAGCGATAGATTATCATCCATGTTGGGAAGTATCCGTAAACTGTTTTCATGATTCTGGAGTTGAACAAGCAATAGATTAACATCCGTGTTTGGAGTATCCGTAAACTGTTTTTAATGAGCTGAATCTGAATAAGCGATGAATTAACATCCATGTTGGGAAGCATCCGTAAACTGTTTTCATGATCCTTGAAGTTGAATAAGCAATAGATTAGCATCCATGTTTGGAAGCGTCCGTAAACTGTTTTCATGATTCTGGAGTTGAACAAGCAATAGATTAACATCCATGTTTGGTGCATCCGTAAACTATTTTCAAAAGTTGAATCTGAACAAGCGATAGATTATCATCCATGTTGGGAAGTATCCGTAAACTGTTTTCATAATTCTGGAGTTGAACAAGCAATAGATTAACATCCATGTTTGGAGTATCCGTAAACTGTTTTCAATGAGCTGAATCTGAACAAGCGATGGATTAACATCCATGTTGGGAAGCATCCGTAAACTATTTTCATGATCCTTGAAGTTGAATAAGCAATAGATTAGCATCCATGTTTGGAGTATCCGTAAACTGTTTTCAAAATTCTTGAAGTTGAAGTTTGCTAATATTATCCTGAAAAGGGTAAACTATTAGCTGAAACACAAAGTTATGTTGCATGAAATATATGATGCAATATATGTGTTATATCAATGTTTATGATATATGAATGCAATGTTTGTGCATGTAAGCTGATGAGATGTCTTGCTGGGGAAGGTAAATCCTGGATAGCTGGAGATAATAAAATCTTTGACCGCTGTCGGGGAAAATAAATCCTGGACCACTGTTGAAGAGTATGTATGTCTTCAAGCTTTTTGACAACCTCTGTGGGGAGAAGCTATACTGTTGGGGAAATCAGGAGTTTGGGTTGTATGCCAATCTACTGGGGATTTCTGTTTTGTTGTTTGTAGAGAACTCCGCTTGGGAATCTTTTAAAACTCTGCGGGGAATTGAGAATGAGAATCTTCATTTTCCCAGGGGAATTTGTGCTGAGGAGTCAAGAACGAGAATCTTCGATCAAGGGACTAAAAACTCTGACAACTTTATGCTGAGAGTAAAGAAGGTTCTGGTCAACTTCACTGGAGAATCAAGGATGAGAATCTTGATTTTGTTGGGGAGTGAAAACTCTGTGGGGAATAGCTATACTGTTGCGGAGTAGCTATCCTGCTGGAGAGTGTGCTCAGGACTCTGGGGAAAAGTTTATTTCTGTTCGGAAGAAGTTCAGGAGTTTAAGTTGTATGCCACTTTGAGAACGAGAATCTTCATTCTGTTGGGAATATCAGGAACTCAGGTTGTATACCACTTTGAGAATTAGAATCTTCATTCCGTTGGGTTAGGAGGTTGGGAGTATACCAATCTACTGGGGAAGCAAGAATGAGAATATTCATTCAGGTGTTTGGGTCAGGAGGTTGGGAGTATACCAATCTTCTTAGGTTTTAAGGATGAGAATCTTCATTCTGTTAAGGGTATCAGGAGCTTGGGAGTATGCCAATCTTCTGAGGAAGCAAGAATGAGAATCTTCATTCAGGCGTTTGGGTCAGGAGGTTGGGAGTATACCAATCTTCTGAGGTTTTAAGGATGAGAATCTTCATTCTTGAGATAAATAGAATTTTAGGAGCTTCAATTATCCGTTATTCTGCGGGGGCATCATCTCCATTGAATTTTGGGAACCTCGATCGTCCGTTATTCTGTTGAGAAATCATCTCTGTTGAATTTTGGGAACCTCGATCGTCCGTTATTCTGTTGAGAAATCATCTCTGTTGAAGATGAAAGTTGGATGCACTACTATCTGGTCGTGGTCCAGGCTTCACGATGTATCATACCATTATCTGGTCGAATCCAGGCTTCATGGCGTTCGGAGATATCAAGATATTATCCAGTCGAATCTGAGCCTAATAACTTGTATTAAAGATATACCACTATCTGGTCGACTCCAGGCTTCGTAGTATTCTTGGCTGCTATCTGATTGCAATCCAGGCTTCACAGAAACTTGATGGGGATTAAACTATTATCCGGTTGAATCCGGGCTTCATAGCTTACTTTTAAGAGATACCACTATCTGGTCATAATCCAGGCTTCGCGGTAAACTGGCACTGTTATTCGGTCGTAATCCGGGCTTCACAATATGCCGTAGAGATCAAGATACTATCCGGTCGAATCCGAGCCTCATAACTTGTATTAAAGATATACCACTATCTGGTCGACTCCAGGCTTCGTAGTATTCTTGGCTGCTATCTGATCGTAATCCAGGCTTCACAGAAACTTGCTGGGGATTAAACTATTATCCGGTCGAATCCGGGCTCCATAGCCTACTTTTAAGAGATACCACTATCTGGTCGTAATCCAGGCTTCGCGGTAAACTGGCACTATTATCCGGTCGTAATCCGGGCTTCACAATATGCCGTAGAGATCAAGATACTATCCGGTCGTACCCGGGCTTCATAACTTGAATTTTGTGAGAATTTGATTACATTTTTCCTCTGGTGGGGAAAATAAATCCCAAACTGGTGATGGAGAAAAGAGTTGGATTCTTCGTTTCTGATAGTGAAAAATCTGGAAGTGAATCAGAATGAATCGTTGAGAGATTTATCTGAAACAGCAAAATCCGGAATATCTTCCATTGGAATGAGAATCAAGGTGATCTTAGTGTCGATCTAACTGAACCAGAGAAGGTCTTGGACTAACTTTGGCTCAAACGGATGATGAAGGAATCCTTGACAACTGCTACTCCAAAAGGTGACGAAGGAATCTTGGACGATTACTACTCCAAAAGGTAATGATACCCTTTACCTGCCGATCAAACTGCATATGTTATGAATGTTGTTGAAATGTAATTCGTTTTGGAGGATAAATCATTGACAAGTGTTGGGGAAATAAACCCATGACTGCTGGTCTGCTAGAGAGGTGATGAACTTCTCGAGGATGCTTAAATTTCTTTTCAGAAATATTTTGGAGAGATTCGTCACTACCTCTAGTATCAAATGTTTGTGGCACTGCTAGGAAACTTGGACTGTAAGTAACCCTAATTTCCAGCGGCGATGCCCTTCATCTTTTTGTTAAGGCAACAAACAGGAAGCCCAAAACATAAGAACGAATCGAATCTCCATAAAAAAAAATCAAATCAAATTTTACGAAATCGAATCTTATTGATTGAACATTACAAACACAAGAAATCATCCAAATTCAAGATTTAATTTCTAACAGAATCAATTATGATATCAACACTAAAATTTGTATAAAATAAATCCCTAATTTATACAATCTTCTTCAATCACGAATTATAACAGAAATTACACAAAAAATTCCTAAATTACTCTAACCTAAAACACTATATAAAGCCTAATTTCTAGGAACAAGGAGGAAAAAAATTACCAGAGAGGAAGGAGAAGAAGAAGATCATGCCGCCGTAAGATCCAAACCCTTCCTCAGAGCATCCCCTTTGCACACAGATCTAGGGTTTCTGAACAGAAACCCTAAGATCTTCAAATCGCCACCATGCACCCGTCCTCGCCACCTTCATAGTGTACCTATGACTTACAAAGAAGAAGATCAGAACCAGAAGATCAAAAAGGGGAATTGAATCAAAGACAGAGGAATCACGACATCAGAGGTAACTTAGCTCATAAATTTGTGTATTGTTGTTGTGGTTGTTGGGTTTTTTCTCGAAGATTTTTTGGTCGATCTGGTTTTTTTCTCTAGGTTAGGTATCATCGTTGTGGTTGTTGGTGGGTTGAAGGAGAATGAGAAGAGTAGAGAAGGCGAGAGATAATAGAATGAAGAGAGAGGAAGCGTTGTGATGAATGAAGAAAATGAAAAGAAAACAAAAAATATAATCCCTCCGCGATCCCATGCATCACCCTTACAATGTACCCTAAATCTCCACCTTTTTGATTAAGATCATGCAATGAAATCCTGCGCACCCATGATAAAGCCCATGCACATATCGATACGCTACCCAGATGCACCTTAAACAATTTTGTACTAAGCCTAAGGCCCTTCCTAATCGCACCCCAACCCATTTATTTTACTATTATTAATTGCTGTTCATACCCCCTGCATTTTTGGACTAAAACATTTGTTGGGTCTTAAAGCCCTTGACGTTCGCACCCCTGACTTTTACTACTAAGTTAAAGATACACCCCTCCTGTGTAATGGGCCAAGTCCAAATACTGGACTCAGACCATCATTATTTACACCCCGTATTTCTACTATCCAGTTATAAAACACACCCCCAGACATTTGGGCTTAAAATCTCGTTGAGTTCAAATATTTTTCCTAATACACCCTAGATTTAACTTTTATACCCCTTCTTTAATTAATTAATTTATTAATTTAATTCTTTAATTAAATTATTCTATTTTCTTCATTTAATTAGCATATATTATATTTTTAGCATTTGCATTAAACAATTTTTGCATAATTATTAAATTTTTTATTAAAAAGATTTAACATATTTTAAGACGAAAATAATTATTTATTAATTAAAATATTTTCTAAAAACACTAACCCTGATTTTTTATAATTGCATTAAACATTTTTTTCTTTCATTCAAATTTATTTTCTCATATTACATATCACCTCTAAAATAGATAACTAACCAAATACTAACCCTTTTTTTACTAACCTAATTAAATCAAGATATTTTCAAAAAGGATTATGGAGATCTTTTATATTAACTACAAACCGTGTCTATAGTTCTGCTATTTTCAACCCAAACTTGGTTCAAGGATTAATTTAAAATATTTTCACAGTCCATAAAAACAACTAACCAAACACTACACACTATGAATTGGGAGTCTGATTCCTCATAAGAGGATACGTAGGCACGCGGCTTAAAAACCAAAGTGAGTTCCCCTAATTAAAAAATTAAAACCCTATCCTACCCTTTAACCTAAACCCTAGGACTTCCTTGAGAACAAGGTAGATGAAGGGTGCCTAACACCTTCCCTTCATCTAAAGTGAATCAAGAACTTATAGTCTCTATATCCATTTAGAGTTATTCCATTATTCCCTCGTCGTTAGGACAAAAAGTAGTGGTGGTGACTCGTTATTTTTTGCCGGTTACGACAGCTGGTAACTCTATTGGAAGACTCAACCTTAGGATTTAGAAGCCTCTCCTTTTTGGATTTAGGGTTTTGTTAGGGTTTTTGGTGTTGTTTTTATATTTTATTTATTTATTTATTTTATTTATTTATTTTATTTATTTATTTTGTCTATTTATTTATTGTTATATTGTTTATCATTTTATTTATTTGTGGTGGGATTTTAAATTCGAAAATTCAAAACCTTAAAAAGAAGGTTCGTCTATTGGCCAAAAGGATATATCATCCCTATGAGTTTTTGTGAGGATTTTGCCTAGAGTCAGTGGAGTTCCAAAAAAGGAATATGTCTCAGGAGCTATACTTTTGAGGATAGGACTTTGGACTGAAACCTATGACTTTTTGTATAAACCTAAACTAAACTCTCATGGTGAGACCTTGTACGACTTTAGAGACGAAAGTTTCGATCTATAACGGGGCTCCGCTTAAGGGATGCCCTTGCGCCTTTCCCTCTAGTGTTATCCATGATACCCTTAAGGAAGTTAACTTATCGGGAGGATAGAATATCCGTAGACAAAAATTAGGAACCTACCAACTAAGGATACCTTTCACAAAACCTCACCACCATGCATTTATGCATTTTGTATTTCAAATATTCATTTGTTTTTGAATTTTTGTTGTCTTATTCACATGATTACTAAGAAAAAAATCAAAGGTTTTTGGTGAGTATCCTAAAAATGGATGCCAAAGGGAAACAACTTGTTCGTGTTAGTGCCGTCAAGCTAGATATGACGAAGATAAAGATCATCAAGGGGAAACTATCTGACAAAGCTATGAAGATGTTTGTTCGCCGCTATGGAAATGTCCTTGAGTTGACTAAAGTAAATGTACAAATGGACGCTATCAGTGTCTTGGCTCAGTTCTACAATCCGCCGCTAAGATGTTTCACTTTTCAAAACTTTCAACTAGCGCTAACTTTGGAGGAATTTGATAGAACTTTAAATTTTTCTCAAAACAAAGTTTATGTGGGAATTGGAAAAACTGTCGATGTTAAAGACTTAGCAAGAGGTTTAGGGATACCCTATGCTGATTTGTCACCTAATTAAAAAAAAGAGGGTGAAGTGCGAGGAATTAATAAACAATATTTGGAAGCTAAAACCCTTTATTTTTTCCAATAAGAAATAATGGGAGTCTTGCATCGATTGTTTGGGACTGCTTATCTTTGGTGTAATTCTATTTCCACGAAATTCGAACTATATCGACCCTGCAGCTATTAGTGTGTTTTGGGCCGCAAAAGAATTAAATATGGACCCAACTCCTGCTTTACTTGCCGATGTTTATTATGCTCTTCATACTCGATACAAAAAGGGGAGGGGTGTGATGAACTGTTGCATCCCTCTTTTATATTCTTGGCTCATGTATCACCTTTACAAAGAAAACTACATGATTCCAAATCTGATAAGATATGAATGGCCCCAAAAATTAAGGGATCTCACCGCTGATTCTATACTATGGTATGCAAGAAAGTTAAACATTAAAGATATTATTTATAGTTGTGGAGAATTTTCGAATATTCCTTTGATTGGGTCACATGGATGCATTGACTATAATACCACTTTGGCTTTACGCCTACTTGGGTACCCTTTGGAGGATAAACCCTCCGACGAACAACTTCAACAATTGATCATTCACAACATGGGTAAAGATGACCCTGATTTGCTTAACAAAATCATCCGAGCTTGGAATAAGGTCAATAAAAGAAAGGCCAAAAGGAAGAATGTTGTGGGGAGAGAACCCTATACTCAGTGGGTTTTATATAAGAGTTTAAATTGTTAAGCTGCCGTTTGACATTGATCCTAAGTACAAGCCAGATGTGCCAGATCCTCTTCCTATGTCCGTAGAAGAGATATACAACTTGAAGAAAGCCTTGGATAAAGCTCAAAAGGAGATGAAGGGATTGGAGCTTAGCCTTCATGACAAAGAAAACTGTAGCAAGAGCTTGAGTCAAAAGATCAACAGATTCAGAAAGACCGTGAAGCACTTGAGAAGGAGATCCTTAAGTGAAAGCATTCGACCGAGGGATTATTGAGTGCTACTTTCAACTTAGATTCCCAAAATCAACGTTTGGATGATGCTGCGATGGAAATTGGAAAACTAAATAGGTGGTATGAAAAAGTTTTACAAGACAAAAAGGAGATGGAAGAAAATCTAAGAGCCCAAATCTAAGGGTTAGAAATGGGAGCTCTAGATTCGGAAGATCAAATCCAGTTCCTTAGAACCAGTCTCCGTGAAAGCCAAGAATCAGAGGTAAGAGAACACCTTAGAAATATGGAATTAGAGAATCTTCTGTCTCAAAAGATAGAAGAATATTCGCAAGTTTAGAAGACCTCCGAAAGAATTTCCTCATACAAAGAAGACTCCATACGGAGATGAGGGCTGAAAAATTATATTGGGAAGGAAAATATGCAAAGATCGCCAAAGCCGACGAAGATAATAAGAAGATAGTTCCGAACCTCTACAAAGAATACTGGATCTACAAAGACAAGCACGCAAAGCTTGCCTTCCTAGCCAACAATCTCATTAAAGACATTCTAAGGAGCCTAAATGATGCAGAAGCAACAATGATTCTTCTCTCGAAAGATGTTCAAGATTTCCTCAAGATTTATAGGAAAATGGTTGATGGATTTAGGGCGGAGATCCGCAAGCGTACCTAGGAGATTCTTTATTCCTATTTTGTTATTTCTTTCGTTATTTGACGATTGGTTCAGCATTTACTTTCAGTACTTTCCCTTTGGTGTTTCAGTTTAAAATTTTTGGATTGTATTTCCTTTGATGATTTAAATTAATAAAAGTATTCTTGTTTCCCTATTCAGATTGTATATATATTTTGAGATACTCACCAATAAAAAGAAAAACTTGAAAAAAGTACATATACAAAAATATAACAAGGAAATTCGATGTGAATAAGACAACACTTAATTTTTTTTGAGATATTCATACGTATCCATGCATTCACAAGCACCACATTTAGAAAATTCATACATAAAGCTCACATTTTTCAAAAAAATTCATTCTCCAATTAAATCATTGGTAGAAAAGCGCCACCTCTCCGACCTCCATATCAAACAAGAGCCCATCAAAAGAAAATGATGGAACAAATCAAAGAGTATCAGGATGCTTTCAAAGAAGATTTGAAGCAAGTAAAAGGTAAAATGGACTCAATAAGAGGAGACATGATGCAAGTTCTTCTAGTCTTGAAGAACATCATTGAGAGACAAGATCAGATTCCTAGGGTAGCCTTTGAAGAAGTAGCCCAGATTATTGGTGTATCGAGCGGTTACCAACCTAGAAGAGAACCACAGTCAGGTCCTCTAAAGTCAATTGTGACTCAACAAGAGGTCAAATAAGCTGATACTGAAGGATTTGTCCCACCTCCACTGAAGGTAGGGGTATCTCATACCTGGCAGATTCCAGTCAAAAATCCACATAACATGGATAATTACATAGACCGCAGTATGGAGACCATGACTTAGATGACGTCAACCAAGTACCTCAAAGGACAACCCATACCCTTGTCACTGAAAATCCCACGACGCTCAATCAGTTTAAAGCTCTTGAAGAAAGGTTGAAGGCTGTGGAGGGTTACGATGCTTTCGACATTGATGCTCTCAAAATGGGTCTAGTTCCAAATGTAGTGATCCCTCCAAAATTCAAAGTACCTAACTTTGGAAAATATAAGGGATTCACATGCCCAAGGAACCATCTATGCATGTACTTCCAAAAAATGCATGCCTATGCGCAAGATCAGAAGCTGATGATCCATTGTTTCTAAGACAGTTTGGGTGGGGCATCTCTAGATTGGTATATGAAATTGGAGCAAGTCCACATCCAAACATGGGCAGATCTTGCCAACGCTTTCTTAAGACAATATAAGTACAACTTGGTCACGGCTCCTAACCATATGCAACTCCAAAACTTATCTCAAAAGAAGGATGATACCTTCAAAGATTATGCTCAATGATGGAGAGAAATGGCATCCCGCGTACAACCACCACTCCTAGAGAAAGTATAGGTTGATATGTTCATGGGTACTCTGCAAGACCTATACTATGATAAAATGGTGGGAAGCGTCTCTTCTGGATTTTCTTATTTGGTAACTATTGGTCAAAGGATTGAGGAAGGTATAAAATTGGCAAGATACAAGGGGCATTATCCAGTACTCCTTAAAGTTCAAAGAAGCATGTTCCTAACTTCTCGAAGAAGAAGGAGGGAGAAATTAATGCTGTCACATCACATCCAAAGGCACAACAACCACTGGTAATTCCACGAGAACAACAACAACAAAACAAGTTTAAAAGGCCTCTGAGAAGATTTGTTTTTCTCCCCATGCCTCACTATTAATTACTACAACACTTACTCAAAGCATCTTTGGTGGAACTGAAGTTACTAGCTCCTCCAATTGGGGCACTCCCGCCAAAATATGATGCTAATGCAAGGTGAAAGTATCATGCCAATTCTCTGGGGAATACCATAGAAAAATGTTGGGCCTTCAAATATAAGGTTCAAGATTTGTTGGATTCCCAAGGTATCACTTATGACAAGCATAATATCAACACGAGTCCTATGCCTCCGCATGGTGGTCCAACTGTGAATGCAATTGAAGTAGTTATTGACCATGGAGAGATCAAAGAGCAGTTTCCTCCCATCTAAGAAACCTTCATCAACAAAGGGGTAGATCATGATGGACTAGTAGCAATGATATCCAACGAGAGCAACACCAATAGAGCATCCGACTTCATCCATGAGTGCACTCCAAGCGAAGAGCTTAAGAATCGGACAGATATGGAGATTCTAGAGATCATTTTCTTTCCAAAGTAATTTTTCTTGTTTTAAAAAGAACCTATGTCACGCCCGAGGCATAGGGGTAGTTTGTAAGGGCCCACCAATTTGTTTCAAACACTATTTTTAATTAATAAGAGTTATATTTTGCATTCAATTAAGATCCCTGTCTTTCTCTTGCATTTATCACGTATGTTCAAAAATGGCAAATACTTTCCTTCATATGCATTTTTTCAAATTCACATACTAAGCTGCACCGAAACATGATAAAATATGAAAATCCATACTGAAACTCACCAAAAATTTACTGCTGCTATCTGATATAACCTTGACGCACCAATTAACCAAGTTGGAGAGGAAGATGAAGAATATCTTGAACTCTTTGAAGAATTGGCAAGGGTATTAGAGAAAAGGGATGACAATATACAACCATACCAAGAATCTATTAAGATCATCAACCTTGGCACAGAAAAAGATCCAAAAGAGATCAAGCTAAGGGAAACCTTGGAGAAAAGTGTCAAACAAAGGTTGATCAAGCTTTTACATGAATATGTTGATATATTTCCTGGTCTTAAAGAGATATGCCAGGATTGGATAAAGATATTGTAGTGCATAGACTACCTCTCAAAGAAGGTTGTTCTCCAGTTAGACAAGCTCAGAAGAACTCATCCAGGCATGTCTAACAAGATTCAAGAATAAGTCCTTAAACAATTTGACACAAGGTTCCTAGCAGTGGTAAACTATCCACCTTGGATAGTTAACATTGTGTCAGTGCCCAAGAAGGACGACAAAGTATGCATGTGTGTAGATTATCGAGATCTGAACAAAGCAAGTCCCAAAGACGATTTCCCGTTACCTCACATAGATGTTTTGGTGGATAATACAGCTCAAGCTTTAGTATTTTCATTCATGGATGGTTTCTCAGGTTATAATCAGATTAAAATGGCACCCGAGGATATTGAAAAGACTACTTTTATGACTCCTTGGGGCACCTTCTGTTACAAAGTAATGCCTTTCAGTCTAAAGAATGTAGGGGAAACTTATCAATGAGTAATGGTTATCTGATTTCACGACATGATCCACAAGGAGGTTCAGGTATACGCAGATGATATGATTGCCAAATACCATACGGAGGAGGATCATATCATTCACTTGAAAAAATTATTCGAGCGTCTATGGAAATATAGGCGGAGGTTGAATCTGAAGAAATGTACATTTGGTGTCGGGTCAGGTAAATTATTGGGTTTTATTGTGAGTCAGCAAGGTATTGAAATGGACACCCAACTACGAAGGTCCATATGTGGTTAAAACATCATTATCGGGTGGAGGTATTATCCTCACAAAAATGGATGGGGAAGAACTACCATATCTGATGAACACAGACACAATAAAAAAATACTATATATAGAAGGCCTGCTAAGTTTGAACCCTAAACGGGCAACTTAGGCAAAAAGGGGCGTCCCGGTGTATTAAAAACCCTAAAGGGAGATCCAGGAAAAAATTAGGTACATATAAACAAAAACATTATCCCGGTGGATTGAAATTCCGAAAGGGAAGTCTAGGAAAGAATTAGAGATCTCATTCAAAATAAAGAACAAATAGACTGCAATCTAAGAACCACAACTACAACCACAAATGAGAGGGATTAATCAAAATCGTTTGACTCGGAAGCAAAAAAGATTGGAGTTGTCAAAAGGACATTGGAGAAACAAAAGTAGCAATTATCATTTTCATTGCCATTTTCAAAATTTTGTTAAAACTTTCTGTAACTACCTCTTTTAAGGAATTACATCTTGTAACCTAGCCTATTCAAAGGAATCTTTATGAATAAAAAAATTACTTTTCAATCCTTCAATTGTATTTTTTTTCGGACTTGTTTGTAAAATACTCCGATTATCTTTTGTAAATATTGCGTTGAAATTATTTTAGGGATTGGACAAACAATTAAAAGCATTGGATAAAAACATCAAAAAGAATTTTGGTTCGAAAAGCGTCAAAAGAAAATCCACGTCTACATCCATGCATGCCTCTATGTCTATGTCTTCACCTACGCCCGCACCTACGATACAATTATTAAAATCATGATGACACTGTTCACCGTGATTTATCAAAATTCAAATCAACTTGGAGATACCACGACAAAGCAACATACAACATTGGGGAGTCGGTGACCAGAAAAACCTAATGGTTTAAAAGGAGAAAAAGATAAAAAAAAATTATTTACAAGACACTTGGTGCATGTACATATGAGACATTTGGTGTATATATAAAATAAGCACATTTGGGTATCATATCTATTTAGGGTACTGCGCATATACATCGTGCATGGAATTTTCAAATCTACTTTGGTTAAACTGCAAACTTTATTGGGGCCTATTGTTGAATTAGACTATCTATGTAATACAAACAAACACCTTATTTGAGAACAGACACAACGGGAAAAAATTTGATCTTATCTTTGGTTTAGATTCGAAAACACTTTTCAAACTTAAAAAAAACCACATTATTTATCCCCTAGGATGTGATAAATATGCAAAGCTGCGATATAGCTTACTATATTAGTCTCGAACCCCTAGTAAGTTATCTTTTTCAAACTCGTGTTAGCTACCCCCCAGGTTATGGTAGGTGTGACACGGTGGGAGAACTGACTTGGGTGTTTTATGTTTTATCGCAAATGTTGTGGATATCAAGAGTCGCCATTGACTTTTATTTTATCCAATAAATGAAAGGGTGAAAAGAACAGTGTTGTACCCCAAAATTTTCCCTCTCAATTTCTCAAAGATTCTCTCACAAAAATCTCCATTGCTCAAAATTGCATAAAGTTTGATCATCTCAAGACACTTCCTCAACACTGGGCTCAAATTAAGGTTTGGGTTTGGACAAGTACAATTGGACTTTTAATGCCCCATATAATTTCCATGGATCATATTGGGCTCTCAAGCATTAGGTCAAAGACGGAACTTCTGAATCCTAGAAAGGAGGAAGAAGAAACTGTCGAAAGGGCAAAGTAGATAAAAAAAAGGGTGTGCAGCTGCAGATAACAGTTCAAATTCAAAATCTGATTCAGGCTGTTTGAACCACATGACTGATTGAAAAGGAGTGGTGGATAGATTTTGACAAATCGAAGAAGAACAAGCTTGCTTTGATCCACAAGCTTCGATTGGGCAATGGTTTCCTTCGTGCAACCTGCTATGATCCAACTCTAAACCTGCTTCGATCCATATACTAAACCCTTTGACACATATAGTTTCGACACTATAAATTACAAGTCTATCTTCACGCTTGCTTCGATCCACAAGCTTCGACTGGGCAATGGCTTCCTTCGAGCAACCTGCTTCGATCCACTTCTAAACCCTTCGACACACATAGTTTCGACACTATGAACTACAAGTCTATCTTCATGCTTGCTTCGATCCATAAGCTTCGACTGGGTAATGGCTTCCTTTGAGAAACCTACTTAGATCCACCTCTAAACCCTTCAACACACATAGTTTCGACACTATGAATTACAATTTAACAAAAAAACTTGCTGATAATAGTTCATTGCAAGACAATGATCAATTCGACATAAGTTCAATGTTTGAAAACTTTTCGACCACAAGGATAGTTGGTTGTGGAATTTTAAGTTTGGACATTTGAACTTTCAACCACTTAATCAACTGATTACTCAAGATATGGTTTTCCAAGTCTTGAGATGCTTGAAAAAACTTTGTGAAGTTTTTTTAGTAGGAAAGCAATCCATAAATTATTTCGTTTCGTCTATGCCAATGAGATCATCTTGAATACTCAAGGTGGTAAATTCATATGAATATAGTCCATTCGAAGAACATACAATTGGTGGAAACAAATATTGTTTTGTCTGTTGATGAGTTTGGTCGAAGGTTATGGATCTATGTGATCAAAATGAAAGGATGAAGTAAGTGGTACATTCAGATGAATGTGGTTCATTAGAAGAACCTACAATTGGTGGAAACAAATTTTGTGTTGTCTGTTGATGAGTTTGGTCGAAAGTTGTGGATCTATGTGATCAAAACGAAAGGACGGAGTATTCAACCAGAGTAAAGAAAAAGACCAAAGTTCTACAGAGATTCAAGATCTTTGTAGAAGGAATCAAGTCGAAGATAGAATTTTGAAGAACATTGATGAAATCCATAGGCCATGCTACATGATCTTACTTTGTAGGCCTCAATGCTTGTGTTTCAATCCATAATTAATTGTTTACACAATGAATTAAGCTCTTACCCAAGTTATTAAGCCGTTGTCCAAAAGATCTTTCCATAAAGTAACCTTGTTGGTACAAAATCTGTCTTGAGCCCATACTTTGCTTACTTCTGATTATACTCCACCATAAATCATGGAAAGTAGCCCCTCTATACCCACAACTTTGTTACTTCATCTTGGGATCATGGAAAACTTGACATAACTTGATATTTGCGTTCCATCCAAACTATAATTTGTTATCTTACAAATCTGATTACTTCAACTTCCCAAACCTTTTCTCTATAAATAGAGAGACCATTTGCAAGCTAAAGGGGGCCAGATTCTTGTGTGTTGAAAAATCCCAAAACACTCCCAAACTCTCAAAAACTCAAAACCTACACACAAGCACACAACTTGGCACATTCTAACTTCACACACAAAATCTCAAATCCCTTTGTGCATTTTTCGGCCTTTCGATCCACTAAGCTTCCATGCACCACATAGGAACTATCCCAACCCTTAAACCACTTCTGTAAATCCTCCTTCCTAATCCACCATTTTCAAAAATCCACCATTGCAGCTTGACTTGTCCAGAGCAGTTTGGAAAGCTACAAGATATTCTAGCAATTGGAGTAGCTTCAGGGAGGTCCAGACAAGTTTAATCCACCATCAAACCATTTCTGGAATTCGTGTAGAAGTCCTTCGAATTTCACTCAAAGGGTAAGTCTTTTTCAAACTTGGAACTCTTCATTCAAGCATCATTTGTATATACATTATGAAGAAAAGATGTAGATATCATGTCTAGGAAGCTGACCATGTCCATGGTTTTGATTATCTTTGCTTGTACATTGAGAATTTCTTCTCTGATCAATTAGGTTTTAGTTTTAGTACTGAACAAAATTCATGCTAACCTTTGATCTATAGCTTTCGAAAACTATATGGTTAGATTCGTTTTCAAATTTTAGGCAAGTTTGATGTTTACATTTTTTTGATTTGGATGAGAAATGAAGCTTTTAGAAGCTTAACAATGGTGATATACATCCCTACGCGCACGAAGGAAGAAGATGAAGCCATGTTCAAGTTTTCAGAAATGAGTTCATTTTATATTTAGTGTCAGCTGGATAACTAACGGATGAAACAGACCACCCCAGTGGTATAAACAGCGCGCGCTAAAGCCTTGCCATGTAGAAGGTCCTGGGTTCGAGCCCCAGCGAGACCTTTTGTCACTTTTCCAAATTTTCTCACTTTTTTGTTTGCAGGAAGCGCGCCTGGGCCTCCATTGGTTAGGCCTTGACATTTCCATTTTCTGAACCCCCATGACGTTAATGTTATATCTTTATCTCATTTTCTTTACTTCATTATTTTCATTATTATAATTATTTTTATTAATCAAAAACGCCAAAAATATATTTAACTTAATCTTAATCTTAATTTTTCTTTAGTTTAATTAACTTGAAAAAGACAAAAAACATTTTCCTATTTATTTTCTTTTCTTTAACTTAATCTTAATTTTTCTTTAGTTTAATTAAATTTCTTTTTAGTTAAATAGGCCAAAATCTTTCTTTAACAAAATAAAAACAAATTAATTTTCTTTTCATTCATGTCTTGTACATTATATTTCTTTCAATTCTTGTATATTATTCAAGTTTCAATATGGTTATAATAGATAATTAGGTTTAATTTCTTACAATCCCCATTTGCAAATTTGTACACCCCATCCCCAAAATGGTTGTAATAGCATAGTAAATTTACTTTCCGCAATTTATCGCTTTCATATCAATGCTAGTAAATTAGGGTTTGTATGGAAAGATAAAATCAATACTTAGAAAACCTAAATTCAAGATAAATCAAGCATGAAATGCAAACACTTGCACACTTGCACCTCCAGGGTTAACTCCACTTGTTGCCTTAAGAAAATGGTGATGTTATGCATATGGGACGTCTTAGCAAAAACAATAAAAAAATACAAGATCATAGTCCCTCGATGACGCTTCAAATGTTGCCTTATAAATGTTCTTAGTCCCTCAAGAGAAATGCTAAGATATCTCACAACATTTCTATTCATGACTATACGATGACCCACGCCCGTCCCTTTACATCCAAAGATAAGTCCTCTTACCAATCAATGGTAAGATATCAATATCAAAGGAAGGAAGAAATTAACAAAAGACTTTTGAGTAGGTAGAACGTTCTTAGTTGCTTGCTCACAATCCATCTTCAAAAAAACAAACATCTTTTCGAACACACCAAACACTTTCAAAACCTGAAATATTTTCAAAAAGTCCAACACTTTGCATGCATTCTTATAGAGACGAGAATCATTTCAAAGTTTGCCTAAATGAAGTCGATTTTCAAAAATACTTTCAAAATCCACCAAAATGCATTTCAAACAAAGCAATTTTAGAAGTGATCTAGCAAGCAACTAAGAGCCCATAGATAACTATGGATGAAAAGGGTGCTAACACCTTCCCTTTTCATAATCTACCCCCCGAAATCAAGAAAACATCTCAAAGGTCTTTCCTGTTCTTTTCACCCTCTCCTTATTGGATAAAAGAAAAGTCAATGGCGACTCTTGCTATCCGCAACAATTGCGATCAAACGCAAAACAACAAAGTCAGTTCTCCTACCGTATTACAGAACTGGCGACTCTGCCGAGGAGTACTTAAAAGTGGGGTTACATTTATGGGTCCTTGTTTGCTTTACATTTATGGGTCCTTGTTTGGGTTTGTATTGATTCTCTACCCGGATCAGGGAACACCATTAGGTAAGTAGCAATAGATTATGGAAAATGTGTGGGGTATACCGACATGGTTAAAATGATGCTACGTTAGTGTGACATATTTGTTGGTACCGGTAGCCCTTGAGTTTAGTCAAGGAGAATACGAGGCCTCTGTGTGGTGTCATGAAGCAATAAATGACCTTAAAACCTTTAATTGAACAACTTGGCCATTAAGAAGTAGTGAGGTAGCCAACTTTGGTGCAGTTCGAAGTTGGTTGATACTCGATACTACGCTCATTGAGATCAGACTTTCGAGATATTTCGCTCGCCAATAAAGAGGCTTGTGCTGAAACAATGCCCGATGAAGAAAGATCAGTGATATTGAGATCCCCTAGAACCCGGTTACTTTCTAAGGCAAGTTGAGCCAACTAAACTTCAAGAGGGTACTTACCTATAAACTCCATGCAAGCCTAAACCTAAGAATTTATTTGTTTTGTTTGTACATAACGACTTGTTTGCTTTTGTTTGTGTATGATTACTTGTACATAACATCATGACATCATACCATAGTATTGTCAATAACCATTTCAAGGATCTCAAAGGCCTATGATGCAGGGTCATGATAAAACAGACGTCTATCAAGGGGCAAGAGGATTTATTCTCCTCTAACCAAATGCTGTCAAAGACCAAAGCACGCTAACAAGAGTCAAGGGCTATGACCCATTCGACATGGTGAGTTTGATTCTCGTAGAAGGACGTTTCAATGATACGAAGTTCTTCAATCAAGGCTACAGTCAAAGTTCAGCTTCTGACATTTTCTTGTGTTTACCCTGCGAGATCCTTGAAAACATTGCATCCACATACCATGCATCATATCATGACATGTTTCCCCATACAGGTTTTCACATCTGCTTTCTGTTTATTTCAGTAGAGATGACTCTAGAGCAAATAGTTAAAGATCTCCAAGCTCATAATGCCCAGTTCCAACAAATGTTCCTGAACTTAGCCAAGGGGTAGGAAGATCTGAAAGCACTTTTCACCAAAGGGAGAAAGAAGAAGAAGAAGGTTATCATCCTCAACATAGGAAGAAAGTTCAAGGGGCCTGCCGAACAAGCTCAAAAGGATGATGCTTCTTTTGAACAAGAAGACAATCAAGAAGAGGAAGCTAGAAGCACTAGAGCTAGGGATAACCAAGCTACTGAGGACGAAGACTATTCTGAGGAGCAGTGTCCACCAGCGGATGAAAAATACAAATAACTTGAAGACAGACTAAAGGCCATGAAATCCAAGTTGTGCATGGCTTGGACTTTGGAGACTTGGGTTTGATTCCTGGGGTGGTCATTCCCCACAAATTTAAGATCCCTATCTTTGCCAAGTATGACAGGTTCTCTTGTCCTAAGATGCATATGAGATCTTATGTCCGTAAGATTCAGCCACACACCACTGATCAAAAGTTGTGGGTTCACTTTTTCCAAGAGAGTCTATCTGGGACGTAGTTGGAGTGGTTTTACCAATTGGAAGGTACCAATATCCACACCTGGGAGGATCTAGCTGCTGCTTTCTACAAGCAGTACCAATACAATGCTGATCTTGCACCAACTCGTGTGTAGTTATAGAATATGACCATGGGTTCCAACAAGGGCTTCAAAGAATACGCCCAAAAATAGAGAGACCTGGTTGGCAGGGTGAAGCCACCCTTAACTGAAAGGGAGTTGATTGATATCTTTATGGGAACTTTGACAGGACCTTTCTTCAATCACCTAATTGGAAGCTCTTCGGCCGGGTTCACCGAGATGATTCTAACTGGGGAACAAGTTGAAAATGGAATCATAAGCGGAAAGATCCAAGGAGATACATCCTCTAATACTCAGAAGAAGCCATACAATGGGAAGAAAGAGTCCAATGCTGTGTACGATCAAAAGGGTCGTAACAAGAGTAACCACGACCAGTCTGTGGGGGCAGTCCTGATCTCTAATCCTGCATCGACGCGACAACAACAACAGGGAAATCAACGAAGGCAAGACGAGCCCAAGAGATAGTTTACCAACATCAATGTGCCACTGTCTCAAGCATTGCAATACATGTTGAGGATGAATCTGATTACGTTGATAGGACCTCATCCAAATCCCAAAACTTCTTCTCCTAACAACAATCCCGATGCAATATGTTCCTATCATTCCGACAGTCCCGGGCATGATACTAACGATTGTTGGGCATTGAAATACAAGATTCAAAATATGATTGATGCCAAGGAGATTGAATTCGGCCCTTCTAAGACTCCCAACGTGATCACCATTCCCATGCCAAATCATTGAGAGCGTCCAGTTCATTTTGAATTTTCAATTGTAATTTCTTTTGTTTGTTCGAACACTTATCTATTATGTTAAACTTTGTTTCATTAATGCATTGCATATGTTTGTCTTGAATTAATCCATTTGTTTTCATTATATTTAAACTGTGCTTTTTACTCCCTTTTTGTGATATTCAACTCTCATTAAAAGTTTTAAGCCTTCAGAGGGAGGATGATGAAAAGAATATCATAATCTCATACATTATGATTTTGGACATACCTTGCTAGCAATGTACATACGTTATTTCAATTACTAAACAATAGAGTTATAAGGAAGATAGTCCCTAGTCAACCCCTTTGAGCCAAAGAAGTAGGAGTTTTATTTTTCACACAAATTGAAACCTTTAATCAAAACCTGGGGTAGGGTAGTTTCTCAGGTAATTCAAAAGCGCGTTCAGTCACAAGCTTTCACTTCATACACAACGAATGACATCAAGAACGTCCTTCTGAATCAAAAGACGACGATGGTTCCCTATAAAATAGAAAGTCATTATCTCTCAAAAGAAAATCCCACTGTTGTACCCCAAAATTTGCCCTCTCATTTCTCAAAGGACCACCCTGAACCCTCAGGTTTGTTCCCATCCAATTTCAAGCCTTGAATTACAAATTTTCCAAGAAAGTCATCCACAAGGGAAAAATGGTCATTTGCACACTGAAAAGTCAAACTTTGACTTTTGGGTCAAAATCAAGTTTCAAGAATCATATTTCATCAAGACATGTTAAAATATGAAGTTTGTTTCATTAAGAAAATCAAAAGTCAAATTTTCTTTGGAAAAGTCAAAATTCCAAATACTTAGAAATTTTTCCAAGTGTTTAGGAAATATGATGAGCTCAGAACTTCTAACACAAGAGTTATAGATTTCAATGAGATCTAAAAAACTGCAGAACATAACTTCTCCTAGAAATGTTGGGATTTCAAGTTATACATCCTTAAAGACACGTCCATGAAACTGAAGCACTCAGCAAATTTTGGACAGTTCCAAGACAGAGTTTGGTTACAACTTCTGGGCCAGTTTTCATAAATATTCAGTCAGAGTTTGCAAGGGTAATTCAAAAAAGGTTTACAAAGCATGTTGTAAGCTTCCTGGAAAGTCTGAGATATCCTTCAGAACATGCTAGAGCAAGGAGATACAAAGACCAAAAGTTGGATGTTTATTCTAAATTACGCTGAAGCTGAACCTCTGATCCAAAATTAAGCAATGATGCAGAATCTCACATTGCAGGATTTTTGGTTTGATAAATCTCATCATCATTTAATGCTCACAACCACTTTTGAGTCTTTATCCAAAATATTTCCCCACGTGTGGCATAGAAGTACCTTTACTTTCTTGGAAAAGCAAACTTTTGTATAAAAGTCTGTTGGGCCCATACGTTGCTTTTGCTTTTGAGGTTACCTTTCCTTAATTCCTGCTTACAAATCCAGCTTAGGCGCTGCTAAAACTGCTAACCACCATACCTATTTGAACTTACTTCAAGAACAAGTCAGCGCCTAGCTTATGATGGTGGTGCCCCTTGATCTCTCTAAGCTACTAAACCTTTGCCTATAAATTAGACTTTATTGGAAACTCTAAAAGGGTCTAAAAATTGAGAAAGAAAAAGCCTTGAACCCCTCCATTTTTTTTCTCAAGTGTTTCTTGACCAAAATCATCCATACAGTTTCTGATTCACATATTAGAAGCTATCCTAACTTCTGTGTTCAGACTGTAACACACTCTCCATCCACATCCACCTCAAAGAAGTCAGAACTTGACTCCTTGGCTGTTCCAGAATTCCCTAACCATCCGTAGCCCAAGTTGAAAGCTTCCAGCCTGCTGAGCACGTGAAGGAGCTATTCAGAACATCACCAGCATTCAGAACCAGACTTCAGCTCACAGATTATTTTCCAGCTGCAAGGTAAGTTTCTGCTGACTCTTATCACATCACTTAGGCATTATCAGATTTGCATGTTCAAAAATACAATGTAAATATCATGATTCTGATGCTGCATACATTTTGAGGTTCCATGTATTTGCCTACCTAGGTAGAGAGAATTCCAGTCCAGAACTTCTTGAAGAAATCAGGACTCAAAATTAGGATTAGTAAATTCATACTTGCCTCTGATTTATATTTCTGACATCTCTTGTTTTTGAAACATTATGAAACCTACCATAACTGTTATATTCATATCTTCTGTTTTGTTGAAAAATGACTAAGTTGCAGATGTTCTGACTAGTATGGAGAGGGAGACTAAATTCTTCCAGTGGCATCAAAACTTCTGAAATCTTCTTTGTTCCCAGTGGATCCAGAACTTCTGACTTTACCTATTTTTGCTAATGTGATTTCTATTTTTTGCAGCACGCCAGAGTCAGAACTTCTGATCTCTTTTAGTTCAGCAATGCGCTGATTCTATTTTTCTTTTTCCTTACCATTTTTGCTATCACTTCTATTTTCACTAATCAAAAACACCAAAAAAACATTTATTACATTTTTTATGCTTTATTTTATTTCTTAAAACATAAAAAGATCAAAATATTTTCTTAAATAAAACTTATTTCTTTACTTAAATAAAACAAGTTCATTTTACATTTCTTGTACATTCTTATCTATTCAATATGGTTGTAATAGTAACTTAGGATTTTAACTTTGCTTGCAATCCCCAGTTATACTATGTACACCCCCTCCCACAAATGTTGTAATAGCGTAGTAACTTTAAATTCCGCAATTTATCGCTTTATATACAATCGCTAGTAATTAGGATTTGTATGGAAAGACTAAAACCAATGCTTAGAAAACCCTAATCAAATACAAAAATCAAGAATGCAAACAATACATTTGCACACAAGCACCCCCTAGGGTAAATCCACTTGGTTGCCTTACAAAAGGGCCATATTACGCATGCAAGGTATCTTAGCAAAAACAAGCAAAATACAAAGATCATAGTCCCTCGATGACGCTATCTAAGTTTCCTTTCAAATGATCTTAGTCCCTAAAAGAGAATGATAAAATACCTTGGAACATTGCTAATCATGGTTATACGATGACCCACGCCCGTCCCGTTTACATCCAAAGATAGGGTTACTTACCAAGTCAATGGTAAGATAACAATGTCAAAGGAAAATAAAATGAACAAGAAATATTTTTGAGTAGGTAGAATGCTCCTAATTACTTGCTCAAATTCAAACAAACATCCTTGCTATTTTCAACACCAACACCTACACATTTCAAAACATCTTACAAACTTGAAAACATTTTCAAAAAGATCAACATCTTTGTATACATTCTTACGAACAAGAATCATTACAAAGATTGCCTAAACGACGACATCTTTACAAAATACTTTTAAAAAAAAACCACACAAAACAAAATTTCAAACAAAAGCAAGTGATCTAGCAAGTAACTAAGAGCCCATGGAAAGCCATGGGTGAAAAGGATGCTAATACCTTCCCTTTTCATAATCTACCCCCCGAACTCAAGAAATAATCTCAAAGGTCTTTCCTGTTCTTTTTCACCTTTCCTTTTGGATAAAAGAAAAGTCGGTGGCGACTCTTGCTAACCGCAACATTTGCGATCAAATGCAAAACACTCAAGTCAGTTATCCCATCGTATCACACCCACTGAGTCAAAATCTACGAAGGAGACTTAAGAAAAATAGGGGCATCCCGCTGACTGTTGTCTCAAAAATAAGAAAAAAGAAGTCAGGCAAAAATCAGGGATAATAAATCGAAAAGAGGTCGTTACAAATCCTCGACAACATGAAAAATGTCAAAAATGACTGCCTTCACAAATAAATCTCAAGTATCCAAACCATCACCAAAACGCCATTCAAGACTCAATTGGAATTCAAAACACAAAACTAACTGAGTATAGGGTTGAAGAACATCATGAAGAACGGGTTGGGTGCAAATAAACTTTGAGCCTTATCCTTTGTTTCTTAAACTGTAAACCAGGCCACGGTATAACCCCTTAAAAGTCCTAATTAAAGAATGGGTTAGTTCGAAAGCATATTGTTACAAAAGGTATCTTGACTACTGTAAGGCTTACTGTAAATCCGGAGTTGAATTCATATTCTTACAAAATTCTTTTATTTGCTGAAAATGCATTTTCAAAACTTCAAGACAAACATAAACTTTGCATTGTTTGAATACCGCTGTTTACATATGGCTATTTATTTGACAACAGAGAAATTCACATGGCGACTATCCAATGAATGGAAATTCTCTCAAAGAACATAATCACTTCAAATGGAAAAACACTTCCAATGAAAAATCTCCCATGAGAAAGGGGGCATGACATGTTACTGTCCAACTCATCTGTGGCAGTCAAGTCGAGATTCTAAGAAGTCTCTCAAGAAGTACTGAATAACCAGGGGCAGGTCTGCATCCAAATCACTTGGGACATTGAACATGAATTCCAGCAAAAGGTCACGTGAGACCAAGTATACATTTTTTGGAAGTGCTACAACACTTACTACTATGGACAACGACAAATCCCCACAAAGTCCATTTCATAAGGTGATCCCCATTGAAGTCGCCAGAGCCAACTCTATAAGGTTATCCCCAAAGAATAATCTTCACGGATAAGGGTACAAACCCCACAAGGCCAAATTCATGAATATCCCCATAAAGTTGGATTCATCCAATCCCCAGCCAAAGTTTCAGTCTCCGGAAAACCTCTCCCCAGCTGAGTTGGTCTCAAGAAGAATCCTCGAGGAGTTCTTCCAAAAGAAAACACCTCCCCAGCAGTTCGTCAAATATTCTTTTCAACATGGTTTATTTCCCCAACAAACTACAAATTCCCCAGCTTTAGTTTGCCTCTCATACTATTACAAATTAAGGGACCACAACATCTAATCCCCAGTGAAGTCGCTAACAGTTACTGAAGCCTGGACCCGACCAGTTAGTAGTTTAGCTTCTTCAATTTCTAAAACCTGGACCCGACCAGATAACAGTTTGAGTTGCTAAAACCTGGACCCGACCAGATAACAGTTTGAGTTGCTGAAACCTGGACCCGACCAGATAACAGTCGATATCAATTCCAATTTACTAAAGCCTGGACCCGACCAGATAATAGTTTAACTTCTCCAATCATTACTGAAGCCTGGACCCGACCAGATATTAGCTCAACTTTTTCAAATCACTAACAAAACTCCTCTTCCCCAGTAGAGTTTTCCACTATCTCTAGTGAGTCACTGTAAATCCTGGGATCCGACCAGATAATAGTTAACTTCCTTATCCCCAGCAAGTTGGTGTGAAACCCGGAATCCGACCAGATAACAACTAACTCTCAAGAGGTAATTCCCAACTAGAGCAACGGTCGACTAGAACTCCTGAACTCTTTCCCTCAAGCAGAAATCAACACTCTCCATGGAGTTTCCTTCAAGCGAATCCAATATTCCCCAGCGGATTTTCTCCTCAAACAACAGAACATGAATCCCCAGTGGAAACATCCTAAAACAAGGTCTGAAGAGGAGCATACTCTTCATTTCCAACAACCGTCCGAGATTTCATTTCCCAAGGCTCAACAACATTTGTCAAGGATTTATTTTCCCAGACAAAGATACACTTCAATAACATTTTACATTTCATACATCATAGCATATGCATACGAAACACATATAGCACAATCTCATTTATTTTGAAAACACCATTACATAATGCATTTCATACATCATGACATTGCATACAGCTAACGCTTTACCTTTTCAGGAAAAGATCAATCAACAGATAATTATCATCAACAATTTTCAACAGGTCCAAGATTAGTTCCCGAAACAAGATAGAGCAACTATCTATGCGACCAGATGCAGCTTCACACGGGCTCATCATGAAGCAATCTTACACGGGTTCCTTCTAAATTCCAGGCGCAACTTCACACGGGCTCATCATGAAGCAATCTTACACGGGTTCCTTCTAAATTCCAGATACAACTTCACACGGGCTCATCATGAAGCAATCTTACACGGGTTCCTTCTAAATTCCAGATGCAGCTTCACACGGGCTCATCATGAAGCAATCTTACACGAGTTCCTTTTAATTTCCAAATGCAGCTTCACACGGGCTCATCCTGAAGCAACCCTACCCAGGTTACTTCTCATAATTTCCAAATGCAGTTTCACACGGACTCATCCCGAAGCAACCCTACCCAGGTTCCTTCTCATAATTTCCAGATGCAGTTTCACACGGACTCATCCCGAAGCAACCCTACCTAGGTTCCTTCTCATAATTTCCAGATGCAGTTTCACACGAACTCATCATGAAGAAGCCCTACCCAGGTTCCTTCTCATACATTTCTAGATGAAGTTTCACACGGACTCATCCTGAAGCAGCCCTAACCAGGTTCCTTCTCATACATTTCCAGATGAAGTTTCACACAGACTCATCCTGAAGCAGCCCTACCCAGGTTCCTTCTCATACATTTCCAGATGAAGTTTCACACAGACTCATCATGAAGCAGCCCTACCCAGGTTCCTTCTCATACATTTACAGATGAAGTTTCACATGGACTCATCCTGAAGTAGCCCTACCCAGGTTCCTTCTCATATATTTCCAGATTAAGTTTCACACAGACTCATCCTGAAGCAGCCCTACCCAGGCTCCTTCTCATATATTTCCAGATGAAGTTTCACACAGACTCATCCTGAAGCAGCCCTACCTAGAATCCTTCTCATATATTTCCAGATGCAGTTTCACACGGACTCATCCCAAAGCAGCCTTACCCAGGCTCCTTCTCATATATTTCAAGATGCAGTTTCAAATGGACTCATCCCGAAGCATCCCTATCCAGGCTCCTTCTCATAAATTCCTAGACACAGTTTCACACAGACTCATTCTGAAGCAGCCCTACCTAGGCTCCTTCTCATATATTTCCAAATGCAGCTTCACACAGGCTCATCCTGAAGAAATCTTACACGGGTTCCTTCTAATGTATTTCCAAATGCAGCTTCACAAGGGCTCATCACGAGTTCCTTCTGATACATTCCGGACACGACTTAACATAAGTCCATTCTAGCATGTCAGTCATAATTAAATCGACTAAAGATTTATTCTGATACTTCTCCCAGTTACAGTCAAGCTAAGACATAGTCTAATTTCTATCAACAATCACCTTTGGATGGCATCTATAAGCCCATCTTCGATAACTCTCCATCATCTCTCCAAATGGCATCTTTAAGCCCATTCTCTACACAATCAACTAACACATAGTCGAGTGCAAATTTTTGGGCACTCTAGTGTTCAATCATCTTCTACCTATAAGCTATGAATGACGACATATCATTCTCGCTTTTCAGGTTTCAGAAGATTAAACAGGGGCAACTGTTGTACCCCAAAATTTGCCCTCTCAATTTCTCAAAGACTCTCTCACAAAAATCTCCATTGCTCAAAATTGCATAAGGTTTGATCAGCTCAAGACACTTCCTCAACACTGGGCTCAAATTAAGGTTTGGGTTTGGACAAGTACAATTGGACTTTTAATGCCCCATATAGTTTCCATGGATCATATTGGGCTCTCAAGCATCAGGTCGAAGATGGAACTTTTAAATCCTCGAAAGGAGGAAGAAGCAAATGTTGAAAGGGAAAAGCAGATAAAAAAAGGTGTGCAACTGCAGATAATAGTTCGAATTCAAAATCTGGTTCAGGCTGTTCGAACCACATGACTGATTGAAAAGGAATAGTGGGCAGATTTTGACAAATCGAAGAAGAGCTAGCTTTCTTCGATCCACAAGCTTCGATTGGGCAATGGTTTCCTTCGAGCAACCTGCTTCGATCCACCTCTAAACCTGCTTCGATCCATATACTAAACCCTTCGACACACATAGTTTTGACACTATAAATTACAAGTTTATCTTCACGCTTGCTTCGATCCACAAGCTTCATCTAAGCAATGGCTTCCTTCGAGCAACCTGCTTTGATCCACTTCTAAACCCTTTGATACACATAGTTTCGACACTATGAATTACAAGTCTATCTTCATGCTTGCTTTGATCCACAAGCTTCGACTGGGCAATAAATTCCTTCAAGCAACTTGCTTCGACCCACCTCTAAACCCTTCGACACACATAGTTTCGACACTATGAATTACAATTTAACAAAAAAACTTGCTGATAATAGTTCATTGCAAGATAATGATCAATTCGATAGAAGTTCAATGTTTGAAAACTGTTCGACCACAAGGATAGTTGGCTGTGGCATTTGAAGTTTGGACATTTCAACTTTCGACAACTTAATCAACTGATTACTCAAGATATAGTTTTCTAAGTCTTGAGATGCCTGAAAAAACTTTGTGAAGTTTGTTTAGTAGGAAAGCAATCCAGAAAATTTTCATTTTGACTATGCCAATGAGATCATCTTGCATACTCAAGGTGGTACATTCAGATAAATATGGTCCATTTGAAGAACATACAATTGGTGAAAACAAATATTGTTTTGTCCGTTGATGAGTTTGGTTTAAGGTTGTGGATCTATGTGATCAAAACGAAAGGACGGAGTAAGTGGTACATTCAGATGAATGTGGTCCATTCGAAGAACCTACAATTGGTGGAAACAAATTTTGTTTTGTCTGTTGATGAGTTTGGTCGAAAGTTGTGGATCTATGTGATCAAAACGAAAGGACGGAGTATTCGACCAACGTAAAGAAAAAGATCAAAGTTCTACAGAGATTCAAGATCTTTATAGAAGGAATCAAGTCGAAGACAAAATTTTGAAGAACATTGATCATATCCATAGGCCATGCTACATGATCTTGCTTTGCAGGCCTCAATTCTTGTATTTCACTCCATAATTAATTGTTTACACAATGAATTAAGCTCTTACTCAAGTTATTAAGCCGTTGTCCAAAAGATCTTTTCATAAAGTAAGCTTGTTGGTACAAAATCTGTCTTGAGCCCATACCTTGTGTGATACGGTGGCAGAACCAACTGTTATACTGGTTTGCATTTTGTATTTGCAAATGTCGCGATAAGCAAGAGTCGCCACCGACTTTTATTTTATCCAACAAAGGAAAAGGAAAAAGAACAAAAAAGTCTTTTTTCAAGATGTTTCTGAGTACGGGGGGGTAGGTTATAGAAAGGGAAGGTGTTAGCACCCTTTCTATCAGTGGTTTTCCATGGGCTCTTAGGTACTTTTCTCATTTTTAAAATTTCTTGTGCATGCTTGTTTTAAAAAAGTTTTACTTCGTGATAACCCTTGTATCAGTCCTCAAGAGTGTGACAAATTTGTTTTGAAAATTGTTTTGAAAAGTGTTTGTGTGAAAAGTTTTGTTTGAGCAAGTACCTAGGAACTAATCTACCTACTCGAAAAAAGTTTATTCATTTTCCTTTAGACAACGCTATCCTATTATTAAGGAATAGGTAGCACCGTCATTGGAGTTTTAAGGGACGTTTGAAGGGACAAATACGATCACAAAAGCAATGTTAGGAAATTTTAGTAATCATCCAAAGCCTTAAAGATCTTTTTCCGAGGCAACATCCGATTGGGCCATTTTAAATCTTTTGGGACTAGAGGACAACCACTAAAATTCCCTATACTTCATGACCGTATCGAAGGCAACTAGAGTGGAGTAAACCCTAGGAGTGAGCATGTGCAAGTGTATTTTTTCAGTTAATTATCTTTGCATAATTAGGGTTTTCTACTGCTTTAATTTCGATTCGTCTTTCCATACAATCCTATACATACATCTAAGCAGTTTATAGTTTGCGGAAATTAAAATGCGAGAAGTTAGAGTCCTAATTATTACATGGCTTTGGGCAGATACATAATTATTTTGGCTGAAAATAAAATGCGGAATTAAAACCCTATTTAAATCTATTACAACCTCAGAGCAGTTACAAATAATAATAAAAAAAGGAAAATTAAAAGCGCGCGGCAAATTAAATGCGAGAAATAATCAGACGACCTAAAAATCTAATTTGAGAAAATATTTATGTTATTTTTTGAGGAAAAATTAGGTTAAGTACAAAGTTAAACCCTAATTCTAATTATTTTGAATTATAATAAAAAGACATTAAATCACCCTAATTTAATTAAACTAATTAATTAATAAAATATTTTTTATAAAAAAAATATTTTTGATGTTTTTTATGATTTTTGATTAAATAAAAAATATGATTTTTTTGGTGTTATTAAAAAAAGATATAATTAACAAATAATAAGAAAAAGAATTGAAAATAAAAAAAAAGGTAGGACTTGGGCCTGTATGAGCAACCCAGGGGGGGTATGTTTCAAATTTTTGTTTGGCCCATGCATATTGAGCCCAATCCTGCGCTAAATCCTGTGCTTCTCTCCTCTGATGATGCATGGTAGTCCCTCAATGTTGGAACGTGAGATTTGGTATGATGATGGATCTCAGGGCTGAGATCTGGGGTACACGGTAGGCGGTAAGTCATGAGGCACGCTGGATATGCATTTAAATGGTCAGAAAATAAGAAAACGTTTGGACCTGGGATCGAACCCAGGTCCCTTGCTTCACATGTTCCTACCCCTGCCATCTGCGTTGCATTGGCTATTTGTTATAATAATAAGATTCAATCATAATATATAAAACAAAGTGGCTAGGTTGAAAAATTAAAAAAATGCGCGATTATTTAAATAGACCAATAGAGTGGTGACGAGTCATCGTCTTCTTCCCTGTCCATCGTCTTAGGTATCAGATTTATACCTACGGACAGAGCTCCATAGCTATAACCCTGTAATCCTCTAAAATCCATACAACGCATGATAAATTAATTCCAAAGACACCAATCAACTCGTCTTAATCTCACGAGTATCATGGTATCATTTTCTTGGCCTAATTTTACTTGTATAGAGAAGCCCCAAAATGACTTCTTAAACCCTAACCATGGAAACCATCAGTATATGCATCAAAACGTTAATTAAATAATCCCAACATGTTGCAAATATGTTAACAATCACAAATATATCATTCAAATATGCTTAAGATGCAAGAATTATCGTAATCGATTTTGAGAAAAGATGCAAACTGTATGAGGGCTATGGGGTGATTCTGGGCTTGTGAATGCTTGCAATTGATTGTGTTAGCTCCAAGAGATGTCCAGGAAGCGATTGGAAGATTTGGAATGGCCTGAATCACCATCTATATGAGAAAATGATCCACCACTTTGTCCAATTTTTGAGTTTTCTTTCTCTCTTCTCGCGGCTGCAACCCTTATTCTCTTGCCTTGTTTTTGTTCACTATATGTATATGATGAATTAGGGTAACAAAAACGACCTGAATCCTATGGAATTATGGAGATTGAATGTGATTTTGTTGCCATATGATATCTTTCCATAACCATCCAAATCATGCTATTTTTGCCTCAAATTTCCTTGATTCGTTTTGATCTGATTTGGCTAACTTAATTAGATTTGATTTCCATCAAAATCAGATCATCAAAATAATCTTTGATATTTTTTGTTATTTATTTGATTTAATGTGATTTTTAATAAATAAAAATAAAAATAAAATAAATAAATAGAGCAAATAAGATATGGATGCTGATTTAGTTCGTGGACCATGTCCTTAATAAGATACAATCCTAAAATGCTAGGCCCTTTTGGCAAAAAAATGCATTTTTGAGCACATTTGACTTTTGGCAATTTTCCAAAAATGGTCAACTTTGACAATGCATAACTCTTCCAATTTTAACCCTAGAGAGGTGTTCTTGGACTTCTTAGAAAACTTAGGATGTACCCTACACAACCCTTTTAGGCTCATCTCAATTGAGTCTTCCATGTTCGTGTAAGAATCTTTGACCCAAAAGGTGTTTTTGTTGACTTTTCAAAAGGACCTATAATGTAGAAATTCATATCTTTTTATGAGTGTATTTTTTGAATTTGATGGCTGAAGATGAGTTGTAGGAAATTGAATTCCCTTCAAAATGAGACTTGGATGAGAAATTTCTGATAAAGTATGATAAAGTTATGCTTGGTCAAAGTTTGGTTGACTTTTCCTAAGAAACCCTAATTTAGCAATTTTTGAGTTTTGATGAATTAGGAGCATTCCTTGGGGAATCATGGTCAACCTTTGATCAAATGATAGATATCACTTAAAAATGTTGATGTTGGCCAAAAATCTTGAAGTTTGATTGTATGTGGGCCACAATTGACTTTTGACCTAATACAGTCGATTCTCAAGCATCTGAGCAGTTGACTGACAAACTTCTTGTGCTAGGCTTGAAAATTAACATGGAGGGCCTTGAGGACATATTATGACTATGGAGAGAATATGAGGCCTTTTAAGCTCACCCTTCTTGATGAAAATGGAAACCCTAGTTGGAGGTTCATTGCTTTAGGAGAGAGTTTATCTGGTCAACTCTTGGGCATCCTTGAGCAAGTTAAGGGTCTTAATGAGCCTAAAATGGGAGGGAAAATTTTGGGGTACAACAGCTGCCCCTGTTCAAACTTCTTACACCTGAGGATGTAGATTGGCTTGTCTGCCTTTCGTGATCTGAAGGTGGGAGATGATTGAACACTAGAGTGCCCAAAAATTTACACTCGCATGCAATGCCTGGTGATTGGTGATATCTGGAATGGGCTTACAAATGCCATTTGGAAGTCGGCAGATAATTGTCGGAGATGGGCTTAAAGATGCCATCCAGAAAAGATATCGGTTGAATAAGAGATTCTTTTGCGAGAATTCCTGCACCTGCCGTTGAGGAGGACTTCATCAGGGAATGTTGATTTATGTCTTGGGAAATTGAGTCTAGGAGCTTCGGTTGTCCATTACTCTACTGGGGAGTTAATTCTTGATTGAGGAGATGGAAGTGACCTGCATATCTGGTCAGGGTCCAGGCTGTACAGTGACTTACTGGGGAAGGGTGAACTCGACCGTAACTGGTCGGGTCCAGGTCTTACAATGCTGTAAATTGTTATCTGGAGATAAGGGAGAAGGAACCTGGATAATAGGGTTGCTTCAAGGTGAAAGCCTGAATAATAGGGCTATGAGAAGGAACCTGGATAGTAGGGTTACTTAGGGATGAGATCCTGGATAGTAGGGCTATGAGAAGGAACCTGAATAGTAGGGTTACTTCGGGATGAGAGCCTGGATAGTAGGGCTATGAGAAGGAACCTGGATAGTAGGGTTACTTCGGGATGAGAGCCTGGATAGTAGGGCTATGAGAAGGAACCTGGATAGTAGGGTTACTTCGGGATGAGAGCTTGGATAGTAGGGTTGTGAGAAGGAACTTGGATAGTAGGGTTACTTCGGAATGAGAGCCTGGATAGTAGGGCTATAAGAAGGAACCTGGATAGTAGGGTTACTTTGGGATGAGAGCCTGGATAATAGGGTTATGAGAATGAACCTGGATAGCAGGGTTACTTCGGGATGAGAGCCTGGATAGTAGGGCTATGAGAAGGAACCTGGATAGTAGGGTTACTTCGGGATGAGATCCTGGATAATAGGGCTGTGAGAAGGAACCTGGATTGTAGGGTTACTTCGGGATGAGAGCCTGGATAGTAGGGCTATGAGAAGGAACCTGGATAATAGGGTTACTTCAGGATGAGAGCCTGGATAATAAGGCTATGAGAAGGAACCTGGATAGTAGGGTTACTTTGGGATGAGAGCCTGGATAATAGGGCTATGAGAAGGAACCTGGATAGTAGGGTTACTTCGGGATGAGAGCCTGAATAGTAGGGCTGTGAGAAGGAACTTGGATAATAGGGTTACTTTGGGATGAGAGCTTGGATAGTAGGGCTATGAGAAGGAACCTGGATAATAGGGTTACTTTGGGATGAGAGCCTGGATAGTAGGGCTATGAGAAGGAACCTGGATAGTAGGGTTACTCCGGGATGAGAGCCTGTATAGTGGGGCTATGAGAAGGAACCTGGATAGTAGGGTTACTTCGGGATGAGAGCCTGGATAGTAGGGCTATGAGAAGGAACCTGGATAGTAGGGTTACTTCGGGATGAGAGCCTGGATAGTGGGGCTATGGGAAGGAACCTGGATAATAGGGTTACTTTGGGATGAGAGCCTGGATAGTAGGGCTATGAGAAGGAACCTGGATAGTAGGGTTACTTCGGGATGAGAGCCTAGATAGTAGGGCTCGTTCGGTTTCGAGAATTGAGTTTCCATTAGTCGTCTGCAGACGCGACCTGTATAACTGCTGGATTTGTTGAAGATAATCATCCTTTCTGAAAAGATATCAGGGTTAATTATATGCAATGCATGAAATGCCTCGTGAGATGATGTTCTCAAAATAAATGAGATTATGCTGTATATGATATGTATGCACATGTCATGATGTATGTACATGAAATGCTATTGGGGTATGCCCGAGTCTGGGAAAATAAATCCATGACTACTGCTGGAGAATATAGCATTCCTGACCGTTGTAGAGAATTGTGGTTCTTCTACTTCCGTTGGGGATGGTGAACAGAAATGACTATGCTGGAGATTTACTCTTTGTTATTTATGAATATTCTTTCAGAAAGAGATTCCATTTGAGAATAATTCTGGGGGGAAATAACTCTGTTAGAGGATGAGCTTTTACATCCAGAGAAATGAAATCTGCTTGGGAGATGATGTTTACAGGCCCGCTCGTGATTATGAAATTCGGCCGGGGAATATAGCTGTCGGGTTTCTGAATGACCCTGGCTGGGGAGATTACTTCTTGTTTCGGGAAAGCCGACATTAATGATTTTGAGTACTTTTACTCTGTGGGGAATGTATGTACTGATGATTATGCTCAAAAGCTGTCTCTGTCCCGATACTTGTTGGGCAGAGTAACTGTCGGGTTTGACACTTCTTGTTTTTCCCCCTATTTCTGGAATTACGAGTAATTGTCTTTTTGTTTTTTTATGTAAATATTTATGAGCAGCAATCATATTCAAATGTATATGTCAAGAATAAATCATTGGACGTTCTCGTAAAACAAAACAAAAAAAAGGAAAAACTCAAATTTTCTTGTGAAAATGATTTTGTATTGACTTTTGAAGTTGGCCTGTAATAGGCGTTTTTGTACAAGGAGGCTGATGCTCTAGTAAGAGAACGCCGCCGTAAAAATAGAAGCTATACAAATTTTTATAAAAGAAAACAACTATGTGAAACAATCCCATTGAGTTCCAACTCTGCTATTGCCCTCATGTCTTCGAGCATCTCATCACTTTGCTACTTGGCCGAAGGTTGATTAGATTGATTGGTGCCGTCCGAGCTTGATTTTCGATATCGAAGTCTGGTCGCAAGATGATCCAATGGGACATAGTGATATGCTTTATATCCCTAACTTTTGCCTGGACTGCCCTTTCGGGTTTTCAGTCCACCGGGATACCCTTTTTTTCCCAAGCCGCCCTTTCAGGTTTTCGACTTGCCGGGTGTACAGATTTTTCCATTTTCATCCCTTATTTTTGCCCGAACCCTTTTGGTTCGCCGGGAAGCCCTTATTTTTGCCTAGTCCAGTCAACCTAGCGGGTCTTTTAATCAGGCGTAGTATCTTTTCACTATGTATGCACTGACGGGGTGAGGAAGGTCGTCACCGTCCATTGTGGTTAGAATCATAGCTCCACCCGAGAAAATGTTCTTAACCACAAATGGCCCTTCATATGTGGGAGTCCATTTCCCCCTGGGATCACCTTACGACAGTATGATGCGCTTGATCACTAGATCCCTGAATTGATATTTTTGACGTCTAACTTTCTTGTTAAAAGCCTTGATCATTCGTTTTTGATACGTCTGACCATGACAGATAGCAGTAAGTCTCTTCTCATCGATTGGATTTAGCTAATCAAGATGAGTTTGGATCCAGTCGTCTTTGTTCAAACCCGCATCCTTCATAATCCTGAGGGAAGGTATCTGGACTTCGATGGGTAGGACTGCCTGCATGCCATATACCAGAGAGTAAGGTGTTGCACCTGTCGACGTCCGTGCTGAGATAAGGTATCCATGAAGAGAAAATGGTAACATCTCATGCCAGTCTTTGTATGTCACCGTCATCATCTGTACAATTTTATTGATTTTCTTGTTAGCCGCTTCAACAACGCCATTCATCTTCGACTGATAGGGAGAAGAGTTATGATGCTGTATCTTGAACTATTTACATAGCTCATTGATCATTGTGTTGTTGAGATTCGTACCATTGTCAGTAATAATTCTCTCTAGCACACCATACCAACAAATTAGATTATGTCGGATAAACCGCGCCACAATGTTCTTGGTTACAGTAGCAAAAGAGGCCGCCTCAACCCACTTCGTGAAGTAATCAATGACCACTAGAATGAAGCGACGCCCATTGGAAGTAGTGGGCCTGATTTCTCCGATCATGTCAATTCCCTACATTGCAAAGGGCCATGGAGCTGTCAAGACGTTTAAGGGAACCGGAAACACATGCACCTTATCAGCGTAGATTTGGCACTTATGAAACGCTCGAGAGTGATGATAACAATCGGCTTCCATAGTGGACCAGTAATATCCTGCCTGTAGGATCTTCTTAGCCATAGTATGTCCACTGGAATGGGTTCTGAAGGTACCTTCATGTAGATCCGTCATGATCCTCTCTGCTTCGCTCTTGTCTATACACCATAGTAATGTAGAGTCATGATTGCGCTTGAAGAGGATTCCATTACTGAGGAAGAACTTCATAGCAAATCTTCTCAGAAACTTCTTATCATTGACAGATTCCCCTTCGGGATACTCTTGAGCCTCAAGATACCTTTTGACTTTGTGAAACCAGGGTTTGTCTTCCACCTTTTCGGTATCGATTTCACAACAGTGTGCTGGTTCATCCGACCTCTCAATGGTGATTTGGGGAGCTTCATTGTCCCACCTGACTTTGAATATAGAAGACATGGTAGCTAGCGTGTCCTCTAACCGGTTCTCCTCTCGCGGGAAATGTTCAAAAGTTACCTCCTCAAAGTGTGGGAGCAATGTCAACACGTACTCTTTGTATGGGATGAGATTCAAATGCTTCGTATCCCATTCGCCTTTGATCTGACTTATTAATAAAAAGGCTGAATCCCCGAAAACATCCAAGAACTTGATCTTGAGGTCAATAGCGTCCTTGAGACCCATGATACAAGCTTCATACTCCGCCATGTTGTTAGTGCAGTTGAAACATAGTCGGGCGGTGAAAGGAGTATGACAGTCCTCAAGAGATATAATTACTGCGCCAATGCCGTTACTGGGTGTGTTTGAAGCTCCGTCAAAAACCATAGTCCATTGGGATCCCTCTTAGGGTCCTTCATCCGGTCCAAGTTCTTTGTAGTCAGTCACCAGCATAATATTCTCATCCGGGAACTCAAAATTCATGGGCTGGTAGTCATCCATGGCCTGATGAGCCAAATGATCAGCCAATATACTCCCCTTGATTGCTTTATGGGTTGTATATTATATATCGTACTCAGTTAAGATCATCTTCCATCTTTCTATTCTTCCGGAGAGAGTGGGTTTCTCGAAGATGTATTTGATCGGATCCATCTTAGATATCAACAAAGTAGTGTGTGTCAGCATATATTGTCTTAGTCGGCGAGTAGCCCATGCCAAAGCACAACAAGTTTTCTCGAGCAGTGACTATCGTGTCTCACAGTCTGTAAACTTTTTGCTAAGGTAGTATATTACATGCTCTTTTCGACCAGACTCGTCATGTTGTCCCATCACACACCCCATTGAATTGTCTAGCACTGTTAAGTACAATATCAAAGGTCTTCCTTCAAATGGAGGCAACAGAATTGGCGATTCTTGAAGGTATTCCTTGATTCTTTCAAAAGCTGTTTGGCATTCGTCATTCCACTTTACCACTTGATCTTTCTTCAGAAGCTTGAAGATGGGCTCACAAGTAGCAGTCAGATGTGAAATGAACCTGGCGATATAATTCAAGCGTCCCAAGAAACCTCTAACTTCCTTCTCTGTTCGAGGAGCCGACATATCTTGTATGGCCTTTACCTTTGCAGGGTATACTTGGATGCCTTTGTCGCTAACAATGAAACCCAGAAGTTTACCAGACCTTACCCCGAAGGTGCACTTGTTCGGATTCAACCTTAGCTTGTATATCCTCAACCTATCAAACAACTTTTGTAGATGATTAAGGTGCTCTTCCTCAGTTTGAGACCTAGCTATCATGTAATCAACATAAACTTCGATCTCGTGATGAATCATATCATGGAACAAAGCGACCATGGCGCGCTGATAAGTTTCTCCAACATTCTTCAACCCGAAAGGCATCACCTTGTAACAGAAGGTGCCCCACTGTGTGACGAAGGTCGTCTTCTCCATGTCTTCAGGAGCCATCTTGATCTGGTTGTAGCTAGAGAAACCATCCATGAAGGAGAAGATTTTGTGCTATGCGGTGTTGTAAACCAGAACGTCAATGTGAGGAAGTGGAAAGTCATCCTTGGGGATTGCCCTATTCAGATCTCTGTAATCCACACACATCTATACCTTACCGTCCTTCTTAGGTACCGGAACGACGTTAGCAACCCACTGTGGATAGGAGGTGACAACTAAGAACCCTGCGTCGAACTGCTTCATGACCTCTGCTTTGATCTTCTCTGACATTTCAGGGCGCATACGGCGGACCTTCTGTTTAACTGGAGGACAATATTCCTTAGTCGGCAGACGATGTACCACAATATCAGTGTCTAAACCTGGAATGTCTTCATATGACCAGGCGAAGATCTCAACGTAGTCGTGCAACATTTGTATCAACCGCTGTTTGATATTAAATTCCAGATTTGTGCCGATCTTGACTTCTTTTCTGTTTATCTCCGTGCCTAGGTTTATCGTCTCAACTGACTCTTCATGAGGCTGTATAGCCCTTTCTTCCTGCTGTAATAGTCTAGCAAGTTCTCCAGGCACCTCACAATCATCCTCACCTTCGTCTTTGGCTTGGTTGATCGAATTTTCGAAGTCATAACGGAAAGTAGCAAAGCTGTTATCAATGGGATCCAGAGTGGATATGAATCTGCAGTATGATACGTGAGTGTGTGTAAGAGCATTACTGTTTTGATAAAGTGAAAATGGAAAAGAAAAACAGAGAGCGCAAAATTTGTATGCAAGGAACATCCAATGCTTTATTGATGATATATGAAATGACAAATAATAGCCCTCACAAACAAAGCCAATGTGCCTCGGGCAAGACAACAAGGCTGTAGAGTTTAAATTGTTTATTACAAATCTCAAAACAAGTAAGACAATTACCGCGGAATAAAAGAAACTGGAATAAAGTCCATAGCCGTCCAGTTACTCAGTCCACCGTTGGTAGTTAGGTAGATCCAGCTGTCAATGTCTGAGTCTTCCTCGCTATCTTCAATGGAATTAATTCCCCGATTACTGATGCGTAAGGGAGGTCCTCTAGCCCGAGCGCGTCGAACATCCCTTTGAGCTCCTGAAGTAAAGCCCAAGCCAAACTTGTAAGTTTTGTGAGTAAAATCATGGAGTTGTCCCCAATTGGTATACCCACCTTCTTCAACCACTTCTCTAGCGTCTTTGAGGGAAGCCATCTTCAGAGGAGGTTTGTTGGTAGTAGTTTCAGCCGATGCCAAGATTTGGGGAACCTCTTCAAAGTTTTGGCAAGGAGTATCTATGAATTCTCCGTCCATCTCTACGTACCTGAAGGAATTGAGGTGGCTCAACATATACTCCTCCTCACCACGCACAATGACAATCTTCCCTTTTACTGGATACTTCAGCATTTGGTGCAATTTAGAAGTTATAGCCCCAGCTTCATGGATCCAAGGACGACCCAACAAACAAGCGTATGATGGCCGGATGTCCATCACATAGAAAGTGGACTCAAAAGTCTGGGAACCCACTTTGACGGGGATGTCCACTTCCCCATGCACCATTCTCTTCGACCCATCGAAATCCCTCACCATAATGTTACTAAGCTTTAAGGTCAAACCCTCATAGTCCAACCGATCCAATGCTTTTTTAGGCAGAACATTTAACGAAGACCCAATATCTACCAGCACATGAGCCATAGTGGTGCCCCTGCATTCAATCGAGACATGCAGAGCATCATTATGCTTACTCCCCTTCGGTGTCAAGTCTGCATATGAAAAACCCAGCCCATTGTTAACAGTCAGGCTAGCCACATAATCTTTGAATTAATCAGCTGAGGTCTCTTGTGGCACATGCGCAATCTTGAGGAATGCAATCAAAGCCTTCGCATGGGCCTTGGAGCACAACAACAGGGACAACATGGATATCTTTGAGGGGGTCTGCCCCAGCTGCTCGACCACATTGTAGTCGCTCTTTTTGATTATTTCCAATATTTCCTCTATCTCTTGCTTAGAGGCTTCCACGACAATTTTTCTAGGTGCCTCTGTCTGCGAAGGCTCACCTATAACTTTTTTGCCTCGGGTCCCAGATGACTCGACGGTGGGAGTGATAATTGGAGTAAGCACAAGAGTAGTAGTTGATGTCCCAATAGGAGTAGCAGACGGAATAACAATAGGCATATTGACAGTCTTCGGGGAAATCTCAGGAGAGAAAACCCTTCCATTTCGGGTAACCTTGCTGGTCCCGACAATGTTACTGACATCATGATTAGCCTCTTTATTTTTCAGATCTTGTTTGATGCCATGATAGTACACATCGGCACCATAATGCCAGGGGACAACTTTGTCCGAGGCATACGGGTTAGGACCAGGAACGGTGATTATTAGCGGAGCGACTCTTGGAACAGATGTAATCCTAACAGGTCTTATCGAGGAGACCTTGGAAGGATTGGAGGAAATGGTTATAATAGAAACATCTTCAAATGGAACAACGGGAATTAAAGTTTTCTCGAACAAAATTTCTTTGCTGTTCATCAGGCGCTGAACACCTGACTTCAGCAAATGGCAACCAGAAGGCAGAAATTAACACATGTGGCAACCTTCACCACAACCCGGGAATAAACCAGCTGACAACAAATTCTTCTTAACCGTCATAAGAGGAGTAGAAACTTCATCCACTAAGGTCACAAACAGATTGGTATCAACAACATTAACTCCACGGTCGTGCTTAGGCATGGGAGCAGTTATGACATTGGGATTTTCCGGAGCATCGAACTCAATCTCCTTGGCTTCGATCAGATCCTGTACCTTATTTCTCAGAGCCCAGCAGTCATTGGTATCGTGGCCAGGACTCTCATAATGGTAGGCACACCGAGCATTTGGGTTATATCAGGGAGATGTGGTGTTCGGATTCTTGGGAGCCTCTTTAAAGGTTGCCAAGTTGGATCTCATTAGATGGGGTAGAACTTCAGCCAATGTCATGTTGATTAGGGTAAACTGTCGTTGTGGTCTTTCCGCCCTTTGTTGATTGTTGCGCTGTGGAGCAACTGCAGGCCTAGGTATCATTACGACACTTACTATCTGACGGTGTTCAACTCTGTTTTGGCTTCTCGGGCTATAGATGGCACTGGCTTCCTTCTTACCAGCAAAAGGCTTCTTTACTGAACTCGAAGAGGCATCCTTCTGTATTTTACCGCTCCGAATCCCAACTTCTACTCTCTCTCCAGTTAGGATCAGCTCGATGAAACCAGCTGACGAGCTACTGATCAAATGATTAAAGAATGGACCAAATAGCGTCCCCAGAAACATATCGACCAACTCCCTATCAGACAATTGGGGTTGAACTCTTCCAGCCAAGTCTCTCCACTTCTGTGCATAGTCCTTAAAGCCTTCACTAGCACCCATAGACATACTCTGGAGTTGAGTACGAGTAGGGGCAAGGTCGGCGTTATATAGATACTGCTTATAAAAAGCAGCAGCCAGATCTTCCCAATTTTGGACATTGGCTCTCTCTAGTTGGTAGAACCATTCAAGCCGAGTCCCTGACAATCTGTTTTGAAAGAAGTGAACCCACAAATTTCTATCAGCGGTGGGGGGCTGGATCTTTCTGACGTAGGAACAAAGATGGAGTTTTGGGCAAGACACCCCATCGTACTTAGCAAAAATTGGATCCTTGAACTTCTGCAGGATGACCACTCCCGACACCAATCCCAATTCTTCGAAATCCAACCCAGGTATCCTATGGACCTCCATAACACTCAGACGATCTTCCAACTGCTTGTATCTATCCTCAGTAGGAGGATATTGCTCATCATTATAATCTATGTCATTGTCAGAAACTTCAGGAATGGGGTCCTTTTCCCTTGTCTCTTCTTCTTGATTTTCCCCTTCCTTGAATGAAGAGGTTAGACCGACTTGTTGCTTTAACGGCCCCCTGAATCTTCTTCCCATATTCATAATACCGACGACCTTCTTCTTTTTCTTTTTCTCTTTCAGGATGAGGGCTTTCAGATCCTCCTGCCCTTTGGCCAGATTTATGAACATCTGTTGGAACTGGGAATTTTGTGACTGAAGATCCTTGATGCTTTGTTCGGAAGACATTTCTGCTGAAATAAACAGCAAAGAAGATGAGAAACTTGTAATAGTACCTATTTATGCGATGCTATGAATGGGATGCGTATGCAATGATTTCAAGGGTTCTTAAAGGCTCAGATTTGTTTAACCAAAAGAGACACACGTTAATTGCATTAATAAGTTCGAATTGTTACAAAGAATGCCTCTTAGGCATACAATTAAACAAAACAAAACTTAAAGCAAAAAATAAACTATGTCTCCCAGGAGCGCATCCTCTTTGGTGCAATGTATGAGTTTATGTTCCTTTCGTCGTGAAGTAGCCTAGTGAGCTCCAGGACCTTCTTCTCGCTAGCATAAAACTGAGCTTCAAACGTGTCCCGCTCCTCTTTGAGTTGAACCCAGGACTTATGTAACTCTTCATGATCGGTTGGCATATTAAGATGATGACCAAGTGAAGTAGTATCTCCTTCAATATCAGGCTCCACAGTTATTGGTAGGACAAATGGGTAAGGCATTATAAGGCTTTGGGCGCGAGCTCATACCCATAAGAGATAAGGCTCAAGAGGAATGGAATTCTTGTGCCCTAGCGTCTTGCTATCAATTTTATGCACCATGCCCCAAGCTTTTATGAACCTTTTGCGGTATCCCTAAGCATCATTCTCATAGTTGAAGGCGATTCCTTGGATAAGCGTATCACGAGGACCATCTCTCCTCGCATAACCAAACTGACGCAAGGCCAAACAATGGTTGTAAGTGATTCCTCCCCTAATGCCTAAGAGAGGGACATTATGGAATTCACCACAACGATCAATGATAGTAATATCTTCAGAGAATCGTGAACACCAATGAATGTCTGAATGCTTAAGGGACATCAGCCTACGAGACCATTTCAAACCTTGCTCGTTCTTCCAAACAGACCTGGGTAGGTGAGAAATAAATCACCTAGCCAATAGAGGAGTGCAACACAGGAGGGTCCCCCTTCTCTTTAGAGTGCGAGCATGCAGAGAGTGTAGAATATCCCCGAGTAATGTAGGCATTGGATCATGAGAAAGAAAAACCTTAATAGTGTTCACATCTACGAGTTGATCCACATTAGGGAAAAGTACCATCCCGTAAATGAGAAGTGCCAGCACCTCTTCGAAAGCTTGTAAATCTAGAGTATCCCAAAAATGGTAGGCCTTCTCAAATAGAAAATTAACCGGAATTCCTTGGACATTCCATCTAGTCTCCCAATTTGTCACTATGTCAGATTGTTGTAAGGAAAGAGGTCTAGCAATTTCTCCAGGCTTTGGATGTTCTTCCGTACCTTTGAAAGGCAACTGATCAAGAATAGGTACCCCCAACAACTGAGAAAATTCCTCCGTAGTAGGTACTAGCTGGTAATCCGGGAAGGTGAAACAATGGTGCATAGGATCGAAGAACTGAAACAACACTTTTAATAATTCTTCATCAGGTTTTACAGTGACCAAATTGAGCAACTGACCATGATTTTTAGTGAAATGAGAACTTTCAAGAACCCTTAATTCCAGGTCCTTTAGTTGGAGAGACACTTTCACAAGGTTGATCTGTATAGTGTTCTTACGGGCGGATGACTTGTCCTACAAAACAAAGCAAAAATGAGCCCTAGGAAATCCTTGAAATGGTTAGTCATGATATTCCATGCTTATGATGTCATGATTATGTTAGAAAATCACAGGTATAACAAACAACAAGCAAGTCACACCAAGTCCTTAGGTTTAAGGCACGCATGAGTTTTAAGGTCATACCCTCTTGAAGTTGGATTAGTTTAACCTGTCCTATAAATAGTAACCGAGTTCTAAGGGATATCAATATCACTGATCTTTCCCCCAACTCCGTTCAATAGGCGATTGACTCACAACCAAACAAAGCTCAAGAGTCAAACCTCAATGAGTATAGCATCAAGTATCTATCGACCTTGGGAATACACCAAAGCCGGCCACCTCACTATGTCCTACTGGCCAAGTTGTGCAATTAAAGGTTCTAAGGTCAGTTGATGCTTCACGACACCATGCGGCGGCCCCGTACTCTCCCTGATTGACTCAAGGGTTATCGGTACCAACCAAAGTGCCACATCAATGTAGCTACTACTTCAACCGTGTCGGTATACCCTGCACAATTCCCTCACAGTTTATTTCTACATACCTAAAAGGTGTTCCCCGATCCGGGTGTAGGATCTTCAATAATACCCAAACAAAACCCTTGAATATAAAATAGGCAAAGCAAACAAGAAAGAAATTCTAAAAGTGACCTAGATCCTAAGGTATACCCCACTTATTTTCATTCCCCAGCAGAGTCGCCAGTTCTGTGATACAGTGGCAGAACCGACTGTTATACTGGTTTGTGTTTTGTATTCGCAAATATCACGGTAAGCAAGAGTCTCCATCGACTTTTTTTATGCAACAAAGGAAAAGGAAAAAGAACAGAAAAAGCCTTTTTTCGAGATGTTTCTGAGTACGGGGTGTAACGCTCGTAATTTAATTAATTATTTAATTAAATTATTTTTGGAATATTTGTGAAGATGTGTTGTGATTAATTGGATTTAAGTATTTTATTAAGTGGAGAAATAATATTAGAAGTATGATATTATTTGATATGGGCTTGTTTTTAAGGAATATAAGTAATAAGAGGGTGTATTAGTTTTAAGCCCAATAAGGGATAAAGAATAATAGGTTATTTTATTATTGTTAGAAGGAATAGAAAGAAGAGGCAGTAAAAGAATAAGGATTGAGAAGAAGAACGTGAATCTGCTGGAAAAAGAGGAAAAATGATAGAATGAGGTTTCGACCGGAAGATTATAGAGCGACCTTCAATCCAAGGTAAGGGTGGGGTTCTGACTCTATAATTGGGTTCATGATGATTGGTATGTGGGGTTAGGGATGATTGTTGTCTTGTTCATGAGTTAAATGTGTATGAGATTGTATGATAAAAAGTCGATGAATTTTGGATGAATAATGATGCCACGATGTTGATTAATTGATGTAGAATTATAGGAGAACTGTAAGTGATGATTATCCATGATTAGATTAAGTTTTTAGGGCTTAAAGTATGGAACCCGTAGTGAAAACATAGAGAAAATCCAAGAAATTATGCAGGATAGAGCAGTATGCGTCGGCCCCAAACATGATGTGTCGATACAAGAAGGTTTAGAGACTCAGGATGAGTCGACACAAAAGGTTTTGCGTTGATACATGAGGAATTTTAGACTTAGGATGAGTCGATACGTAGGGGCATGTGTCAATACATGCTGTGTAGAAGACCTAATATGAGTCGATCCAAGAAAGGATGCGTCGAATCATGTTGCGAGTCCAGTGCAGTACGCGTCGATCCAAGGAGTTATGTGTCGACCCATGTTGTCTGGTTTTTGGCAGAATCAGTTTGAGAATGTTGTAACTTGAGTTTCTGGACTTCGTTTGAGGTACCGTTCGAAGAGTTGAATAGCTAACGCGATGAGCTTTATTCCTAAGGATTAAAATGAAGAATAGGAAGTGTAGTCCTAGTAGCCAATTTATGGATTTAGAGTTAGTTCCTCTGTTGATTGTTACGTTGATTTTTATGCAGAATGATGAAGATAAGATGCTTAGAGGCTGTTGTTTGGTTTGTAACAATAAGACTAATAATAATAACGATGTAAGATTACAGAATAGCAGTATGTAGAGGTTTGGTGACTTAGAAGTAAGCCTTAGTTGATCAACTAATTATAGGCAATATCTAGTATAGGCCTATGGCTAACATTGTGAAATTGATGAGTTACTGTCGTATTAATGTACAACTGAGTTATTGATGAGATGTTATTAATGCAGTTGTGTTTGATGATTTATGATGAATAAATGATGTTTGACGAATAAATGATGTTTGATAAATTATTATGATGATATGAGATGTTGATGAAGAGATGTTGAGATGCTTTTGAGATGTAGGCTTTGGCCAACGATGGTGTTGTATTGAGATGTTCTCAATTATGGTGTTGTTATTACATTCATGATTGTGCCGCATACATTGCATTCTGAGATGGAGCTTATGCTCATTGAGATGGCCTGTATCAGCGAATATTGAGATGAAGGCTTATGCCTTGTTGATGCCTCTATTAATTGGAAAATTTTTGAGATGGGAGTTCTGCTCCAATGGTACCACATGCATTTGCATAGTATTGAGTCACATTATATGATTGCATAAAGAAGTGTGTGTTGATGTGGTGAATGTGGATTATTGTAGTGATTATTGTTAATTATGAGATGAGAAGTGGTGATGTTATGTGATCTAATTTAATATATTAATTATCATGCGTTTTATTATATTGTTAGACATCTCACCCCTTCTGTTTTAATGTTTCCCTTATATTGGTAACGTGCAAGTAATCGAGTGTGAAGGCTGTATACCTTCAGTAGTTCGAGTCGGTGTCATTGCTCTGATATGTAACACTCGGGGGGATGAAGCTTGTTCCTTTTGATTGTTGATTACTCAATTATTAAACTTTAAGTTGATTATTATTAAATTGTGTTGTTTTGAAGTTGTTGTAATGATGATAAATATGTTATTAAGAATTCCACTGCGTAGATGTTGAATTGTTGAATTAATTAATTAAAGTTTTTTTGATGACGGTTCATCCGATGTTTTAAAGTGTTACGTATCCATGATGAATGCAATGAGTTGTTAATGATGAATTTGTGACATCCCAATTAGTTTGGCGTGACTGATTTTATAACTCTGATTTATTTATATAATTTCCGGGGTAGAATTGGGGTGTTACAAAGTTGGTATCAGAGCAAAAGGTTGGTCTGACCTTGCCGTCGAGTCGTAGTTGTCTAACAATCGAGTATTGTTATATTGAGTTCTAACCGTTGTTTATGTTGTAGTGATAAGTTGAGATGGCTGGAAGGAATGATGTTGCACTTGCTGCTGCTTTAGAAGCAATGGCTCATGCGATGGAAAATTAGTTGAATGCTGACAGGAATGTTGGATCTCGTGGTTTGGCGACTTTCTAGAGAGAGAATCCGCCTACATTCAAGGGAAAGTATGATCCTGACGGAGCATTGGATTGGTTGAAAGAGATTAAGAGAATATTCCGTGTGATGGACTTCACTCCAGCGCAGAAGGTTCGATATGGTACTCATATGCTAGCAGTCGAGGCTGATGACTAGTGGTTAGAGACTTGTCAGAGATTAGAAGCTGCATGTGAGAATGTCACTTGGGCTGTGTTCCGTAGGGAGTTTCTGAGAAAGTACTTTCCTGAAGATGTCCGTGGTAAGAAGGAAATTGAATTCCTTGAGATGAAGCAAGGAAATATGTCAGTTGTTGAGTATGCTGCCAAGTTTTCTGAGTTGGCTAAGTTTTATCCGCATTACGCTGAGGATGATGTTGAGTTTTCGAAGTGTATCAAGTTTGAGAACGGGTTGCGCCCGGAGATCAAGAAGCAGTTGGGAGAGTTACTTGAAAAGAAGTTTGTAATACCAAGTGTATCACCGTGGGGAGCTCCAGTGTTGTTAGTAAAGAAGAAAGATGGAAGTATGAGGCTCTGTGTTGATTATAGATAGTTGAATAAGGTGACGAGTAAGAACAAGTATCCGCTTCCAAGAATATATGATTTGATGGACCAATTGGTGGATGCTCGTGTGTTTAGTAATGAAGCAACCTGGCCGAACCGTCATCTTGTAATGAAACATCAATGAAGTCGCCACTGAACGTCTTTTATCCCGCCAAAAGGGAAAGGTAAACATCGAGAAAACATGAAGAGGGAGAAATCACGGTCTTTCGAATGAGAGATTAGGTAAGGGAGTCTGTTACGCAAAGGGAAGTGTGATACGGTGGGAGAACTAACTTGAGGTTTTGCGTTTTGTCGCAAATGTCGCGGTTAACAAGAGTCGCCACCGACTTTTCTTTTATCCAAAGGTAAAAAAGAACAGGAAAGACCTTTGAGATGTTTTCTTGAGTTCGGGGGGTAGATTATGAAAAGGGACGGTGCCAGCACCCTTTTCATCCATGGTTTTCCATGGGTGTAGCGATAAAAAATGTAGCGGGGTAAATCGGAGATCGAATTATTGATTAATTCGTCTCACAAAAGCAAGAGTCGCCACCGCGCTTTATTGTTTCCAAAGGAAGAGGGAAAAGAGAGAAATAAAACCCTAAATATGCAATGTAAATAATAATAAAAATACAAAGCGTTTTTGAAAAGAGATCTTATGGTTCGGGGGTTGGTTATACAATGGGAAGGTATTAGCACCCAATGTATCTATAGTACTCTATAGGAACCTTTTTAAATATCTGTTTATTCAAAATTTGATTGCTCGATAAAAATAAATCGTTTTGGCCGAAAAGGGATACGGATAGGTTTTTGAAGATACGACGACCTAACGTCGAAGTTTTTGCTTAAAGGGTATAAGTTTTGAAATGGTTGAAATTTTGAAGGCAAATTATCCTAAGTTTAAATGAAAAATGCAAATATTCGCGCGATTAGATTTGAGGACATGAAGTCAACAAATTTATCGTTTTTCCTTTGGATTTAAACGTAAACGGAATAAACAAATAAATATGAAATAAATAAACGGAAAAATTATGCGGATCATGATTAAGTACAATAATTAAATGATAGGCTAAATGATATAATGCATTTTGGATTTAATATTAGTAAAAAGAAAGTGTTTTAATTGTTTCTCCATTTTTACGTATTTTTTATATGGATGAATGCAAAGAGAATTAATTAAAGGGAATAAAATGTTTTTTTAAGTTTTTATATTTCTATTTTTATGTTTTTGATATTAATATAAAAGGTTATTAAATTTTTTTAGAATTATTAAATAACTAAATTAATTAAAACTTAAAAAGGTTATTAACCTAACTCTAATTAGAAAGGAATTATCAAAATTATCAAATTATCTCTTAAATGTTGAAGTAATAAAATTAATTATTAAAAATGCTTAATTAAACTATGCCTATTTGATTGAATTGCTAATTATTAAAATGCTAAAATCCTAAAAGGAAAGAAAGAAAATGATAGAATGGGGGGTGCACAGGCAACACACTGGGCTTAAAGCAGGACAAGGCCCATTTGTTCACAATTGTTCTTAGGGGTTAAACACGTTTAATGCTGGGACATTAGCTTAGGGTTTGGTTACGGCGCCGTTCTTCTTCTTCATGCTCTCGTCTTCATCTTCTTCGCGTTGCTCGCTTCTGACTTGCCTCCGTCCATGGCCACCAGTGACTTTGATCTCCTTCTTCCCTCCAGTAAGACGCTTGGGCAACAGATTCACGGTACGATTTCCTCTTTTGTTCGTTAAGGTTCATTAATGCATGCGTTGATTTTGTTCATTTTTTAATCCTGACTTCTTGTTTGTTAATGGTGATATGGAGGTTTTTGAAAAAAAAAGAAGGGATGAAATGGTACCTTTGGAGCTGGAGGAGGGAGTTTGAGGGTGCTTAGGAGGCCGGACGGCAAAGGGGGTTGCGTCGTGGGCTAGCTTCGGTGGCCGGTATTTCGTATTTAACTTCCTTCTTCTCTCTGACTTTGGTACTGCTATTGTTGAAAAAAGACTTTTTTTGACTAGCTTTCTCTTCTTCTAATCTGCGATCCTGTTGCCTCTTTGCGTTTGTGATTTTCGTTGCCTGAAATTATGTTGCCTATGATGTTGTGTTGCCTTTCTCTTCTTCTCAACTACGCTTCTGTATATTTTGTTACTGTGGTCTGATGACAACCAATGATGACAAGTTCTGAGGCTTTGGGGATTTGGTCGTTAGTTTTGGTTTTGAAATGGTGATATTGGCTTTGGTGGCTCAATCAGGTTTTCTGAGGTTTAGACCATATCATTCGATGCGTGGTTTTGGTTTAACTGATTTTCGGAATGGTATACTGTTTTTTTGTTTATGACAGGTTAACGGTTTAGCAGTATGCAGGTTTTGGCATTTTTAGCTTTTTAGGCCATAGTGAATGATGGTTTGATTTTAGTTATGTTTGGATAATGCAGTACCAGGTTTTACGGTTTTTTTAGGCCTAGGTGTTTGTATGGTTTACACAGGTTTTACTGGTTTTTTGAATGCAGTAGACATGGTTTTTTTGAGACAGGATGGTAATAGGTTTGGTTTATGACAGTAGGTTCCCTATTGGCTTTTGTGTTTGGCCATAAGGTTTTTGATATGGTTGTGACAGGTTATCTGGTTTAATGCAGTAGCAGGTTGATGGTTTTGGAGTTTTATTTTTTTGGTTCTATGCCGGTTTGGGTGATTGAGGTTAAAACTTGAGGCTTTGAAATGGTTTATGCAGTTTGTTTTGAACAATTGCTTTTGCTTTGGTAGTCTTTGGTATCTGTTGTGAACTCTGTTTTTTGAAAGGGTTTTTGTTCTCTTATATCAATTGCTTGGCATTTTTGTGTTTTTGGCTCAGGTTTACGTTAGCTGGAGGTTTGAATATTTTTACAAACTTCTTGGCCTTCTGCATCACACTGTTACAGCAGTTTTGTTTGTATTCTACTCTTGTGTTTCTCCTTTTACTGTGATATTGCAGTAGCTTTGTCTTATAATTCTTTCTGCCTAAACCAAAACCTGCAAAACCAATTTCTTTCTCTCTTCTCTCTCATGGGTACATTTGATATATAAAAATGATATAATGTACTACTGTTCTGAAAAGGCATAGGCTGAAATATGATGAATGAGGAAGTATGTTGCTTGCACATTGTTTTGAAACTGCATAATTCTCTTTTTGGCTTGCATGGGAGCCTATGTTATTTGGCTTCTTCTTAAGTTGCATAGGTTTACGTTGCATTACTTGTGGGAAATGGCATATGCTGTATTTGTATGCTGTGTATAATTTGAAATATACATTGTGACAAAGAAATTATGCATATTTAGTTTTGAAAAAAAATAGAAATGAATTTGTGCATATTTCAAAATTGTGCATTCATTTTATGAAATAAAATTCCTCCCTTTTTTTGTGAACCGGGAGAAATCCCGTGATTTGCAAAAAAGGGTAAACTGATTCCAGCCGTTTGCCTTTAATGATGAACATTAAATTTATTTTCTGCTTTTAATTATTTATTCAAATCTGACTTTTCTTTTAATTGTTTTTGCAGGTAAATTTAAATGAGCAGACAAAAGGCATTGGATAGAAGATGAAGATTTAGAATTTAGGAAAATAGTTTTTTTATTATTTTACTTTAAGCATTTATGTAATTGCCATTATAAATATTTTGTAATAACACAATATTTAAATGATAATTGTAATAAATAGAATAAAGTGAATAAAAATTCTATTATTTCCAAATTAATTCTTTTTTCTTTCCAATTATTTATCTATTGTTTATAATTCTTTAAATTATATAATAACTGAAAATCAAATCCAATCATTTAAATTCAGAATGATAAACAAATAAATAAACATCATTGGCCCATTAAATTTTAATTATTTAATTCATTACTCATAATATTCTAAATTATAATAATTAAAAAATAGAATTTTAATTATTTAACCTAGAATGATAAAGAATTAAATAATCATTGTTGGCCAATTAATAAACCCATTCTCAAAATGTTTATTTCATTATTCATAAGTCTTTAAATTATATAACAATTGAAAATAGATTTCAATTATTTAAATTTAAGATAATAAATAATTAATAAACGTCATTTAAATCTTGATCAGTTGCTAAATTTAGCGTTCAACAAATAAATAGCTCTCGACTCGAAGCAGTTATGAATTTTTAAGATCAATAGATCAAAACACTTGTAATGTAATGATGCAAATGGGAGATGGTATCTTAGGTCAAAATTTGGGGTACAACAGCTGCCCCTACTTAAGTTCCTTCTATCCGGAGATATGAAGATTAAAATCTTCGTTTCGACGAGATTGAAGGTACTTAAATACATAATTACGCAAATTTTGTCCTAAGATGCCATCATCATGCAGTGATATGAATGTAGTGCTTGAATTCACAGAGAAAGATATTGTACGAAACAAGACAATGCTGGAGGAATCGAACACCAACAAAACACAGAGACATGAATTATACGCTACTGGGGAAACGAGCTATCGACTTCGAACGACAGACTCCTGACAGCGAATAGAATTGAGGGGATACGACCTCTGACCCTAACAAAGAAGGCGTCTTGCATAGGCCGTAAAAGATTATTGACCCAAAACAGTGAGTTCACAACCCAAGGTCGAAGATAGACAAAAAGTATCGAATTTGCTGATGACGGGTTACCGACTTCTGAAGGTAAAATTCATAACAAACTTTCTCCGTGAGATTTTTGGAGAGATACCAATTAATGCTGAAGTAATAAGATTGTAGATACGCAGGTTGTTCAAATAAAGAAGCTGCCGCTTGCTGTTGTCCAAAGCAAATACCAATAACATACAAGTTGCTCGAATAAGGAGGCTGCCACTTGCTGTTGTCCAAAGCGAATACCAATAACATACAAGCTGCTCAAATAAAGAGGCTGCCACTTGCTGTCGTCCAAAGAAAATACCGATAACATACAAGCTGCTCAAATAAAGAGACTGCCACTTGCTGTCGTCCAAAGAAAATACCGATAACATACAAGCTGCTCAAATAAAGAGGCTGCCACTTGCTGTCGTCCAAAGAAAATACCGATAACATACAAGCTGCTCAAATAAAGAGACTGCCACTTGCTATCGTCCAAAGAAAATACCGATAACATACAAGCTGCTCAAATAAAGAGGCTGCCACTTGCTGTCGTCCAAAGAAAATACCGATAACATACAAGCTGCTCAAATAAAGAGACTACCACTTGCTGTATTCCAGAAAAGTAATAACGTACAAGTTGCTCAAGTAAAGAGACCGCCGCTTGCCGTTTTCCGAAGAATAATAACGTACTGGTAGCTCGTGAAGGGCTGCTGCCTGTCGCTTTCAAAAAAAATAAATGACGCACTAGTAGCTCGTGAAGAGCTGCTGCTCGGCGCTTTCAAGAAGTAATGACGCACTAGTAGCTCGTGAAGAACTGCTGCTCGGCGCTTTCAAGAAGTAATGACGCACTAGTAGCTCGTGAAGAGCTGCTGCTCGGCGCTTTCAAGAAGTAACGTGCAAGTTGCTCATGAAGAGCTGCCGCTTGTCGTTTTCCAACGGTGTCTATAATGTACAAGTTGCTCATGAAGAGCTGCCGCTTGTCGTCTTACCAAAATAATTCAGAAGGAAACTGCGATGATATTGGCAGAGAATAAAAATCTTCACCAAAGAGAACCCTGAATCAATCCTTCCCGAGGAGATCACATACTTAAATGTGCAAAATAAATGTACCAACCGTCTAGGTCGCAAACTTACTGGGGAAAATCAACGAGATAGCCTATGCAAGAGGCGACCACTTTCCAATAACCAGAGGGAACAACAGTCAAACGAGACTCTACTCAACGAGATTCGATTGGGGATCCATCCAATCCAAAAATGGACAAGGTAAGCTGAATCAAAAATCAGCCACGAGGATTAGCTCAGCTGGGGAATTTAGAAAAGAAGCACATTTTCTGCCTAAGCTAACCTTCTACTTGGAAGGACAAAATGTACGTTGTTCGAATAAACAAAGTACGACCCAAAACCAACGGCCAACGTGGTATGCATGCTGATATGAGTGTAGATGAATAAATGAATGTTATGCTGACAAAACAGACAGATGGAATATCTTGAAGATAATATGCTGTCACAGCAGAATAGATACTCGGCCAGTCTTGAGAAGACGGAATATACCCGGAACTGGAAACACAGAGCAATGTCAGAACGTAACGCTACAAAGCTCGAGTCTTCTGAGGAGAAACACATCCAAATCCAGACTTACAATACCAATAAACCACTGGCATGAGACGAAGGATACCGCACTTCAGGATCTCCCAAACAAAGGTAGCCAAAACAACGCTTAACTGGAACAACTGGGGAGTCACCAAACTTAGCACCACTATAACCAAGCGTGCACACAGCCAACACTTCATGACGATTCGAAAGAAAACAGGTTCATCACGCGAGTATAAATTACTGCACTATTTGCATTTCATGGCTTGACCATCTTCGGAACGACTGTTAATATTCCTTTCGTTGTTCACGACACTTTTTCTAGAAAATAAGAATATTTTAAATGCTTTGTTTCAAATATTGCTGTAAAAATTAAAATTTTGCCCACAGAAGGTAAATGCTCAAATTTCATTAATAAGATGGTAGTTCGCTAACAACGCAACTCCAACGATTTACAAAAATGTGGGAAATAGTACATGAAATAAAAGGTTATACAAAAACAATGATCACTGTTCTCCCTAACAACTTTGAATTCCAGGATGTGCTCAAATGCCAAGACTGATTTGACCAGAAGTTTGCCTAAGCGAAATACTTCTTGACTGCATCGGCGTTCATGGGACGCGGAAGATCTTCACCGTCCATATTGGTGAGAATCAAGGCACCTCCAGAGAAAACTTTCTTAACGACATACGGTCCTTCATAATTCGGAGCCCACTTGCCCCTAGAATCAGGTTGGAAAGATAATATCTTTTTGAGCACAAGGTCACCTTCTCTGAACTCGCGTGGTCGAACCTTCTTATCAAAAGCCTTCTTCATTCTCTGCTGATACAATTGACCGTGACATAACGCTGTCAATCTCTTCTCTTCGATTAAATTCAACTGATCATACCTACTTTGACACCATTCAGCCTCAGAAAGTTTGGCTTCCATCAACACTTTCAGAGACGGAATCTCAACCTCCACGGGGAGTACATCTTCCATACCATAAACTAGGGAAAATGGGGTCGCGCCTGTTGAGGTTCGAACTGAAGTACGGTACCCGTGCAGGGAAAACGGAAGCATTTCATGCCAATCTTTATAAGTTACCACCATCTTCTGGACAATCTTCTTGATATTCTTGTTAGCAGCTTCAACAGCCCCATTCATCTTCGGTCTGTAAGGAGAAGAATTATGATGTTCGATCTTGAACTCTTCACAAAGCTCTCTCATCATCTTGTTATTCAAATTCGAACCATTATCAGTGATGATCTTGCTCGGGATACCGTATCGACAAATGATCTGATTCTTGATAAATCTGACTACCACCTGTCTGGTCACATTAGCATAAGATGCTGCTTCCACCCATTTGGTAAAATAATAAATCGCTACCAAGATGAAACAATGACCATTTGAAGCTTTGGGTTCAATCATTCCAATCATATCAATGCCCCACATAGAGAAAGGCCAAGGTGAAGAGATAACGTTGAGGAGGGTCGGCGGCACGTGCATCCTGTCCGCATAAATCTGGCATTTGTGACATTTCTTCACATATCTGCAACAATCGGATTCCATTGTCATCCAATAGTAACCAACTCTCAACATCTTTCTAGCCATTGCATGTCCATTGGCATGAGTGCCAAAGGATCCTTCATGCACTTCTTGCATCAGCATATCTGCCTCACGTCTGTCTATACATCTGGGCAAGACCATGTCATAATTCCTCTTATACAAAACTTCTTCATTGAGAAATAAACTGCTTGCTAATCTTCTCAACGTCTTCCTATCTTTACTGGATGCCCCAGGCGGGTACTCTTGAGTTTGAAGAACACGTTTAATGTCGTAGAACCACGGTTTATCGTCGGTGACCTCTTCTACTGAGAACACATGAGCAGGTCTGTCGAGGCGCATAACTCGGATTGTAGGCGCGTCGTTCCAATCATTCACTTGAAACATTGAAGACAAAGTAGCTAAAGCATCAGCCATTTGATTCTCGTCTCTAGGGATATGATGTAATTCCACTTTGTTGAAGAAAGTTAACAACCTTCTAGCATAGTCCCTGTAAGGGATCAAACCAGGATGATGAGTCTCCCATTCTCCTCTGATTTAATTAATCACCAGGGCCGAATCTCCGTAAATATCATGAATCTTAATCCTTAGATCCACTGCTTCTTCGAGACCCATAATACATGCCTCATATTCAGCCATGTTGTTCGTGCAGTCAAACTTCAATCTCGCCGTGAACGGGATATGAGTACCTCGGGGAGTGACGATGATTGCCCCAATTCCATTTCCATAGGAATTCACAGCTCCGTCAAATATCAGACCCCAACGGGATTCAGGATCAGGTCCTTCTTCAGGTAACGGCTCTTCACAATCTTTAGCTTTCAAGTACATAACATCTTCATCTGGGAAATCAAACTTGATGGATTGATAATCGTCAATTGGTTGGTGAGCCAAATGATCGGCTAAAATACTTCCTTTGATCGCTTTCTGAGTGTGGTACTCAATTTCATATTCAGATAACAACATCTGCCAACGGGCTATTCTTCCAGATAAGGCGGGCTTCTCAAAGATATACTTGATCGGGTCCATTTTAGAGATCAACCAAGTAGTGTGATTAATCATATACTGGCGCAGACGGCGAGCAGGCCAAGCTAAAGCACAATAGGTCTTCTCAAGCAATGAGTACCGAGATTCACATTCTGTGAATTTCTTACTCAGATAATATACAGCATGTTCCTTTCTTCCAGTCTCATCTTGTTGACCAAGCACACATCCCATGGAATCTTCCAATATAGTCAGGTACATAATCAAAGGTCTTCCTTCCACCGGAGGAATCAAAATGGGAGGTTCAAGCAAATATTCTTTGATGCTGTCAAAAGCTCTCTGACAATCTTCTGTCCACACACATCCTTGGTTCTTTCGGAGAAGCTTGAAAATCGGCCCACAAGTAGCAGTCATATGAGATATAAATCTAGAAATGTAGTTCAGTCTCCCAAGGAATCCTCTTACTTGTTTTTCCGTCTTGGGTGCGGGCATTTCCCGAATAGCTTTGACTTTATCAGGATCTACTTCAATACCTTTCTGACTGACAATGAAATCCAGAAGTCTTCCAGATCGAACGCCAAAAGTGCACTTGTTGGGATTCAGACGGAGTTTGTACTTCCTCAAACGCTGGAACAACTTCAACAAATGTTCCAAGTGATCTTCCTCAGTCTGTGATTTTGCAATCATGTCATCCACATACACTTCAATCTCCTTATGCATCATGTCATGGAACAAAGCAGTCATGGCCCTTTGGTATGTTGCGCCAGCATTCCTCAAACCAAACGGCATAACCCGATAACAAAATGTTCCCCAAGGTGTAATGAAAGCGGTCTTCTCCATATCTTCCGGCGCCATCTTGATTTGATTGTAACCAGAGAAACCGTCCATGAAAGAGAAGACTTTGAACTTGGCGGTACTGTCGACCAGTACGTCAATGTGCGGTAAAGGGAAGTCATCCTTCGGACTAGCTCTATTCAGATCTCTGTAGTCTACACACATCCGAACTTTACCATCTTTCTTTTCAACAGGCACTATATTGGCTAACCATTGAGGATAGACCGATGTGATAAGGAAACCTGCATTGATCTGCTTCTGAACCTCCTCTTTGATCTTGTCAGCCATGTCGGGACGAGTCCTTCTCAACTTCTGCTTGATCGGTGGACACTCGGGTCTCAACGGTAAACGATGCTCCACAATGTCGTTGTCCAAAACTGGAATATCTTGGTAGGACCAAGCAAACACATCAACATACTCTTTGAGAAGCTCCAACATTTTCTCCTTAACCTCCGGGATAAGCAATGCTCCGACTTTGACTTCCTTTCTATCTTCTTCATCACCCAAGTTGACCAACTCTAAAGGTTCTTCAAATGGTTGAATGACCTTCTCATCATGCTCGAGCAAACGGGAAATCTCAACAGGAATCTCTTCATCCTCCTCTTCTTCGGCTCTGAACACAGGGAATTCAAAGTTGGGAGAGGGCATAAGATCATTGTTTTCGATGGTTAAGTCATGGATTAATCTGCACATATGATTATGCTTTATTTTAGAAATCGATTTGTGTAAATAAAACAAAAGGGTTATTAATTAATTTTCATTACTATTTCCCCGAAAAAGTGAAAAATAAAACAGTAGTGGACAAAATAACATTTTTATTCATTAAAGGGAAATACTTGAAACAAAGGGCCCAGACATCTCTCTTTTGCCTTGGGCAGAGCAAAAGGAATTATTTTTCATAGCCCGACACAAAATACGTTTCGCCTTGGGCAGAGCGAATTTTTCAAAGGAAAATAAACAAAACATTACTCGGAAATGTGCATAACCACAGGAACATCAACAGCTATCCAGTTTTGGCAAGCCAATCCAGGCGTCACAAACACGGGCAAATCCTCCTCGGAATCATCATCTATGATAGCATCAACCTCAGGATGTACAAACCCTGCACTTCGGAAAACCTCTTGAATCGGACGAACAACCACCTCCTTCTTGACCCTTGCAGATACTGGATGAAAACCCAGACCTTCCCCAGACTTGTTCTCGAGTAACGTCAACACCTGGCCCCATCCTTCGGCCAAACCACTTTCCACCACTCGCCGCGCATCCTCAAAAGAAGAGATGGATGCCCCTTGCTTCTTCACTGTATTCTTAGCAACAGATAGACCCTGGAACTGGGTCCCCACATCCTCGTCAGCATCAATAAAAGAAAATGACGATAAATGGCTTACCACCATAGCCTGCTCTCCCCCAATCATCACTAGCTTCCCATGTCTTACAAACTTTAGTCTCTGATGGAGCGTGGAGGTGACTGCCCCGACATCATGGATCCAGGGACGACCCAATAAACAGTTGTAGGCAGCACGGATATCCGTCACTTGGAAAGTGATTTGAAAAGTATGGGGACCAATCACGATAGGAAGATCCACTTCACCAATAACTGTCTTCCTGGAGCCATCAAACGCTTTAACAATTACTCCACTAGGCCTCATAGGAGCACCTGGATATGAAAGCCGAGATAACGTAGTCTTGGGCATCACATTCAACGATGAGCCTGTATCCACCAACACGCTTGATAAGGTATCGTTTCCACAACTTACTGAGATGTGCAAAGCCATATTGTGGTTTCTCCCCTCCTCCGGGAGTTCTTCATCACTGAAACCAAGATTGTTAGACGAAGTTATATTTCCCACAATCCCATCAAACTGATCAACCGTCACATCATGGTCCACGAACGCCTGGTCCAAGACCTTCATCAAGGCTTCTCTATGCGCACCAGAATCTCTCAATAAGGCAAGCAAGGAAATCTTGGAAGGTGTTTGCAAAAGTTGGTCCACAATCTTATATTCACTTCTCTTGATAAGTTTCAAAATATCATCACCCTCGGGGTGAGGGATAGGTTCACTGGATCGGCCTATCTCAGCCCTTGGTTCAACATTTCTTACTGGAATCTCCGCCGGTATGGGCCTCCTAACTTGAACTTCTGGTCTCTTCGAAGGTACTGCTGCAAAAACGCACCCACTTCTCGTAACTCTACTCACATCAGCAATGTTAACAAAAGATGGTCTCGTTGGTATGGGGGCTTCTACCCCATTCTCCATCATCGTGGCATTATACTTGTATGACACAACTTGGTCTGAATTGTAAGGCACAGGGCCAGGTGGGCAAATAATCAAAGGATCAACAGGCGCAGTCTGACTGTTGTAAGCAATCTCTACTGATTCCGGCAAATTGAATTATGGTATGATAACATTCACTTCATCCTCCGGATTTCGGTCATAGGTAATAGTGATAACTCTCTGATCTAGCAACTTCTGAATATCCTCCTTCACGATAGGACAATCATCCTCTCTTGAACAAAACTCACAAACATCATAATCATGCTGGTGCCTAACAAAGGCAAGTCTTCTCAAACTCTGATGTAACCTGATCAATGACTCTCTTATGTGTTCGACTTGAAAAAATCGAAACTTCCCCGGACAACCTTCCACCATATTCACTGAAGCTGCCCCATGTCGAGGCAAAGGATTATCTCTAACATTTGGATTAACATCCTTAAAAGTCAAGATACCGTTCTTAATTAATCTCTGTTCGTCCGCCTTCAGAGCAAAGCAATTCTCAAGGTTGTGCCCCGGTGACCCTTGATGATATTCACAAAACTGATCCGCCTTGTACCACGGGGAAGCACTGTTCGGTGCGACAGGAGGAGGCTTTGTCGTGATGAGATTCTTTCTGATAAGAGCGGGGAACAATTCAGTATAAGTCATAGGAATGGCATCGAACTGCGGTTTTCTGGGTGAACGGTTCTGATTGTTGAATGGATAAGCCTGTTGTCGAGGCTGCTGCTGAAAAGGCCGTTGTTGAGTTGGTGGAGTTTGATGAGCTGGGGTCATCAAAGTCGGGCGAACAGCCGGAGTGACCGCCGCAACGTGAGAGTAACCTCTCCTAGGCCTACCTGGAAACAAAGCGCTAACATCATGCTCTTTTCTTTTCGGGAAAACACTTCCAAACTTCTTCGCACTGCTAGACGGACTCCCTTCTTTAACCAAACGCCCTTCACGAATCCCTTCCTCTAATCGCATGCCCATGCTTACCATTTCGGTGAAGTCACTGGGTGCGCTGGCTATCATTCTTTCATAGTAAAAGGATCCTAAAGTCTTCAAAAATATCTTAGTCATCTCTTTCTCCTCAAGGGGTGGATAGATTTGAGCAGCGATTTCACGCCACCTCTGGGCGTACTCCTTAAAAGATTCCCGGTCTCTCTGTGACATCGCCCGGAGTTGATCCCGGTCCGGTGCCATGTCAACATTGTACTTGTACTGATGGACAAAGGCTTCACTAAGGTCGTTAAAGTTACGGATCCGAATACTGTCTAAACCTATATACCACTTTAGAGCAGCACCCGTCAAACTATCTTGAAAATAATGAATCAACAAGTCATGATCATCGGAGTACGTAGACATCTTCCTTACGTACATTGTCAAATGACTTCTAGGACACGAATCACCCTTATATCTCTCAAAGTATGGCACTTTGAATTTTGCTGGAATCTTGACATTCGGAACTAAACAAAGGTCATGCGTATTCTTCCCAAACAAATCCTTCCCTTTTAATGCTCTAAGCTCCTTCTGCATTTCCTGGAACTGATCCTGAAATTCTTCCATTCTATCAAAGAGACCCAAACTTTCAGCAGGCTCGGCAGGATAAATAGGTTCATTCAAGTAAGGCACGGAGTGAACCACAGGAGCAACGGTCGTCATAATCGGTTGCAGAAAAGGTGTTACAGACGGAATTACTGGCGGCATGGCAGTTGTCTCTGGCTGAGGAAGAGACAACGCAGGTTGAAATAAAGGTTGTACAGCAGGATGATACCCCTCTGGCACAAAGTTGTAAGGCATTCCCCACGGAAAACCTTTCGGCATCTGATGTTCAAGCGGAGAGTTGATTTGAGTCACGGAGGCAGGAACTGTGACAATCTCGGAAACCAATGGAGTTGAAGTCTGAATCTCGGCAGCTGTAGTCGATGGCTGATTCTGAACAGCCACCAAACTTTCCACTAACGCAGTTAACTTTTCCATCTCGACACGAAGTGTAGCAACTTCCCCACGAAGCTCATGATTTTCCTGTTCCAAATCTTCCATTTTCCTTTGACGATTGGCCCGAGTGTCGTATCGGTGAGACAGCTTGACAACCTTTGGTGGAAAAAGAACAAGGATGAGACTCTAGAAAACATGTGAAGTGGAATGTAGAATGATGCATGATGCAAATGATGACTCATTTTAAAATTTTTTCAAGGAACTTTGATAATTTTGCATACATCAATGGTAAAGGAATTTGGAACAACAAAAACTCAATCCATTAGTCGAAAGCGATAAATTACAACTTACAATTTGGAATATAAAAATAGTAAATTACAAATTTGGGGTAACAAATCCAATAATGAAAGAAATAAATTACAACTTCGAAACGTGGAATCCATAATGAAGTGATAAGTTACAATTTTACAACATGAAATCTAAAATAAAGCAATAAATTACAACTTCGGAGCATGAAGCCCATAATAAAACAATAAATTACAACTTCGGAGCATGAAGCCCTTTTACATAGTTTTACAAAATGACATCAATAAAACAAACTAAAAGCTAAAGGTCACTCGGAATCCTCAGATGAAGGACCAAACACCAGCTGCAACCGGAGCTTCTTGATCTTTTCTTCATAAAAGTCTTCCATCACTTTCTTCTCAGCTATCAGTCGATCGATGATTTCTCCCTGCGGATTAGGAACGAGAGCCACGCTTACCGAACCTTCCCTTTTTCTCTTCCTTTCACTCGCATACTTCTTCAGCAAGGCATCCTTCTAACGAAGCTTCTCATCGTGGTCAATGAACCGGCCGTCTTGAATAAGCAGCAACTCCTCCTTCTCTTTTAACTGTCGAGTCAGGACTCGATTCTCATACTCAGACATATGATACTTTTCCTTCCAAGCATCCCTCTCGGACTTCATCCTAGCCAGATTTCCTTGATATTCTCCTACATCCGCGATAGGGATAACAACAGATGATGGTGCGATGGCAGGGAATAAAGGTTTCTCAAGTTTATAGGGCATCTTGAGAGCACAAGCCCTAGCACGGACCCACTGTAGGTAAGGCTCCAAAGAAACTGCACCTCTATGTCCCAGCATATCTCTCCCTTTCTTGTGGATATGGCGCCAAGCTCCTTCAATCTCCCTCTTAGCAGCCTGATGATCTTGTCCTTCCTGAAGAAAGAAACCCCTCACATGGATGTTGTTTGGTTTATCTCTCATCGGGTATCCGAACTGACGGCGCGCTAGAACAGGGTTGTAGTTGATTCCACCCCTCGTACCGAGAAGAGGTACGTTAGGAAAAGCACCACAGCTATCAATGATCTCTACGTCGTGGTAAACTCGATTATACCAGTCAATGTCGAAATGAGTGAGAGCCATAATCTTTGGCGCCCAACGCGGTTCCTTCTCGAGATCCCAGAAAGCATCAGACCCAGGTAGATGCGAGACGTACCACTGATACAGCAATGGTACACAACAAATAATCATCCCTCCTTGATAAGAGTTTCGAAGGTGGATGGAGTAATATGTATCCCCTAGCAGCGTAGGGACCGGATTTCCAATCAGGAAAATTCTGATGGCGTTGATATCCACAAACTTATCAACGTTAGGGAATAAGAAAAGACCATATGCGAGTAAAGCAAACACGTCTTCGAAGGCAACAGTATCCTTTGTATCAGCAAAGTGGCGAGCTTTCTTCAACAGAAAATGCGCCGGCAAACCTCGGACTCCTCCTTTCGTAGTCATGTTCTCCTCTACCTCTGACTTCCTTAAGTGGGTGATAGCTGCTATCTCGTGAGACTTGGGCTCTTCTTCTAATTCAGAGAAGGGAACCTGGTCAGCAATCGGCAAACCAAGAATATAAGAGTACTCCTCTAAAGTGGGCATCAACTGGTAATCCGGAAAGGTGAAACATCGGTACAAGGGATCATAGAACTGAACCAACGTGTTGAGGATTCATTTCTTCATCTTACGCTTCATGAGCGGTACGATGGACCCATATTTCTTCTGAAAATCCGTCGGACTCTCGATCTTCGGAATCAAACTCTTCAGTTCTTCAATCTCAGGCTCCTTGAAACTAAAGCTTCGAGTATTTCTCCTTCCAAGTTCCATAATAACCTAAGATGTCTGCAAAAATCATTCCGAAGTTCCTTGAAAAACAAGTCTCTTTTTTTTTTACAAAGATGTTGATGAATGCATGAATGAATGATGATGCAACAGTCACACACAAACTTGCAAACATGGGGTTCAAGGGTTCAACGTTCAGCATGGAGTCGAGGGTAAAGCCCACCCAAAGGTATGTACTAATGGTTCAATCACACCTGTAAGACATGGTTCTAAGAGTTCCCAGAATCCACATTCCTCCTTCGGATATTACCAACGTCTTGATTACTCAATAATTAGCAATATTCTCAAGAGAAACTCGTCCGAGCGTAGCATCGCGTAACAACTACTTCCGAATTACTCTGTTATAGTCTCCGCGCTACACCTAAAAAGGCCAAGATGGGTTAGGGTTCTACGGTCCTCAACTTCTCGGGCTCCTAGGTCGAAAATAATAATGTCTTCCCGATTACTCAGTAAACATATATTAAGTTCAAGAGGGCCTTCCATTGAGTGGGGGATCTCATGCCTCCTTCTTCGGGATTACTCCCTCAAAGTTAACATGACTATACCGCCCGTCCTATTACTTAAGTGTAACTTAATCCGAGTACAGGATTCGTCCTTCGCAAAAACCCAAACAACCCCAATTTAAACACATAACCAAACAAAACAAATAATAATAAACAGATAAGACAAATTAGGCTTAACCCACTTAGGGATGGACCAGCAAGAGGTCAATCTTTCCCCAGCAGAGTCGCCAATTCTGTAGCGATAAAAAATGTAGCGGGGTAAATCGGAGATCGAATTATTGATTAATTCGTCTCACAAAAGCAAGAGTCGCCACCGCGCTTTATTGTTTCCAAAGGAAGAGGGAAAAGAGCGAAATAAAACCCTAAATATGCAATGTAAATAATAATAAAAATACAAAGCGTTTTTGAAAAGAGATCTTATGGTTCGGGGGTTGGTTATACAATGGGAAGGTATTAGCACCCAATGCATCTATAGTACTCTATAGGAACCTTTTGAAATATCTGTTTATTCAAAATTTGATTGCTCGATAAAAATAAATCGTTTTGGCCGAAAAGGGATACGGATAGGTTTTTGAAGATACGACGACCTAACGTCGAAGTTTTTGCTTAAAGGGTATAAGTTTTGAAAAGGTTGAAATTTTGAAGGCAAATTATCCTAAGTTTAAATGAAAAATGCAAATATTCGCGCGATTAGATTTGAGGACATGAAGTCAACAAATTTATCGTTTTTCCTTTGGATTTAAACGTAAACGGAATAAACAAATAAATATGAAATAAATAAACGGAAAAATTATGCGGATCATGATTAAGTACAATAATTAAATGATAGGCTAAATGATATAATGCATTTTGGATTTAATATTAGTAAAAAGAAAGTGTTTTAATTGTTTCTCCATTTTTACGTATTTTTTATATGGATGAATGCAAAGAGAATTAATTAAAGGGAATAAAATGTTTTTAAAGTTTTTATATTTCTATTTTTATGTTTTTGATATTAATATAAAAGGTTATTAAATTTTTTTAGAATTATTAAATAACTAAATTAATTAAAACTTAAAAAGGTTATTAACCTAACTCTAATTAGAAAGGAATTATCAAAATTATCAAATTATCTCTTAAATGTTGAAGTAATAAAATTAATTATTAAAAATGCTTAATTAAACTATGCCTATTTGATTGAATTGCTAATTATTAAAATGCTAAAATCCTAAAAGGAAAGAAAGAAAATGATAGAACGGGGGGTGCACAGGCAACACACTGGGCTTAAAGCAGGACAAGGCCCATTTGTTCACAATTGTTCTTAGGGGTTAAACACGTTTAATGCTGGGACATTAGCTTAGGGTTTGGTTACGGCGCCGTTCTTCTTCTTCATGCTCTCGTCTTCATCTTCTTCGTGTTGCTCGCTTCTGACTTGCCTCCGTCCATGGCCACCAGTGACTTTGATCTCCTTCTTGCCTCCAGTAAGACGCTTGGGCAACAGATTCACGGTACGATTTCCTCTTTTGTTCGTTAAGGTTCATTAATGCATGCGTTGATCTTGTTCATTTTTTAATCCTGACTTCTTGTTTGTTAATGGTGATATGGAGGTTTTTGAAAAAAAAAAAAGGGATGAAATGGTACCTTTGGAGCTGGAGGAGGGAGTTTGAGGGTGCTTAGGAGGCCGGACGGCAAAGGGGGTTGCGTCGTGGGCTAGCTTCGGTGGCCGGTATTTCGTATTTAGCTTCCTTCTTCTCTCTGACTTTGGTACTGCTATTGTTGAAAAAAGACTTTTTTTGACTAGCTTTCTCTTCTTCTAATCTGCGATCCTGTTGCCTCTTTGCGTTTGTGATTTTCGTTGCCTGAAATTATGTTGCCTATGATGTTGTGTTGCCTTTCTCTTCTTCTCAACTATGCTTCTGTATATTTTGTTACTGTGGTCTGATGACAGCCAATGATGACAAGTTCTGAGGCTTTGGGGATTTGGTCGTTAGTTTTGGTTTTGAAATGGTGATATTGGCTTTGGTGGCTCAATCAGGTTTTCTGAGGTTTAGACCATATCATTCGATGCGTGGTTTTGGTTTAACTGATTTTCGGAATGGTATACTGTTTTTTTGTTTATGACAGGTTAACGGTTTAGCAGTATGCAGGTTTTGGCATTTTTAGCTTTTTAGGCCATAGTGAATGATGGTTTGATTTTGGTTATGTTTGGATAATGCAGTACCAGGTTTTACGGTTTTTTTAGGCCTAGGTGTTTGTATGGTTTACACAGGTTTTACTGGTTTTTTGAATGCAGTAGACATGGTTTTTTTTGAGACAGGATGGTAATAGGTTTGGTTTATGACAGTAGGTTCCCTATTGGTTTTTGTGTTTGGCCATAAGGTTTTTGATATGGTTGTGACAGGTTATCTAGTTTAATGCAGTAGCAGGTTGATGGTTTTGGAGTTTTATTTTTTTGGTTCTATGCCGGTTTGGGTGATTGAGGTTAAAACTTGAGGCTTTGAAATGGTTTATGCAGTTTGTTTTGAACAATTGCTTTTGCTTTGGTAGTCTTTGGTATCTGTTGTGAACTCTGTTTTTTGAAAGGGTTTTTGTTCTCTTATATCAATTGCTTGGCATTTTTGTGTTTTTGGCTCAGGTTTACGTTAGCTGGAGGTTTGAATATTTTTACAAACTTCTTGGCCTTCTGCATCACACTGTTACAGCAGTTTTGTTTGTATTCTACTCTTGTGTTTCTCCTTTTACTGTGATATTGCAGTAGCTTTGTCTTATAATTCTTTCTGCCTAAACCAAAACCTGCAAAACCAATTTCTTTCTCTCTTCTCTCTCATGGGTACATTTGATATATAAAAATGATATAATGTACTACTGTTCTGAAAAGGCATAGGCTGAAATATGATGAATGAGGAAGTATGTTGCTTGCACATTGTTTTGAAACTGCATAATTCTCTTTTTGGCTTGCATGGGAGCCTATGTTATTTGGCTTCTTCTTAAGTTGCATAGGTTTACGTTGCATTACTTGTGGGAAATGGCATATGCTGTATTTGTATGCTGTATATAATTTGAAATATACATTGTGACAAAGAAATTATGCATATTTAGTTTTGAAAAAAAATAGAAATGAATTTGTGCATATTTCAAAATTGTGCATTCATTTTATGAAATAAAATTCCTCCCTTTTTTTGTGAACCGGGAGAAATCCCGTGATTTGCAAAAAAGGGTAAACTGATTCTAGCCGTTTGCCTTTAATGATGAACATTAAATTTATTTTCTGCTTTTAATTATTTATTCAAATCTGACTTTTCTTTTAATTGTTTTTGCAGGTAAATTTAAATGAGCAGACAAAAGGCATTGGATAGAAGATGAAGATTTAGAATTTAGGAAAATAGTTTTTTTTTATTTTACTTTAAGCATTTATGTAATTGCCATTATAAATATTTTGTAATAACACAATATTTAAATGATAATTGTAATAAATAGAATAAAGTGAATAAAAATTCTATTATTTCCAAATTAATTCTTTTTTCTTTCCAATTATTTATCTATTGTTTATAATTCTTTAAATTATATAATAACTGAAAATCAAATCCAATCATTTAAATTCAGAATGATAAACAAATAAATAAACATCATTGGCCCATTAACAATTTTAATTATTTAATTCATTACTCATAATATTCTAAATTATAATAATTAAAAAATAGAATTTTAATTATTTAACCTAGAATGATAAATAATTAAATAATCATTGTTGGCCAATTAATAAACCCATTCTCAAAATGTTTATTTCATTATTCATAAGTCTTTAAATTATATAACAATTGAAAATAGATTTCAATTATTTAAATTTAAGATAATAAATAATTAATAAACGTCATTTAAATCTTGATCAGTTGATAAATTTAGCGTTCAACAAATAAATAACTCTCGACTCGAAGCAGTTATGAATTTTTAAGATCAATAGATCAAAACACTTGTAATGTAATGATGCAGATGGGAGATGGTATCTTAGGTCAAAATTTGGGGTACAACAGCTGCCCCTATTTAAGTTCCTTCTATCCGGAGATATGAAGATTAAAATCTTCGTTTCGACGAGATTGAAGGTACTTAAATACATAATTACGCAAATTTTGTCCTAAGATGCCATCATCATGCAGTGATATGAATGTAGTGCTTGAATTCACAGAGAAAGATATTGTACGAAACAAGACAATGCTGGAGGAATCGAACACCAACAAAATACAGAGACATGAATTATACGCTACTGGGGAAACGAGCTATCGACTTCGAACGACAGACTCCTGACAGCGAATAGAATTGAGGGGATACGACCTCTGACCCTAACAAAGAAGGCTTCTTGCATAGGCCGTAAAAGATTATTGACCCAAAACAGTGAGTTCACAACCCAAGGTCGAAGATAGACAAAAAGTATCGAATTTGCTGATGACGGGTTACCGACTTCTGAAGGTAAAATTCATAACAAACTTTCTCCGCGAGATTTTTGGAGAGATACCAATTAATGCTGAAGTAATAAGATTGTAGATATGCAGGTTGTTCAAATAAAGAAGCTGCCGCTTGCTGTTGTCCAAAGCAAATACCAATAACATACAAGTTGCTCGAATAAGGAGGCTGCCACTTGCTGTTGTCCAAAGCAAATACCAATAACATACAAGCTGCTCAAATAAAGAGGCTGCCACTTGCTGTCGTCCAAAGAAAATACCGATAACATACAAGCTGCTCAAATAAAGAGACTGCCACTTGCTGTCGTCCAAAGAAAATACCGATAACATACAAGCTGCTCAAATAAAGAGGCTGCCACTTGCTGTCGTCCAAAGAAAATACCGATAACATACAAGCTGCTCAAATAAAGAGACTGCCACTTGCTGTCGTCCAAAGAAAATACCGATAACATACAAGCTGCTCAAATAAAGAGGCTGCCACTTGCTGTCATCCAAAGAAAATACCGATAACATACAAGCTGCTCAAATAAAGAGACTACCACTTGCTGTATTCCAGAAAAGTAATAACGTACAAGTTGCTCAAGTAAAGAGACCGTCGCTTGCTGTTTTCCGAAGAATAATAACGTACTGGTAGCTCGTGAAGGGCTGCTTCCTGTCGCTTTCAAAAAAAATAAATGACGCACTAGTAGCTCGTGAAGAGCTGCTGCTCGGCGCTTTCAAGAAGTAATGACGCACTAGTAGCTCGTGAAGAACTGCTTCTCGGCGCTTTCAAGAAGTAATGACGCACTAGTAGCTCGTGAAGAGCTGCTGCTCGGCGCTTTCAAGAAGTAACGTGCAAGTTGCTCATGAAGAGCTGCCGCTTGTCGTTTTCCAACGGTGTCTATAACGTACAAGTTGCTCATGAAGAGCTGCCGCTTGTCGTCTTACCAAAATAATTCAGAAGGAAACTGCGATGATATTGGCAGAGAATAAAAATCTTCACCAAAGAGAACCCTGAATCAATCCTTCCCGAGGAGATCACATACTTAAATGTGCAAAATAAATGTACCAACCGTCTAGGTCGCAAACTCACTGGGGAAAATCAACGAGATAGCCTATGCAAGAGGCGACCACTTTCCAATAACCAGAGGGAACAACAGTCAAACGAGACTCTACTCAACGAGATTCGATTGGGGATCCATCCAATCCAAAAATGGACAAGGTAAGCTGAATCAAAAATCAGCCACGAGGATTAGCTCAGCTGGGGAATTTAGAAAAGAAGCACATTTTCTGCCTAAGCTAACCTTCTACTTGGAAGGAAAAAATGTACGTTGTTCGAATAAACAAAGTACGACCCAAAACCAACGGCCAACGTGGTATGCATGCTGATATGAGTGTAGATGAATAAATGAATGTTATGCTGACAAAACAGACAGATGGAATATCTTGAAGATAATATGCTGTCACAGCAGAATAGATACTCGGCCAGTCTTGAGAAGACGGAATATACCCGGAACTGGAAACACAGAGCAATGTCGGAACGTAACGCTACAAAGCTCGAGTCTTCTGAGGAGAAACACGTCCAAATCCAGACTTACAATACCAATAAACCACTGGCATGAGACGAAGTGTACCGCACTTCAGGATCTCCCAAACAAAGGTAGCCAAAACAACGCTTAACTGGAACAACTGGGGAGTCACCAAACTTAGCACCACTATAACCAAGCGTGCACACAGCCAACACTTCATGACGATTCGAAAGAAAACAGGTTCATCACACGAGTATAAATTACTGCACTATTTGCATTTCATGGCTTGACCATCTTCGGAACGACTGTTAATATTCCTTTCGTTGTTCACGACACTTTTTCTAGAAAATAAGAATATTTTAAATACTTTGTTTCAAATATTGCTGTAAAAATTAAAATTTTGCCCACAAAAGGTAAATGCTCAAATTTCATTAATAAGATGGTAGTTCGCTAACAACGCAACTCCAACGATTTACAAAAATGTGGGAAATAGTACATGAAATAAAAGGTTATACAAAAACAATGATCACTGTTCTCCTTAACAACTTTGAATTCCAGGATGTGCTCAAATGCCAAGACTGATTTGACCAGAAGTTTGCCTAAGCGAAATACTTCTTGACTACATCGACGTTCATGGGACGCGGAAGATCTTCACCGTCCATATTGGTGAGAATCAAGGCACCTCCAGAGAAAACTTTCTTAACGACATACGGTCCTTCATAATTCGGAGCCCACTTGCCCCTAGAATCAGGTTGGAAAGATAATATCTTTTTGAGCACAAGGTCACCTTCTCTGAACTCGCGTGGTCGAACCTTCTTATCAAAAGCCTTCTTCATTCTCTGCTGATACAATTGACCGTGACATAACGCTGTCAATCTCTTCTCTTCGATTAAATTCAACTGATCATACATACTTTGACACCATTCAGCCTCAGAAAGTTTGGCTTCCATCAACACTCTCAGATACGGAATCTAAACCTCCACGGGGAGTACATCTTCCATACCATAAACTAGGGAAAATGGGGTCGCGCCTGTTGAGGTTCGAACTGAAGTACGGTACCCGTGCAGGGCAAACGGAAGCATTTCATGCCAATCTTTATAAGTTACCACCATCTTCTGGACAATCTTCTTGATATTCTTGTTAGCAGCTTCAACAACCCCATTCATCTCCGGTCTGTAAGGAGAAGAATTATGATGTTCGATCTTGAACTCTTCACAAAGCTCTCTCATCATCTTGTTATTCAAATTCGAACCATTATCAGTGATGATCTTGCTCGGGATACCGTATTGACAAATGATCTGATTCTTGATAAATCTGACTACCAAAAAAGGCCAGGCGCCAAAAAGCCCAGAACATGCTTCATCCCTGTCCTTGGTCATCACTGCGCGCATGTCCATAGTTCAAACCTGTAACTCTCATATGCTTGCACAAAAACAAAAACTCATAACATGAAACATGTGGAATTTGAGCTCACGATTCCAACCATATAAATTATGTGACCTAACTCTAAAATATCAGAGAGAATTTTTGAACCCCTAATTTGTTACCTAACTTTTTCAGGATTTTCAATCTTCAAATTCTCTCAGAATAAGTAATGTAAATGAAAAGTATGCATATGTACAACTTTGTCATGATAAGGGCTACATTTTTTCTTCAGAAATCATTGCTTGAGGTTGCCTAAATACAGAGATAGAGTTTAAGAAATATACCTCCTTCAGCTGGATTCGAGTAGAGCAATGCAGGGACTTTAATAGAGGCATGAGGATTGTTTGAGCTTCCTTGAGCTTCCCTGAAGCTAATCCAATGCTTATCTTGCCTTGAGAATGGCTGGAACTTTCTGCATAAGTCAAGCTGCAAGCTTCAAGGTTGAAAATGGAAAAGGCTAAAACAGGGGTTACAGAACCAGGGTGATGGCTTGGATTGCTTTGGTATGACGTGTATGAGATGTTTCAAGTGTTAAAACACAAAACACACGAGCCAAAAATTGGTTGGTTGTGATTTTGCAGATTCTGAGTGTTTGGACAGAAAATTGGAGTTTTTGAGTTTTAGAGAGTTTCAGGTTCAATCCAATCGTGCTATGCCTTGTGACAAGTTTGTGAATATGTAGAGAAAGGATACAAAGTCAGCCCTTACTAGCTGTGCAAGCTCTAGCACCTTTTGCAACTTTTCTTGCATTTTAAGTAAAGTGAAGTGACCAATCCCACATGCTTGTCCTTGCTTGCTTGAGACCTGATAAGAGTTAGTACACATTGCTTGAGACCTGTATAATTTATTTGTACCAAAGGGATAGGTTCAATGCTCAAGATTGACAAAGTTGCAAAAGTTGCCCTTTATGAAAATGGCATTGTAACCTTTTGGCCAAAAATGGAAATACACTTTGTGTAAACCTTCAAAAGCAAAGATAAAGGCTTTAGATTTTGAGTTTGCATTTAATTATGGAGTGTATAGCAAGCTTAGGACCTGTAAAGCAAGATACAACCATCATATATCTGATTTGCAACTTGATGCTATGTGAAAATGGCTTGATCAAAACTGAGAAAAGGCCAACTTCCCTTCTTCGATTCTCCTTACTCAAAAATTATCTTGGAGAGTTCTTAGACATTTTGGAAAGATTGCAATGTGTTCTATAATCCATCTTTGAAATGCAATTTGAGATACCTCTTGGAACTAGGTGAAAAATGTCCATGAAGTTGGGTCCAAAACCTGCCTAAATTAGGGCAAAATTTCACTAAGTTAAGAAGTTCATGGACCTATATTCACAAATTCATAACTTGAGATCCAAGCATCTTTTGGGAAAAGTTTGTGAAGAAAAGTTGTAGATTTCATGGAGTAATACAACTTTCATGTTGGGAACTTTTCTTGAATCAAAATGAATCATGGTGAAAAAGTGGTGAAAAGTTGGGAAAAAATAAGAAAATTTTTATACTTAGAAAAATTCTAAGTTATGAAAAATTTCAAATTAAAACCCTAATTTTCAAATTTGAGTTTCTTGGTGAAAAAGTTTCATATTTTGACATATCTTGATGAATTATGACCCTTGGCACTTGATTTTGACCAAAAAGTCAAAGTTTGACTTTTCAGTGTACAATTGACTTTTGATTAGTTGACTGCAAAATTCATCTGTCAATTCAATGAACTTGAGATATTTTGAACCATGTAATTAGGTCAAGATGATTCCATTGAACCCTTGAAATCATGTTTGAACTCAATTGGTCATTGGCTAGGTTAAAAATCAGAAATTGCCCTTTCTCAGTCAAAACCCTAATTTTGACCATTTTGCCCTTTTGGTGATTTGATCAAATTTCTTGAGTTGTGATCCAAACTTGATCAAATGGTACATATGAGTCTAGAATGTTGATGTGGATAAAAAATTATGAAGTTTGACTGTAAATTGGCCATGGTTGACTTTTCCCCCAATACAGCTGATTTTTAGGTCAACTGTCCAATTGACTGATAAAAAATGTGGTTCAAGGCTTGAAACCTAACATGAGAAATCTTAGGGGTCCAAGAAGGTGTATGAAAGTCACATGAAGCATTGATGGTCCAAAAATCCTTGTGCAAACTCAAACCCTAATTTTGGGTTATCAGTGCAAGATGAGGTGTCTTGAGCTGACCAAACCCTAATCTTGTCTTGAGTCCAAGAAGTCTTGTGAGAAAAGTCTTGATAAATGAGAGGGACAATTTTAGGGTACAACAGCTGCCCCTGTTCAATCATCTTGAACCTGAAGAGTTAGATTGGCGAATTTTGCCGTTCGTGACTCGAAGGTAAAAGATGATTGGACACTAGAGTGCCCATAAAGATGCCATTTGGAAAGGTGATAGAATCTTGTTGGAGATGGGCTTGTAGATGCCATCCAAGAATGTTTGTTGAATAGTGAGTTGTATGTCAAAAGAGTAAGTATCATAATGGTGTCCGTATCTGGAACGTATCTGAACTGTATCTGGAGACTGAATCTGTATGAGCAATGGAATAGCGTCTGTGTCTGGAGCGTATCCGAGTTGTACCTGTACTTGAATATAAATGATTAACAGAATGACTTCCATGTATGGAGTGTATCTGTACTGTATCTTGAAGTTGAATCTGAATAAGTGACAGAATGGCTACCGTGTCTGGAGCTTATCTAAAATAGAATCTGAATAAGTAACAGAATGGCTTCAGTGTCTGAAGCGTATCTGAACTAGAATCCGAATGAGCGACAGAATGGCAACCGTATCTGGAGCATATCTGGACTGTATCTTGAAATTGATGTTTGAATGAATGACAAAATGGCATCCGTATCTGGAGCGTATCCGCGCTGTATCTGAACTAGAATCTGAATGAGTAACATAATGACTTCCGTGTCTGGAGTGTATCTGTACTAGAATCTGAATGAGTAACAGAATGACTTCTGTGTCTGGAGTGTATCTGTACTGTATCTGGAATGTTTGAACATTGTTAATGGTAGCTGTTAATCTTATCCTGAAAAGGGTAAAATGTTAGCTGAAGCACAAAGTTATGTTGCATGAAATGTATGATGCAATATATGTACTTTATCAATATTTATGATATATGGATGTAATGTCTGCGCATGTAAGCTGATTTGCTGTATTGCTGAGGAAAATAAATCCTTTATTGCTAAGGATATGTGAATTCTTCATGTCTTGAAGTTGGAGTATTTGACAAAAATTCCGTTGTGAGAGTAATGCCAAATACTGCCTGAGGAATCTGCTTGGGGAATCCAGAGAACTTTGATGACTTCTGTTGGGAATTAATAATGGGAATCTTCATTCTGTCGGGGAGCAATGAAAGCTCTAGGGAAAAGCTTATTCCTGTTTGGAAAAAGTTCAGGAGTTTGGGTTGTCTGCCACTCTACTGCGGAGTTATCAGGAGTTGTTGAGGAACAGACGTTAACTATTATCCGGTCGCTTTTCAGGTTTCAAAACAACTTGCTGGGGGATTTGAAGAAACTGGATGGTTTCCACTGGGGATTAATAGTTTGAAGTTTTGGCTCCGCTGGGGATCTTAATGACGTACTGTAGGGATTGCTCATGGAATAGCCTAAAGACGTTTTCCTAATCTTTCAATCTGTCAGTAATTATTCTTTTTCATTTCGTTTATTTGTAAACAGTAGTTATGTTCAAATGCATATGTTCATTAATGAATCATTGGACGTTTTTGCAAATAAAACACAAGTGTAAAAAGAAAAGGACAAATGATTTTCTGCACTTTAAAGAGATATCTTTGTATTTACTTTGAATAAGTGTTTTATACAAAGGAGACAAACATCCTAGTAAGAGGATGGTGTCATAAAAATAAGAAAAATTTATACGAATAAAGATAGCTATGTGTAAAAAATCCCATGGGGTTCCCATTCTGCTATAGCCTTCGTATCTCCGAATATCTTGTCCATTTGTCGCTTCGTCCAAAGATGATTGGATTGATCAGAAGCCTTGAGTTTGTCTTTGAAGAGATTGTCCTTAAAGTGATCCGACAAGACATCGTCATACGCTTTAATTCCCTAACTTTTGCCTGGACCGCCCTTTCGGGTTTTCGATCCACCAGGAAACCCTTTTTTGCCCAAGTCTCCATTTCGGGTTTTCAACATGCCGGGTGTACAGATTTTTTTGGTTTTATCCCTAAATTTTGCCCGAACCTTTTGGTTCGCTGGGATGCCCTTGTTTTTCCTAGGTGTGTCAACCTAGCGGGTCTTTTATGCGTAATATCTTTTGACTATGTCTGCGTTTGCAGGGTGCGGCAGGTCGTCACCGTCCATGGTGGTTAAGATTATTGCCCCACCAGAAAAGATGTTCTTGATTACAAATGGTCCTTCATAGGTAGGAGTCCATTTGCCCCTGGGATCACTTTGTGGCAAGATGATGCGCTTGATCAC